>CM075858.1:43001357-44273857 GCA_037975125.1 Latrodectus hesperus
CATGTTATATTGGTTTTTTTAAATAGGTTCTTTTTTGAAATTTGCTTCAGAGATTAAAAATCAAAATTTTTATTAATAATGTCAAACATATAGCATCTTTTTTGTTCTTTACCTTTTGTTTAATAAGTAGACTTTACAAAGAAGTCACATTTGTTCGGATTCTGTCTCTTTCTTTGCCTGAACTTGCATTATCCTTAACTTATGGAAACGATTGTATATAAGATAAATAGATAGATATAATATTGAATAAATTGACGAAACTCACCAAACAAAGAGAAATAGCCAAGAACAATAAGTGATCTGTATTTCGAAATTATATGCATAATGCAGACCGAAAACAAGGCCGCGTCAGAAGGGAATAGGACCACCGTGGAAGACAATACACGAAGCAACATCTCTAGCCATAGAATCAGTAGATTACGAATGGCGGTATGACTCTCCATTCGCTGCCAACCATTTGCCAAAGTGCATCTTCTGATGGAGGCAGTTCCTTTACGGAACTTAACTCCAGAAGGGATTTAGTATCAATTTCATTTAAAAATGCTTTTAATTTGAAAATTAAAATAAAATGCGTAAAGTTAGCATGTTACATTATTATGCAATGAATCATTAATCATCATTTACCAAAATGTGGGTCTGGTTGATTAAGTAAGTTTTGCACTGTGTTTAACATATAAAACTAGCCACTTTGATACGAAGACAGTATAAAGACTGTTTAATTTTTACAAAAGAAACTTATTTTTCTAAACCCATCAGGGTATTTTATAAAAATCCTGAATTCGACAAATTTCGATTGATTTTTTGATTATAAAATATTTTTTTATTAAATATGCTTATAAGACATTAAATTTCGTTGAAAAAAGTTTATTAAATTTACTATCAATGAAAATGAGTTATGCTTTATTAAAATTTTACTTTATCAAGTTTACGAACATTTAATAAATTCGATTTTCTTAACATGAATTTTATTAATAAACAAATATTTTAGCAAATAAAAACATCAATCCATTATAAGTTTTCTTATTTGAATTAATGTAATGAAATTTATTTTTAATATAAGTATGTTAGATTTCAGTTATAGAATTCATAGAACAGTTTTTTAAATAATTTTTTAGTGTATGGCGGCCTTTTTATATAAACTTAGTGCATTTATGAGGAAGTTTTAATGATGAAAATTATTTAAATTAAAATTTTATTGAACAAAATTCAATTGAATCATTGATACATATTTTATGTAAATTAGAGCAATGTTATTAGTATTAATATGACATTCTGAATGGGATTAACAAATGACTATTGACTTCAAAACAAAAAGTAATGTATTTAATGCATGTGACAAAATTGAATAGTTATTTATTTGAAAATTTGAGGATTTATTCTTAAATTAGTTAATACATTTCTTATTAATATTCCTTGTAATCCTGTCTTTACTAAAAAATTACATTAAAATTAAATATTTAAAATATTTAATCAAAAATTATCTAGAAATTGTTTATTTGAGCAAAGTAAATAAACCTATACGAGTTCTCGGTTATGAAAATATAATATTATAATATAATCAAATTAGAAAATTCTGCTTGTTTTTATAAATGATGTACATACATTTATTATTACTTTATTTATTATTATTCCTTATTATCATTAAAAATACTAGAAAATTGAAAATTGTAAATTATTCGGTTTTGCTCAATATAAAGTAACGGGATATAACGGGGTAAAACTCCCCTCCGGTATTATTTCGTTACTTTAATATCAGATGAATAAGGTTTCAGAAGCGTTAAGCATCTCATCTCTTCCGTGGATTCTATTGGCTTACGTGTGTAATAAAAAGGAAGATATTTCTAGTGGTTTTACTTCTCTTTTTTTGGTTGTAACTAGTTTATTGAACAAAAGAAAACCATCAAGTGCTTTAGTATGTGTTCAAAATAAATGTAAAGGTGCTTTTCTCTTCTAGCACATTTACAGAATGTACAAGAATGATCCATGGAACTATTTTCTGCCTGCAATTAATTTTCAGAGTTAAGCACTGACGATCCTATTTTATAGCCCATAACAGAATTAAATACCCTACTAAAGTTAACTTGTATTTAGTTCATAGGAAGTTTCAAGTTTCTCTTGATGGGAATGGAAATAAATATTATCTTCACATGACAACATAAATTGAAGTCGCTGAAATATAATCACTTCTGTTCGAAATGAGATCCAGCATATAAATTGAAATAGTTTCATATTTATATGTTCAGAAATTATAATATACTATACTTGATGTTTAAGGAAGTTATTTTAAATTGAATGCTGCTGTAGCTAAAAGCGATATAATTTTTTACAATAATAAAATACCAATTTTCATCAGATCACATTTCTTTATTGAATTTCAGTAGATATTGATCAAAATATATAATTAAATCACAAATATGCTTATAAAATAATTATAAATACATTGAAGTCACTAAATAGTGAGATTGTATCATGTAATTCCTCAAATATATCAAAATGCATATTATAATTATTAATATTTTATTTTCAACACTATTTCATTAAATGCAAAATCATTTCAGTGATTTAAAACAATTGAAGAATAGAAATTAAGTACTGCAATTCTGAGATTTAATGTGATTTTTCTACAGTGCAATATTTATATATATATATATACATCATATCATTATATATATACATATATATATATATGATATATATATCATATATATATATATATATATATATATATATATATATATATATATATATATATATATATATATATATATATATATATATATATATATATATATATATATATATATATATATATACTATATATATATATATATATATTAAATTTTGATAAATTCTCATAAAAATCACATTTTTGGAAATGCATTTAGAGAGTTTTTAATTAATAACGAGCTCAATAACTTTATAATTCAAGCAAACTACTTTGGTTTGTTTGCAAGAGAAATTTTGGTGTAATTTAGAACGCTTATACGAATTTTATTGACTTTTTCGTCACATTATTTTTTACATAAATAAATTGGCAAATTTCAAATATTTACTTGACAAAAGTTTCATAGACCATAAAAGAGGTATTTCTGCATTTAGCTTCATATAAATTTTCATTAATTTTGTTCCTTTTATACAATGGTGCTGTGTTATTGGATAATCATTTTAATATAAACAGAGTTCTGAATTAAGGTATATTTTGCAATTTAATTTACAAGAACAGTAGAATTATTCAGAATAATAAGAATTGCTTTATATTTTCTTAATGTAATGACATTGCTTTCATTATCTTAGATTCTACTAACTCTTCATTTATATGCTGCTTTCACTCATAAGCAAATAAGTCTATAACTTTTTATTTTTATATAGTAGCATATTGTTAATCTGGTATGTTGAAATTGAAGTATAGCTACATTCATGTTTTCTTTAAAATGTTTGATTAATAGCTACTTTTACTTTTGATAACATTTATGTTGTTAAGAAACATCCAAAAATTTAGCTTAGTGAAAAAGCAATAATTGCTAATAAATTAATTTTGAAATAAATTTTCTGAAAATTTAACGAATTAAATTTAAAACTTTCGAAACTTAAATAGTGCATTGCTGCTAATAACAACTCATAAAGTGAAACAATTGTTTTGACATTTGTGATGTCTTTTCAAGAAACAGAGATGATTTACCTCATTTTTCACTATGAAAGTTTGCTTTTAAAATATAATAACGAATTACTAGAATATATTCATAAATTAAATTTTACAGTTTCAACAATGACGTTTCATTATTACCGGAGAAGCAAAAATATTCTTTTTAAATATTGCAGATGTGGTGGTAAATTGAAATTTACTGCAACCACTTTGCGTGTGTGTGTGTGTGCATATGTGCGCCTTGTTTCAAAATAATTTTTAAGAATCTGTGAAAAGATTTTCCTTTACAAAGCAATTTAAAAATTCAATTTCTTTACTTATCCTTTCGCTTGAAATAACCAAAAATGGTCAAACAGCTACTCTTAAACTACACTATCTGGAATTAGATGCTAGACATTGAATAATTCATCTAAATAAAAGTTAAAATTAAAATGTATACCTTACTCGTTTTTCTTCAATTTTTAAAAAACTAAAAACAAAGAAAAAATAATATTTATATTCCATTTAAATAGAACAAAAAAGTCCGAAGTTTTCATTTTCATTTAATGGATGTAATAAAATGTAAAAAATGTTAATACCTTTTAGATATTTAAAAAAATTATGTAACTTTAATTACAATAAACTTGCTAGGTTACTTATTTCTTTTTAAAATTAGAAAAACTGTATTATTTTTGTATTGTTTATTCTTCGTTACGATAGATTCTTTTTATGATAACTATTTTAATTAATATTATAGGAAGATAAATATTTGTTTTATGTACACGCGAAAAATTAATTTTATGTATTTTTGTTTCATATTTATTTTTTGCACAAATAGTATCTTTTGAACAGATATTTAAACGTAAAAATCAAATCAGTTACTACATCAATGGTTAAAAATTTTACCAAATGTTAGAAATTTTTAATTATTCTTAAATTAACGTTTCATTTGAAATAAATTAAGTAATTTTATTCTTAATATTTAGTTAAACATATGCAAAAATAATAAATTTTTCAATAAGTTTAAATAAATATTAATTAAATTATTGTTTGATATAATACAAGAATATTTATATAAGTATTATCACCAATTTATTTAAAGATATCCATTTAATTATCTTTTGAGAAAACTCTGTTTTACTTTACATTTTAAAAACGTTTTCATATTGTATTAAAAAGAAGAATATTACTTCATCAATCCAAACTAAAATTATTACCCGTATATGTAGGAAAAAATTTTAACAAAAATTAACTAAAATTAAATTATTCTTTATTATAAAGTATTCATAATAAACTGATATTATTGAATTATACCTGAATTCACACATTTGCAATTTAACATGTATGAACATGTTAAATTGCAAATGTGAATTCAGGTAGTGTACGTATAGGTAAAACATTAGTCAAGTTAAATGAGTCGTTTTTCCACTGTTTACATTTTTAGAAACTCTTTCAAAGCTGTTTACAGAATTTTCCTTTTTTTTATAAAATTAAAATTTAATTTAAATATTGTAAAAAATAAAGTTTTTAAAATTAATCCTTTTTAAATTTTAAAACAGCTTTACTTGATCAGGAAATTATTACTACCTAAGAATTCAAAGTTTTATTTTACAGTGCATTAACTAAAAACTAGGTTTTGTTATTACCAAAGAAATGGATAGAATAGACATTTTCAACAAAAAACTCTAAATAAATTTAAGAAAATATTTTATTTTTTAACAGATTTGTTTGTTTTTTAATTTATTATGCTTTATTTATTTCTTAAAAAATATTAGTATTTTTCACAATAGTTTAAGTTTACCTAATTATTTTTTATATATTATTTTATTATTATATTTACCAATTAATTTTCCTAATATTTCAAAACTGAGTACCATTACCAACCATCTGTTTGCTTAAAAATTGGTGCTATTATTAAGTAGCTCATACAAAGTACCAGAGTAATATTTTTCTGAGGTAAACGTTGAAACGTTTCCCCAACATTAGTACCATTATGCGAATTACTAAAAGCATGACAAATAATTTCTCTTAATAACACAAACACATAAATTTAACTTTCTAGATATAACTTCAATTATGTATCTGTAACAGAAATTAGTTATTTATACATTATAATGAATTGAACTTCTTAGCAAATTAAATATTATTAAATATTTATTAATAAGGAGTATTAGTTTAATTCATAATTACAAAAATATACAATTTTCACACTTTCTGGAAAATAAATATTACATGTTCTATATATGTGAAAAAAAAACATATATATAGAAAATGTAATATTTATTTATGTTCTATATATGTGTTTTTTTTTCGAAAGCATAATTTATGAAGTATATATTTAAATTGCTTTTTATCTGTAATTAATTAAAAACACATTTAATTAAAATTGTTATGCTCATAACATTTTAAGATATCTAAAAAAATATATGTTTTTCTGTTTATTGAAAATTTTATAAGTAAAACAAAGAGAAAATTTAAAGAGTCATTCAAAATTATTTGAAATTATTATATTTGGCAATACATAATTCATGTTTAACTGTTACCAGCAGTTTCAAAATTCATGTTTTATTTTTCAAACATACCTTCTAATCCTCAAGAAAAAATGTTATTTTGTTATAATTTGTTGTTTATTGTATTGAAATTTAGATAATTTAAAAAGATATCTGACAGTGATGTTTTAAGAAATTAAATTTTCTTCATTTAAAATAAGCGTTTTTAAAAAATTCATTCATCTTCTTTTAGCTAAAACCTTTAATCAGTGATGAAATTTTTTGACAGTTTTAATTAAATGATGTAACTAATGACACTTTGACAAGGAAGTGAAAGTACGTCTTTGCTCTAAGACTTCTCCGATAGATGGCTCTATCAGAGATCCCATTTCCTTCCTCAATTTTAACTATGATCTAGAAGGAAGGAAATTTTCTCCAGACCATTACACACCATTCTCATCAACAAACGACCACAGGATTTTCGATTCCGCAGATTTAACGAAAATGTATATCGCCTGCACTCGGTTGGTCTTTCCTGCATTGGGAATCGAACCGCACCCTTCCGAACGGAAAGCCGATGCACTAACCACTAATCTACCATGACCCCTTAAATGTCATTCTAGATTTATTTAGATTCTAGATTTTGATGTATTTAAGAGTTTTTTCCTAGCATGTAACAATAGCATTAGTATTATTTAGAAGAACAAATATTCTGTAGCTCTACTTTCATTTTTAAATAAACTGCCCTCCTAAAGTTAAAGAGCAGCCGAGTTTTTTCTCCACATTCACAAATGAATGAACATAGAAACAACAAATTTGGATGACATGTGCATAAAACAGTATATATTATTTGAAACATTGAATTTTATGTCAGAAAAACTCATAAGTGATTTATAACAAAAAAGTGGTCTCGCTGGCGAAGTTTATTCTTAGAAAAAAGATTAATCTCAGTCTTATGTGGTAAAATATCAGAAAAATTTGGCAAAAGAAATTATAATAAAAAATATGCTTACTACTTGCTTGAATTCATTGGGAGCATCTACTTTCCATGAATTAAGTTGTCGGTTACAATAGTGGAAAGGGAAGATCAGACGCGGAGTAAGCAGTTTTCCAGCTCCCCTGCACAATTTTAAAGGAGACTTAAAGTATAAATCTGTCGACCAAGACTATCCTACAGACATTATAAGGGATTTGCGTCTGGAGATTGATTTGACTATACCATTCTCTAGGAACTAAGATATTCCTCAATAACTATAACTCAATGAGATCATAAGTTATCATTCATCATAATGAAAACTTTGCCAACTGAGCCGGCATATGGACTGTAGAATAGATTAAGAATCAATTGCTGATATCTCAGACAAGTCATAATTTCTCCCTGGAACACAAAACACACAGGTCAGTGGAATCACTGATTAAGATCCCTGCCCAAACCGTTATGATACCTCCGTAGTAACTAGGTCTTTCCAAAATATTGAATTGATGTTATTTTGTGCTTTTTTTCTCTCCAGATCAATACTCGTGCTGAATAGCTCGCTAGTGTATATTTGGTTCCTTGTATAAAAAGCACAAAATAACTGTATTCTCTTGCACAAGAAAAACTGGCTCTTCTCTGTCTTAAGGTGAGAAAGACACACACAGCTGGTCCTCTTGCATGAACACCAGCATGGCTTCCACCGTAATAGCAGATATTCTTCTCTCTGGTGCTACAGAGGGATCTGCTACAAGTTGCAGTACAGAAATTCTTCTCCTTCGAGTGGAAAGACCAATAAAATGGTCTTCTGCAGATATTGGTACTCGTTGTCGTCCTTTAGCATGTCTTCTGAATACAGAATTTTCAGTTTTATATTGATTTCAGAGATGGTAAACCATACTGCGTGACACATTAATGCATCCAGCAGCATCACCTTGTGACATAACCATTTTGATCTATACTATACCTTAATGAATCGAGCAAAGGAATTCTCGCAGACATTGCGGGACCACATTTATTACTAACAAGGAATCTCCTAACAAGTCAACAAAAGTTTCAGGGGCTTATGCGAAAGCATGATTCTAGGATATTTTTTATCACCATATACAGTAAGACCCCGCTTAACGCTGTTTCGGTTTAGCGCTCTTTTATTTCAACCCGGGGATTTCCCGAAATCGCTCGCAGCATACGGGGATTCCCCGAAATATTATGCAGCGATAGGTTTCAAATACATATCCGAAAGAGTGTACTTGTATTTCTTGTTTGCTGCGGTATTGTACAGACATATTTTTATTATTGGAAACATTTGTTGACATTATTGTAAGTAGGTATTAATTTACATATTTAATACTATATTACAGTGTCAAATATTTTGATCTTTAGTTTTTACTATGGGTGATAATGAAAAAGGAAAGAAAGCAACCAGAAAAAGCATTTGACTCAAAACTAAAATGGAAGTGA
Source organism: Latrodectus hesperus (assembly GCA_037975125.1). Classification (NCBI taxonomy): domain Eukaryota; kingdom Metazoa; phylum Arthropoda; class Arachnida; order Araneae; family Theridiidae; genus Latrodectus; species Latrodectus hesperus. The sequence goes on from CM075858.1 coordinate 43,009,903, forward strand.
TTAGAAGATTAGATTCTGGTGAACGTCAAACTCTAATTAGTGTTTCACTGAATTTGCCAACTTCAACAATAAGGACCATCATGAAGAATAAAGAAAAAATACTGTCATCGGCAACTACAACTACGTCAAGCTCTGCAACTAGAATTACCCGTTCTAGAAATAATATCATAGAGGAAATGGAAAAACGACTGTCTATATGGATTGACGACGAAGTTGACCGCAATATGCCATTAAGCCAATCTATCATAATGGAAAAAGCTAGAAGAATTTTTAATTACATTCAGGCTGAGACAATTGACACAAGTGAAACTTTCGTTGCTAGTCGAGGATGGTTTAATAGATTTAAACATCGAAATAACCTTCACAACATAAAGATTACAGGAGAAGCAGCAAGTGGTGATACAAAAGCGGCGGCTGAATTTCCAGCGATATTAAAAAAATAATTGAAGAAGGAAACTATCCTCCAGAATTGGTTTTTAATGTTGATGAAACAGGCTTGTTTTGGAAAAGAATGCCGAAATGAACATTTCTATCCCGTGAAGAGAAACGGGCACCAGGATTTAAAGCTGCAAAAGATCGCTTAACCCTTCTACTAGGTGTTAACGCAAGCGGAGATTTTAAATTAAAACCATTACTAATTTACCATTCCAAAAACCCAAGAGCGATGAAAGGCATATCTAAATCAACTTTACCTGTAATTTGGGAGTCTAATAAAAAATCATGGATAACTGCGAAAATTTTCCAGGATTGGTTCACTGAACATTTCTGACCGTCTGTTAAACGTTATTGCGAAATTAAAAAACTTGAACTTCCGAATTTTGACAGGAGCTCAAAAGTAAGTCGTGGTGTTAGAGATGCTCTATCCGCTTATGAAGAACTTTTAAGAGAACAACGCAAAAGAAAAAGGCAAACAACATTAGATGCTTTTGTCACAAAAAGGCAGAACACTGAAAACGCGGAAGGCTAACTAAATATGACTGACTTAGAATTTTATTTGTTTTTTTTAAGAATATTCGTTTTGTTATTTATATTTTGTTTTTATTTTTGCAAGAAATAATAATGTGGTATTAATTTGGGCTTTAAGAAATAAATGTTTGGTTTTATTTTTATTAAAAAAACATACTTTTTAAATTTAATACCTAACCAATTTCCTAGCCATCTTCCCCTAACCCCAATATTTACATGTAAAGATAGCCTCGTTTAGCGCTGTTTCGCATTACGCTCTACTTTGATGGAACGTATCCCCCGCGTTAAGCGGGGTCTTGCTGTATATCTATTTTCTCCATCGGAAATATAATTAGCGTTTTTGCATAAATTTACATAAGCTGGTTTTTATCATGTACATAAACTCAAAATTATAGGGTCATTTTTTGCATTCAGCTCCTAAAGCATATTGTTCCTTATTTTTTGGAGTTATTGTCCTTTAGAAAACAATTTGCAGCCTTTAAAATTAAAAATTTTTTTCTTTAATTAATGCGAATAAAATTGTACAGTACCAATTATATTTGCAAAGTGCTGCATATTCACATTTTCTAATTTGATTGAAATTTCTCTGAAAAAATTTACAAAAACATTTCATGTGAATTTCATGTGTCTGTAATTTACGATCTTCACACAGTTTTTATAAATATGTATAGCTATGATTTTTCTGAGTTTCTTCATAATTATTTGTTTTCTAATTTTATACCATGATTGAATTTATTTAGTCTTATTTAATTGTTCTCCATGACGTCTAACAAGATTTTGGAAAATCATTAGTAAAACTAAAATGTATATACATTAGGTTTCGCATCGAAAATCCATTTTTGTTTTAAAAACTCAAGTTTTTTTTTTCCTTTTATAATAAAGTTAAGCTTTTTCTTCATTTTTAACTGTACCTTCAACTATAAAATCATTCATACTTTATTATTTTGGAAATAGCATTTCAACGAAAAAACTTTGAGCAATTAGTTTTCCTGGTAAGTATAAGTTTTCAATTTCATTTCTTTTATCAATTTTCTTTTTTTAATCACTTAAAATTTGGACTTTACTCCATTTCCTTAATTTTTATTAATAACATCGTATCACAGTTAAAAAACTTTTACACCACTAAATACAGTTATATTTTTGTTATTATAATTGTGTAAATTTCACATTCGAATATTGCTTTAAAATTTTAATTAATATCATTTTTTTCTCCAAAGGCGTCGAGAACAGTTTATTTGTGCATTGTTTATTTCTTAGAATCATTATGCAAATGAGTTCAAAATGCCTTTTCCTTGTTCCCTGTTTCCTTTTTAAGTTTTATTTAATTAATTTTCAATTTTTTTTGTTCTACTTCTTCACAATTCTCTATTTTTTAACTATCAGTTTTATTTATTCTATAATTCTTTTTCTTTATTTTATTCTATCCTATGATGAGCTCCAATTAGAAATACTTTTCTAATTTATGAAAAATTATTTCACTTTTGTGTATTAATTTTCTAAAATCTTCTAAATATTTTCTGTTTTAAGCTAGTTTTTATGTAATTAAATTATATACTTACTTTTTAACTAATATATATATATATATATATATATATATATATATATATATATATATATATATATATATATATATATATATATATATATATATATATATATATACACTAAAACATGAATACTTTTTAACCATCAAATTAGCTGTTGCATTAAACTTGTTTTCAAATTCATTAATTACTCTTTGGTCTCTAAGCTGCCTTTTTCATGAAATCCAAGTCTGTATCTTTCGGATTTAGATCCGTATGAGTAACGTGCCAAAAATAACATATAAAATACATAACAGGTAGTCTCATCATTCTCTAACCATTTGAATAATATCTTAACCATATGATATCGGCAGATTCTTCTTCCAAGGTAAGAAGACAGATTATACGTAAGCATGCATCGGATTCTCAATTATGCTCATATGATCCTCAAATTTCACAATCTTCTCAACCATAAATGAATATCTCAATTCAACAGTAACAACGTACTTTAAATTTAATTCTGCCAGTGTCATTTTATGCATAGCATGAAATACATAAAGAGAACAGCATTACACATGAAATACATTTGTGATCAATGAAAAATGTTGATTAATTCAGCAAAGTCACTCTATTTTACTTATCCAGAGTTCAGTTTTAAATATTTAATTTTGTCTTAGGAGTTAAAATATAAATTTTTTGTATAATTCTTAGTGTACTTTATAAATTTTACATTACTTATATGACATCATTCTAAACTGAAATCAGACTTACAGAAAATATTTCAGAATAAAAAATAAATAATTAATTTTAAACAAAATAATGCATTTAGAAAAAATATGTATACATAAATTTACAGGAAATGTGTGTATTTCAATGTTTAATTAAGAATTTCCCAATTTGATACAGTTACTGAAATGTATATATATATATATATATATATATATATATATATATATATATATATATATATATATATATATATATATATATATTGATTAAATACGAATTCTAAATATCGATAACAAGCTTCAGTTTTCTATAAGGAATATTCTGGAAGATTAAGATTGTTTGCAAAACTCTTCAAAATATTCATCACGTCGAAAATTCTTTTCAGAGCCATATTGCAAAGAAATTTCAATACTTTGCTTTTCCTTTTATGCGTATTGTTTGATTTGTTTTTATTGACCAAAGGGATAGATATATAAGAGGAATTGGAAGATAGGTATTTATACTTTTTTCTGAAGCTCAGAAATTAGTTCACATTGTAAATATTTAGTAATATTTTTAAAAGTCTTCTCTTAGAACCAAAGTTTTATAATTACTTTTTATTATTTAATGAAAATTTTTATCTACCATTTCAACTATTCACAAGGATTTCTTACACAAACAAAAATTTGTGAAATATCAAGCATTACCTTTCAAATGAGGAGTTTTTTCTTAAATAGCATGAAACAATAATGAAAAGCGTTTTTAATGAACGTAATTTATAAATTTTTAACTAATAATTTTTGTATTTCTCACTGTAAAGTTCAACCAAAATTTTATTAAAATGAATAATTTCTGATTTTTTAATCAACATTTTTATTGAGTTACTCATTTTGGTATTCCTTTTATATTGATTTCCTAAAGCAATTCAAATTTTGCTTTACATTAATTAGATAAAATTTCTAAATTATTTATCCTAAAGTCAAATCTCGTCTAGAATTTTTACTATTAGCTCCACAGTGGTTTATAATAGGATAACTATTCATCAGAACATAATATTTTTTATCAAATATGCAATATGTTTACAAAATCTATTTTCATTAAGTAATTTTTAATGAAATAAAAAAATATTCTTCAGATTTAGAGTAATCTTATGAGCTACATAAAAACAGTAAAATGACTTGTTTGTCAAACCATTATTTTGAAAATTATATGTTTATTGGAGAATTGTTAGTTACATTACACAGCAGACATTTACAATAAAGAAACATTTTTATTTATTTAAGGACTAAAACAATGAGGATATTTAGTATTAAGGACTATTTTCAAATTTGGATATTTGTTTGATTGCACAATAGTTGAAAGAGAAATTTTTAACTTGGATAATTTTATTCATATAGTATTATTTTTCATTCATATAACTCAGTATTTTTAAATGAACTTTATGTTCCAAACTAACACTGAATGTGAAGAAAAAATGTGGTTTGACTTGTTAATATAAAAACGTAAATTGCTAGTAATATTCATTATATGTAAGATGTGGTTATAAAAATCTTGGAATTTCATTTTCTTTATAGAAGAGAGAATAATGATGTAAGAGGGTGTTCTCATCTGCCAAAGTTGGTGTTTGGGAATTTTCTAGATTTTTCTTTTACGATGCTTGAATATGTCATTGTGACAAAGATAAGTCTTTCTGGAAGATGATAATAAACAACATATATTTAAGAAATTTACACCCTTCAAACACTAATTATAAATAACTCTAGTTAAAACTTTTATAAATATATGACAAATATTAGTTGCCAACAAGATCACTTAAATAATTAAAAATACAGAAATGATTTTAAAAAAAGTTTATAAAATGTTATAATTAAAATAGAAATGACCTCATATCAATATACTCTTTTTTTAAACTACTTAAAATAATAATTTTGTTATTCAAAGAAAAGAGTTACATACTTTATTAAAAATAAAATAAATAGAATACTTCAAATTGTCTGTAAAAGCTTTAAATAAAGCTTCAAAATTTATACCATGGATCTAAAATATTAAATGAAACATAGCTTCGCTTTTCTGCAGGTCATAAAATTCAAGATGTTTTAGTTTACATTATTTAAACAGCATCTAAAATGTTAACTTTTACTGACAAACATGAAATTTAATTTCCAGGCAGAATACCATTAAAGGCTCTGAACACATTTATTCAGATTTTCAACATTTTTATGAGCTCCCTAATTGCTCTGCTAGCGTTACATTTCAAAGTCATTAAGCAATTGCTCTCCTAAACGTCTTCGTTTTATTCCCTTGTTACTCAACGTTTGAAAGTTTTAGGATGTACGTATTTAATGGTATATTAAAATAAAGTTTCCTAATGTAACAAAGTGCGTCTGGCTTAAATATTTAAAATATTGTTATTTTTATGAATTGCAAAAAATTACTCTGTTTGCATTATTTTATAAGTATTTTAATTTATAGTATATAAACACATATCAGAAAATTCTAAGATTTAAGCTATTACAAAAATATGAAATGCTGTCAATATTAGCATTAGAAAATGAACATCAATAAATATTTAACACTATATGAGGAAATACAAATATAATGCTATTAACTATTCAATTACATAATTACAATTTTAAGAGATATATTAAAAGGATGACAAAGATTTTAATGTAATATAATAAATCAACGAAGTGTAGTCAAGTACTCATTTGAGATACAAAAGTAATTTTGATTGCTTGAAAACCACAAAAACAAAATTAAAAAAATTAATAAAAAGCATATAACCACATTTAATTTAATTTAAATATGATATTTTTCAATGTATAATACATTGGAAGGATATAGATACATGTGATTTAATCTTATCGACAAACTTTATTAAATCTGATAAGTCAGATTCACATGAATTTTTCCAAGCATTTTCTAAAGTAATGAATAAAGCTATGATAAAACTAATTTTAATATAACACATAAAAATACATATCCATTTAGACTTAGATGCAATCACAAAACAAATTTAAAAACTTTCTTTAAATAAAATAGGTTTTTTAAAATTTGTTAAAAGTGTGCGAAAAAATTTAAATTCTATGAATTAATTCTTTTGAATTCTATGAGTTAATTTTTTTGAATTTTGAATAAATTCAAAATTTAAAAGTATTTTACGCATCTTATGCAAGTTTTGACTAGTTGTCAAATCAAATATACAATTTTAGTTAATTAAAACACTTCAAGATTTACTTCGAATCTATATAAAAATATTTCGTCATGCCATACATTAAAAATGTATTTTTTATTATTAAAATTTTCATATATGTGATATTATATACGCGATATATTAAATATTTGTCAAAGCATTTCAAGAACAAAATGCTTAGTAAGAATACTCAACAGAAGTACAAATAATTTTTTTATGTTAGATAATGAAAAAAATACAAGTCCTACACCATCAAATCAATGTCAAAATTGAGGGAGTGGATAGTGTGGCGGTGCCCTCTATCGGAGGATTTGAAGAGCAAAGTCGTACTTTCACCTTCGTGATGCTCTGATTATATGAAAGACGCTCCTTATTTTCTTAAATTCGCATAGCCAAGGCATAGCAAGCTAGGCTTGTCCAAGTGTCATAAGTAACAACAACAGCAACAAAGAATATATAAATCTATAAAAAATAAAAGGAAACAATTGAAATATTTCCTGAACCTAAATGGTTTATCAATTACATTTAAAAAATTTAATTTAATGCAAATATCTTGCTTGTGATAGCATAAGGTAGAAATTTGTAACGTAAAATATAAAAAAATAAAAGTTAAAAAGTACAATGTCTGAGGAACGACATCAAATTAATTAAAATGTAGGTATTTATCAGAGTAATGGGAATATCTGGGAATAAAATGTCATTTAAGAATGCGTTTCGTATTAATTAAAATATATTTGTCATTGCAATTTTTAGCATAAGAAAGTGTATATTGTTATAGTATAAGGAAAAGTTATTAAAATAAAATACAACTTGCATTTTTTACCAAGAGTGTAAAATATCAGACATCACAATTTTTCACTTGTGCTGAGTTGTATTAACATGATTGGGTAGAATCGGTGAATGAACATATCATTTCTTATGAATTTATTAAAAGTTTAAATTCATGATAGCGTTAATACGGTGCTTCAAAGCAAGATTTAAAAAAGCAAACTTGTTAAAGAAAAAAAAGTCCAGCAAAAATGGCATACAGGTATGGAAGAGAACTGTGATAATCAAAACAAAAATAACCAAAGCTACAGTGACACAGCAGATCTTAATTGATCTTTTAATCCTCATTTTTATACTACAATGTCAAAAATTACACTTAGTTGTCATCTTTATAAACAGAACAATTATGGCATAGTAAAAATTCTTAAGGCATAGTAAAAATTCTTAAAACTCTTGCCTATAAAATGGTTCTAACTACCTAACATGGCTGGTAAGTGTAAACCTGTATTTCTTTTTTCCCCATATATTAATGACTTTTTGCTTGAATAACAACTATGCATTCCAACTGTCAAACATGGAGGCATATCTCCCGTACTGTGCATTCGTACACAGCAAAGTTATGTTTTTCTATTAAGCTCAAAATAAATCAGAAAAGAAAAATCACTCAGTGAAGGTAGAGGAAAAATTTAGCAAGCCATTTCTAACTTATAATGGAAATTGCCATGTAGGATATGATATTTTAAAAGGAGTTTATGCTAATTCATATAGTGGGACTTGTCTAATCCTGATTTCAGAAACACGAAGAGTAAGTGAGACATCTTTCTGACTCACATAGCCACCGATTCTTATATTAAAACTCTATGTGGTCTGTTTAAAACATTCATTCTAATTTTTTCTGTATGATTATGTTAATTGAATTCATATACTATGCAAAATTCAAGCATTTTTTATGAATAATTGTGCAGTTAAATAGATGCTTATAAAGTTTTAGTATCTAAAATGAAAGCATCTGAAAATGTATGCTATTCAAAATTAGCATAAAATACATTCAAGTTCTATAACTTATAAAATTCACAAAGAATAATATCGAATGGAATATCGTTTTATTATGGGAGTTGTTATTCATTATTAAAATAAATCTTTTGAAGTGGAGCAATCCTTTAGTAAAACTTTTAAAAATATTATAAGTTAAAAATTGAAAAATAATAATTTTACTTGTTATTAACCTGAATTTCAGATTTAGCACTTTTCATAGATACATTATATATTACATTTCATGATCATCAACGCAAATATTCTTTTATTTATGGACTAAGACAATCTAACAATGATAACAGCCAACAAAACGATTTCATTCCATTATCCTAAGTTAGAAATATATCTATCTTCAAACAAGTGAAATATGACCAAACCTTATAATTTATTCATAGTTTATTCATGTGCCGCACAACACATATATCTTTTGATTTCTACTATAAGTGTTTTTTAATTTTGTAATTTATATTAAATTAAATTTTAAATGTCATAATTTTCTTTCGTAAAATGTCTTCAGCAATACTTTTTTAAGGAAATTCTCCATATGGAATATTAGAACCTTATGAATCCTAAAATTTTTTGTGATATTTGTTGAGCAATGTATTGAGAAATATTTAATGTCACAATATTGGTAAAATTAGAAAGATTTTAAAAGAGAAATAACAAAAAAAACGAACATTAAGAGTAAACAACATGAAACGAAGTAGATCCCTGTGTGTTTATTTGTATGAAGAGGATGTTTTATGAATTGTGTTAAAAAGAGAGAGTAGTCAATGGTTAAAAGTGAAATTTTTAAACGCACCAATACTGAAAATATTTGCCTACATTCTACAAAATAATATTGTACATTTCAATAAATAGTTTAATTTTGTTTTGTAAATATAAATCGTCAACATAGAACAGTTTCCTTGTCTCTCAAATCTTAAGAGGCGGAGTGATTTATCATACACTTTTACTTTTTTTTAAGAAAATAAAAAATTTTTACTTAATTTACAAACAGAAGATCATCAAGAATCTTGAAGGATTTTATCCTGATTCCAACATTTTATGAGCTCCATAATTACTCTATATGTCTTACATTTCAAAATCATTAAACAGCTTGTCCTGTTGAAGAGCTTCATTTCATTTACTTGTATATCTTAGATATAAGTGAGCGATTAATGAAATAGAATCTCCAATTGTAAAACAAAATATATTTTAATCCATATTTCTCCCAATTTACCTTAGAAGGAATAACTATTTATCTAACTGATTGCTTAAAAATTTTAATTTATATAATTTTTAATGCATATTGTTTTTTAATAATAAAAAATTCTTTAGTTAGTCAAATTTTCAAAGTGAGAATTTAATTTTATCTTGCAACCACTAAAATGCAATTTATATCAAGCATCTATATTTTTGCTGTTATTTAATTAATAAAAATTACAGACCAATCCAATTAGACATTTTTGAGAAACAGTAGACAGTTGACTTAATTAAAATATAACAGATTACTTGAAAAATCAAATCCTTTATTTCTACAATACTCATTTATTCTACAACACTAATTTATATTTATTCACAGACAAACATTTAGCGTAAGAGTAAAGTTTAAGTAAGTCAAGATTTTCCTAGTATATTGTTTGATAAGATTTCAGTTTAGAGATACTTGGAAAGGATGTCCCTTAAACGTTTGCTTAAGGTTCTCGTGTTCTACTTCAATAACTTATATCAGATGTGGTGTTGTGACGGTATTATACATGGTGATAAAAATTACAAATAAAAATTATTTATAAACTGAATAATAAATAATTTTAACAAAATTTTGCTAACGTCCTGTCTAACTTACCTTTGAGAAAACATTTATTTTTGAAATGAATTTTCATATATAACATCTTTTCAATTTAAATCTGAGAAATGCAATTCACAAGAGTTTATAACCTATATGTACAAGGAATGAATAGTTTTTATGAATACTATTTTTTGTATAATAAACAATGTTTAGAATAAATTAATTGAAATTACAGGAATTCACCTGACATGTTAAATTTGAAATGAAATGTATGTAAAGTTTTGAACGAATTATTCAATCATATTTGACCATATGAATTTCACTTTATATCTACTTACTTATAAAATATAAAGTATTATTAAAATTACTTCACGTGATGTATGCTTAATGTCAGAAAAATAAGTATTTTGGTTAGAAAAATCCTTTACCCCATCAAATTTATATGTTATATCACCCGAAAACTTTTATATGAAATCTCTGTTTATTGAAAATATAAATACAATTATATATAAAATATAAAATATAACTTTCTTCAAATAAATAAAATATTTTGAAGAAAGATAAAATTTGTTTCTAATATGTAAAATTAAAGTAAATGTAATAATTAATACAAATAAGGATGCAATATTTTGCTTAGAACAATAATTTATCACCAACCTAATAAATTTAAATAAAATCTCTGTTTATTGAAAATAAAATATTTGATTATAAAATTTAAAAAATATAACTAATTTTCTAAAAACATAAAATTTATTTCTGGTCGGATGCCTCAAAATTAAGCATATAAGTATCAAAAAGTGCTTCATAACGAATAACTTTAATATGTATAAAGTTTAAACACCTAAAATATCTATGTAGATCAGTAGTTTAAATTACGTCAAAAAAATATGAAATTTTATGTTTTATCCCTTTAACATTTAATATTTCATAATTTGCGGGAATACATTATACCTGGTAATTTAGAAATATTTATTTTTTACATTTTAATTGTTTAAGTAATGCAAAGTTTGAAATGTTAGAAAAATAAGTTATGCTGGCATTTTTGGATGAAAGATCGAGATATATATCCTAGTACAGTTTATTTTTTGGTTTCTTCATTATACACATTATGAATAGGAAATTTTTTATTTGGTAAATATTTTCATTTTATCCATTCATTAAAAATTATTATAGGTTCATGTTCCTACGTTGTAAATAGGATTATAACGACATAAGAAATGTTTTTGTATTTAGAATATAAAAATAAAATTCAACTACTAATTATTGTATTGATAATTTCGTTTCCATATGCAGTACTCAAATTCTTGTTTAAATAATTTATAATCAAATCCTTGTTTAAATTTTTATATAGCATATTATTTTATGTATAAAAGTGAAGAAAGTTTGACTTTATTGACTGAATATATTTTATTCTTAAATTCTTAATAATGGTAATAAATAAAAAATCATAAATTATATATTGTTTTTTAAGAATCTCATCAAAAATTGCATATTTAAAAACATTTAAAAAACTAATTCATTGTACTTTCAGTTTATTTTAAATAACTTTCTTTTAGTGAAAAATAAATGCATCAAACTGTTAATTCTAATGATTCAAAAACTAAAAATCTTTTAAAGTTTACCTCATACTTTTCTTTCAACAAATATCTTTCAACAATTTACAACCAAATTAGAGTAACAATTGTTTATCAGTATTGATGAATATATTATTTATGACATCTAAAATCAAATATCATACGCATGTTTAAGGCAAAAATTATTTTTAATTCTTATTGTATAAACTCATTAATTAAAATATACTACAATTAATTTGGAAGCTAATCATTAATTTTCTTAAAATATAATTAATCATGGTTTTTAAAAACAATAATTTAAGCTAAAGTATTACAGAGTAATTAAGCATATTTCTTTGATTAAACTATAACATTAATATCTTGAAATTCAATTTCGTTTATTCACGAATTTATGAAAGTTTGCACTAATTCATTTCAAAGCACAAAAGTGTTTTTATAAAAAAATATATCCTGTGCTCGATACATTATTAGATATTTTATTTTAATAATAAAGAGATTATTAGTTTTAGATTAGAAAGAGGAAAGTCAGGAGTTAAAAGAGATATTCATTCTGATGTTGGCAGCTGTTATTGTCATAAAATATAATTCAAGAGTTATTATCTTTTAATATGATCTTCATTGATTTAAAATTGATTGAAATAAAATATAAAAGAATTCATTACATTTTCATTTCATAATATTTAAATATAAATACGTAATAAGTTCTTCTGAACAATATATTTTAATTTATCACCGTTTTTGTTTCAAATAAAATATCAACAAAATCAAAATAAAATATCAAAATATCAAATATATTATCAATTAAATTAAAAAGGTGGAAATGTTATTAATGTATTTAATTTATTTCAATAATTAAACGAGTTTTTACATTATATTCTTTAAATGTTTGTGTTTCAATAATTTTTATAGATTATAGCTTCCAAAGTTTAATAACTATTTTTAAAATTATATGATGTATAATTTTATTTTGCTCTTAAATATTGTTTAAATGTAAACTGATCTTTATAATTTGAAATATTAAATTCTTAGGTAAAGTTATTGTTTCCAATTATTTGCAATCATAAAAATGTGCTTTTGGAAATTTTATAGAAGTTTGTTTGTTATAAAATTAAAATATATCACACAGAAGTATGAAATTTGATCTTTTTTTTAAATTATTTTGAATCTTATTATTTATTAATGATTATCATTTAAGAGAAAAACAAAAGATAATCTGAATGAAGTATTTTCATTTCCATATACATCATATATTAGGTATATATATAAATTCTTAATTTAATCCTTCATAAAGCAAATATTTCCTTCATAACATTACAATTTTTAATGTTTTATAAAACATTTCTTTTAAATTTAAAGATAACGGTTAAATTAATTTTAAAAAAATTTATTGATTATTAAGTAACTTTGTTTTCATTTTCGTTTAAAAATTCAAAAGTGATTAAATCATTAATATGTTATTTTTCTGTTATTAATTTGTAATAATGCTATACAATCATTGTATTAAAAATTCTGTAGGTATTTTTATAAAGATTTAGCTTATTTATTTATATTACTTATTTATTTTGTATTAAAACTTGTAATGTTTTCTATAATCAGTAATTAAAAGAATCAGTATCTGTGGAACAGATTGTGGTTTAAATATATTTATACATTCTTTTTCAAATAAAAATTATTTATCTAGTGGAAAAATTAGATTATTGAAATAAATAATCTTAGACATCTAGAATTTAGTATTAAAATATTGGGCAATAAGAGAAGCAGCATTTGTTGAAGAAACTAATGTCGAATGAAGTAATTGTTATGTGAAAATACAGATCACATAATTAATTAATGTTGATCCAAAAAAATGTGAAATGAAATGTATATGGAATATTGATTTCTAATATCATAAGTAATTTCAATACGCAATAAGTTTTTATAATGTAAAAATTTTATTTTTATGATATATATTTTTGTTTATGATATTTTCGTGAAGCTATGATGACACATCCTCATTAGCACTTTACTTAATATTCATGACTAATATATTGATACTTACTTTCATTTCGAAAGCAGTTCTGATTTTGTAAATGAAGATTAATTATCAGAAGGTTTTACAAACGAAGTCCCGTGTATTTACTTTTAATTGTTAGAGACGATTTGGATGATGATTGCATTTGATGTTTTTCTTTATAAGGCAAACAATAGTACTGGCGATGAACTGGAGAAAATAAGAGTTACTATTAACAAACTTATAATACAAGAATATAAAAAATTAACCATTTGTAGAATTAAAAAGTTTTGCAATTTGAAACTAAAATATTTTATTCAATTTTCAGAGACATAGGGGTATGGTTTCGTTTCACATTATACAAATTTCAGTAAAATACAAAGTTTTTCCACATACTTTTGGTTTGGTTTGTTTGATCATCGAAGTTCGTTTTTCTTCTTTGCTCATGATGGCTAATTATGCAGGAATGTACAAATGCGGATAATAAATCGCCAAACACGTTTAAACACAAGAAGGAATTTTAACTCATGAACTAATGAATAGAAATCAAGAACGGTAAATAGTTGTCCTCCTGCTTGATATTTAGTATTTACACGTTGTATTTTTTTATATAATCTTTTATTTTGGAAACAATTAATCTCTAAACAATGAAATGTTTCGAAACAGATCATTTCAGAAAAATATGAAATGAAATTCTGTTTCAACAAATGCCAAAGATGTATGAAAATATCACTCCTAAATCGTCATCCAGGCCTGTCATGTCTTACTTCTTCCTGAATCTAATGAATACAGTAATGTCAACTATTGAATGGTATTCGTTTTGTGATATCTCAGAAGAAAAAGGAAATAGCATCATATGTTAAAATTAAGCATTATCTTTTAGCTTCAGAGTCCTTTGCCATTATGATTTTTAGTTACATAATAGTTGTAGAAACGAATAATTTCATTTACATTTTATTCCTGAAACCAATCAATAAATTTACATTTGCTTTATAAGTTTAAGGATATTTATTCATATGTCGCTATGATGCAATCTATCATTTGATAAAGAAAAATTTTCACATTATTACAAGATTAAGAGCACCATATCCAGTCAAAATCGTTTTTTAAATTTTACATGATTTAGCACATTTTTATCAATGATATAGTTCACAAAATGATATGCATATTTTAGGTATTATCTTCTCTTTTGTAGTGAGTGTTAAATAAACCAATAATTTATATTTTGGATATATATTTCGGTCATATTTGTGTATCTTCAAGATTTAACTTCTTAATTTAAAACAACACTTATAAATATTTATCAAAAATTAAAAATACAAAATTAAATACTAAAATTTCTTCAGCAAGATTCTTGAAGAAGATTTTAGATTAAAACAATTCATGATTTGTAGAAAAACTTAAGTTTGTTTATTTCATTTCCAATCATCATTAAAATTACCTCTGGAAGTATTTGATGAGATTGAACTAATAATTAATTTAATTATGTTCATCTCTTTTTGAAAAATCATTCTTGTTTAATTTTTAAATGACATCTTGAATATTCGTCTTGTAGAAAGGAAAATTATTGTCTTCAAGTAATGTTGTAGTGCATGATGAGCGATAATGTACGCATTAATTATTAATAAAAGTTAATCACATTGTATTTCGACTGAAGTAACATATAAGGAACATTCATAGGCAATTATAAGCTAAAATGGTTTACCTAGTAAAATTTTTAAAAAATATTTCAAACATAAGTTCATCTAATATAAATCAGTTTTGAAGGATTTTTTTTTCTAATCTTACCAAAGAAACATATGTATTTGTATTTGCCTATTGCTTATGATAATTAATTCAGTATGTTAATATTGCCTTAAGTACAAATTTAAAACTTAATTAAAATATATCTCCAAGAGAACTTAAAATTAACAGTTGTTACTGAGGAATTTAATTTGTACATTAATCAAAAAACAAAAGAAGTGTGATAAAATTAATGATGATTAAAATGATGGGTAATGGATATCTACATTAGTTATCTAATTAAAATTTAACTGCAGTCATCCACATTGAAGCATCATATTTCATAAGTTTTATATACATATATATAAAATGCAAGATTAGATGTATCATAAGCGAAAATTGATAGATTCAAGAATAGATAAAGAATTGAATAGTACAAGAATAGATAGAACATTTATATTTAGCAATACATTCGGCACACAAGCAGCGAAAATAGAATTACTAAAATATAATTAATAGTACATATTATAAAATTAATAATCAAATGTTAGACGGAGAACAATAATCAAATACTTGATAGGGAATAATAATATATTTATAAAGTTAGTCAAAAACCAAATTTATAAATTAAATATTCGATGGAGAATAATACATTGAAATTACCAAATGGAAAACAATGCATTGAAAATACAAAATATAGTAAAAATTGCTGGAAAAATGATCAATATGTATATTAAAATTTCAAAGAAAATAGAAAATAGAATGAAGTACCAACATGGCCAGCTTCATCAGGGGTGTTGACCACATTAGCACAAAGTATGGCTTTTCTGCACTGGCCCAAGACATAGTCTTAAAATATATATATATATATATATATATATATATATATATATATATATATATATATATATATATATATTGAAATAAGAACACTTTTTTAATTACTTTCATATTAAATTTTCTCAGAATTCAAGTCCTTCATTTTTTGCATGAAAACCAATGCTAAAGTCAATATTCATAGCAAATTATTTAGTTTAAATTAACTATCTATTCTTCTATTAAAGAATTTTACAGCAATTAATATGTTCACTGTAATGGAATAATGGAAAAAATGTTGGATTATATTAAATGCAGGAAAAAAATTTTGATATTATATTGAACTATTAATACAAAAAGATATATACCTTATTTTGCTAACAATTTTAGTTAATCATAATGAGTATTAAAAAGCTGCATATAATTTAAAACTTTTGAAAATAAAATTTATCACACAATTTTTTATTTAGTATCTTAAGATATCTCATTCAAGACGGTGACAGATTTTTGCGACTATTAACATTATTCCAAGACATCATGAAAACCACGCAAAGCTTAAAACGTTAACATTATATAATAAAAAATAATTTTTATATTAGTTAACTTAAATAAGAAACATTATTGCAAGTTTGTTAAGATTTAAAATCAAGCAAAAATTTTCTTTTTTATCGTAAATATAAATAGTAACCTTCAATTTTTTTTAAATTACTAAGATTAAATATGAAACTCTTACAAAAATGTATATTTGCAATACTGGTAAAACCACACAATTCACTGTAACTAAGAATATTTTGTTTCATTCTTAACAAGATGTTAAGGCATGGAGATAAAATCGGTTATCCTGTTCGTGTGAATAGAGAGTTGGTTGGATGTTGTAAGTAACATGGGTAGTGGCATTCCAGTTGCTGATAAATGCAAAATTAATGCTTTTAAATGTAAATTTTAAAGAATTTTATGTAAACTATGATGGAAATGACAGGACTGTTAGAACAAAATAAACACTATGATTTATTCGACTTTTTTGCACAGTAGAAATTACAAATTTTCAGCGAGGCAAAATTTTCTGAGTTCCAATAGGAGAACGGGACAAGCGATGGCTTTTAATTTATTAATCTATTTTTAAATATTCTTAAGTGAAACACAGAATTTATGTTATTGACTTAAATAAATTAAAAGTCATTTGAAATTTTAATACAAATTCTTGAATACATACCATTTCCATATATTTATTTTACTATAAAATATTCTGAAGAAAAAATGGGAAAAAACCAATTTTGATACAAGAAAAATACTTATATATTTTGAAAAATTAAAGAGTTTTTTACTCTCTGGTTTTAAATTCTTAGTAATGTTTTTAGTGGTTTTGAATCATAATATATAAATATTATGTTATTTTGTTATGTAAAAAAAGTATTCATTGCTATATAATATTGCAGAATGACAAACATGCTGTAAATTAAATAATGATAATTTTTGTTATTTGAGAATTGGAAAATTTACTTTGTGTATTTTTATCAAAGTAAATTTTCTAATACTTACGAGTTACATTTGGTTGAAAAATGTATTTGTAATTTATAATATTTATCATTGAAATCACTTTATACATACGTTCATACAAACTGTATATTTTGAGTTAACGAAAACAATATTTTCTCATGGATATAGTGTAAAATCATAAACAAAATGGTTCATCGTAGTGAAAAAATTAAAGCTAACAGAAATTTCTAATGCACATAAATATAAAAAATTAATTACCGTTTGATATATTTTTCAACTGAAATGAGTGTTTCAGATATCTTTTCACTCATTGCTGCTTGTAAAAATATAAAATTTATTTATAACATTTTACTATGGCAGTCTACGTTAATTTTATATTTTTTATTTAATTTTGGTGAACATTTCCTCAATTAAACTATTCATGTAGAATGTGACTTAAAGAGCAAATTTAAATTTAGAAATCTCAGACTTTTATAAATATAATTATTTTGAAAAGTAAAATGATTATACTGAATTGAATAGTTTTTATTATGTTATTAAATTATAAAAAATATTTAATTTTCTAAAATTAACTGTGAACATGTCTTACAGAAAACTACTTAAGAGGCATATGTGTTCTTTTCTAATAAATATTCTGACGATCACGCATTTAAAAACAGAATATAATAAAAAAAATTAACTCTCTCCCTTTAACAAAAACAAATTACTTTCCTTCATTTTTAGGTTTAAACCATGAAGTCTAATCCTCAAGAGATGGCTATTGCTTCTACTCTGATGGAATTTACTCAGGTGGAAAGAAACCAATTTAAGAAGAAACTTACTTCAATGTTGTTTTGAGAAAAGCACGAAAACAATTTTTTTGAAAAAAAAATGTGTTTGTAAAAATATTAAATAATACTGAGGTATAAGGATGAAAATAGAAGTTAAAAAGAAATTAGTTTTCTTTTATGAAATTAAATTAACTTACACAGATTAAAAAATAGATTGACAAATAAATAGATACCCTATATTTATGAATAATTTTTTTATTAGAATGGTGCAAGACCGGACCTTAATATCATTGATAAATAATGTTAAATAGAGTATTCTACAATTTTAATGAAAATATTATCAAAGTTTTATAGATATAGGTGATTCCTGTTTCGCATTCCTGTTTAACACTCTAGGACAGATTATAACGTTTTAATTACATTGAGGCTAAGAAAATGTGCATGCTAAAATTACGTTTAACTTCAACATCATATTCACCAAACCATGATCGCACATGTGCCACTGAGCTAATAGGTACATTAATAATCCATCTCCAAAATGATTTTTAAATCTGGTTAACGATTGTTCCTGCAATAAATTACAACACTGACACCCATATCAAGACTGATTCGCCTTCTGTTTGGATACAATCATGTCATAAAATTATTTTCCAAACGTTTCATTCTGTTTTAAAAGAAGGACAAAAACTGATTTGTTAGACATGTTTCCACATTTATCAGTTGATTACTTTGCTACATATACTTTGCTGATTTTCACGTTTTAAAAAATGTGGAAACCCTTATCATATTTTAATGCTTACGAAGCGTATTATGAAAGTTCTCTTGAAATCATGGGGATTCAATTATTTTGAAAACCAACAACAAGAACTTCCTCAAATCAATTACAATGTTAAATTTTAAACAAATTTTTAATTCATTTAATTTTTATTTTTCACTTATTAAATAAATTTTAATGCATACACATGAGATGCTTTGCTGTAAACTTTCCTTATATTACTTTTTTGTGAAGTCTAGTGCAAATTTTATTTAATAACTGCTTTTTTGTTTTTCTAAACTATCCTAAACACATTTACAATCCGAATTAAAGATTATTTCGTAAAATATTCACAACAATTTTAAAGCTGTGAGATAAATAGCAAGCTAATGTTTTGTGAAATTATCAAGTATTAAAAAGTAAATCTTATAATCACATTATGCCATCTCATTTAACTATAAATTTATTACTTTTAGAAAACACATGAGAAACACTTAGCTATAATTAAATTTGAGTAGTTCATTATATGCGCATTAATCGATAATAAATATCAAATTTTGTTTTTTCTTACATTCATAAGGACAAACGTTTAATGTTTCAACCTTTGAAATTATTTGCTATTGTTTAAAGAATTAGAATTTCATACTGTGCACAAACTTCAGGAATATTTGTTAAGCAAATTGTTTGGAAAAATATATTCATATATTCTCTGATTATATTTCAATTTAAAATATATTACTTAATTTTATTATTTATTCATGTAATAGTTTTCATGTAATGGTTATTTAATTAATTATTATATATATATATATATATATATATATATATATATATATATATATATATATATATATATATATATATATATCAAAATAAATTTCCAGAACATTGAATTATCAAATCAAATATTAAATCATTTGTAATAAGTACGTTTTATATTTATTTCATTACATAAGGTCCCTTGCTTTCATTTACACAATACCATATAACAATTGCAAATAGAAAAATACATTTAATTATCTGTCCAAATCAAAAATTGAAACATTATGTCATGCTTTAGATTCTTATATTAAATTTACCTGGAAAGAACAAAGGGAATATTTGAGCAGGTATATATATCGTATAATAAAATTTCAGTCGAATGAAATCAGAATTAAATTTTAAATATTTGTTGTAATTTACGTAAGTTAACTTTTTACAGTGTCAAGTTACAAAAAGATTGTACTGACAGAGAGTATTATTTAAATAAATATTCTTATTATTAGAGATATATTTTATGAATTAATTTCCTTCATAAAAATTTGCATACATTAAATTCGAGTATACATAGTTAGTGTAAGTTTCATTATCTATATATCATTATATATTATATGCAATAAATAATTGCTGCTGTTAATTCGAATTTAATAACTAATTATAATAAATAAAAGGTTAAAAAATAAGTAAATTTATTAGCATGTGTGATGAAATATTTAAAACGATTTTGTTATACAAGGATAAAAGAAATACTTCATAAATGATTTTAAAAATTAACATACTTAGTGTAGAATGAATACAAAGAACTGTTTTATTTTTAAGTTCTTTAAGAAATCCTTTTTTATATTCAAAACTCTAATCTTTTTAATCACGATATCATAAATTTTGAGAAAGATTTAAATGCTAATTAACAACTCACATACATAATTTCACTATTTGGAAGAGCTATTAGAGAGCAAATTCTGGCATTTTAAAGGTGAGGCAAGTTATATGTATATATAAATAACTAAAATTAATATTTTGCTTTCAAAAACATTTGAAACAAATCATTGACTATGCTTTTGCTTTTATTAATTTATCTATCTATCTATCTATCTATCTATCTATATATATATATATATATATATATATATACACGAGGGTCACTCTGAAATTTTTGAGATACAACTAGGTTTTAGGTTTTTAATGTTATAATTACAAAATTTTAGGTGTGTTCAAAGTAGTCTCCTCCAGCATCAATGCACTTTTGTAGACGAATTTTCCACAGATCAAATGCCTCAAGCCATTCATTTCTTCGAATAGATGAAAAACCTGCATTTATAGCTACATCAATCTCTTCTTCTGAATGAAAACGACGTCCACGTAAGTACTTTTTTAGATTATAGAATAACCAAAAGTTGCACATACTAGATCAGGTGAACACGGCGGATGTTCGATCACTTTAATTTGTTTTTGTTTAAGAAACTCAACTGTTAATGCGGCTGTATGTGAAAATGCATTGTCATGGTGAAGCATTAGTCCCCTAACATTCAGTTCTTGTAAAATTTCTGGAAGACATTTAGTGGTATACCGAATTGCTGCTACTGTCTTCTGTCCTTCAAACTTGATGGCTTTGACCAATCCCGTACTTCTGAAGAAAACGGCATACATCACTTTTTTCAGTGCGCGTTGTTTTTTCACCATTGTCAGCGTGGGATCATCTTCAAAGACCCATACTTTGCTTTCTTGAAGTGCTGGAACGTCAAAAACGGTATGTACGTTTCATCACCTGTTACAATTTTAGAAATGATGCGGTGGCCACCATCATTCAGCATATTAAGAGTTTCTTTACTGATTCTGACACGCTCCTCTTTTTGATGCTCAGTTAGATTATGGGGAACCCAACGGCAAACTACATTTTTCATATGTAATTCTTCATGAATGATTTTGTGTATGGCTAAATTCTCTAAACTATCTGAATACAGTAGCACGAGATGGAGATTCATCACCAAATGCTATTTGCAACCTTCGTTGAACGCATTCTTCTTGATTTATTCCTGCTTTGAAATCGTAGAAAATCATAGCGCGAAACTGTTCTCGCGTTAACTTCATTTTCTCTTCTGTTTAAAATTTATTCTAAGCAATAAAATACTTTTTACTTTAAAATTAAACAGTTATTTTTATTTTGTAAATTCTCCTCTGCGCGTATCTCAAACATTTCAGAGTAACCCTCGATTATATATATATATATATATATATATATATATATATATATATATATATATATATATATATATATATATATATATATATATATATATATATATATATATATATATATATATATATATATATATATATATATATATATATATATATTATGACGTCATAAAATATAAATTCTTCTTATAAACATCCTTTTTCAAGAATTGAATACTTTATACAAATGTAATTCGAACAGCTAGAATTACAGTCCAAATTATAATTGTTAGGAAATTTTATTTGTATATAGAATTTTTCAGTTTGCAATCTATTATTTTACAAGATTAAAAGTGTACTTTGCTAACAGAACTGGAATAATAAATTCTATGAATAAAAAAGTCTGTGTTCATACTCTCTCTTTCAGTCAAGCATACTGTAAATGTTTTGTTGTCATAAAATGACCGTCTACTCTAATTTACTCGTACAAAGGGTCAAAGTGATGGCATCTTCTATGATGGGACACCCAGAGAATGTGTCATAGATGAGACTCTGTAATTTAGAAGCGGAAGATCTCCAGACATGGTACACCACAGATATTATTTAACATGGAGGACATTAATACCATGACGAATTTAGCATTCTTAAGCCACTATTAGCGAATATGACAGATCTTTGATTTGGTCGAGAATGGAATTCACTACTATCTGAAAATCAATGCCCTATGAAACCAACCTATACTGGGCTATTACTGTAAATATTAAAAAAAATTTCTTGATATCTATTATACTATATGTAAAGAATTTACGCCATATGTTTATAAAAAATTTTTTTTGCATGAAATTGCAAAATTTACTAGTTAATAGTCGCCACCCACCCTGTCTAGTGGTCAGAGTGCCTGACTGTGGATAGGGAGGTCGTGGGTTATAATCCCTGTTCGGGCATGGATGTACTTTCTCTCTCTGTCTATATCCTATCTTTATCCTTTCTTTGTATGAATGGGTTGTGAATGGCTGCCTATCCTATAAACGGGTACCAATAGCATGTATATACTGACTCCACGCCAAAATATGGTTTAGTTGAAAAAGGGGAGCAGCGCACTCCGTATTGTGCCAGCCTAGCTAGCACAAGACAATAACAATTAGTCGATAGTCAATTTAATCGAGTTACCTTTTAAATTATATTAGTAAATAGTTTGCTTAAACGTGTAATTATCTTGTAGAAACCGTTACACTTGATAAAATATAGCAAGAAATAATAATATTTCTAACAAAAGTAGAAAAATTTAAAGAGATAATATAAAATAGTCATAAAATAGTCTTAAGTTATTTCTAGTGACTTTTAAATTTCGATTTTTTCAGTTTATTTATTTTCTTTACTTTTAGCATTATAATATTTATATGAAATTATTTTAAAAATTATTGAAGCATTTTTGAGATTAAATTAATATTTGTTTCATATTTTTCTTTTCTCTTTTATACGTTTTTGTCCTCACATAAATTTAAATAAATTCACAATGCTCATCAACAATGGAATTACATTTCTTTATAAAAGTTTTTTAAAAACTATAATTTCAGCTTAATTATAATAGCAGTTGTTTTAGATTCTCTAATTTCACTAAGAAATTTTCATTTTTTATTATTCTCTAAGTGTAAGTATATGCTACTCTACGAAAATTACAATTAGAATGTTACAAATAATTATAATAGTGCCTTCTCTTTCCATCAAAGTTTTAAATATTTCATTTCAGTTTCTAAAATTTTAAACTACTTTGCTTTTAATAGTAGTACAAATATATGGAAAACATTTTCTTCAAATTTTATATCGAAATAACTTTGTTAAATCTGCAATCTCTGCTTGACTATTACAATCACACTGCTTTATCCAGTTGTATTTTTTACACCTATCCTTTACAAGTGGAGATCTTATAAATATATCCATCTTGAGTGAAATACGAGAGATTAGAATCATTAGCAAAGAGTTAGATATTTCAGTATTGAAATCATAATTTTATAATATTAAATAATGTCTTTATGTCTTCATGGTTATTTCTACTGTTAAATATATCTCTTTTACCTGTTTACATATAAATATTTTTTCAGATGGTTTTATACAACCCATGTGAAGTATATAAAATAAGCTTCATGTTTTAGTATATATATATATATATATATATATATATATATATATATATATATATATATATATATATATATATATATATATATATATATATATATATATATATATATATATATATATACATATATACAACGGGATTTTAAAATAAATTTAATTTATATATATTAAACTAAATTAAAAAATAAATCTTGCTTTTATGCTAATAAAACTTAAAAAAAACCTTTTGTTTGCTTTGTTAAACGAAAAACTACTTAAGACTTTTTGTCTATAAAGCACTTTGACATTTATGATACAAAGGAATGTAATATAAAAAGTAAAAATATAACAGAAATAAAATATTTTGCTGACTTTTTAGGTTGAACCCATCGAGAATAATTGTATTAAATTACAATTATTTTTATTCTGACGCAATTTATTCAAGTGGTAGGAAATGCTCATAAGAAATTCTTTTCATGGTGTTCTTACAAAAATAAAAACAATTATCCTTCTTTGATAAAAAAAAAGAATTCAAAAAACCCTTGGATCAAAGATGTTTTTAACCATGAGAAAAAAACTTTTACTTTTAATTAACTTGACAGTAAAATCTTAACGTATACAAAAGTAACTATATCATTTTATCAATATAACAAATATCAAGCTTGAATGAGTGAAAACTAAATATCTTATAAAATACTATTTTGATTTAAAAACTGACATTCATATATTAAATTTAAATGTTTAATAATATGAAATATTTCAATTATAGTTTCATGAAAATTATCAAGTTTTATTCTTTGAATTAAATATTTTTGCAGAACTTTTAATTTAAATAATTCATGCATTTAATTTTTATTAATAGATTATGATAGATGTATCGATAATATAATTTTTATGAATAGATTATATTATCGATACATCTATCATTTTTAATTAATTGTTAACATAAATATTAATTGTTAGCAATTTAGTAAAGATTGTTTCGAATTTTTATTGATTTATAATTTCGTAGTTGATTAGTAATGATTGATATAAAATGGTTTATTTATCACTCGATCTTACCTTTTTACTTGCGAAGGGTTATTCGACTTGCTGCTATATTTCACTCAAACCAAGATGGGTATTGAAACCTAAATTGGAGTCGAACCCACTTACTAAAGGATAACAGACATGAGCACTAACAGTTCAGCCATTAAGGAATTCAGCTTTTGTTTATAAATTGTTTAGAATACCGGAAATTCTCAAGTTTAAGCAAAATATTTTTAAATTTTAGTACTTTTACATATTTCTACTATACTTGGTTATCTAAAGTTAAAAATTTATTATAGTTATTATAGAGATATATACATAGTTGTGGAACAAATGGTTATAGTATTACTAAAATGCTTTTCTTCTTCTAAATTGCTTTCTAAATTGTAGCTATAATAATAACTTAATAATTTTAATTTAATCACTTTAAAAATCTTATTAGCAAGAAATTTGCAATAATAAGAGTAATATACATTTAATTTTATTGAGAAAATGACACAAGTTCTTATGATGTTTCGTTTGTCACTCAACGATAATTTTTTGCACACGAGGGCTAATTAGACCGAAACCTATGGTTTAAAGTGGATTCCGAACCACTGCAAACATCATGCCCAAGGTAGGATTTGAGCCCACGAACTGTTGAACATAAGGCAAGAGCGCTAACCATTCGGTTCCCAGCTCGGCTATAAGTTTTTATGAAAACTACACTTAATTAGAAATAATGTATAATGATAAAGTTATTTCTTATTCAGATACTTTTTGAGAAAAAATTTTTTCAAGACATTGTAGCCGATGCTGATGAGAGTTTTAAATTTAACATTTTTTAATCAAATTTATATTTGAAATACTTGCATAGTCACCATAATTAGATCTTGTGATAAATTTGATTAATCATTGATATAATAAATAAATGAAAGTTTATATTCTTTAAATTACATTAAAATATGTTTCATTTTGCTGATTTCATAAAGCTGAATGATTTTATTTGCATATTTAATGCCAAGCAATTATTTCACTGTGAATTCTTTAGAATAGTAGCAAGACATAGATGGAAATTTAAATAATTTTTTCTATACATTTCTAAAAGGGTGAAAGTTTTATTGGATAAAATTGTAGAAATAGAATTATACTTGAGTATTCCATAAGCTATTGACAAAATTTAAAAAAAACAATTTATAGGTTATGAATTATTGTTGCAAATATTTTTGGATTCAATTATTACCTGAACTTTATTCAAATGTTACTATTATTTAGTTACCCTAGATCTGCAATTATTCCCACAGTATTGAATTTGTTCTATGTAAAAGCAGAAATTCCACTCAAAAATAATCTTTGATGTTTCAATTATATACTTTGTACTGTGGAGATTCAAATATTTTTATCACTAACTGAAATAAAAATTTTATTACGGTTACACATATAATGCTCAAGTATTATTTCAATCAAAACATGTAGAATAGCACTAGGACAAAAATGAATGCAATAGTTTATCGATGCTAAACAGTGCTCGTACACTTATTTATGAACTCTAAAGCTTACTACATATGATATAATTTTCTGTTTGGATTTTTTAAGGTGGTGGAAATTATTTAAGTGCACATACGGGTTATAGATAACTTATCCCGTCAAATACTAAGAGGTAAATTTTGTATGATACTGAAGTTTGACTCGAAGTGGATAGCAACTGTTAAGGGCAATATTTTATAATAATTATTATTTTTGGCTGAAACTCCACAATTTACAGTTTAAGAAGAAAATCAGCAAACTCCTTTGACAAAAATTAAGATGTTTTGACAATTAAACATTTTTATATTTACTTAGTTTCATATCTTTGTTTATTTATCCACTAATTGTTACTTAGTGTGAATGTACACAATTTCATTTCATTATAATAGGCAATATTTTTTTTTATTTTTAAATTTGAGTAGTGATTTACATCAAAAAGTGCAATAAATATACATTATATTAATGAAACATATGAATATTAAAATACAAATTTGCTTTACAAATGAACAAAAAAACTGTTGCAAGATAAGAGAAAGAATATCTGTAATAATGATAAATTTCCTTTTAAAATATCAGTAAAATGTCTTGAAACTAAACATTTATTTAAAAATTAAAGTGAAGAATTTAAAATACAAACTTGAGTTTCTATCATGATATGCAAAGCATGTGCATAAGAATGCACTACGTATATGGAAAATGTTATAATATTATATAATACATTAAGTATGGCATACATTTATTAAATAATTATGATTTAAAAATTCGACAATTTTCATATTACACGGTATAATTTATAAAATGTACAATTTAATTTTATTAATTAAAATAATCAAAATATGCAACTTTATACATGTGCATATACGTTATTTGTGTTTCTAATATTTTTAAATTGCCGAAATCATGGTTCATCTTCGTATCATTCAATGAAATATAGCATTACTGATTTCACTGAGACATTCGCAGCTGAGGATGAAAATAAATAAGAATCTTATTGTAAAATTATTTTTTTCTAAAACTTTAGCAAATTTTATTATTCTTAATCATCACCAAAAATTATTGCAATTCTATAATGATTGATACCGGACTATTATGACTTCTTATTACTTCCTGTCATTTCTTTCATGCTGAAAGAAAAAGTGCTTGCTTCATTTTTTTCTAACCCATCAAACTACTGGACACATACGATTTTTTGCGGGTCAAGCAGATCCAGACTAAAGTTCGTAACGTGTGTGTCGGGTTGGATACTTTAGTCCCTTAATATACAAAGTACCACTAAAGATATACAGGGTGATCTTTTTTAAAGTGATAGTGTTTGGAGTGCCCTATAGAGCGATTTAATGGCCAAAATGGCACCAAACTTGGTATTTAGACTAATCAAAACATGGCAAAAAGGATTCCGTAAAAAATCTTTACTTCCAAAAATCACCGCCAGGGCATTTTATGGCGCTTTACAAAGCATAAAATGTGAGAAAAAATACTAACACATACAATCGTACAGTTGAATTATTAATATTTATTTACTACATTAACTTCCCTGGTGAGGAATTAGACCGCATTCAATGTGAGCACAATGTGAGCTGTGCACAGAGTAAAAAAGCTGTGCACAGAATGTGCACAGCTTTTTTCACAGCCGTGCGTAACATATCATGAGGAATATTCCGCACTGTCTTCGTTATGTTGTCTTTTCGAATAGACAAATTTGATACTCCACCTACATAAACTCACGTTCCGTTAATGTGAGAGACATGGCCACTGGAGCTCGTTTACTTCAGCTGAGATTATTTGTCGGAGCTGTCTACTACTTGCTTTTTATAGCTCCTATTACTGGCACTGTCATCGCACAACATTTGTA
The DNA here is from genome assembly GCA_037975125.1 of Latrodectus hesperus. Lineage (NCBI taxonomy): Eukaryota > Metazoa > Arthropoda > Arachnida > Araneae > Theridiidae > Latrodectus > Latrodectus hesperus. Next base: position 43,038,429 of record CM075858.1, read on the forward strand.
TTTTTCTTTGATAACCGAGTTTTATGCTAATTCTCATTATTGTAGACTACAACAGCACCACAAAATGCCCTGGTGACAACTTTTGGACTTAAAATCTTTTTTTACGGAATCTTTTTTCTTATGTCTTGATTAGTCTAAATACCAAGTTTAGTGTTATTTCAGCTATTAGATCACGCTACAGGAAGCTCCAAACACTGTCATTTTAAAAAATATCACCCTGTATATTAACCTTAGCAAAAATGCAGATATTAATTTATTTAAACCGTATAACTAGTTACGACTTTCGGGATATATAATTTCGTTCGTTTCCGTAACATTTACGTTAATACTGAATTTCCAAATTATATCTTCATTAAAATGTGACAAATTTATAAATGTGTCTAGCGCAATTTAGATATGATGTCTTATAAAATAAGAGATAAAAGTTTTATAAAATAAAGTCTTTATTTTAAGTAAGATATATTTTAGAAATAAAAGTTACTTGCCATTACAAGACTGAGGACACTTTACATATTATTCATCAAACAATGGTTTAGTAAATCCAGTTTCTAGAAACTCACTATAATCATGATGTTTGTTATTAAGCTCAGTACATTGTGTGAAACTACTACTACTTGCAATTTATAAATCAAATATCTCTTTAATTTATAAATAGCATATACTGTTTAAACAAAAATATAATACTGGTTAAATTATATATTATAAAAATGCTTTAATTTGTATTAAAATATGTAAACATAAAATATATTATTACACCAGAGAATGGACATTGGATGAAAATTTATTTTTATAGATTATCAATATGACAAAAACTCTGTATCAAGTTATTGGTTAGTAATTGATAGCACGTTGTAGTTGGAAAAAAGTACCAGGCAATCGCCTAGATTTTATCTACTCGTACTTAATATGAGATTTAAGATGATAATATAAGGTAAGTATTGTTTCGATTTAAATGTCTATTGAAATGACATTAATTTTTAGGAGGGTATTCATTTCTATTGTTTAATGTTATGTTTATATTTTTAGTAGTGATTATTAAATTAATTTTAGAAGGAAAAATTCAAATGATTCTTTTCAGAAATAAGAATGCTGTTGAATGCTTATTTATAAATTTAAAAAACAGTTATTTTAGCAATCTTTAAAATTATTTTTCCTTAAATATTGGTTACTTGAAAATTTTATGGTGAGAGTTATAAAATGTAAGTTATCTTCAGCATTATTTATATTTTTAACAAAAATTAATAATAACGTACTTTGAAATCTGTTGTTTCCATATTCATCATTTTAAAAAAATTGTATTAAAGTTATGTTAAAATAACATATTGGGTGACAATTTTATATATTTACTTGTGATATTTCATTTTTAGTTTTGAAAACAAATTTTCAATAGAATGTTTCTTAATTTTTGACAAATAAGAATTAAATATTAAAATGCAAAATAATTTATGAATTACACAATTTATTTTTTATCAAAAATTAATAAAATATGATTTCTAAATATTTCATTATTAAAATTAAATTTCAGTTACATTAAATTTGCATAATATATGAAGATTTCACAATTTATGAATTTACTTGTACATAAGATGTAAAATTGTTTGTAAATTTCTGTAAAATATATAAGGAAATACGTAAACTTTATTTTCATATCTGTAATAAATATTCTACTCTATTATATTAAATAATACTCAATATTCAAATATCAATGTAAAATAATCAAATTCAATTATATATTAATATATTCTCAAATATTCAATTATGTTATTTATAAACTTTGGTGAATCAACTCTATACTATTTTGGAGAGGCGTTTGCTCATAAAGATGGCTTATATGCAAAAGGAAAAGTTCATCCTTAGAAATCAATTCAACAAAGCAAATCTATTCCTGCAGGCAGAAATTTCTTGATGCATGAGAATTTATGGAAGCATAGTTAGCTTTTGGATGAGAGAAAGCACTGATTTCATATCGCTTTTCTTAGTTGTCATGCGAACAAAATCTTAAATTAAATGGATTCGGTTTACCAAAGTGTAAACGAGGTTAGGTTATGCCATAGTGTAAGTGACATAAATCCTTTCCATGCGTTAAATTACTTTTTATATATTGAATAAATGTTAATATTTTAGCGAATATTCATTAAAAATGAGAGTAAATGCAAAAAATAATAATAATGAGTCATAAAATAAAAAGCAGGGAAGAAATTTTAAGGAACAATGGATGTTTTACAATAAACAGAAATGAAAAAGCAAATGGAACAAATAAATAAAATTAATTTCTTGAGACGATTGTTATCAAAGCAGAAAGCTGAATAAAGATAAACTTTTATAGCAGTTTTTCGTTTAAAACAGATTAGTCAACAAAAGGTAAATGGTCTGTAAAGTGAGATCTTCGGCATTTTAGTTTAGATTGTTGATGGGTAAAAAATCTTGCCTATAACTGGAAGGTATGGAATTACGTATTAAGTATAGGAAACTAGGTTTGATCAAGATGAATAGATGGGACAATATCTGAGATAAAAAAAAATAAGGAGTATTTTTTTCAAGGGTACTTAATCTGACTCCATTAAATGGGGACACCAGAAGTGAGAGTCAATGAAGGATCCTGTCTACAAAATCGAAACTTCCAAAGAGGTACCAGTATCAGTGTATTTATTGCTATCTCTTTGTAAAAAATTACATCGATTCGTGCAAAAAAAATTAAAAAATCTAATCAATCAGGCTCTCCGTTTTATTAGATGTCGGATCCAACCTACCAATATTACGTTTTCACAAATGTTAAGCACCTAAAATAAATATGAAATACCCTTTGGAAATGTATTATTTTCCTTATTTTTTGCCACAAAATTATGACCATTATTTTTTAATATAATGAAAGGGAAGTAAATTTAATGTAAGAACTTCATATAGATTTAGTTGCATTTTATGATTGTCTGAAAGTATAGCTATTTAAAAAGTATATTTGCAATGTATGAATGTAATTGTTAAGTTTCATAAATTTGATTTTGAAAATATATTTTTATCTCCTGATTTATATATATATATATATATATATATATATATATATATATATATATATATATATATATATATATACATTTATATATAATGACAAGTATCAATTGGGTTAAACTTAAGCCAGTTTGATTTTTCAAGATTTTATCATCACAACGATAAAGCGGCAAACTGCTTATGGTAATGTAAATTTCCTTATTATTTTTACAGATATTTATTTGTAAAGTTGTTTGTAAACATTAAGAATGAAAGAAATGAAATTTAACAAATAAAGCACGAGTGAAATGTAATAAAACTCCCAAAAATATTATTTATATTTTAGGTCAATTAGGTTAATAATATTAGTCTTCGAAAGCAGTTAAAAAGAAGATGCAAAAATGCATGAATTAAAAGAAACAGTAAATTAAAATAAATGAACTGCCATGCAGAATATATAAGAATTTTTTATATAACTAAAGAAATATTACAAACAATTGTAATTAATCAAAAAAGTTTCATAATTTAAAAAAAATTCAAAATTTCAAAATAAAACAAAATTTGTATTTAATGAAATAAAGCTGCAATAATAAATGTAGTTATATCTAAAATTTATATAGCAATGATTAAAGACTTTATTTACCAACTGGTAATAATAGGGTTAGTGTCCCACCATCAATAATTATATCATTTAGAGTGAAATAAGAAGTTTGACGACACAAGTTGCCAACATGCCCGTCCTTTAGTAGAAACAAGAAATATAAAATACAACTATCAAACCATATCAAAATATCTGTTATAAAATTAGTTTAAAACTGATGCATCAATAAATAAAATTTAAAATATAAAATTTGAATAAAGTAATTTCTTTATAATGCTGATACATACAATTAGTGTAAAATAAGTGAAATGCTATTTATAACATTTTCTTTATTTTTATGGCTTAATATCACATATCACCACAGTGATATGCGATATTATAATACTGTGTTATTATTAACGATATATGCAATTTGAAAGACACAATTAAGAAATTAGGAAAATAATTTTTCCAAAAGATTTGTTCATAATATATTATTTTGAAAGTGTTCGTTGCTTAAAATGGTACAGGGTTGTTGTGAAATATGAATCAGAGAGTTCTTGATGTTTCTTAATCTACACTGGACTTAAATTATTGAGACAAACATCCAACCAGTGAATTTTAATGGAGTTTTATAGTATCTTTAATTTTAATTCAGTAAAGAGCTTAAATGCAAATTTTGAGAAACTAGAGAATTTTCAGTGTTAGCTTGTTTACATAAATGTAGTTGCTATGTGAGGGAGCAGCTCAACAAATAGTAGTTAGAAGTATCCTTATTGTCATTTACAAAGAATTCATTTGGATTATTTTAATTCTATTGAAATGGATTGGAGAAGTTCGATGATTTTATTTTATTTAATTGATGTATGAGTTCATTTAGAGAACACAAATTGTTTGATGAAATTTAAACTGGTGACTTGCAATTGCAATTTATTAACGCAAGATTGAGTTTTAATTTTAAAATTTTTCCTAAAAATAGCTTAAAAGTTTTAAATACTAAGCATAATGTAATTAATCACTTATTTAAGCTAGTTTGTTTATAATTAATTATGCGTAATATTTGTAAAAGATGTTTCAAGTAAAACAGCTATTATAAAATAAATGACATGAATTGTTTTACTATAAATTGCGGACTCGTACCAAACCCAACATAACAAAAAATGCATGTTTCAAGATAATTAATAATCGTACGTAACTCATTTTCCATTTGGCTATTAAATTTCATTAAATACAGCTTTTAAAACTCCATTATATTCTTTCTTTTAAAGGCATGTCTTTAAAAATGATTGATATTTTGCTTGTGGTATAAATGGGAACTTTAAAAATAACAAAAAATACCACCTTACATATAATAAAGAATTTGATAAAGACACTAATTATGTGATTCCTGTTAATTAATATCTTAAAAATGTTTTACTCGTTAAATATCACAAGGAGTACATATTTTTATGAATGGTTTTAATGTTCATTCGTGAATAATACCCTGCAAAGGAATCCTCATTAAGAAATAAAGATTGTTAATTTTCTGAAGTAATTGTTCGCTAAAATTGAAGAATAAAATTAATTACTGAACTCATAACTTTGGGAATTGTTAATTATTTAACATTATCTGAGGATAAAATACTCCTTGAGATAATATTAAGAAATATTAGATTTTTTCTTATGAAAGTTGCTTACGAAATAATATTCAATATCTTTTATGCAATTTCCATCATTTCATTTTTAAGAAGACAGTCAAGTTTATTCCTTAAGTTAAACTTACATCTTGCATTTTTTTCTGTTTTGTTTTTGATTATTTGCAACTTTTAGCATCAAATATGTTATTTCAGATATTTTAATTTTTTATTACTAGCAGGAATTTATCCGTTGTTATTAGAAATATCAAAGCTAAATTTGATAACTTTTAGTCGAAATGCATTTGTTTTTCATTAGTTATATTTAGAAGTTGCAAAAAAAAGCATTGTACTGAAATTTAAATATTGTCGTGTTATACACACAAATCATAATAAAAACCTTAGAGTAGAGAAAGATACGGCAGTAAATAAAAAATGCATATTTTGAGTTTGTATTATTTAATTTATTTACATTGATTTAATTTCTGTGCTGAAATATTTTCATGAAATATTCATTTTCACAACCAACAGGAAGAATGGTACAAATGCTTATTATTAGATAAGGAACAATCTAAGGCAGAAAATTGACTTTGCTCATGAACATAATTTGGAAACAGGGATCAAGCAGAAGATTCCTGAACTGTCTCCTCCCTACTAGAAGTAATATAGCACTCAGAGGATATTGCGACTAAGAATTCTAATAATATATGCTTCATTAATAATTACGAAACGGTTTAAATTTACCACTGGGTCAAGTATAGAACCTTATAACTTCTAGATATTACAAAGACACCTTTATTAACCAGGAAGAATAATGACTTAGCTTATTTTTGAAATCATAACAAAGAATAAAAAAAGAAAAAGAAATGAAAATCTAAAATATTTATAAGAAATTCTTAGGTATCCTCAAACTTGATAAGAAAATAAGTTGAAATATATAATGTATACTTTTTCAATTATAATCATGAATATACTTTATAAATTATAATCATGAAGAAAAAATAAGTAAAGTTGAGGAAATATTTTAGTACGTAGATTAGGACATACAGAGTCAAAAAATCTATTATCATCCATAAACTGGATTTAATCCAAAAAATGCATGATATTTCATTAATTTCTGAATGAATTAAAAAATCAACACAATTAAAAACATTTATCGAATAAATATAATATTATTATTCTAAAATATTCATTAAATAAATATTCTATGAAAGAAATTTTTATAAATATACTAAAATCTTTAAAGTTATTTCTTTTATAAAATTTAAAGCATTAGCGCAAATGTAGTCTTACATTCATTGCTGTTACAGAGAAATTTGTCTATGTAGGTGAGTATTCTAAATAAAATAAGCCTGTAAATTCAGATGAGATATTCATTAAAAATATTTTAGAATATAAATTAAATTTAAATATTTACTTCAAATATGCTACAAAGAATCAAACATCTAATATGAAAAGTATAATACTTAATTCCCAGTATATATTCTACTTATTGCTAGAACTAATAAAGTATTTAAATATCATATCAACCGACATATAAAAATGCTCTGTACACACAAATTCAATACCAAGCAAAACCTAAAAAAATCATTCGATTTCCATAACCAAAGGAGCAAACTTCTCACATAAATGGTATTAAAAAATTCAACCAAAAACTTTCTACCACTTTCAGATATTAGCTATTCAAAAATCTGATCATATAAACATTGTGTATTAACTAACTGCTTTGAGTTAGTTCATTCTATTTAATCTCTCTGGATGGATTATCCTAACTACTTCAGAAAGAGCAAAATTTTTCTGTGTAATAATTTTCTTTTTGCTGTCAGATTTGATAGATTACCGTATAATTTGAGTTTCTGATTTTATTTGTGATAGGTTCATTCTAATAGTAGCAGTTTTATTCTTTTTATTTTTATTAGTTTTTTTTTAACATAATTAAGTTATTATAATCTTTAATTCTAATTTTGATTCCACATATATTGTAGTTGCTTAAAATATGATTCAAATATATTCTAGGTATTTTTGTATTACAACTGCTATGTTACGAGTTATGAGTTATAATTTATTACGTGCTTAAAAAGCTTTAAGACTGAGAAAAATGCATTTTTGAAGCAGAAAATGAGAAATATTTTAGAGAATTAATAAAAATTATCAAACATTCTAAATTAAAATACATCGATTAAAAGCATTTTCTTAGTTATGACTGGACATATTTATAGAAACAATGTAGACAAAAAAGCAGGACCCTTTGCTTAATGGCAAATCTGTATTTCAGTCTTCACTGCGTTGTAACTTGACAATACTATTTTCATTACTTAAACTGCTATTTTCCATAAATTTAACTCAGTTAAAAATAGGTAATTTACAAAAAATTAAACTAACATTAGAAAATATTTTTGCATTACAAATACGACAGAAGTTTCAATGTGCTTATATTACAAATACACGTAAAATAGATATTAAAATTTAAAAATGCAAGACTTTAAAAATATATTCCTCAATTTGAAATTATTTAAGCTGTTAACTTGCTTTGGCTGTCGAAAATATTATTTCTCAATACAAAAAGCAATTTTATGTTAAAAAAATTGGATAATTAATATTGGCTTTTCAGTTATTTAATGTTTAAGATAAAAGTAGCTCATTAAAATTATAATAAATATAAATACCATATGTTATAAAACATAAAAATTTAATATATATATATATATATATATATATATATATATATATATATATATATATATATATATATATATATTAACAAATCATATATATATATATATGATTTGTTATTGTATCTTTTAAATTCTTCTTTATATTAAATCGTATGATTAACTTTGGCATCCATTCTCTCTCTTCTACTATTTTACATCAGTATGTATGGATAATATTTCACATTCTGAAAATCCAAAATCCTTTTCATATATTTAAATATTACTTAATGTTAACAACTACACATACTTCTCTAAAATTGAGAAATAATATTTTTATAGCTAATATACCTAATATACCATACCTAATACATTACATAATATCATAAAAATTATACACATTATAATTATATGTATACAATCTGTGTATTTTTTATATGACATTATATCATATAAAAATTATGCATATTGTAATTATATACATTAAAAAATAGATTGTAATTTCCTTACATAGAATGCATAACAATATACCTTATATTGAAAATCTTATTCATTGCATCACTGAAGCTATACAAATGTTAAAGTCTTACATTCTCTTAATAATTAAATTTTTGTTCGTAATTTTCTATGTTTTAAACACGATATTTTGATTTATTTGTTTATAGAAGTTAATGCACCAGCGTATAAATTGTTAAATATTACAGCAAGTTCTAGAAAATATCAAAAATCACTAATTACAAATAGTTTCCTTTTGTAAAGTAATTTTAAAGCATATCTTTTTTATTAATTTAAATCCTTCGTTTCCATTATAAAATTTTTTAATTAAGAAAAATTTGTAGACGTATAATAATTTCATTTTAATTAAGAAAAAAATAATTTTGTATCATGTTAACCTGAGACAGTTTATAACTTTTTTCTCGATTTATAACTTAGTTTTTTCTTTTAAAATCAAGTGACACTTTTTAAAAAAACATAAGTTTATAAAAGATTCTTATATCTCCATTTTACTTAAAATGGTGTACTTCTTAAAGTGTTTGTGCTAATAATTCTGTAAGTTGTTAAAATGACAAACTTTTACAATGATTTTATCAGTAAATAATATTACTTTAAAATTAAATGTAATATGAATATGCAATTCACAATAAATGAAGATCCCCTGGAATGTTTTAATTATAGACACATGCGACTACTGTTTACAGTAGATAAAATGTTTGTATCTATTTTGTAAAACATGTTGGCTTCACATCTCAAAACTATTATTGTAAAATGTTAATGTAGATTTCGTAAGGAAAAATTCACTGTGGATGAATTTTAAGTTTAAGATAGATTTTGATAATTCCAGAGAGCATGAAATAGTCACTTACCATATTTTCATCAATTTCAGAATGGCCTATGACAATTGTAATGAAATGTATAAATTATGTCTGAATAATAAATATAATTTAAATATTTATATTAAAAATAGAAACAATTCAAACATTTCAATTTTGAAAACATAAAAACTTTAACTTGTCTTATGAAAAATAAACTCACTAAAATGTAAATGAATGTCAAATTCATAGATTAAAATTAAATAAAAAATTCTAACTTCATAAACACCTTAAAACATTTAAATTATAACCTTTATTTAACAGGTTTAAAATTTAGGAATTTATACAAGTTTGGGCAATTCAAAAGAATATCAATTAATGGTTCTGATACTCATATTCATCTAAAATTATAATCTAACTTTTTTGAGTTTTAACACACAGTCAAAGCATTAATTTTCTACCTTAGTTTAAAAGGTAATATAAGTATCAAATATTTTCGTTATCGCTAAGAACTAAAAAAAATATTAAAGTTTAACAATAAAATATAGCTCTTGATTTCTTAAGAAATTAAAATTCAACTGACGGCATTATTATCTAGCACACTTTATTCAAGATTTAACATACTTTTCTTCCATACGTAGTAAACGTGCGTTTTTACAACTCATTTGCATCAGTAAAATATTTCTGAAAATCAAAAGCTCATGAAAATATAAAAGTTAGATCTTAAAATTAATTTTTATGTAAACTGTATTGTTTTTTATGATTAATATATTCTTAGACAAATAGTATTTAATGCGTATCATTTAAGAAATTCATGGGAAATAAAATTTATTGGTAAAAATAATTCTTACTTCCATTTTGATGCAAAATCAGGTAATGATTTATTTTAATATATTTATAAATTGCAATTTTATTCAATTTTTTACGTTTTTAGAATGTAGGAAAATATTTCATTGTTGTTTTGCTCAAAACAGTACCTAATTCCTATTTATAAACTTAGCTGCTTGTTTTAAAAATGACCACCTTACTACATCTCTCTGTCCCTCTCACACTTTCCCTTTGTTTGATATTTGAAAATTCGTTTTCATTTATTATGCTCTCAATCATTTAACAATAGAATAATCCTTATGAAAAATTAAACCTGAACAAATAAATAAATTTGAGTCCTTATACATACATACATATATATATATATATATATATATATATATATATATATATATATATATATATATATATATATATATATATATATATATATATATATATATATATATATATATATATATATATATATATATATATATATATATATATATATATATATATATATATATATAATTTTTTAAGGATTACTTACAAACTTGCTTTATGTTTTCTTAATGTTTTGATTTATCTGATAAATAGTTACATCAAATAAATAAAAAAATCTGTACATTTTGAAGTTCGTTTAAAAATGAATAATGATTAATTATCAGATTTCATTAAACAAATTAAAAAAATTTTCCCAAACTATGAGAATTTGTTTCATAAAAAAAACAATCTTTCATGTATTAATATTTAACATTTGTATTATATTATTACACTCAACCGTTGTGTCTTTTGAAAATCATAATTACTGTGATCATTGTGTATATTGCTTTTACTCGCTTTTTTTGATGAGAGTTAACAACTTTGAACTAAATGTTAGTTAATTCATGCAGAGATAAATGATATAAACGAAAGAATGAGTTAAATTCTCTTACAGCCTCTAGACAATAAAGTAGAATTATTTTCTGAACTGAATTTACTTTTTCTCTTTTCCATCATGAATAAGCCTTTAATAAAGTGATTGTATCCAGTCAGTCAGGTATTTAAATGTCCCCATGGGAACCATTTATCTTGTAAGAAGTAGTACCTAAATGCTTTTTTCTTTACAACTTTTGTAATTTTTTCAATCGCATGTTCTGAATAAAAATTTAGGAAATGTCATGCACTTTAAAGTATTGAAACAGCCTTATAACTTTTGCAAATATCATGTTTATCTATATAATTACGGCATATGAATAATATTAAAAAAAACAATTACTTATAAAGAATTTTTTTAATTTACAACCTGACTTATAATTTTTGAGTGCAAACTTTAAGCATAAAATTATGAACAAATTGATTATTTGAGATTAAGTTATTTTTAATTGTGTTATTATATTTTAACAAGAACGATTTGATAAAATGATTGTTACATTTTCCTTAATTTAAGAAACAAAAAAATTTTAAAAAATATGATAAAAAATTAGATAAAATTAAAATTTTTGATTTTGATTTTTAGGATTAATTCTAAAATTATAATAAAATTATTTAAATACCCACTATTAAATTTGAAAATTTCTTACTGCACAAAGATTTAGTATTAGACATATTTCTGAAAAATATGTTATTAAATTTAATTATAATTTTAGTTTATATAGTTGTAAAAATATACAGATATTTGCTGGGGAGACAGGAATTTTTCTGTTCATAATGTATTTAACAATATAAAATGTGAGATACAATATTTTACAGCAGGAACATGAAGTCAATAATTTCGTAAAAATGTTATTAAAATACTACATTTCAAGTACTTTTTTATACATTTTTCCTTAAAGTTTTGTTAAAAATGATAAATGTTTTATTCAATCATAAAGTATGAACAACTTAATTTCTTAAATGTATTTATAAAATTTTAGTGGCATTAAACAGATATAAACTTATTTAAAAAATTAATATTAAAGTAGGAAACTTTCTAAAAATCGCCAACACATAATGCGCATCTTGTTTTCGTTTGAAAATTACATGTTTTGTTTAAAACTTATATTCTTGCAGTTTTGTTCCCTCTTATTCTTATATAAAATATAGAGTTCATTCAAATAATATTTTTATGTTTGAAATACTTATACATAGATGCAGGCATAATTAATCAAAACCCTGTGGTTCAATAGTTTACATGGTTTCACGTAAAATCAGCAAAGTGGAGTTCATTTATTGCGGAAGAGATATGGTGGATGAATATAGTCTCCCTCGCTTGGTTGCTGGATATTAGTGAACTTAAGACAGTACGCGTTAATATGGGGAATCCAAACTTCTTCCGCTGTTGTGATGTAAATCGGGAGAGAATATTACCAGCTCAGATATGTTCTTGTCATCTAACAGTAATTCAATATCACAAGAACTTGGGGATAGGGAAGTATTCAAAAACCATAAAAGTAAAGGTATAGTCCATGGCTTGACTGTACCACTATGACTGTATAATTAATTACGCATTTATTGAGTATTATTTATGTATAAAATATAATAATAATAGTGTATAATTATTCCAATCCTTGATTATCAGTAGGAATTAATTATGATATTTTTTAAGAAAACTGAAATAGGAAGAAAATAGTAAATTATTTTAATCAATAAAATCTAATGAAAATAATGGAAACCAAAAATTACTAATCATCATAGAAATATAAGTAAAATTATTTTCAAATATTATGATATATGTTTCTGTCAAGATAAAACAAATCCACATACATACTGAAATGTTGAATTGAAAATAATTAGCATTTAAAAAATACTTAAAATATAATATGTATTTAGAAATTTACGGAAAACGCAAATATTTTTAAAAATAATTCATATTGCATATGAATCAAAACCCTGTTGCAGTTAGTAAGTTATTATTAGTAAATTATTATGCAATTAGTTCGGTTGTTAAAAATAGAAACATATTTGAATGAAATCTTCGAGGAAAATGTCTACATATAGAAACTCTGTTTTATATTTTCGTAATTTCTTTTAATATTTTAAAATCAAATATAGAGTTTTGAAGTAATTTTAGGCACATATCAAGGAAAAATTCGCTTAGGGATCCCCCCCATTTAGCTAAATATTAAATAATATTTATAAATACTTTTTTCTATCTAGCATTATACAATCCGACAATATGTCCAATTTTCTAGGAATCTTTAAGTAACCCTTTTAACTTTATATTTTTTATCAATTGCTAAATACTCTTAATGCAATATATATACATATACATATACATATACATATATATATATATATATATATATATATATATATATATATATATATATATATATATATATATATATATATATATATATATATATATATATATATATATATATATATATATATATATATATATATATATATATATATATATATATATATATATATATATATATATATATATATATATATATATATATATATATATATATATATATATATATATGAATTTTATGAAAGAATAATTGTCATTTTAATTTGAAACGCCATGTTACCTTTCAAATAGCGTAATATACAAGAAAAGATAAGAATTTACTGGACATTAAATAATTTGTACTGTCGAATATAGGGTGTGTCTGACAGATTGAGGCCAGAAAAGTTATTTCGGTATTGCTATTTTGAAACTGATAAGGAATAAAGGGAAAATATCTGTAATTTATGACTTCCTACTCCTATGTTTTGACATGAATGTTTTATTAATAAAAATCTTATAACTTGTATTAATATGATTCAACATTAAATTTTATTTTATGAAATGTATTAAACTTAAAAATATAAACGAAAAGATATTCTTCAATTTAAATTTATATATAGAAAATTCTACCAGTATTATACAAGTATTTTATTCTTAAATTAAAATGAAACTTTTAAAATGCTTTCAAAAATATATATGAATATTTAGACTTTAGTGATGTCTAATAAAATAGAAACTACATGATATAAATTATAAAAGCATGCATTTGTTTAAATCATTGTTATTGTTTACAATATGGAAAAAAAACCAGCATCTATCTTATATTAAATTCCGTCATTGATTTAATTATAGAACATAGAAAAATTATAATATACAAAACAAAATCCATAGGTTTTTTTCTCAAATTAGTATTATGTAAATATAATTCACTGTTATTTGTTTCAAAATATAATAAGTGTAACGTTTTAGGTGTATTAAATGCTTCTATTTTAATGAAAATATGGAAAATTTTTAATGATATTTGTTATCCACTAAACAATTATAATAAAAAATGAGAAAGACAAATCATTTGGATAACTTATCTCCGCTAATACACGTTGTAAGTTGAACGCTATTTACATGCTTCCTTCAGAACATTGCATTTACGGTGGCCAGCAGTGTGTATATATATTTACTCACCAAGTCTTTTTATACTAGTCATTATATTAAACAGTTGGAATAGTTACTTTGTTAAATGGTTATTAACCTTTCATAACTGATCTTCTTTACATAAGATACAAATAGCAGAACGCAAGGAGGAAATGGAAAATCCAAGTAACAATAATTTAATTGCCGAAACAGACGATACAGTTTAGAACATTTAATTGCTTTTGAAGTATATAAGATAATAGACTACATTTAATTAGTCTTTCATAATTTCATATCTATTTTCTATGATTTTACAATAAAAATAGGAAATGTATATATAGATATAGGTATATAAATATATATAGATATTATAAAAATGAAAAACAAATATAAAACTAGAAAGACAAAATTTGAAAATTACTGAAAATATACAATACTAAGAATAAGAGAAAAGCATAAGGACCACGTCTTCCAAGTCTTCATCAGGAAAGAGATTATGAGCTATGTAAAATAAACACCCTTTTCTGACATGCATGAAGGACAAATGTCAAAAGATCTTCAGATATCTTCAACGAAATTCCCGAAGATTGTTCGTGTGTTCGTATTAAAAGAAAATACACACACACTAAATATATATATATATATATATATATATATATATATATATATATATATATATATATATATATATATATATATATATATATATATATATATATATATATATATATATATATATATTATATATATATTATATATATATATATATATATATAACATTTTATTAAAACATTAGTTGTAAGTAAGCATGACTAGAATTTTTCCAGTTGAATTGAGAGCAGATGTGGGTTTTTCTAAAGAGCCCCAACCATGCTTGATAGAACTTAAATTCAGTCACTAAATTGATTACCTCAAGCACACATTTCTTTATTGTTCTTAATGTGAGTCTTGCCCAGTGTTGTTTTATCCTCCTTTAACTAAAAGCATCAGGGAGCAATTTAGCATCAAGGGTGTCACTTCTTTCTCTATCAGTTTGAATATTCAAAATACTTCGAAAAAAGATATTAAATTCTGAGTGTCACCCAAATGTTATTACAATCACAGACACTGGACAAATGATTAAGATTCAATATCACAGCTATGTAGCATAAGATAATGGGCTCTAGATTCTGTCCAAGGTCCTCTACAATCATTTTAGTGACAAAACAGAGTTTCATCTTTACAAAAAATAATATTTCTTCAATCAGACTTCCACTTGACCGTTTGACTTGTTTACTTCAAACGTTCCTTCGTATATGATTTGCCTTTAACAAGACACAGATATAGTTTTGTCACATACAGAGCATATTCGTGATTTTATCCTATGTAGTTTACTTTGGTATTAATTTTCCTGTGCTTACAGATTGATTGAATCTGAGTTCTAACCGAGTCACGGTTCAATGAATTCATGTACATAAGGACAAATATTTTACATTGGAACACGTTTCGAACAATGGGATATGTTATAACGCATGTTTTCGTTGGCTAAATTTTCTGACTGTCGAATCTGTATTTAGCCATGATTGCCAATGGATATGATCCACAGAGAGTATCACATCTATCTTTCTGAACTCCCTGACTTTATCTTACTTCTGATCTCTCAATATTTTTGAATTTTCCCTATCGAATGATGCTTGCAGGTCATTGTTATGCAATCAATAATATTTAATATTAGCAAAAGTTAACTTTTCCCAGCATCTATTATTTCACACTGAGTATAAATTTTAGAAAGATTGTTGTATTTATTAAAAAAATAATCACTTTTATGATTTTTTCTTCGTATTTGGAAACAATATGCTAATCAGTGTATAAATTATTCTCCTCTTTATTGTAAATTTTAATTGATTCTGGATGAAAAACAATCATTAAAAAATTTTTATCTACATGACCATTGTAATATTTTTCATAAATGTTATTTTGTACCATCGAAAAGATATTAAAATGTTTTTACTAAAAACGAGTAAATTGTTATAAACTCCAATATTATTTTAAAAATTTATTTTTCTTGGTTTTTTACCCAAGAAGCAATAAATGCACATTTGTATGAAAATAGTTGATAAAATTAGAGACAATTGTATATGTTGGAATTAAATTGAATTTTATTATTTGTATTAAGATTTATATATTATATTTTAAATTATGACTAAAAAATAGAAGAATATAGAAAGGAAAAATATATAAAACATATAAGAAATGTTCAAAAGGAAACTAGGGAAGACAGTAATATTAATTAAAATGTATCACGAATACTCCTTTGAATTTTTGATAAACGTTATGAATTTTTGAACAATATATATACTCATTTAATCCAATTGTTTCATCACAAAAGTTTATATATAGATATTTTATCTCGATTCAATACAACATTATTCCACATATTGTTGTGAACCTGTATATCTAATACTAATTATGCTGCATTTAAAGAGTAGATAATTCTAAAGAAATAAAAATTTTATTAATATCGATAAGTCTTAATAATTAGAATATTTTTATGCAATTTTATCAAACAAATATTATATAACTATGTCATTATTCTAATTGCATTTAATAAATGCAAGATAAAAAAAGATAAAATTTTAAATCCAAAATTGATATCAATAAATTTGATTTTTTAAACAGAAATATTACTTATTGTCTAATAACACAGTCATTCAGTTCTGATTATTTCTTCATTAACTTTAATACACCTATCATCTATCTTTCTTACTATTTTGCTTTCTTACTCTTTTTTATTCTTTCATTTTTCATAAAACTTTTTAAAGATCTTTTAATCACACAAAATTAAAATCATATAATATTTTCTTTATATTACATTTAAAAAATTACAAAGAACAAAATTAGTTTCCAAAAGTATTATTTACTTTAATTAAACCAATGATACGTTAGCTCATCAAAAAATGCACATCTATTTATCAAATGCAATAAGAATTATATGATTCTTTCTAAAAATTTAATTTTCAAGAAATCTTATTTGATATTTGTGCTACATAAACTTTTTTACATATCAATATTATAAAATTTAATTTTGATTTTTACTAAAAAATTATAAAATTTATGCGTGCTATGATTTAGATTTTGAGATGTAATGATAAATTTAATATTTTCTTTTGTGCACCCCCTTCGCAGCAGATTGGTGACGAGTGCATCCTCCTTTCCTAATATAAAATCGAAATAAACTAAAAAGAAAGTGAAGTTTGTTTGTAAATATTCTTAAAATGTTATTTCATGGACTAATGCTATATTTATGAGAGTGTAGAAATTCCTTTTCGGAGATTTTTCTAATTCTTTTTCATGAAATGATAATAGCCTACTCATAGTAGAGTTCTTAGTATTGCAGCCTTAGTATATTTTTTTTAATAAACAGGCTTCTAAAATGTTTTTTGGCTTTTCAGTTACGATTGTAGTTTTGATTCAGTTATGATAAATCTTTTTCAATATTCGCCAATATATATATATATATATATATATATATATATATATATATATATATATATATATATATATATATATATATATATATATATATATATATATATATATATATATATATATATATATATATATATATATATATATATATATATATATATATATATATATATATATATATTAAAATAATGTGTGTAATTTGTTCTATATTACAAAATCGAGGTCACATAACTTAAATGTATAAAAAATTGTTTCCTTTTATCTGATTTATTTACAGTTATACAGAATTTTATAATTTAAAATCTTAGTTTTTTTAACTATTATTAATATTTATATTAAAGCAAGTCTTTAATCTTGATTTATTGAGAAAAAAATAAATAAATAAACTAAGCAATTATCTGTTGTGTTTTTCTCTTATGGTGTTCATAACCTATTTCCTAAGAAAATTATTATTTATTTTATGATTGAAATATACCTAAAAGTAAAGTGTCATTTCTTATCGTTACAATAACTTAGCTTAATTTTGAATCTACTATGTCATAATATTTAATGTTTTGCAACTGCGATAAAAATTCCTTTTTCCATTTCTCTCTTAATGTCTTGAATATATAAACCATTTCATGATAAATAAATGCATCCTGTCACACTACAAATGCATATTCAGATATGAAGCAAGCAATAAAAGTTACTAGCTAGTTTTTTTTTTTTTCTCTTAAGGGAAAATGCTAATAGCAATGGGACTTAGTGGAAGTAGAATTGCATCACATTTACACCGTGAATTAGGCTTATGAGATAAAAATATTTTTCTCCAAACTACCAGAAGTCTAATATTTTTTGAATGGTAAGGAGTTTTTAATAATAACAAAAGAAAGGAGAAATTAGTGGTACAATTTTCTTTCAGAAATAATGTCATTTCCCATTCTTTAGAGCTTTGTAAATAATTTAGAAACTTTGTTTACATGGCTAAAAATAAGAAATTAGTTTTTATTCCATAAATTATTTTTTTAGGCAAGATATCATAAAACATTCTAATGATTTCATAAATTTGATTAAGGATGAATTCAAAGCATTTTTGTCTGTAATGTTTATAACTATAGATTTTAATTGAAAAGTATATTCATTTATTTTTAGTAAAAAGTGAAATAATATAAAATATTTTTATGCGCAAATGTAATTTGAATGGAGAAAAAACCACAATAAATTTTATTATATGTACTTAAAAATACTTTTAGTTGGAAAAAATGAGATCAGTGGTACCTTTTTAAATATAATATTATTATTACCTCAGTGAAAAATATTAAATTTATAAAAGAAATAAATATCTTTTATACATACATTTCAAGAACTAACAATCAAACTTTTTCTATCAGAAAAATAAATTGAATTTGCATTTTAGTTAATATTCTTAAAATAATTTTTAATATTCAACCTATTATATAAGCGATTTCACACTATTATATTTTACAGTATAAACGTCTTAATATGTACTATATTCTGCCTTAAAGGCATTCTCAAAGTAAATATTTGGGTACAATTTTTACAAAAAATAAAGGAACCCATACAATCTTTCCATTCTTATGAACAAAATTAAATTAAGTATTTGATTTTTCCTTTTTGAATTTCGTATTTTTTTAAATTTAAGTTGATGGTAAAATATCTGAGGAAAAAAGTAAAGAGCTGAATTATATCTGGAAATTTCTTTTCCTATTCTAATTATTTGAAAAAATAATTTTGTCTAAACGGCCAATTATTAAGTAGAAATATCGAAAAAAATATTGAAAATTATTTAATGTTTACCTAAAATTATTAAATGCTAACTTAATAACTTTATTACTAACAACACTAACAACAACTAGCACAGTTGTTGTATCAACTGTGCTTACAATGCTGTATATAGCATAAATTTATATAAAATATTTGTTTGACATTTTTTATAAATTCTAAAAGAGATTTTAATAACTTTCACGAAGATATACCTAAATTGCTAACACTAATTTGTATAGTAAAATGATTCTCTAATTTATGTAAAAATTTTAATGTTTCAATAGAAAACTTTATTTTACTTACCACGAAAATAACTGAGAATAAGCTTTTTTATATTGATGTTTAATAGAAAGAAACTTTAATTAGAGCGAAAAAAACATTTTGATTTGCTAAAATTTTATAATATATTTAAACCGAGTTATTAATTTAAAATTCTTCGTAAATCAATTTGAAAAGTGTAAAATACAATTTTAAATCGAGAAAAAAGGATTCTAATACTAAATAAATATTTAAAACACAGCTACATGTTAATTAATTGTACATGACATAAAAGATAATAAATCATATTTTTACTCTTTTTTGCTAACGTTGTTAATGTTTTGATAGACAAAACAAAACGTTACTGTGTAAAAACAAATACATTTCTTTTGAAATAGTATTTATCTTCTTTACAGAATTTCAAGTATTACAGCTATCATTTTTAAAAATTTGAAAATAAATTAATATAATTTTAAAAAAGAAATATTTTAAACATATTTTTCCATATTACAGAAAAATGTATTACATTTTCAATAAGAATGTTACCCTTAGCTAAAATTATATACATGCTTCTAAATTTTTAACTTTAGTAGATCATGTGAAGTACTTATCTACTGGCTCATTATTATATTATTCAAATCCTCGATGTAAATAAGATTGTTGGAACACGAGTTGGATCGTGTGTTTGACTGAGGACCCTAAAATTTCGCTTTTACTTTTTTATTAAATCATAGCACAGAGAGAATAGCTACAAGCACTAAGAGTTAGTGCAAAGACAAAGTTACATTACAAGTGATAGTTACATTCATTTACAGAATGCTAATAGTGCCATCAGTAACATAATGGGGCAGATGATATAGGTTTTTAAAAAAATCTGTTTTTAACAAAAAACTATTTTATGAACCTTTGCCGATGATAATACTACAAACATATTATCATTATTCTGAATAGTTTTACAATTTTAAATTTGTTAATACTTGGTAGGAAAAGTTTCAACATATAAAATATATTAATGTGTTATAAAAATTTCCAATTTAGCAAATGGTTCTTTTGCTATTTATTAAAATTAATCTACTTTTAATGTGAGAAGGTTTTTTGTTGATTATAAGTGAACTTTGGGAATAAATAAATACCAAAAATATTGTTTTAAGAAAGTAATATTTTTAAATTGATATGCTTCTTGATCATATTCTCTCAGAATCAATGAATTTTCTTTTTATAGCAAGAGAAATGGAAATCAAAGTTTAAAAAACCAATTTACTAAACCAATTATACATTCAGTTGCATTCATTTTGCTGTTTTAGACATCACATTAATTTGAATGTTTTTCTGTTTTCGATTAAATTTAAATAATGAACATATTAAGTTACACATATTTGAATAATGTTATTAAAAATAATTTTATTGGGAAGTGCAGTTAAATTTGTTTTAGTCTTGAACTGGCTACTTTACCTGTATTTAGTAACAAATCTGAAAATTAAAAATAATATAGAAGTCATTTTTCCTTGAGTTTGTTTCTATACAAGGTAAACAAGTAAAGCATCGTTTCCTCTTAAATTGGCAAAGGTTTGAAAGTTAATTCTTCAGATATATTATCGTTGTGATTAATGTTGATATATTAAAGTGTTTCAATATCGCAATTTAATTCTTGAAACTCATAAGTTCATATATTAATAACGAATCAATCTCACATTTTCAAAAAAAAATTGCGAATATTCAACCGAAAATTTTCTTCAATAAATCAATTAAGAAGAAGAAATACAAAATGCGAGATCTTTTTGTTTCAACCATATTTTAATTCAAGGATTTTAAACTGAATTATATTAAAAGCAATCAGGTCACACACACATAACAATAAGTGTTTTTCAAAGTCTATCCAGAACTATATTTAAGTACAGAATAAGAATGACTAAGTGTGATAGTAATGTTTAATTAATTTTAGTCAAGTGATTCTTATGTTTCTTGTTATAAATAATCCAGAACATTTTGAACATTTTGTATTCAATGAAAAATTATCTTTACATTATTCATATTTTGGAGTGTTATTTCAATTGAAATGGAAAAACACATACCAACAAAATATGCTTCAGAAATTAAATTTATATTGAATACAACTATTTTTAGAATGAATTATTTAAAATGTCAAAACAATTTTACATTTTCTCGAGAATACTATGTATAGGTGGATATTTTAAAAAGAAATAAGAGCATTGTTTTTCTCCAAATATTGAGAGTGTCTAGGGGAATAACTTTTCAAAATATATAAAATTGACATAAATTATAAAAAAATTTAATCTTTAATAATAGTTAATCCCCCAGTCACTTTATATTTCACGCATAATAAACTTTTAAATCATAAAACATGTGAATTAATGTCTACTATTTATAAATTTTCTTCTGCAAAAATACTGAATATCAACATTTCAGGACTATATAATTACGAAATATTCTAAGAATGGCCTTATTTCATTAATTTCTGTAAATCATCAAAAATAGTTCAAAATTTTTCTAAGGAGTGCACTAAACTTTCATAAATACAAAATATTTGAGGAATAATTTCTTCAAATATTTTTTATTTATGAAAGTTCATTATTCAAGTTGAGAATTATTCGAACATATTATTATTATATTTCCAAATTTAACGCCATCGCACTCTATTTTATTTTACACTTCAGTAGGCTAGCTAAAGTTAAACTCTTTTCACTGAGAATAATTAATTTTTGTGAGTTATGAGAGAAACTATAAATTATTTTTTCATTAAAAAATCCATTTACATATCTCATCAGGAGATTTTTATTTTTAAATTACAATTGCTTCCTCAGGTACAGTTTATGCTTATTACCAGTATCTAGAAAGGGTAACACTCTTGTGGCAGAAATTCTTTTTACTTGGGAAAACAATGTTCTCTAAAAAGGGCATTTTTAGAAGAAGTTTTATAACTTTATTGTCAGATTAATATTCAAAAGGAAATGTTTTTAAATGATTACAATATCAAGATAAAATATTTAATAATAATTTAATTTGTCAATAGAAGAATGTTATTATTTCACAAAAATATCAGTTGAAAATTATTTTCTTTGATATAAAAGTTGTAGTACATATTGTTTAGATATCATAACTCACAACAAGTACAGTTGAATATCAAAGTTACCAAACTTTAATTTTCAGAATAAATTTTCTATACCATATTAATTAAAAATAATTTTTTATTAAAAATAATTAAAATAATTAATTGATTACAATTTTAGTCATTCAAAGTGAAAACAGTAAATTATTAGAAATTATACAAATGCTTTCAAATATATTGAAAATGTTTGCATGAATAGATGGTATACATGAATAATTTAATATGCATAATACTTCAAAACTTAAATCAAAGCTATTATAATGGCAGTAAATTTTGCAAAATACATATTCATCAAACGTAATATAAACATGAAGTTTGTTCGAGAGCATGACGCATTCAGATATGTGAATGTGTTGAAAATACAATTAAATTATTGACACAACAGATATTCAAATGAGGACTGTTGCTGTCTGATTAGGATTCCTTACGTTACTGCCTAGCTCAAGATACGAATAAGTACAGTAAATTCATACAATCCAATATACTACTTTACAGATCCTACATCAAATTTAAAGTCTCAAGAATAAAACAGTTTTACATTTTTTATTAATGCATAAAAAAGTACATATACTATAAGAATAACTAAACTTACTAAACACTTAATAAATTATAATTATTTATTCAATATATCAAATTTTTTCAGATAAAAAACAAAGCCACAGATTCGTGATAATGTATGAATTACGGTAAATTGATATTTATAAAAAGTATAAGATGGATTTTTCCAGATGATAAATTGAAAAGAAAAATATTTTAAACATTAGGGAAAATTTTAGCTGAAACTCCAGAAACGTGTGAATGGATAAAAACTTTTCTATTTTTAAAAAATATTCACTAGCAAGTAAATTTTATAATGTATGAATTATGGTAAAAATCTTTTGAGACTGATTAAAATTACTTGAACACAAAAGCTAATCACACAGTGCAACGTGATTTTTGTATTTTAAATTAAGTTAAAGAAATAAATAAAGCAAAACTGAGATTTGTTAAATGAATATCTAGATTTTGGTGTATATATATATATATATATATATATATATATATATATATATATATATATATATATATACCAAGCATTTAAAAAATACAGTAAAAAGTTCTCCATTATAGGCAATTAATTTTTTGTTAATAAAATTAAATTATAAGTTTATTGAATCAATGAATGTATTATATCAGTTTTATCAACATTATCAGTTTTTTATTATTGAATCAATAGTCTGAAAAAACTAAAAATTAGTACTATAGAAAAAGTAACATTTAAAATGCAAATTATGTTAGAGGAAGCTCCGATGGTTTTATTTATTAAGTTATTGTTTTTTAAAATAATATGATTTTTAATATTTATCAAATCAAAACATCAATCATTATTATTTTACAATTTCTGTTAATTATTCCTGGAAAATGTATTTGAAGTTTTGAGTTTTTATGACAAAATTTTTCCAAATTACTTAAAAATTTGATGTTAATGAAATTTCAATTAAGTTCATATATTATGAGAATATATTGCTATCCATTAAAGCATATTTTCTTACAATTTCAACTTATTAAACATTGATTACTTGATTAATAAATGTATATCATCAATACTTTTTATAAAATACCTAATAAATATATTTAACCTATTTATATTATTTAACTAATTTAATATATATATATATACATATACAAGCTGACCCAGCCACGCGTTGCAGTGGCTGAGTTTTTATAATACATTGAATCAATTTTTTACTAATTCTTGGGTACAATCAAATTAATATTTTCTAAAAAATTTAAAATAGGTTCATTCATATGAGATTAAAAATAAAACATTTCGCAAAAATTTAAAAGTAATAGGTAAAGTATCGAAATTTTGAAATTAAGCACAAACCAACATATACTTTCTGAATTTACATTTTATTCATCTTATATTAAATTATAGTTTGTAATCAGTGACTTAATTACAAAATATACTATATAAATTAAAAACATCTAAAAATAAATTGTTATAAATAAGGTAGATAACATTGACATCGAACTATTATTCTTTTCAATTTTAAATTATATTAAAACTAAAAATTCTTTCCGTGGCATTATACTGAAATAAAAAAATTAAAAGAATTTATCATTTGAATAAATAAATTAGATCAAAATGTACTGCTAAATAAATTAATAATTATCAAATTATAAAATAAAAATAATAAAAGGCTATCAAGAAATACTTACATTTTTTCGAGGTGGTAGGAAAATTAGTAGAGAAAAACAGTAATAAATAAAACTTTATTTTACTATTTATAATATTAAAAATATTCAAACTGAACACTGCACAATAATAACACTATACAAAGTATAATTATGAAAATGGTTCACGAAAAATTGTTATAGTATGATTATACATCATGAAAATTTATGTAAATTCTATATTTAACCACGCGCTTGCGCGCGCACGTTAATTTTCTCGAAGATGGTATAATCTAGAAAAATAAACACTTCACCATCTGCCGAATACCTGTGCAACTTAGATGCTAAACCGCCATCTATTAGGAACTTACAGAACTAACCAATAAATAAACACTAATGTCGTATAATAAATATTGAGATCAATAATTAAAAGATAAAAACTATTCTATCTTTTAAGTTGGACCACATTATAAATGGTTACAAAATTTTATCAAAATCCGTTCAGTAGTTTCAGAGTTTATCGGGAACATACATCGTGACACGGAATTTTTATATATATACATATATATATTATTTGAAATTTAAAAAATGCAGTACTTGAGAATAAAACTAAATTAACAGTGCAGTGTAAAATACTGACTTTTTAAATTTGTTTACCAATATTGAGGGTTTGATAATTTATATCAATATTTTGATAAAAATTATCATTTTTTTTATTATCAAAATTTTTTTATTATCATAATTATCAAAATTAAACCAAAAATTATCATTTTTGGTTTAATTTTAAAGTTAGCAAATCAATATATTGGAACTCTAATACTGATTTAAAAATTTACGTTACTGTTAGATTTAGTGAATTGAATCACACACATAAATCTACAGAATATGCAAAAATTATTAATTCACTGAAAATTAAATAAAACGATAAATTAATTGTCTTAAAAATAATGATATTCTTTTATTTAATGATGGTTTTTTTTAATTTTTATATTATATATGTAGTAAGTAGGAAATCTCTTGGAAGTAAATAGGTTATCGTGGACAATTTTGGAATTCTATGTTAAGATTATTGAAGCTCGCATTGAAGAAGGAAACTGGAGATGATTCATAAAAAATTTGATTATGCTTATAAAAATGATAATTGATCTCTTTTAATCAATTGGTGAAGATTTAGAAACATATGTCTTGGATTAAAGCAGTTATGCCAACATAACAAAAGCTGTACGAGAAAACAATTCAAAGAAGAAGAAAGTTGCTAAGTTTCCGTTTTAATGACATTCATATTAAAATCATTTAGAATGACTCAGAAATGTGCCACAAGCAAGAATTTTATTTTCAAGATTTGTAATGAATTTACTAAGAGAAGACACTCACCTTGCTATCTTTCTCATCCTGACAAAAGATTATTTTGTTGAAAAGGATACCTTGTCAAATTTTCTTAACCAAGTTTCTTGCTCTGGAATAACAGCTGCGGGATTAAAGTATTAAAGTTTCATGTACGTGTTTTTACTGAGAACACTATATGCATTCCATGTATTTAATGACCACATGGAAAAAGTATTAATTACTTTAATTAAAAATTGACATCTAAAGGCTGGTGCACTCAAGATAATAAGTTCATACCCACGTTAAAAAGCTTATTGCATTCCTTTAGAAGTTTGGCATCTTCAATTATTTTCAATTGAACTTCTGAAGAGTAACCAAAATTAAATGCAAGATTTACAGGTAAAATTGGATTGAAATGAGTTCTACTTTCACATGGAGTTAGTGATTGTTTTTGGCTTTGAGTACTTTTTCTGATTTTTTTTATATCAGGGAAAGACGGCTGACTTCTACTTTCAAATATTTTGGTAATAGCCTTTTCAAATATTAGGAAAATAGCATTAAAAATATTTTCTTAATAAGAAGTATAAATAGCTTCTTAATTAGTTCTTAATTGTTAAGCTTGGATAGCTATAAGATTTTTTTTGTTTCCTGACTTTTCAAATTTCATAGGGATTGAAGAGACTACTGTCATTTATTATTTTTTAGTAATTTGTGATGTTTGATTAAATTTGACAATAGTAGCAAAATAGGTTCTACAACTTTTATATCATCTTCTTGCTTCGATAAAAAATAGATGGTTTATCGCTGAAAATTTTAAAAACCGAGTCGCTTCTTTACGAGATGGACATATAGGAATATCTGAAGTGTGAGATCTTTTGCAATTAACACAATATGGAACATTAGTAGGACAAGGATCACAATTGTTATGTGAGCCACAAGGACTGCAAAAAGCTAATTATATCTTACATTTTTAGTTGCATGTGTAAATTTAATGAAAACAGTACGTTGATTAACTTTATCCCTAAAAAACTTTTATAAATTTACAATAAATAAAATATTTTAATTTGAAATAACATTCTTACCAATATACGAGGGTAAGTTGAAAAATAAGTTTCCCCTGTTGCCTGTGGTCAGTGTTGTGTATGAAAGTCAAAAAATAGAATGAGACATTAAAGATATGACATACCTTTATTTTTCCACATATGTACCAAGTACATTGAGACATTTGTCATATCGCTTAATAAGCTTCACAAAGCTCTCCAGGGAAAAATCAGGGCTGTGCATATGGAAGAAGCGTTGAACGGCTATGGTGGAAAGGCAACACAGCAGGAAATCGCACAAGTCACCCTTACACCATTGAGTAGAGGCAATGACTTTCTGTTTCGCATTGTGACGGGGGATGAAACGTGAGTCCACCATTTCACGCCAGAATCGGAGGCCGCATCTATAGAGTGGAAACATCCGTCATCACCTGTCCGAAAGAACTCCCTCTGCGGGTAAAGTGCTCCTCACAGTTTTCTGGAACGCCCAAGGAGTTTTGTTGCTGGACTTTTTGGAGGTTTGAACCATCAATGCTACGCGCTACTGTGACACGCTGTCGAAATTGAAAGAGGCGATTCCAAAAAAGCGGCCTGGCCTTCTCACATCTGGCGTTCTGCTGTTGGATGACAATGCCAGACCACATTCGGCGACGGCAACGCAAAACCATATTGCAACTCTTGGTTGGGAGCGCCTACACCATTCGCCATACAGTCCTGATCTCGCCGTACCATGCGACTTCCATCTGTTTCCGGCTTTGAAGAAAAATCTCGGGGAAGGCGCTTTGGAAGCAATACTGAAGTGAAACAAGCCGTTCATCGTTTCTTCCATATGCAAAGCCCTGATTTTTTCCTGGAGGGCTTTTTGAAGCTTATTAAGCGATAGGACAAATGTCTCAATGTACTTGGTACCTATGTGGGAAAAAAAGGTATGTCATATCTTTAATGTCTCATTCTATTTTTTGACTTTCATACACAACTCTGACCACAGTCGACAGGGGAAATTTATTTTTCAACTTACCCTCGTAGTTTCTGAAAGTTCTGATGATATATTTTTATTGAAACATCTGATTTAAAATATAGTAAGGTCATTATTTTTAATTTCTTAAAATAGATTTTTAGAGTTTTGTTCACTGATAGGAGAAAGGTAATGAATTTCCTAGTCTACTTTCAATTTGCATTCAGGGAGTTACAATTATATTCAATACTGCTTCAATTATACAAATTAGTATTGCAGTTTTATAAGAAATTGTAGTGATAAACAGTTTACCGGTTCCTGTATGTTTAACTTCTTCTGTGGCGTTCTTGCAGGAAATAGCTTTTAAAATTTAACATTTTAACTGAAAGGGCTGCTTAGGAATAGAAACAAATTATGATGTTGGTATATAAGAACACCATGAATGTTGAAAATTTGGTTTCTGAAGTTAATTGTATAGCTAAGGGTGTAGCAACCTTCACAGTCAAATGTAATATTCAATGTAGATTTACGTATGCGATATTCCCAGTCTACAAAGGTTGAATCACCATGCAAATTTGTCATGAATAAACTATCATGACAGATTGATAGTTTATTTATGACAGACTCATGGTTTATCAAACTTGAATAGCAGGTGGAACAGAATCACTTGTAATTTTGAAGTAAAGCGTAGTTTTTACAACTGCAGAAATGCCCCCTATGCACTGAAGTTCGTACAAAAATCCTGAGAAAACACCTACTTTTACAATAAATCTTTTTTAACTTGGAATTTACGTCATGGTTTCTATAATACTTTAATTTTTTTTAAATAACCTTATAATTTTTTTTTAAGATTACTTGTGTCAACCTTATTTTTATACCAAATTAAAAAATATGTTTTGATGATTTGACATTAATATATATTTTACTGTATATTTTTGTAGTTTAATTTTCCTGTGATTTGGATTTTTGCATATTGTTTGGCCATAACGTTTACTTTAATTTGATTGATGTAAACATTTTTGCATCTTTTTTAATTACAAACACTTCGAGGGAATCACGAGAAGATTTTTAGGCATATGCTTTTCTTGTATGTTAGAAAAAAGTTTTTAATTTGATTATCTCACCATCTCCCTCTAGACTAAGACTTGTTCCCGATATTATTTTCCTATTCTTTGTGTCACAAAATTTTATCTTATTCGTATGTCATATATTTTTCAAAAATTGTTTTACTTGTGCTATTGTTCTTCGAATTGTATGTTATATATATCGATTGATTGAAATTGAAATGAAAATCGATTTAAATGACTGAATCGAATCAAAATTAATCTGTTTTCATCATTATTTAACTTCTCATATATTAAGCTTATTTATCGGAAATATGATTTTCTCGATCTATAATTAAAAAAATTAAAAACTATTAAAACTGTTCAATACTTAAAAGAAGTTAGAAAATTAGTTCTGTTTTAAATTAGTTTATCCCATAAGATTTGTTTTAAGCTTACTAAAATATTGTTAAATTGATTTATTACTACCTAAACTTTCATCGTTTAACACTTCAAATAAAAATTTATCACAAGAAATACTAGAATTAAAATCGCATTCGTCGAATAAATATGTACAATTAAGATAAATGAAAATAATTTCTCGTGTATTTCTCTTTACAATCAAACATTTATCTTTCTATACTATACTATTAATAAAATTTTAAATCAATTAATTAACAAAACTTATAAAATTTAAATGCATATTTTTTTAAGAATTACTTAACTACATTATTTTTATTTAAATAAATTTGAAAATAATACTGCATTTTTAGCTTTTTTATTGAATATGCTACAATATCTCCTAGAAAATCAGAAATTTAATTCAAATTTAAAACAAAAATGAATAGATTAATTATATATTGCTCTTATCTTACTTTATAATTTTTGAAAAAATAAAAATAAAAAACTGTACTATGCATAAATGAATGTTGTGTGAAATATTTTACAGACCTTCATTTAAAATTAATTACCTAATAATTAAATTAATTCTTAAAAGAAGACCAAAATATTTATATAAATATTAATTTATTTAAAACTTGTTCTTTTATTAGAAAAATAAAGTGCTTGTCAAAACATTTATAGATATATAATTATTAATAACATAAAATTATTATTCAATCGTAAGTACAAAAAAAAAAATTGAGACATGGCTTTTCGAATTTAACATTAAAATTATATAACTAATTTGATAACTATTAAAATTTTTATTCCTTAATACATTTTTTGTATGCACATAAATATTGATGTATTATTTATTTCTATTGTTAATTAGTTTAATTTTTATAGCTTTATTTTTTATCGTTTTTAAACTACATTTAGTTCATTTTGATCGACTGAATATTTCATTTTTTAACCTTAATCTTGATTTTTTACTGTGGATGTTTTCTTGAAATTTTACGTGAAGATATTGAAAACCTCTCTGGATTGTAGAATGAGCTATGCCTTTGGCAAGAAATCTCAATATAAGATTTCAATCTTTTCCAAGGGAATAGAAAAATAGCGAGGAAATAAGAACATATGAAATAAAAAATCGCTCGTTCATTTATATATATTTAATGTAGGATATTTTTCTGTCCAATATCCGTTTGTGGAGGTTTAGTTTATATTTAATATATGTGACACGTAATAAAAGTTAACATATATGCCTTTTCTGCATGAATATCGGAACCTTTTTGCCTAATCATGTTTTTTTGCACATTTTTGGCGATTTTTAAATAAAGTAACTGGTTGTTTTTTAAAAGCATTTTTTTCTTTAAGAGCCTAGAAAAAATTTTTAATCTAAATCTCCTAAAATTTTAAATTTTACTTGACTTTTTAAATCCATACCGAAAAGAAATAAGCTTTGGTTATGAATCGAACCGTAAATTAAGTTTATAAGACATAAAATAAATATGTCTCATATTTATAAGCAAATATTATTAAATTATTAATATTTGATTAAATGCATGCAAATATTGCATATATTAATCTATTTAGAATTAGATAAATATTTTTGAGTTTTATTTTACAACTGTTGCAAGAATATTGTTTTCACTAAAGTTGAAAAAATTAAATAAATAATGCTTTCAAATAAAAAATAAAACTTAATTTAATTTTAATTTAATCATTGCATTCTTTATAGTGGAATAAATAATAATGTATATAAATATTAATTTGAATCTTCAAACAAATCTTCAACATTTTCATGAAGATTCCTTATATTAGACAGGAATTAACACTGTGCTCAAATATATATAGATTATGCTACCTATAAATGCTTCCATTAATATTTCACCCAACACATTTTTATTTTTGAATAGTTATTAATATTTGAAAGTCTCAAATTCCAGTAGAATATAAATTTCCGCTTGAAATAAATGCATTTTTCAAATAGGATGGACATTATAAGCTTAAAACATATATTGCTTAAAAGTATATAATCGATATTTTCATTGGAAACTAGGAAATGTTCAAAGGTAATTTATACAGAGAAGAATGACAACTAGGTATCAAAAGTAATTTTTCTGTAATTTAGGCATCATAGTATATTATTAAGCTTTATTTACTAAATAGTGTAGAGGAAATATATTTTTAAATAAATCTTACATTTTCTAGAGTGAAATATTTCAGAAATATTAAATACATTTAATATTAATTTATTTCTTAAAGGATTGAAAGAAGACATATTTATTATCACATATAAAATTCAAATTATGTAATTTTATCAATTAATTATTGATTAAAAGCACCTCAAGGTTAGAAAAATAAACTGATAATATTACAAGCAGTATTTAGTGGACTATCAAATTGTTGTCTATATATTTTTCTATAAGAGAAAATGAATATATTGGGAATAAACCTTTTGGACGCCACAGCGAATCACATTTACGAAGAGAATTAGGCTTATGAAAGACACATTTTACACAAGAATAAAAATATTTTAGTATATTTTTACAGGGTAAAAATTTTCTGATAGAGAAAGTGGATAATAAAAAGGTTAAGGTTACATTTTTTCTGTTGAAATAATGTCCTTTTTTCATTTTAGACTTATGCATAATATTTTAAAAGTTTGGTTACATTCTTAGAAATAAAAATTTACTTATATAACTATAAAATATTTTTTAAGATAAATTATTGTAAAAGCATTTTATGGTTACATAATTTTATGATGAAAAACCAAATACACATGATTCAAATATGTTAGATATCCATCTAAAAGTAAGAATTAAACTAAAAAGAATACTTTTCTGGATAATTCTAATAAATTGAAAATCTTGTAAAGTGTCTTTAAATCTAGCATTCAACACAAATTTAACTTTACAAGATCGAAATATCTTCCAAAAACATTTTTTACCGAGTAATTAAGATAATTAGAGCACATTTAATTAAAAAATTGGTATTGTTTTACAACATTTATTAAAATTTATAAAATATTTTTTAAAATATTTTCCTAAATAGTATCTATATATTTGTCAGCTGTATAACTATATTGATCTAAATGTGTATACAATATACGAGGGTCACTCTGAAATTTTTGAGATACAACTAGGTTTTTAAAGTTATATTTACCAAATTTTACGTGTGTTCAAAGTAGTCTCCTCCAGCATCAATGCACTTTTGTAGACGAATTTTCCACAGATAAAATGCCTCAAGCCATTCATTTCTTCGAATAGATGAAAAAAGTGCATTAATAGCCACATCAATCTCTTCTTCTGAATGAAAACGACGTCCACGTAAATTCTTTTTCGATTAAGGAATAACCAAAATTCTCTCATAGCTAGATCAGGTGAATACGGTGGATGTTCGATCACTTTAATTTGTTTTTTGTTTAAGAAACTCAACTGTTAATCCGGCTGTATGTGAAGATGCATTGTCATGGTGAAGCATTAGTCCACTAACATTCAGTTCTTGTAGAATTTCTGGAAGACATTTAGTGGTATACCAGTTTGCTGTTATTGTCTTCTGTCATTCCAACTGATGGCTTTGACCAATACCGTACTTCTGAAAAAAAACGCCATACATCACTTTTTTCGGTGCGCGTTGTTTTTTCACCATTGTCGGCGTGGAATCATTTTCAAAGACCCATACTTTGCTTTCTTGACGTGTTGGAACGTCAAAAAACGATATGTACGTTTCATCACCTGTTACAATTTTAGAGATGATGCGGTGGCCACCATCATTCAGCATATTAAGAATTTCTTTACTTATTCTGACACGCTCCTCTTTTTGATGCTCAGTTAGATTATGGGGAACCCAATGGCAAACTACTTTTTTCATATGTAATTCTTCATGAATGATTTTGTGTATGGCTGCGGGTCCAATGTTAAGTTTCTTCTGTATCATTTGATAGGTACAGTGATTATCATCCATTAGCATTTTACGTATGGCAGACACATTATTCGGGATTACTGCCGACGGCGGCCTTCCTGTGTGTTCTTGATCCTGAAGAAAATTGCGACCTCTTCTAAATTCTCTAAACCATCTGAATACAGTAGCACGAGTTGGAGATTCATCACCAAATGCTAATTGCAACCGTTGAACGCATTCTTCTTGATTTAATCCTGCTTTGAAATCGTAGAAAATCATAGCGCAATAATGTTCTTGCGTCAACTCTATTTTCTCTTCTATTTAAAATTTATTCCACGCTAAGCAAGTTGAAGTAAGTCAGTAAAAAATCGTCTTCTATGTTAAAATACTTTGTACTTTAAAATTAAACCATTATTTTTATTTTGTAAATTCTCCTCTGCGCATATCTCAAAAATTTCAGAATAACCCTCGTATAATATACATTTTACTTGTTATTAAATTATTTGAAATACACAGGTAAATTTAAATACAAGATTATTTAAAATATATTTGTCATTCTCATTTATTAATTGCTTTTGGCTAATTAATAATTGGTATGCAAAGTATAATATGAAGGGGTGAATTTGATTAATGATATGAACATATTTAGTTGCAGTTGATTTACAAAATATATTATTATTAAAGAAAATTTTAACATTTAATGTTATCTACATTGTGCTAATTGATAAATAGTTCAAGTAAAGAGTGAAAAATAATTTAAAATATTTTCTTAGTTATTTATTTAAATTTTATAAATTTATTTACAGTCTACACATTAGATTATTTAGTTAGGAATAAAATAATCTTTATATTAATAATAGCGATTTTAACTGTACATAGATAAAACATCAGTTCAAATTATCAAGACAGATATATTTAATCTTATGTTTTTTTCATTTAAAAAATATAGCTGAAAATAATATTTTAATTTAACAATAAAATTCAAAATTGAATTTGTTTTTTAAAATAAATTCATGAATAAAATTTAAAATTTAAATTAAATTAAGATGCTTGTATGAAATCATCTTATTTTGGTACTTTATTCTGTAAATTTAAATATGATTCATCTTATTAAATATGTAGTATTTCAAATCATCGATATAATAAATTGTCATTTTAAATTTTTAGAATTATGATGGTCTACATAAATATCAATTCAATTTACTAGGATTAAGTTTTCAATTTATTAAAATTTTAATAAAGTTTTATTTTTCTTAAATGTTACATTAAACAAAATATTTGCTTACGAAATTTCAGTAACACATATGACATATTTCTGCTTAATAGAAATATTTACTTTCGATGCTGCAGTACGAATAAATATTTACTTTCCACTTATGTTTATATATTTCCTTTGTTGTGATGGTTGATACTGATGGATTTAACTACACAAATTATAGCAGTAATAAATATGTCATATAATCATCATCTACCAACGCATGTTGATAGAATATATATTTATCTTTTGTAAATTTAATGTGTTATTTTTTAAATAAAATATCTTATAGAAACATTTCTACCAGTATGAGAATTATCTTAACTTTATTTACCTGCGAAATATCAACGAGATTTCAGTGAAGAAAATATAACGTCCCTATACCTGCGATATTTGCAAAAACTGCTCCAAACTTATAGAAAATTTATTCATTTAGCATTACCAAGACAGCACGTGCAGCTTGCAACCTGTTACAGACGAAAATAGCAGTACCATCCAAATTTTCTGTTTTTCTGTTGCGCTGCTTCATAGACCTATTTTTTCTCTCCCTAATATACAGCATCCGCAATCTATGGCTGACAATGATGTAAAAGCAAGTTATTCTCCAGGGGGAAAACAATTATTTTAACATATGTAACTTTTTTGGAAAAAGTTTTTGAAAATGACAATTTTGATACAAAATTTATTTATTTATATATATATATATATATATATATATATATATATATATATATATATATATATATATATATATATATATATATATATATATATATATATATATATATATATATATATATATATATATGTATGTATGTATGTATGTATGTATGTATATAATATAACTAAATTAAATATTTCACCTCCTTTAAAAATCACATTTTAATATTTAGTTTTCAGAAGCTAAACAAACTATACAATTGCTAACAGAAATGCAAAACATAGTAAATATCATTTTTAATGAAAATATACTTCGTACACTTTGTTTTTTATATCAGTTGCTTGCTACTGTGGAAGAAATTTTATAAATTTACAAAATTTCACTCAAAAGTTTAGCATTTTTGAAAAATTAGTTTTATCTGCTATTATTAGTTTCCTTTATTAGTTAAAAACGCCAATTATACAGCAGTATAATCGAATTTAATTTACGTAGTGACTAAAGCTAGAGAGCCTATATTGCTTATGTTGGAAATTTTTCTGTGGAAGACGTGCAATGTATATTTACCGGAAATGTTTCACAGAGAAAATTAAATTTTTCAGTGATTTAAATGGGTGTTTATAAAGTTAATTATCAAAATCTCTTTCATTATAGGTAAAACAATTAAGTAACCGATTTCTAAACCATAGCAGTCCATAAATATATTGTTTTTTTCACATCTTTGATCATTAAAATATGACAAAAAACGACAGTAATGTGCACTTAAATTTATAGTGTTTAACCTGGGTTTACAATAAGAATTTTCACAGTATATTCTCAATTATTACATCATTTTCTCACTCTTAGGAATTGATTTTCTAGAAATATATGGATTGTTTCCCATATATCACGAATCAATTATTAATAAATTGTATTTTTTCGTATAAAACAAAATTTACAGTAAGTAAGTAAATTTACAGTAAGTATCTTTGTTTAAACTGTCATTGATTTCTGTAAAATCTTTATGAAGAGAAATTCTTAATAATTTCAAAAAATAATGTCAGTTTTATTCTAACTTTTAATTAATAAGTATGTTTTTCAGCAGGCAATTGTTAAAATATCATAAAAAATTTTAGTAGCATAATCTTTTAAAAACAATTTCTTATGCTTTAATCTAATTACTTTTATGTAAAATGAGTAAAAAATCTTATGAAGAAAGTTATTCGCAATGTACTGCAAAGTGTGTATAATGTTTTAAGAGGAATCTTTAATTATATTATCTATTTTTGAATTAATCAACTTATAAAATGCATTCAACTGTCAAGAGTTTTTAAACAAAAATATGAATATGAAAAGCGTTTCAGTCTTTACGTTCATTTTCTTTGAAAAACGCATGTTCGATTTTTATGAAATTTATAACAAACTAATGTAACAAAATATTATTGAATGAGTAAAGAAATAATATGAAGAGAGAGAATTTGAGAGTTTACCATTCTAGCTCATCATTAGCGTGACTGAATAACGTCCCTCCTATGGATCCTACTTTCAATCATATAAATTTATTAGTAAAGTAAATTTTTGCCAATTTGATGTTCTCAGTATTTTCAAAATAGTTCTTCTCCAATTATAGAACAATTGATTATTTTTCATGATCATACTATAATAGTAATAATTATAATTATATTCTTGGTAGGGTATATATTATATAGTTCGTGGGTAAATAAAAATTATAAATTAAGTTTGATTGAAGGTCAAGAGTTAGAAAGTTTGTGAACAATTCTTCCGGCTATCACGTTTAATATATTATGATTGAATTAGTAATCTACATGAAACTAATATAATGAATTCTGATTTTCCTGAGTGCGTTTTTAAGAATTTAAACCAATTGTATTAGCTAATTAAATATCCTAATTATGAAATTTTAATTCAAAGAGGAATGATTTTTATTAATTGTTAATAACATTTTATTCGATTTAAATATATAATTATATTAAAATTGTTTTAATCAGTTAGAATTTCATTCTGTTATATTCTAGCATATAATATAATCTGAATAAAAATTAAATTGGCGTTTCATAAAATAGAAACACATCTTATCAAAGATAAATCTATTTATATTTTAATATTAAAAATAAAGGTTGCTGAAGTATTTCAGAGATAAAAAATCATATGTTATTGATTTTAATGATAATAATTATAATAATAATTTCTCAAGAGTTGAAACTTTTTTGAGAAATTTAATTTTAATTGCTGAAATCATAAGTAATGTAATATTATTTCTTCTGATTAAAGATACTTAAATCGTTCTTTATAAATTATATGTGTACTTTCTTGTATATAATATGTAATTTTAATTGTAAAATAAAATTGATGAAGATATCATTTTCTTTGTCATGAGTATTTATTTAATTTGAATTTATGTATTTTAATGAGTTTATTTTCCTTAAAAAATTGTTATAAAGTTGTTACTTTCTGATAATATAATATATTACACGTACCACGTATAGTTAAAGTGAAATATTTAATGGAATTTCTTAAATAAATTTGGTATATTATGGTTTTTCTTTTAATTTCACATATATGATTAAAGCTTTTACAATGAATTTCTATTACATTGGTTATAAAATATAATTAATAATTAGTTTTAGTTTTTGGCACTACATGCTCGTCTAATTTGCTTATTTGAATACTATAAAAAGTTAATCTTTGAATTATTTTCTGCAAAATATTATATAATTAAATTTAATACTATTGTGAAAATTTCTATTATTTTTTAATTCATATAATAGAAAGTAGTTAAGACAGTTTAAGGTTTCAATGAAAATGTAATCATGGGTAATCCTGTTCTAAATTTTATAATCAAGGATATAAAATATCAAGGATACAAAATATAATCTAACAATATGGAGCTGAATTCAATGTAAAATTTTGTAATAAAGCAGCAAAGAAAGTAAAATTACTGCCAATACACTTCATTATTCTGAATGGATTGTAATTACACGGCACGCGTTGCAGTTTAGTTCTCTTTATTCAATTTCATTATTTTCTTGAATAGAAGCAAGTTCACTTAACCTCTAACTTTTGAACTTCATCAGAAATGGGCTTTCATACAAACTATCACAGATGCTCGAGATGCTGCATTAGATGTTAACAAAAGAGCTTCCAGTTTCCTTTCAGCTTTGAGTGACATGTGGTTACAAGCCTCAGGGAAATAATTAGAGCGGATCTAATTCCCATTTCTATTAAAAGAGGCTACAATTTCTTGCTAAATTTGTATTATGTTTAAGTACACAATATTTGTTATGCTCAAAACAATTTATGCAATATGAATCATTTTATTTTTGCTTTATCTTTTAAGCCATACATTTTTTTCAGATAAAATTTATTAAATATTCTTATAAATACACTCTTAATTAAGTGAATAATTTCTTATACTTTCTGATTTGTGAATATATATATATATATATATATACATATATATATATGTGTGTGTGTGTGTGTGTGTGTGTGTGTGTGTGTGTGTGTGTGTGTGTGTGTGTGTGTGTGTGTGTGTGTGTGTGTGTGTGTTATGTACATATATACTGTTTTTATATTTCTAAATACGCAAATGATTACAAATTTATAGCTAAAACATTTACTTCTTAATAAGTATTTCTCAGCTAAAGCATTTTAAATTTTATAAATGAATTTTGAACATCAAATAAATGTCAAATTTTCATTAATATAGGCTAAAATTAGAATTTTGATGTTTGCAGGCAATCTATCAACACTTTTATCAGTATTTAGAGTATTTTGTTTTATGAGATGCTTTTTCGTTAATATTTATTCATATTTAAATTAAATACAACTTCAAAATTATGCTTCACAGTTAACATTAATCAGATACCCTACTTTTCAAAAATTCATAATTTTTTAAAAATACCTTTTAAATTATCTTTCTTTTTAAGTTGACATTTTCAAATATTTTTGTTAAATTCCTGTATACATTTTAACATTTGTTATAAGAAATCAAAATTAATACAGGAAAACTAAAGGCTAATATAACTGTCATTTCTATAACCACTTCCAATAATAAATCAAATTTTATATCCTTTAAATAAATATTTTAATTTTAAAAATTTCACTCTGCTATACTTTAACTTAAATTTTTTACGATATTTTTATAACACTCAGTAAGCACTCATTTTTGTGTAATATTCAAAAACCAAGAATAAAGAATTGGCGTTTAATGTCAATTAAAGATAAAGGATGTAAAAGTAAGCAATCATTTCTGATTGGACAGTAATCAAAAATAGAATAAATAAGTAGAATATATGATTAGACTGCATCGAAATCTCGACACAATGTCACATGATAATTCCTCCAAACAGTAAAAAATTATGTTCATCCAATCCCTGAATGTCTTCACATACAGTGAATCAGTTTTCAAAAAAAATATGTGTGCAGTTTTAAAAATGTTGGTATACTTATTTAGTTTTCAAAAAAATAATGGCAAATAATTAACGCTTCAATGTAAGGATTTTTACGAGAATGGAATGTGTCACAATATTTGCTGTGGTCATGTGACAAGTGCAAAAAGACAAGACATATGGGACAAAAGGCATGGAGCACTGCCCTGGCCACATTTTCTTCTTTTTCCGTATAAAGGGTGTCATAAAGAGATCAAGTGCAACAATATTTGTAATTATCATTATTACTTACATGAATATAAGTCACAACATATTACTAGCTATATTTAACTTCACACAACAGTTTTTTTAATTTCCTCATTTATGGTATAAATAATTTATTAGTATGCGTGTTATACAGAATTTTCAAATTGTAAATTTTAAAGACATTCTTATGTTTTCCAGTTTTTAAACAATTTAAACACATTGTTAAATTATTGAGCATTTTCAATGAAATTCCATATAAATAAAAAAAATTAGTTATAATAATAATATTCATGTTAAAGAAAGCTAAAATATCCCTCTTTAAGCATTTATAAGTTTGTAAATTGAAACAACAAGGACTTTTATAATATTAAGCTAAAGTTTAAATTAGTTTATACTTCCAACAAATTTCACACACACAATAATGCATTTAATGAATGATTGTAAATTTAATTTTTAATTTATTAGATAGCATTATTATGCTGTGTTAAATATTAATGTAATTTTGTTAGAACATAGGGTACAGGACAAACAATTTCATATAATAAAATTATTAAGTCACAACATATAAATAACATTTTAGTTGACAAATTTATAAATACTGTATTACATGTTTGAACGTTTGAACCCATTAAAGTTCAATATTTTAATGATCAATTTATATATATATGTATACATATATATATATATATATATATATATATATATATATATATATATATATATATATATATATATATATATATATATATATATATATATATATATATATATATATATATATATATATATATATATATATATATATATATATATATATACAGGGTGGCCATAATTAAACTGACAGTGCTCACGGTGTTCTGTAGCGCGATCGATTTGCGAGAATGACGCCACATTTTGGAGGAAGATTAAACAAGACGGGGGACGAAGGATTCCGCAAAAAACAAATTAGTTCCAAAAGTCACCACTAGGGGAATATTTGGTGCTGTGTAATAGAAAATAGAGTGTTAACAAATGCAAATCAATACGGAAATTACCTTTTATTTTGCATTCAAATGAGGTTCCATGTGGCTGCTGTTGTTGTGGACCACATATTGCATTCTGTGCACAGTATGCACAACAGCAGAAAGTAACATGCCTGCAATATCCCGTACAGTACGTGATATGTTATCCTTCAACATAGCCAGGTCCTGGACCACTCCTTGATAGACCTTGTACTTAAGGTAACCCCATAGCCAGAAGTCGCATGGGGTGAGATCAGGTGGCCATGCAATTGGAAAGTAGCGGCTAATGACTCTTTCTGTTGTGAATTTCTGTCGTTGCACCTGTACAGCAACGTGTGGAGGGAATCCATCTCTCCACACGAGGGAATCCGTCAAATGATTTCTCCCAGGCATTGTCTTTGCTGAAGTTCCGGAATGAAAAAGCTGTTAAACATGTGATGATATTTCTCTCCGGTAACAGAACAGGTTTCCGGTCCTGTCGGAGTAATGTTCTCATAGAAGAATGGACCTACGATAAATTCCGCTGTGAACCCACACCAAACAGTTACGTTTGGGGAATGTAAGGGAACTGCTGTGATTATATGTGGTGATTTGTCGTCCGAAATTCGGCAGTTCTGGGTATTCACAGTTCCATTCAGGTAAAAGTGAGCCTCGTCACCCCATAAGATTTTCCACGGCCAAGCCTCGACAATCGCCGTGGCAACTGCTTCGATTGTATCCTGTGGTACAGGTTTTCGTTCTCTGCCTGACTGAACCTTCAGAGTCCCTGTTTTCTCAAACGCCGCAACCATTGCTTTTAGCCCATTAACTGACACAGGACC
The DNA here is from genome assembly GCA_037975125.1 of Latrodectus hesperus. Classification (NCBI taxonomy): domain Eukaryota; kingdom Metazoa; phylum Arthropoda; class Arachnida; order Araneae; family Theridiidae; genus Latrodectus; species Latrodectus hesperus. The sequence continues at coordinate 43,080,502 of CM075858.1, forward strand.
GTTACCTTTACGCATTTTTTTGTGCGTTCTAAAAGCACGAAGAGCGGCTGACGCGTTGCACTGGTTGAGGTAAAAGAATTTGACCAGTAACGCACGCTCGATTAAAGAAGGAAACATTGCACATAAACTTTCAATCCGATTGATTCGAAACGTAACACATTGCCTTTTAAAACCCAAGCAGCTGGCACTGTGCCAATGGATGTAACGTGAAATTTGAATAAAGAACTTCTTCTGCTGCTCAGCGTATGTGATATTGCAGATCATGAGACTTTATCGGTGTTTATGTAGATTTTACGCTTTTTTAAAAGTGTTGCCATATTGCACTTGAACTACATCAGAAAATGTGCATAATGAAAGGTAATTTCATTCCGTATTAATTTGCATTTCTTAACACTCTATTTCCTATTACACAGCGCCAAATATTCACCTAGCGGTGACTTTTGGAACTAATTTGTAATAAGTTTTTAATCTTCCTACAAAATGTGGCGTCATTCTCGCAAATAGATCGCGCTACAGAACACTGTGAGCAGTGTCAGTTTAATTATGGTCACACGGTATATATATATATATATATATATATATATATATATATATATATATATATATATATATATATATATATATATATATATATATATATATATATATATATATATATATATATATATATATATATATATATATATATATATATATATATATATATATATATATATATATATATATATATATATATATATATACATATATGTGTGTGAATGTATGTTTGTGCAACGTATCTTATTATATTCTCAACATTTCGGTTGAAAGGATTTGATCTTTTTATACATAAAAATTAAGAATTTTAGTTTAACTTTATGCTTAAAAATAATATCTTCCCCAGCAAAAATTAGATCATTTTAAAATATCTTTAGCCAATGATTAGTTTTTCAGAAGCAACAATCCCTCATTTGGTATTCAGAATTGATATTACTAATAGCTTTGTTTCCGAAATTTATATATTGGAAAAATGTCTTAATTTTTAATTTCATAGCATTGCTAATATTTTATTGTTTTTTTATAGAAAAGTAGAATATTTATTTTTTAATTATTAAAATGTGTATGCTTCTTTTGTGAATTGTTCCATTAGACAAAAAACTTTTGCCTTGAACTGTTGTCTTAAATAAAAAATGAAATTTATTACATATAGTATAAAAACCTACAGGGATATTTCACCGTAATCAATAATTAATAATAAAAGGATTTCTATATAATATATTATGTTTATGGAAAATTTTGAAACATTAATTTGAAATTAATATTTTAAAATTTGAGTCTCTAAAATGGATCTCGACACACGCCCGTCATTTTATATGCGTATTTAAATTAAAAAGAATTCAATTTTAAAGAGTTTAAATGCAACATCTATCATACTAAACTATACAATAATTGAAATTTTTTAACCTCAATATTAAAAGAGAAATTTTAAAATGTAAAATATCTTCCCAATCAACATCTCTGATAAAGTCGATAAAAAGTTTTGGTTTGGTTAGTGATTTATACTATTGTGCAATGATATTTAAGTAGGTAAATTAACTTCACTACTTCCCTTGAATTTAATTTTGAAACTTAATTCATCAATGATAAAATTGAAATTATATGTATGAGATTAAATATTAAACTTTATAATGTTGATAAATTTACTTAATATATTTTGTGCTTAATTCCATTAAATTCCAATTAAATTCATATTTGTTTCTTGTATTCTTAATGCTTCACTGAAATAGTCTATATCATTCTTGAATATTTTTACCAAAAATATTAAAATGTTTAAAAATGTAATATATTTTAACAAGAATATAATTTAGCTTAAAGTAAAATTTATATTACATATAAATATTATTCAAATGAATATTAATATTATAGAATTGAAAATTTGTCTTATGTTATTAGGCACAGTTAAAAACGATTTTGCATGCATAGCTTAGCTCATTTTGCTTACAGCATCATTTTGCTTATAGCATAATTTTGCTTCATTTAACTCAAGGGAATTATTTGCAGTCATACGTTAATTATTTTATAAAAAAATTAATTTATTGGAAAACATGTATATATTTACAAAGTGAGTTTTTGTATTTTAAAATTTAAGATAAAATATATGTTTTAACTGTTGATTTAATAGAAATTCATAATTAAATAAAATTTTATAATTATTACATTTTAAAAATATTGCAATGAAGAATTATAACTAATAATTTATATCAATTTACGCTTATTATAAAATTTTTAAAATTAAAGAGCTATAAATACATGCATCACTGAAATTTAAAAAAAAGCAAATGAACAAATACATTTTTATTTACTAATACTTAATAAAGTGACACTAGTTTAATATTAAAAATCACGGTTTTAAATAATGCTAATAAAAATTTAAATATGATTAAAATTTTAAGAGAATCAATTTGTATTTGCATATTAATAGCATATTTACATTTATATTTTCTTAAAAGTTTACTTTTATATCAAATTATTAAGTTAAAATCTATCCCAGGGTAAACGTTATGACATAATTAAAAGATGGTGATATATTAGGGTGTTGCTACATTAATATTTAATGAAATGTAAATCATAAGAACGCAATAATTACTGTAATCAAATTTTAACTGGAATTTCCACATTATGGTACTGACGTAACGAAACCATTAACATTGTATTCTTAACGTACTCATTGTACAATGATAAATTAACGTAATTACAGCAGAAAACTGTAATAATAACTAACAAGCAGATAGTCCAGGTCATTTAATTGATGGTAATTTCTACTGTGAATTATGATAGTAATTTACAACATTTAAGTCATTTCTATGTAAATTATTTAATAACTGTAAAACAATATAACAAGCCATCATAAAATATTGGCTAATGAAGAGCTGTTCAAAATATTTTATTATCACAATCTTATTGAAAACAATACAATTAATTTATTAAATATTAAAAACGTATACAATTAATTATTATATGCTTATGCAATTAATTACTTTTAATGGAATAATTTTTATTAAAAAATTCGTGAATAGTTTTGTAAAAAATTAACACATATTTTGTTATTAAATAAGATACACTACTGGCCATTAAAATTGCTACACCAGGAAAGCGGCACACCACACACGTGAAATTTGCATGACAGGTAGATCTTGCTGTGATATGCAAATGATTGGACTTTCAGCCCATTCATACAAAGCAGGTGACAGTAGCGACATCTACAATGTGTATAAAACCAGAGATTTGAAAGCAGTTTTCTCATACTCAATTTCCGTTTCAACGTTGTTTTCGGCAAAGAAAGTTGTTGTAATGCCTCGTGTAAGAAGAAGAAATGCCTATCAGCACGTGTCTGACTTTGATCGAGGAAGGATTATAGCCTACCGGGATTGTGGTTTATCGTACCGCAATATTGCTGCTCGCGTCGGGTGATGACCCCATGACTGTTAGCAGAATATGGAATCGATGGGTTCAGGACAATCATACGGAACGCGATGCAGGATCTCAGCGACCCTCCATCACTAACGAGCAGATAAGACAGACATCTTATCCACATGGTCACAAGGGATCGTACAGCCACGTCACGAACCCTGAGACGAGAAATGGAGTGATTTGCAAGGCAACAAGTTTCTGCTCGAACAGTTCAACGACGTTTGCAGCAGCATGGATTGTCTGCACGGCGACCATGGCTTCGGCTACTATTGACGCTGACGTCACAGACAGGAGCGCCTTCAACGGTGTGATTAGCGATGAACCTGGACGCGGGAATGGCATCACGTCATCTTTACAGATGAATCTCGGTTCTGTATACAGGACCATGATGGCCGCATCCGTGTTTGGAGGCATCGTGGAGAACGCGCATTGCCAGCTTGCATTGGACATCGTCATACTGGCCCATCTGCTGGAGTGATGGTATGGAGTGCCATTGGATACACATCTCGATCACCTCTTGTTCGCATTACCGGCACTTTGAACAGCAACCGTTACATTTCCGATGTGTTAAGGCCCGTGGCTCTGCCCTATCTTCGAGGCCTCCCTAATGCTTTGTTTCAACAGCATAATGCACGACCGCATGTTGCCCTTCCTGCTCTGAACTTCCTTGATACAGAACAGGTTCGACTGTTACCCTGGCCAGCACGTTCTCCTGATTTGTCACCAATTGAGAACGTGAGGTCAATGGTTGCTGAGCGATTGGCAGGCCATCACTCACCATCCACTACTGTCGATGACCTGTGGCATAGTGTTGAAGCTGCATGGACTGAGATCCCCGTACATGCCATACAATCTCTGTTTGACTCCATGCCTAGGCGGATAAATTGATTGATGTTATTGCAGCCAGAGGTGGCTGCTCTGGGTACTGATTTCTCAAGATCTATACATTCATAATTTCCTGTAAATCTAATCACTTGTTCTTTCCACTCTAATGTATGCGTCCAATAAATATCGTTCTGTTATTTGCATTCCTTCTTGGTGTAGCAATTTTAATGGCCAGTAGTGTACAATTTTTCAAATTTTATGCAATCCTTAAAAAGAAAATTTTTGAAAGAAAACTGAAGTCAAACTAATTTCAAAATTACTTGCTGAAGAATGGTGAATCAATCATTATATTGATAAATAAAAAATACTCTGTACATCCAATAAAATAAGCTGAATAAAACTATGAAGAAACTCAAAAAATGATAATTTTAGTCAGATTTATTAAAACAAAAATTGGATAAAATTTTTCTTTTCAAACTAGTGATATTATGTCATAAATAAAAATTCTATTGTTTGTAGAATGGCAATGGCAATATTGTAATAGAAAAAAATTGATTTTAAATTCCACACAAATTTACAAAAACATAGCTTTTAGAAAGAAAGATGCATAGTTGTAAATTTAAAAATTTTACTACAAATGGATGCCGAAATATTTCAATATTTCCCAATCAAAATTATTGCTACAGGAAGAGTTAAAGTTTAAAATTTATTTTCAATTAACAAATCTACATAAAATCACATACTTAACTCATTGTAGAGAAAAATTACTTAAAATTCTTATTCCTTATATATCTTTTCAGAGTAGTGCATACAATTTTTTTGTATTTAAATCTAAATTTTGCTTATTATAAACATCAGTAACCAAGTGTAATTGTTTTATTTGAAATTCTTTAAATTCCCGATATTGTTTGCCAGTTTGTTTCAAACTTTACCAATAAATTATTTGTTATATAAAGGGAAATTTTTCTAAGCAACTACATGCTAACTTTGCATTAATATGATTGATTTGTTAATTTATATATCGAAGACAATGTATAAAATAAGTGTCAAACATCATTAATGTACTAATTATCTGCAACACAAAAATGCATTGCGATTATTTATATGAATTAATATAAAATGAGCGAAAAGTATTCAGCAATATCGCTCAATCTCAAGCTAAAACTTTCATATTTTTTATTCTTAGTTAAGTTATATTCCTTTCCATTCAGCAGTTGAATAATTTAATGATGTCATGCCATGCATATTTACCTTAATTATCTCTCTTCGCAGGCGGGAATTTCTCGTGACAATGTGTGATCTTTCACTAGAGATATCCTCTTTTCTACCTTCTCTGTTTGCAAACTGTGTTTAGAGATTTGAAAGTTGGGTTTTCACATATTTATCCAATAAATTCTCATTATTTCTTTAAATACAGATTTTATAAGTTAAATAAATATTGTCAAAATTGCAAAAGTGAGAGAATTTTTAAACTTTAAATACACAGATGAATCAGTGTTTATAAAATGAATAATAAAATATTGTATTCAGCGCATTTAAAAAATGAATTTATGTCCCAACAATCAATGATTATACTGACCAATTAAAACCCATTTTTATAGAATAAGTTTTTGAATACATTACATATTTGTAAAATTAAATACATATACTAATAAATGTATCTTTTTGGATAAACTTTTCATCAAATTTAAACGTTAGTTTAGAATTGATCAAATAATACTGGTGATAGTAATTTGAATTTTTATTTATTTATTTATTTTATTTTATTTTATTTTTTGTAAATTTCACTGAACAATATTTGAATAAACTACAGTTCTTATACATAAAATCTTTAGATTCTATAATTTACGTAAAATATTCTTTATTACCTACAATTGAACGATGAAAAAGAGAAGATGGAAAACAGAATCATCTAAATACAGAGAATTATTATTTTAACACACTCCATAGGCAATATATATATATATACAATATTTCAAAAGGATTTCAAAGTATTTTACATTTTTCATAAACACATATTTGTGCAGACATAAAAAATTTTTTTAAAACCCAAGATGTTTTTTGAGAAATATGGAAATATATTTATACAGATTTCTTTAAAACTCACTGCTGATTTTTTTTTATAATATGATTTGTATGAAAAATATTTGAATAATACATTTTTCTGTAATTAATTATTGTTTTAAATATAAAAATTAATGAAAATATTTTTGACATTAAATATTTCCTTAGAATTTTCAAATATATATATGGATCTTAAGGTGTATTCTATGTGTGTTTATGAAGTGAAATATTAACATTCGCTACACTGGAATCAAAGTTTTATTTTATTACTTTCAGTAATTTAATATCTATAAAACAAGGAAGCATTTAATTATTTCTGTTTTTTTAACTCATTTTATGTTTAGAATTAACTGTAACATTCAGTGCTACATAACTGAAAATCCAGCTTTATCCTAAGTATATTGGATTGTGAAAAGGATACTTAAGTGTTCATTGTAATTTTAAGAAACTCTAAGAAATATTGCAGCTAAATATTATTAGATATATTCATATACTGAATATATATAAAATTTCATATACCAAAAATATCTAATAATATTTAGTGAATATTCATATACTCACTTATTATTAGATATTTTTGGTTAAATATCAATTCACTAATCAGAAGTTATCAATTAATCTCAGTAAGGATGCTAAATATTGTTATGATATTACATAATCGGTCAAATATTTTTCTAAAAAAACAATTTTTATTGCTTTTTTTCCTAAACTGACTATGTGTAGGATCTAATAGTATACATAATTTACCAAACTTTTTCTATGAATATTTTTGTTTTAAACATTTTATTAATTTGGGAATAATATACTATATAAAAAACTTCATGTGTATGTCTGTGGCGCAATATATATAATAATATATTTGAAATCTAATTCTTAATTAAATTTATCAATCTTGATTAAAAAATAAATGATGCATTTTAGTAAACGCTACAACTTAATCAATCTCAATATATCTGCAATGTTACCTCAACACCACAGTTAATATAGCAAAATATATTTGCAAGAATATTCTATGAAAGTGTATAAATAATAAGGTGTGCTTAAATTGTTATAATTTATTTAAAAAATCATTAATTTAACTTATCATGCTTGAGAGTATTAACTCATAAAACAGATGAATCATTAAAGAAAGTTTATCAATATTTACTTTTGTAAAACTTAAAGAAGGTAATTTTGTAAAGCAAATTCTCTTTCAGAGATATATCTTTAATGTTTTAGAAGTCAATAATTCCTATAGAAAATAATTACTATTGTGTATAATCCATAAGTTATTACTTAGTTTAATGAAATAATGGGTTTACAATGCTCTTCAGAGAGAAAAAAACCTATCTTCATTTAAACTAGTGTTGAGCGATTGAAGATATTCTTAAAAAGATGACTACATACCAATTATAATGTTGCTTTTTCTTTTGAGGCATTTGAGTAGTTCCAACTGTGTATAAAATTCTTGGCTGGGAACTAAGGCCTCATTATATTCACATGTCTTGCAAAATTTGGTTTTTTAACTGAAAAAGTACACCTGTCTCGGTCTCGCAGAACGCTACTGATTTAACTATTTACACAAAATGCAAATTATGGCATTACAAAGGTTTAGAGCATTTCAAAAATTAAACTGGTCATTACCTATTTACAAGCTTTCATTGTATCAATATTACTAAATAGACAAAAAACTGTGAAAACAGATTAGTGCTAACCGATCAACAGTAGGGATCCGGAGGAAACTATGTTTGGTAAAATTAGATCGATGATAATAGTTCCGCCATTCATGACCGAATGCAATACAACTCAAATTTAAAAAAAAATTCATAAACAAACAATAACACAGTGTTTCTTATTACCTGGATGTAATATTATTTTACAAGGGGAAAACCTTCCGACATCTGCATGGTTAATGATGTGTGAGAATCCAAAATCCTTTCTTAAAAATGTCATAATTAGCATCTTCAGTATAGGTGTTCACATTGCTATTTCAGAAGTAGTTTTTTTAAGTAATCTTTCCAAACTAGCACAATTTTAGAAATATTTATTTCAAATTTCTTAGCCATATAATTTAGCCATCTTTATCTGTATTCCTTCAAATCTTCTGAGTTTAGCAGTTTTTTCTAAGACATATACAACCACAAACGTTAATAATACTTTACGTTTATCCTTCAAACTTATATGTCATTTTTACTATATATATATATATATATATATATATATATATATATATATATATATATATATATATATATATATATATATATATATATATATATATATATAGTGGATGTTTTACTGAATAGAGTCTAGTTTCTTTTGAAAGCAGAATCTTATTGTATTACCAGAAATATTAAATTTGTTAAAGCAAATAATAAAATATTTATAAAATTTAGCATAAAAAATTGTATATAAAAATGTATAAATATTTAATATAAGATTGTTTAAATTTAAAAGTGATCCAGATGGGATTTTCAAGAAATGACCATGTTGTATACCATAACGTTCACTTAAAATAATTTCTGTTAAAAATTATGTAAGCATATGCTATTTTGAGAATAAAAATGTATTGCTTTTATGGAGTATTTACTTTCCTTTTCTCAAATTTCTTCTTTTTCCTTAGTATTTCCTTGGGCATTTTTTAGACAAATAGCAAGCTGCTTAAGATGCTAAGTAAACGTAGCAAGCTACTTAAGAGCTAAGCAAACTTAAGGTGTGAAATGTCTAAGCAAATTTGCGGTTGTGGATTAAATTGTATTAGCAAGTTGGTGTTTCAGTTGAAAGATCCGTGTGACTTCTAATATTCAGAAATGTGAAAACTCAAATATATGCATTAATATAAGAAAAATCACTTTTTAATAAATGAGTTTTCTCAAGATACTTAGATTTGTATTCAAGCATTTCCATCTATTTTTATCCGTTCCTTAACTCTTTTTTCAACTTTATAGTATTTAAATGAATGTAGAAATGTTTAAAGTTACTTTAAATAGTTTCCTTCAAGCTTCTAACTGTTTTATCTACTTAGTATTTTTTTCGAGAATTTATGTATTTTAAGGTGTCTGTTTATTCTGCATGATTAGAAGACACTATGTATTTTAAGTATTAGGATACATAAGCACTTTAATTTTGAAAACTCGAAATTATAATGGTGATTTTTTTTAAATAATATGTATTTTCTTACTTCTATTAAAAGTGAAGAAGCTGATAATATTATATGGTTTATTGAGTAAGTATCACAACGTGACACCATCTTTGTTGATAAATTTGTCTGCTCTAAGTACCCTGTATTATAAAAACTATTTCACTTTGCTGTGAGGAATATATAACTTAATTGACAACAATTGCGAAAAAACTCATATTTTTACCATAGTATGTATTTTTAAAACTTAAAATAAGAATGGTATAAATAAGCTGGAAAGCATGATAATATTTATTTGTAAGAAAATGATTATTATGCTTGTTGACTGATGGTAGAGAAGTTAGCGTCCCTTACTTCGAAGCAGTAAATCCAGGTTTCGGATCCTGGTTCGGGAAATGGATGTTTCTTTCTCTCTTTGTGTTTGTCTTTCTTTATCACTTCACATTCGAAGAGAAGATGATACACCCACTGGGTGCCCCACTATCACTTCGCAAATTATAGAGCTTAATAGGTCAAGGGCCTAAGGACAGCCGGGCATTAGAAAAATATGATTTTTTGCTTCAACGTTTTATATTGACAATCTAAGATTTTTCTATCTTGACAATCTATTTTGACAATATAAGACAATCTAAGTTTTAGAATGACAATCTTTATATTGATAAATCTATTTCATATTGACAATCTTCATATAAACAGAAATATGGTAGAATATTATCTAAAAATTCTACACAAAGCTATTAAGAAATCGGAATTTCTGTATATTAAGGGATTTTATAAATTGATATGAGAAGAATTTTTAAATTCAAGCTACAATTACTTATCATTCCTTCCTAATATAAAATTCATGTATTAAAAACACATTGTATAAAAAATGTGAACATCAGTCGTGAATTGTATACGTTGTGTTAAGATGAATGTTTCTTAAAAGATATTTTGTGCATTCTCTCTTTTGTGTGCTTATTTTATATTATAGTGTTATAATGTGCAAGAAGAAAAGGTCAGCTTTTTTATTGTATAAAATTTAGCTTAGTTTATCATCTTGCACTTAGGTTGTATTCCTCTTAAAGGTATTTTATTTATGTAATACAGTTTCATATGTTGTTACTATACCAAAACTCCTCAATTTTCGCACTAACATACTACAAAATTTGGTTAATACAATTTTATTATTTTCATAAGAAAAACAAAATCAATATAACTTTGTAATATGCAATCAACCAGTTGGTAAAAATTTTCCTATCAGATGAAAAAATACACCTGATTAATTTTCATATCCTAAAAAATTCTCATCGTTCCTAAATTTCTATAGTGAAATTTATAAATTTTTCACTTCATGTTACATAATTTATCATTTCTTATTGTTGTATACATAATATAAGAGTATACTTTTATTATTATTCAGTTAATAAAAATTGTTACTGGTTTATTGTAGAACAAATTAATATATTCCATTAAGATTGAAACTCATCTGAATAGTTTAAAATTTTGAATAAAATATAAAAATATTCTTAAAATATTACAAGTTGTAGTATACGTTGTCATCAAATTTTCTTTTCATAGTTATTAAAATGTTTATTCTGAAAACGCGCATTTTTCATTAAAATAATTTTATTTAAAAATTATCTAAAATCCAAGCAAAAGCAATTTCATCTAATAATGTTTTTCATTAATATATGTTTTATAATATTCAAGTAGATAAATTCAAGAAAGGAAAAATCATACAATTCGTCAAATATTTTACGGTAACAAAATAAGCTAAAATTATTTTAAGCAATGAGTAAAACAGAAATAAACAATTTATTTAATGAAGGACTTACTGAATAATTCGTCCCAATTCACTTCCCCAAAAGGCGTTATATAATTAATATAGAATAATGTAAAATGCTTAGCATTTAAACTTATTTAAAAATATCTATATGAATCAAATTGTGTAATTAAATTACGTTTCTGACGGAAAAGATACCCATGTTTAGAAATATGTATGCTTTTAATATAAAAAAGGGGATAAAATGTGAAATTAAACAATAAAATGTATAAAAGCAAAATTTTCTCAGTACTATTCTAACTATAAATTGCCTTATGTTTTACTAAACAATGCGACAAATAATCAATAATGCAAACATTAACAATTTAATGTGCTCTTAAAATCGTAAAATCTATCAAGGTCACAACTTAAAAATTAAAAAATAAATTACTGATAATTTTGTTAAAGTAGTAAATGTAAGTTTCAATGTTTCATTTTGTAGAACGAAAAAGTTGGTAAAAGTTCCTTTCAGGCAACATAAAATTAAGAATTGAAGCAAATGAGTAGAATAATTAATTCCCGAGATTATTCTTAAAAGTCATTATCTTAAAACAAATTTTATTTTATAAGACTGTGTTTGTGAGATAACAGACTTAGTGTTTACTTAGTTTTAAGAAATTCTAAATCTTCTAAAGAAGACAAAAAATATAAATTTTCAATCCACTAAACATTTCTCTATTGACTGTTTTTTCTCTTTTAAAATTATATGTTCAACATCTTAAGAAGAGTTTCAGAGGAATTTTTAGATTCATAAATTGCATTGAAAAAATGATAGTAGATTTTCTCCTTTAACAATTTCTAACTTATAAATATTTACAACGTAACAAGCAAATTTTCTAAATAAAGTAATTCTTCAAAAGATACTTAACACATTCATAAAGAATAAGAAGGAACATATTTTCCTTATTGTCTTCAAACTTCTTAAGAATATATACGTTATTCCTGTTCTCCTTTGCATTTTATTATTTACTTTATTTATTGTGTATACTTCAGGTTTGAAAATTTAGATATTTGTTTACTTTCTACCACATATACGCATACAAATAATTATTTATTGATAGTACTTTGCTTATTTCGCTTATGAAGTGTGAAATTATTTATAATTATGCAATGAAAATCATTGTTATGTTATATTTTTCATTTTCTTACTTTCAATATCTTTAAATTCGTTAAAAAATTAAATTGCCTGGTATGCCGTTAAAAGTGTCAAAGCACAGAAATATATAATGTTATGTGACATTGCAGAGAAATTTTCTGCAGTTATATTTAATCTGTTGAATAAATAACCTATATATTTACAGTTGGTCTTAAATTTCTATGACTTATGTGCATTAAATAAATAACCAGAAACACACAAAATTAAAGTTGTTGATAAGTCATAATTCTATTTCATTATATGTAAAAATTCATTAACATAGCAGCGTAAGATTCATACATACACACACACACACACACACACACACATATATATATATATATATATATCTGTGTGTGTGTGTGTGTGTGTGTGTGTGTGTGTGTGTGTGTGTGTGTGTGTGTGTGTGTGTGTGTGTGTGTGTGTGTGTGTGTGTGTGTGTGTGTGTGTGTGTGTGTGTGTGTGTGTGTGTGTGTGTGTGTGTGTGTGTGTGAGTATATATATACTGATATACTGAGCTATCTAATTTTTTTCTGATTGGTTATTCAAATTTAAATATTTCATAAAAAATTTTGATATTTTGGAATAGATTTGCAATGCTCTATTTATTATAAGGACAAAATGACTTATATACATATATACATTAGTAAAATTTTGTATTAAGGAGAAAAATATTTCAGCGTACATAAGGGATGCTTTAAAATAAAAAAAAGTTGTTAAAATATTAAGATTTGCTCAGCAGGTAAAATATTCGAAATTTATTATTCGAAAGTAATTATAACTCTTTACCATTCTGTTTATTGAAAAATGAATTGTAGTTTCCTTAAAGTTTTGTCGCTTATAAGATGTGCGATTTAAAAGTGTTTTAAGTTATTTGCATAAATTATAACCATTTTCCATTTAGAATTGAAAGAAAATTTGTATTTTTCCTTGATAAATGCTTAAATTTATATAAATTATTTTGACTTCAATTAATTTATTAAACTGGCCTTTTTATATCCAAATAGATATTTCTAAAAAAGTTTTTTTTTACTTCTTAGATCTTATTCTTGTTGATTTATTAGCAGTTTTACGACTTCTGAAAAAATTTATTGGCTGTTCAGAAAGTAATTTTCACTTGTCACGTCAAAGATTCCAACATTGCGAAACAAGAGCGAAAATTCACGCAGATGACAATGGAGTTCCACTGCCTCCAGCTATAGCATTTATATTAGAATTGTTTGAACCGTTGCTGTGTAGTATGAGAAAAAATGGTGCTTCAGTTAGAAATTGACATTAACGTTAAAGTCTGCGGAATAATTTGTTTTTGTGGGCAAAACGTTGAACAAGTATAGAGAATCAACTTAAATTTTTTTCAATATATGGGCCCTGTGCAATATCACCCAGGCATTGCGAAATGGTGCCAGCAGTTCAAAGACGGTCACACAGACTTAATCGATGCAGAAAGGAAAGAAAGGTCAATAATGATGTGCACATCGGACATGGTAGAAAGGGTGGAAAGAATTATTCTCAAGAATCGCAGAATGAGCGTGGCACACAATGGGCAATAGTTGGAAATATTTGTTGAGAGTGATCATTCCATCATCCGTTACCAACTGGATTTTAGCAAATTGTGTTCACGAAGGGTACCTTATTCTTTAATTTCCGAACACAAAGGAGCATGGTTTGCAGCTTCCCTGGAATACTTTCATCGTTATTCTGCAGAAGGCAATGATTTCTAAATCCATGTTGTTAAGGGTGATGAGACATGTGTTCATCATTTCATTCAAGAAACGAAACAAGTGTCGATAGTAAAAAGATACACGTCATAGCTTGTGAGAACAAAATTCAAAGTTCCCCCATCTGCAAGTAAATCTATGGCTGCTGTTCTTATTGATTGTGAAGCAGTTGTCTACACAAAATTTATGCGGGAGAGCACAACCCTTAATGTTGAGTCCTACTGTGAAATATTAAGAAGTTTGCGTAAAACCTTAAAAAATGAGTAACGTGGAAAGTTAAGTAAAAACATTGTCCTTTTTTACGACATTGCAAAGCCTTACAAATTACGCACAGCACAAGATTTGCTTCGCAGTTTTGGATGGAAGGTCTGAAACCCTCCACCATACAGCTGTGCAATGGCACTCTGTGATTTTCATGTACTCATGCACTCTTGCTGAGCTCAAGAAACATTTAGGTGGAAGACAATTTTCCAATTATGACCAGATTTAGGCAGGTGATCTAAGCTAGCTCAAGGACCAAAGAGTAATTTTCTATCCTCAGGGCATTGAGCAATTAGTGCAACGTTCCGACAAATGTCTGTAGTAGCTAGAAGATAATGTAGAGAAGTAATGTGTTGTGTGTGTGTCATATTGTATTATAGCGCATTCTCAGTAAAGTATTTTTTGACTTACATTGTTCGAGTGAAACTTGCTTTTTGAACTCCCTTAGTAGCTTCTCTAAAAATCTGAATTTTAATAATTTTAAATATTTCTGAAAATAAAGGAACTTTGTGTATACAATGGAAGGATAAATTAATTATGTTTGCTTTAAATATATGTATATATAAAAACATGCTATATAAAACTTTATCAGAATGTTAAGCTTAAAACAGTAGTTATTTTATTTTAAAATAACTTATCGAAATTAAATACTTAAGAAAAAAATTAGAAATATATCAAGTTTCAAAATCTTTATTAATAAATATGTTTAATTTAAAACTAGTCATAATTTTTCTTCTTATTACAAAAAACATGTATTTCATTTTTCAAATCTGTGATATATACACGAGCCAAATTAATGTATTTTATAAACATTGATTTACATTGAAGGCCACGTTTCTCTTGTCTATATTTTTCAGATAAATCTGAGATAGTTTCCACTTCAATACACTCTTATGTGTAATGTAGTGCAGTCCACAATCATTTAAAGATAGTGCTCAAAAATAATTAAAAATCCTACGAAAGAAACATTTCACTGATATCATTATTGTTTAAAAATTATTATTAATTTTAAAAAATCTCTATTTAATTTAAGTAAATTTTCTCTTGTATAAGAAATATATTAATTTCAATTTTATAACTTATGTGCAAATGTAAGTATTTGTGTATGCAAACTTAATATGAATTGTGTGTATTTTAAGTAAAATATGGATGCCTCAATATCAGTAATAGTTCAATTTAGTCTCCATTTAATTATATTAGTTCATGTTTTGGAGTCCAGAATTTAGCACCACTCCATAGCGTGGAGTAAATTAAATCGCCTTCTAGCTGTGTCACGTCAATGGGCAGGATTGTCCAGTGCCGTGTGTTGCAATTTTCAGTGCTTCACCATCAACGATCACTGAGTGTATGCACCCCACAAAGCCAATGTAATAAGCCGGGTTAAGTCCTGGGGGTAAATTTGGGCATCCACCTGGAACAATATTAAAATATATAATATATGAACTTAAGAGATAAAATACTATTCTATAACGTTTTTATCTTGACTTATATTTTACCTCAAGAAATAAAAACATTTATTAGATAACCCAAAACTTGTGTAAATTTTTACTTTTTAAAGGATAACATTATTTATAATTACCAATCCATAAGACTCCATCAGTGTTTAAATGCTTGGTTTCAGGAGTTGATGTAACTACAACGGGGGTATCATCATCTACTTGAAGCATGCCATGTTGATTGTTTCTGTTACAGAAATATTTCTTTTAAGCATTTTATTTCATAATAATTACAAGTAAATACTTACAATTTTAACTGTTTATTAAATAAATCCTCTTAAAATAGTTCTTTAATTCAATTAACTTGAAAATAATATTCATTTTAATATTTTTATGGACTATTTTAGTAATATTAGTAAAGCAATTTAGTAGTTTGATGATAATTGGTATATTAGTTAAAATTATTTTTGAGTCATAAATTATTAAATAATTATTTAGTAAATTTTCTTTTAGAAGAAATTGAAGTTATTTTTCGTTATTAATCCTGCATTTATCGTAAAATTGTAATTATTTTTATAATTTGCATCAAACTTCTTTGTAATATTGTATTTATGAAAGCTGTTGTTCCATATGAAATTATTTCAAACAAAATATAAATTACTTAAATAGTATACATATTAAAATATGTACAACAATATATAAATAAATAATACAAAATATTTCGACTTGTAATATGCATTATAAATTTTCTTTGGTAAATCTCTCCGTAAATTAAGCTTTACAAATGCATTTAGATTCGATAAAGTTTTTTGTTTTAAGTTGAATTTTAAACGTTCTTAAAAGTAACAGACCTATTAATTATTGTGAATTATTGGTAGAGTATAAGTTTAACGTTCATTTCTTTGAAAAAATAAACATCATAAGCAAAGCAATAGAGTTTCCTTCAAACTTTTATGGACATTTAATTTTTTTCGAAATTAATTAAATTAACTTGAGTTTCTAAACATAACTCAAATAAAATTTACATTGTACTTGACTCAAGTCAATTATTTCTGATGAAGTGCGCTGAACTCATATATCTCTCTTAAATACTCGAATATATTAATATAAATACGTGATTAACGCCAAGATACCATTTGTAGAATATACTAATATTATTCGTGTTTTAATGCATATTTGTATTTTAATATTAATGCATTCCTACTTAAGATCATGAGAAATTAGTTTAATTATTCTGAAATATTAATATTCAAGACTGAAGGTAATTTCCTCTGAGAAATTCATATATTCGTTCAGAAAGACGCTACATAAGTTATTCAATTGCTTCTTAACTGAATTAATTAGTTATGAGATATGCGTTATTATCACTTCAGAAATCTAATTATGCTTAAATTACTTTTGAAGTAGTTTATGGTCTCCATACACTAAATATTAATAAAGTTTGAATAATCCTGTTATATGAAATAATAGGAATTTAAATTTATTTTTCATTAATTTAAATTTGTGTTTTATATTTTTTTGAGAAACACAAACAAAAAATTATTTTAATATGCGTTACGTATGTACTTAAAATACAGTGCATACACTTATCTTTATTATGCAAAAGAAATAAATTTAATGTTTTCAAAAATACCCCCAAAAAGTAACTCTAATAACGTAATAGAAACTCATTAATACGTAATTGCATTAATCACAACATTTTGACATGCAAGAACTCAAAGATTCTAAATTAAACTTTTGAAAAAATATTTCTTAACTTTTATGCCGTCTGCATTTGAACAAGTAACCGGACTCTTAAATTTTCGTAAACAATTTCTACTATTAATGCAATTTTCATAGTTTATTACATTTTTTTATTTATAGCTTAAAATTACATAAATTTCAATGGTTTAAAAATTATAAATTCAGCAAAATCAACGTTTAAAGTTCAACTAGAAACGAAAATCTTTATCGAATCTAAATGCATTTGTAAAGCTTAATTTACGGAGTGATTTACCAAAGGAAATTTATCATGCATATTACAAGTCGAAACATTTTAAATAAAACATTAAAATTTTATTGACCAAAGTTCTAATGGTCAGTGTTTCAACTCATGTAAGGTTCAAAACTTTTAAGTACCTTATATATCTAAGTCAAGAAGACTTTAGTAAAGACAGTTTAACAAAATATTTGCGGTGTAGACATATTTATATTTCTTATAAAACATTTATTTTATTTTAAATTTTTCCCGACAGTGTTGGCATTCGAAAAATTAGCATTTTATCCTACCTTTCAAAAGTTCAATTAATAGATTTCTATTTGAGACGTAGTTTTGATTTTTTAACCCATTCAATAAATCCCGATAAAAATTAGTAATTGTGTGCAAAAAATAATATAAAGGGACAAACGAACAAATATGCAGATTTTCTGTAAATACGTTTACTAATTCGAGTCATGTTTAGAAAGGATTTAACCACTTAATTGTATTTTTCTCGTTTATGAATCTTTGAAGATTCATCATGGGTTTGTGGACTTGATCAAGCTAAGGCTAGATCATGAAGAATAAGAACATTTTAATGTCAGTTAAAATAATCTGCAGACTATTACTTGCTTATTAGACATTACCTATGAGATACGATCGCTATAAATTATATGTTTGAGCTTTTAATAGACTATATACATTTGAATGAATGTTCTTAAAAACTTATTTAGCATTTCATTAAATGTTTCACGTGAATGCACGATATTAAATTTCGCTATGGAAGGCAACCTTTTTCTATAGCTTTATTCATGCTTAAATTTTAACATCATTAATATTCTGAATATGATTTGACATGTGCTGCTCATATTTAAATTTTAGTATCCATATTTGCTGAACAGAGTTGTTCTAATTTGCATATCAAAATGGTATTTAATTTATGATAAATAATTCATTTCTAAAAAATTAATTTCTAAAATTAAAAATAAATCCGATAATCGGAAACCTGATGCAGATTATGTTCCTTTTATACCTATCATTTTTATGAAAAATTATTAATCAGATAGCGTACACATTATGAAGTGTAATTTATTAATCATTATAAATAATTAAGTATAAGGGGAATTTGTTTGTTCTATTTGAATGAGTCTTTATTTTTTAATTTCGGAAAAGTTAAAATTACAAATAGTATTACCTATCCACAACTGCTCTGTGCCAGTGGCCATTGTTAACAGGAAAATTGTGCTTTATGAGTAATGGTTCTTGACTTCCAGCAGAATTGAAACTTACAACTAAAAATCCTTCAGTGATTGCAAGGGCTATGAAATCTCCAATGGTGGGAGCGTCTTCATGAGACCATAGAAGCAAACCTTCACTTACATCCGTTTTGAAGGTCACTTCTAAGCGATTATGTCCATTTGAAAATAAACTACAAAATGAAATATGATTGATTCGTAATTATCTTCATAATTAAACTATAAAATATTTATAACAGGAGATAGAAATTTTTTTCTCATTAATGCAATTTTAACTTAAAAATTATCAAGCTCCTGGAATTTACTTCATTTCAGTATAGAAGCAGTGCATAGTTTTTCTTAAAAATTCTAAAATAGCATAGCATTTAATTTTAAGAAACATACAAATAATAAATATACATAAGAATTACGTAATTTAAAATTTATCATTACTTTAAAATTATTATAATGTTAGTTTGCATTGAATTCTATAACTTAGTTATAAAAACATGAAATTAAAAATCAGGTTAAAAAGGAATTTGTTATTTCTTTTGAAAATATAACGGCTATTACGAAAATTAGTATTGTTTCTAAAAACTATAACAAGGATAAAGTCAAGTAAATACAGTTTAATATTATTTCGGAATATGCATAGAATTACAGCAAATATTATTACACCAACAGTAATTGTACCAACATTTCGTCAAATCGCGAAATCATTTGCTGGCTGAAAAGATAAATGCAGTATAAAATCATTTTTCAAGTGATCAAAGATCAAGTGATCAAAGAATTGAAAATTATTTTCTTCTAAATATATAATATAATTCTTTAACGCGCTGCATGGATTTCTCCATATTTTACTACAATCTCAGCATTTTTTTCATTTCTTCTTGTATTTATTTTTACTTTTCAACTGTTCTTTTGTATTTGTAAATGTTGTCCATGTTAAATGTGCTTTCGCATAAAACTCAGATGATATTTTGTAGGAAAGATATCTAAACAAACTATCATGATACACAAAGTAAGAAATAGAACTCATCCTGAAACAAGAATGATAAAAATATTTAAGAATGAGTAGTGAACATTATCTTTCTAACGTCTAAGACATTAATTACTACATAACAATTAATTAGACATAGTACAAAACATTGCAATGTATTGAATACAAGAAAAATATTTATCTAATTTTGGACATGGAAGAGCTGCCAGATAAGTAATTAACATTTTAAATTCTGATTTAGAAGTACGTGAAATTGAACTGCATCTTCAGCATGGCTGTTTAGAATTTATTTTAATCAGAAATTGTTGGATAAATTAATACTGACAAGCAAAAAGTGACAGTTGAATTACAGCCAAATAAACAAACTTACAATTATGTATAATTGACGAAACCGTTTTATAAATGTTACCAAATTTCGATATCATCCATAACGAGAAATGAAATAACAATTTAAATTGTGTTATGTAGACAAAAATCAGTTTACTAATTCCTTATTTTACATATGATTTCATGGCAGCATTCATTGGTCATAGAATCTCAATTGAAAGAAGACTAACTGTTAAAAACCTTTATATTTTCCAAACATCAATATGCTTTTTTCAAAAGATATCAGTAATTTCTCAAACGTGTTTTGAATTTTGTAAAGAAAAATTCACAAAGAGCCTATTTCAAAATTTAAATATCCCTTGTTTCAATTTTTTATGCCTTTTACAAAGTTTAACTCATTGATAGCATTTTTTGTATTCCTCTACAGTGCATATAGGTCAAACGGATCAAACAAAGTTCTTTGCTAAAGTATAACATAAATATTTTGCCAATATTGTTTAATTTTTAAACCTATTTGATCTGGATCATTAAAACCATTATTAAAATCAATTAACTTTCTTTCTAAAAAAATTATTTTATATATTAATTGAAATACTAATATGTAGGTAGATATAAATCATCGGTCTCTGAAGAATTTGCACTATAAACAAATTCTAACATAATGGATATTTAAAACGATTAATTTTTCATATTATATACAAAAGTTTAAAATAGAGGACGTGCAGTTATTTTTTTATAATATCTTTTTATTATATACGTAGTTAAAGGAAATTTTTGGGCATGATTAACTTAAAGATAATTTAAATTTTTTCTAGAATATATCAAATATTGCATTACGGTATTTAAAATATAAAACCGTTTTCCAGTATATACACTTCTGGACCTTCTTATTAAATGTACAGTAAGTAGTTCTACATTTATATTATAATTTTCCGTATTAACATACGTAACATATGCATAGCAAATGTTTTATACACAGAATATATAATTTGAATCGGTAAAGAGAGCACAGAATCAAACAAAAAGTAATATTTATTTTGATATGATACGCTGTTATGCACTATGCTTTGTTATTTATTGGGCCATGCTTGATGGCAATACAGTCAATAACACACTCATTTAAGAACAGATAAAAAGAAATATAATAGTTCATTTGGCATAATTCATCTTCTGAACATGGAGGTAGCTGCCTGAAAAATGACTTCTAATCCTTTCGAATTTTTTAGTTCAAAGTAATTTGGAGATAAATTCAGGCAAGAGTTTAAAAGGATTATTCGGATATAATACTGAGCATGCAAACAGATTAGTGCTGAAAATAATTTGAGGTCCTCTTACTAATAAATAATGTTCAGAGCCCTCTGAAAGGCATACATCACAAGATACACAGTACATCATCTATGTATTGTTTATCTGCCATAATTCTAACAATATAAACTAGTTTGTCTGTTGTAATCACTTCTAATTCCTGTGTTCTGGCTTTCTTAACATGACAGCAACAGTTTACAGGAAAATTGTTTTAGGTAATAGAGAAACGTAACTATTGAAGATTTCGCAAATTCCTTTAATTGTTTTCGATATTTCCTGTAATTATTCTTCACCTGTCTTGAGAAGCATAACTCGTTAAATATATTTAAAAAACGCGGTGTGCAACTTTTAGCCTGCCCCAAATTTTTCAACTTATGAGTTAATGGTAATGAATTTTCAAACAGTTTTATTTAAGAAAATTAATTAATATATTATTAAATACTATAAAAAATGCAAATGTAGCAAATAAGAAACTCACTCGACATCCTTCTTCTCCTCATTTAAGTCTTCAAATCTTAAAATATAAAAAAATACAATTTAAGAAAATTCTTAATTTGCTTAATGAAGTGTATTGATGCAATTAAATTTTAGATTAACTAAATTTAATTTACCTCGAAAAAATTTTGTTTGGGAACTTTAAGAAGTTTTTTCCATCGAACATAATAGGCTCATCGATTGATACATTTTCAATATCTAAAATAAAATCAGTAAAATGTGAGTCGCTGCTTTTCTAATCTATTGATATCATAAATGAAACATAATTTATAGCCTTAATACTGCAAAGGAAACTATTTGCAAAATTTGAAGTTACATTTTCCAATTTTTTAAAATATTTTCTTACTAATAAATATATTGTTTGAGAGTATATAAATAGAGAAAAGCAAAATAAAATTAATTTAGAAAAAGAATCAAATTTTAATAAATTTTTATTATGCTAAACACATTATATTAATTTTTATAACTATAAAATTTATGTATTTAACTAAAAGTGAAATCATAAAAATGTAATCAGAAAACAGTTATTTTGTATGTATTACTGGAATTTAATTATGTATCAAAAATTATATATTATATAAAATATACAAATCCTCTTAGCTTCATGATAAAAAAGCAAGTATGCATTTAAAAAATATGAGAAGGGAAGAAATAATAAAATTATGTTTTTTAATTACATTTTTCCCTTCTGTTTTTGAAACTTTAAGGCGTAAAAATCAATTTTAAAGCTTAACTTGCCTAAATTATTGTAGAGTCCTTCATTTAAAACAATTAAACGGTTTTTAATTTGTGTGATCCACTAATATGAGGAAGGGAAATAAACATTATTTCATAATGATAAAATTCTTAACCATATATTTGAAATTTCCGTAATTTTTGAAATAGTTATGTAACATTATGTTTTTATGCCATAGAAAGATATTATAAAATTATAAGTTTTAATGTCTTTCAGAAATGCAATTATATTTATGCATTTTGATATACAAATAATTGATTTTTTTTCCTTTTAAAAAACCATCTTAAATCAAGCTACATTTATTTTAAGAAATATTATCCGTTGCTTTCGTAATATAAAAAAATAAAACTATTAAATATAAATACTGTTCGCAACCTTATTTCAATTGTTTCTGCTCTGTCTTAACTAAAGATCTAAATAATCAGTGGAATATCTCACAGAAATATTTTGCTATAAATAAGGAAATCATAATTTCCAAAACTAAATGTTTAACAGTCAGTTTTAATTCATAAAAATTTGCACAATTAATTTTAAAAAAATACTTTTGATTCTGAGAAATAATGATGAGCAAGCATTAATAAACTATTTTTAATTTTCGGAAAACTCTATGTTATTTGGTTAACCGACTTAATAGGTTCAAATCTTTTTTTAACCGAAATTTAAGAATCCTAAACTTTTAAAATAAAAAATAAGCAAAAATTGTCTACAATTTTTTTTATCAAAAATAAACAATATACATATGTATCCAATTTTACACATAGAAATAAATATTGCAAAACATTTTCAAATTTCGCACACTTACATTTCTCACACCAAAGTCCTGTGTATGCTACTGGACACTTGCAGTGGAAATTATTGAGCTGTGGCAAGCACATCCCTCCATTATGACAAGGATTCGGGCCACATGGCGGTCCATAAAAATGACCAACGTCTTGAGAAGACTTGGCTACTTTTCGTAGATCATCTACAACTTCACCATTGAGGACTAGTCTCTGAAAGGCACCTTTAAATCTTGAAGTAATTCCAGATTCTGGATTTATTGTGGACAAATGGCGATAACCACCCAAATACAAAGGTCTGTCTAGATTTAACTCACTAAGGGGTTCCTTATAACAAAAATTATACAAATACGTTCATATTAAATTATAATTGATCTTTTCTTACATAATTAAATATGAAATTTTATCTGAAGCAAAATTGGAAACTTAAATCCATAAAATCTATATGTGGAAACATTATAATACATTTGCAACAATAATAATACATTTGCCTATTAAAATGTGCAGATTCAAAGCTAAACAAGATTAATCTTATATTCTACCGATGAAACTATTACTTAGTCTCAATAGTTATGTTCATGATATTTAACGCTTAATTGATAAGCTCATAAATGAATAAATACCAAAACTGCTGGTATAATTTCAAAATATATGAAACAGATGTTATTATATCAATTATTTAATATTTTTTAATGATTATAATTAAAATTCAATTTTACTGTCATTTTTTTAAATTTTGAAATAACTTTTGAACTATCTTGCATTCGAAATAAAACTATATGTTTGGATTATTGTTAAATATCTTTCAATACCTTTTTTAGGACTTCACAAGTTATTTTAAAGAGAAGTTATCTGTACTTTAATCATATTTTTCAAAGTATTTATGCATTGTTTAAGAAAACTAAAAAGCATTTTTTATCCAGTATAAGTTTAAAGCATTTAATTTAAACTGAACTTCAGCAAGAATTCTTATTATATACATAGATATTTATTTCATAAAATAATTTTAATTTTTCAACTAAGTATGATACATAAGACATGTGATTATAAGATAAATATTGCAAAATATAATTTTTAGTTATTACTTTGGATTCCCCTGTTGCAACAGGACCATCATCTAATTGCAAGGACCCTCTTCTCAGTATTCTTGTTGCACGTACAACATGCCACTGGTTGATATTTATGGGTGAAATGCTCCTAAAAATGGAAGATTTTTTCTTAAAAAAAAACCTTCAAACATTGATTTCGAATGGAATATATTTATTGTGCTAATTTGAAGTAATATTACAAAAATATACTTTACTACAAGTTTCTAATTTATTTAATCGTTCTTTATTCTAATGATTATGTACATAAATTAAATAAAAAACCAAATTATTTTGTTGTTAAATGCTTATAAAATATAATATAGGAATATAATATATAAATATGTAATTTTTTGTAATGCATAAATATAATCTAATTCAAGTAAAACATTTTTCATAAAATCTAAGGAAAATCTAAGCATTTATGTATTTGCTTATAATAAATTTAAAACTGCTGATAGTTTTTAATCATTACCATTTCTCACATACATTATTAATCTGGAGTCAGGAACTGGAAAATAAAAGTATATAAAATATACTTGATATAATTACTGTAGTTTACTAAGATATTATAGCTTTTAATGAGGTTAAAGATTCGCTGCCCCTTTTTATGATAAGAAACAAAATCTAAAAACTTTTGTGGAATCTGTCATTTATAAAATAACATGTGAATAACGTTTTTATTATTTTAATAATGTGTTAGCATATCAGGTGCATTAAGACTTACTTCAAAAGTAACAAAAAGTTAAAAAACTACAGTTTTTTAAAGAGAATATCTGATGTTACCCTGTTTGTACAGAGAGACAAACACATTTTTTACAGCCGGACTTTTAATACTATCTTGTCACGTAGGAAATTGAACTACTTTCATATAAATAAGCTAAGTATTTAGTTTTTATGTGTCAAATTTATTAACTTGATTATGATATTTCTAATATAAGTGCAACATTGTTATTAAATCAAGATACATCTTCCAATAATGCTTATGTTATTATTCACAAAATTACAAGTGCCCAAAGAGTTTTATATTTTTTTAATACCACTTTTAGAATTATGGTTTGAAAACTTACAAAATATATGTTTTGTATATTATATATTATTTAATATCTATAGAAATACCTTTAAAATTTGGAAATGTTAATACTTGTTCAGTAATTAAAAATAAAGTAAAAACTTAAGACTCTTAATCAGTATACAGTGGATCAAACTTGCATGTAATTCATGTGCAAATGGAGACATGCCCTACGTAGTAAACAAAAAAAATTAATGCTACTGGACACTATGTGTCATCTTCCCAAGAAAACAAAAGAGCAATGCAATAATTCCGTGAACTGTGTACACATTCGAATGTACATGCAGCGAATGATCCACACTTGAGCTATAAGATTCTGCACGCATGCCTAGGTGGGTGGCTGCTTGGTGGTTTTTTCGAGTTTGCACACTAATCTCAAAAGAATACGTATGAAAAGTCTTCCGGGAAGACAAATAGCAGTGAATGTGATAAACACTGGCTTTAGGTCGTTAAGCTGTCGATTAATGTTAGTCAAAAATACCACAATTTAAACGAATTAACGAACAACCACAGAAATTTTTATTATTAGTCATGTACTTGTCTATAAATGAGACTAATATATTGTCTAATAACTTTTTGAAATCATAGTACAATTTTTTTATTCTAATTACGAAAGGCATTTCAATGATTTATTGGATTAAAGCAATTTCTTATAATTATAGTATTGTTTAGTTATATAATGTATTTTTACACATTACAAATTTTATATTCACTTTCATTTACCAAAACAGACAGACTCAATTAATAATCTCATTAATATTTCATAATAATAAATAATATCATATAAAATAGACATTATTTAGATAATTTAAAAATAAGTAGAAATTCTTTTGATTTCATTTCTCATTATTGATTAAAGTGCTATAAATCTAATCATCAGGAGATAAATTGAATTTCAGGATAATTAGCAATACTATACAAAATATTGTCATTCTTATTTATAAAACATTATAAAGAATAATAACCTTTCGATTTATATAAACATAATTTACATTTTGTAAACTTTAAATACGTTAATTAATTCTAAGTCTTAAAAGGGGAGCTTTTATTTTCCGAACGAGATTTTACAAACTGATGAAAGTTATCTTTCAATGGGTAAGTTTCTAATTCAGTATGATTTACGGTACTAGTGCTGCATTAAATGAATCAAAGAACTCCCTATACCAGAGGAAGTGAAAACATTTCTTTTGACAATAAATGCCAGCAGGGGTTCGCTTTCAAAACGTTCTCATGGCGAAGGCAATAATTTATCATTGAAGAGCAGACCGGGCAAATCGATAGAAAGAGAGAACGGGGAAACATTTCTCCTCCGTTTTACTTGACTCAGAATAGATTTTCTTCTTTGCCGGGTTTACGTTTTATGTCAGTTTCCTTTTGGAGTGAAGAGAAATACAATCTTTCAATGCAGTTTAGGGATGTGTAGACATACTACAGATGAGTTGAGGAAAAAATACTGTTGCGAAAGACTGAGGCTATATAGTGATTTCAATACTGCAAACTGCTGAAGGGCAATGTGGTACATTTTTTGTAATTGAAAAATAGTGTCTTCAGGAATTATTGATTTGATATAGGTTTTAAAAACTACATGACATTTACGAAAGTCTACAATAGTCTTAAGTGGTTTTGCAATTATATTTTTATATCTTCACTTTTTAAAGAAAATTATTCAATACCATAATGAGTTAAATTATTCAAAATTATATGAACATTCATAAAATAATACTTTTATATTCAAATTTAAATTTATACATGCACATAAGTCAATTTAATCTTACGTAAATTCATGTATGTCAAGTGCATCTTTTTAAATTAGATTTAAAATGTTTCTATAAATACTATTTGGAATTTTCGGTTTCTAAAATTTATATGCATTGAGGAAATCTTAAATTATATTATTATTTCTTTGAATTTTTATAAAGATATCTTTTAGTATCCTTTTAGTATGAATTTTTATAAAGATATCTTTTAGTTTAGTAGTATACATTAGTTTAAAAAAGTAACGGCAGTAAAAATCCTCCATTTCACTTAACAAGTGACTTTTTTTACCAAATTTCTAAATATAAGTTAAACAAATAAGAATTACACATTAATAGTTTTAAAACAGTAGTTTCGTTAAAAGTAACATAATTTTAAATACTACCACTATCTAAAAAATTACTATAAAGTCCATTTATAAATAAAACCTTACAATAATATTCCGTATGATTAAACAATCTTTTAACTATACGTTTCCAATAATTGCAAAGTTTATTCTTGTAATGTACTCAATTGATGTTTTGAATGATTTTCCTATTAATGTGAACAAAACTAGGACTCTATCACCATTAAATAAAGGAACGAAACTGGATTGAGAGTATACCAATATATTCTTTTCAATATAAGTTAAAATGTTTCCAAATGGATTCTAATGTTATTTGTATATCAATATAATAATGCGTTTAATTAAAAAAAGCAGAATTTCAGAAAAATTTATGATTATTTTCAGGTAAAGAAAACTTTTTTTAAGAATATTATAAGTTAAATTGCATTTACATAAATTTACATGAAAATCTATCTAATTACGTAGGAAAATCATAACTATTACATATTAATCAAATATTAATTATGAATTTAATTCAGGTTATTAAAAATAATGTTGCTAAATATTAGATCTTATAAATATTTCAGCATTTTGAACAGAACGTCAATCATATTAATAGAATAAAAAACAAAGTCAATAATTTATTTCTAATAAATGTAATAATAATTCAGATTAAAATAATAAATATTATTTTTTTATTTTCATATAACTTGGTTAGTAGTTTTCCGTTTTTTTTTTCTATTTTAAATTATAAAATTAGATTCCTATATTTAGCAATTACAACAAAATATGTTGAATATTATTTATTGGAATTATTTAATTACAAAAACACAGAAAAATATAAAATAAAAACTATTAAATTTTTTATATTTGCATTTAAATAGTTTTTTCTTCCAATAAATAATTTAAAATATGGATCAAATTAATGAAAAGATTGCATTTAATATTCCCCACATTCAGTATATTTTAATTGAAAGTGCTTATCTTTGATATTCCTAAATTTATGCCCATATTCAATTATTGTTTTATAATTCATATAATTATATAAATGTAACTGTGCATTTAAAGTATAATTTGATAGCATCTATCTCACAGATATCAATTCTGAAAGTTAATTTTTCAAGAAAATCTTTAAGTTAACAATATATTATGATGATTTCAAAAAAGAGAAAAGTAATTTTTTAATTTTTAAGATAAGAAATAACTTTCATATAAAAGTGGAATGAATTTATTATACATTTATATCTAAAATTATCTTGTATAATTCTTTTAACTGTAACAAAAGAAATATTTATAACTCACTAAAAATACTTCGTATCTTTCCTTGAAAAAAAAACTAGTAATAGGTCAAAATATTCAGTCTACTTAAAATAAAAATGTATAGTGCAATTTAACTAAACAATTTGCAGTTTTTTGCCACAAATCCAGAACTAAAGTTTCATAAAATGTATAAAAATTTTGACTTTATTATACCTATCTCACTGAATGTTTTTGTCAATTTCATATAGAATGTACATTAGAAATTTTTTTAACATCAATTACACGTGTTAATTTCATTGTTAGTTTCACCATGTATTTGATAAAATTACAAGTAATAATACTCCAAAAATTTTATTACAATTTTATGTTTATTTAGTAATTTATAGCCGACATGTAATTTCACTTATAATTAGCTTAATTGAAAGCATTAATTGTTACATATAAAGGTAATTAACTATACTATAAATTATCATTATATGTAACAGACACAATAGAATTCTCACAAATATTCGAGATTTAATCAAGCTTGTCCCTACCGATTCCCTATTCCGTTCAATTTTAGCATAATATCACCTAATTGTAATTAGCAAAGTGCACTGTTGACCTTAAACAAAGTGAGAGCTATTCACTCACGTGATGTTAGCCACGCCGCTGCCAAGATCGTAGAGAAATTGTACGTATCGATCCACCAGATTTAGAGACACGAAGTCTCCTCTTCCTAAAGACTCTTGTCCATTGTACAAAAGCATTCCGTCTTTAGATCTGGATAGGAACCAGAGCTCTATCACGAATTCTTGACCTACATTTGAGAGTGTCGGTAATTCAAGAAAGGCAGTGCCATCCAGATCTGGTATGTAAACTTCTTCAATGACAACTGGTTTTGATGGCTCTAAAATACAATAAAAAAGCATATGCATTTTCTAGAAAATACATTAACATTTATGATTTATTGTTTCTTACAAGTAAATCATTGAAATTATAAAAAGATTTAATTGAAATTTGAATAACATATGTTTATCGTATTTTTCTTTTTCAATATATAATAATTTTTCCAAACTCTAAATTAAAAAAAAAATTATAATGATTGTAAGTAAATATAATTGTTTTCATAAATTAAACTTAATTGCATTTTTCTCATTTGATTTATCATAGCTGTTTAATTACATACCGATTCATTTTCTTTGCTTTTCATTGGCATATAAATGAAAATGATACAAACTTCTTAAACAATTAAAATTGAATTACATTCTTTCCCTTTGATTTTATAAAGCTATTTAATTAAAATTTGATTTAATTTTAGTGTTCATTAAAATAAAAATGCAAATAGATATATCTTTCATTAAAACTTTAAGAGTAAATATGCATTTTTTCATTTGATTCTAATTAATAACAGTGCTGATTTAAATTTTTGATTTCTACAAAATATTTAAATTGAAAGGATGAATTATAATAGGAAAAAAATATGAAATTATAATTAATCTTTGGGGAAGAATTTAGCTTTTGAATCTTTTTAAAATATGTCATATAATAAGTCATCTTTTTATTTTAGTAAAATTAGAATAATTTAAACACTTTATTTCGTGTAATTTAAAAAAATTTAAACCTAGTCAAATACATTCATTTACAAAATGCATGAAAAATTAAATCTTACTTTTAATGTAGTAAGCAGTTCTTATTTAAGGAAAACAACTTATATATTTATACGAAAGTAAAATCCTTTAAAAAGTGAACTTCTATATATTAAAATGAATGTATATTTGATAGTTCTAATTAAGACATTTAATTATAAATATTATTGCTCCAAATCTTAAATATAAAGAAGACCAACAATTTTATTAAGGAATATAACTTAAAATAAAATTGATATCATATTATTTTTCCAAAATGAAACATAAACTTACTGTGTTCACAAAAACGGCCACTATATCCTTTATCACAAGTACAGAGAAATTCCTTATCTGGAAGTGTTACACAAGTTGCACCATTTGTACAAGGAAAACTTGCGCAAGGATCTTCAGACTTCTGACACATGTCACCTAAAAGTTGAAAATACTAGTTTTAACTGCTGAAGACTTTAACAAGGGAAGTATAATTAATAGCGGAAAGTTCAAATAATAAAGCTTTCTTAACTTTAAAGAAATAAGATAAAAATTCATAGAAATGGAAATTAACAGTATTTTTGCAAAATCTTAATATTAGCTCTTATTTAAGATCATTTTGGTTTTAATGTCTATAAGAAATACTAAAAAAAATTTAAAATATTTACAAAGAGTATGAAAAGCAATAATTATCAATCTATCAATTAATTACCAGAAAAGCCTTCTGCACAAAAGCATTTAAATATTTCAGCATCAATTTGTTGGCATGTTCCACCGTTGCGGCATGGGATACTATTGCATGGCTTTCCCCGACATTCTCCTGCAAAAAAAAATAATGATAATGATAATCATGCAATTTTTTATTATTCAAATTTATAAAACATTTGAATTCTAAATATATTTTTAGCTTCTTTATTAAAAATATTGCAAATATTTTATTAAAATTAGTTAGAATATTCTCTTTTATTAAAATTTATAAATTAAACTATTGTAGTTTATAAAAATAAAATTACCTTATTATATGTGTTCAATGAATATGTATGAGAGGTTTATTTAAAAAAGGCGGCACGCTTAAGAGTTAAATCTGTATCAGTACTTTTGTCTCTGGTTAATTTAAAATAATCACTCTTTTATTTCTAAATTTGTAAATAATCTAAAATATAACGAACGCTGATTTCAACTCACTGTAAAGTTGATTTACCTGCCATTTAATTTATTAAATCAAAATCATCAAAATTCTTTCCCTTTTTAAAAGAAATAATCTGATTTTTTCCTCACTTTAAATTTGTCATCTATGTTTTTTTTCACCTGGAAATAAAGAAAAAATTATTATGATCTTAATTATTTTCGACACTGATAGATTAACTGTTTTCTTTAAATCACATATTTACCATTTATTTATTTACTTATTTCGGATTTTTGATAAAGTACTAGTTTTACTCTTTTCAGCAAATGCGTTTTCGTCTTTCCCAATACATCACCGTTCGCAAGAGCAACGGAATGCGGATGAGAAGATCCAAAATTCCATAAGTTATAGCTTCACAGCTAAAGATATTTTTTAGGCATTATGTATTTTATTTCATTTAATTTCAATTAAACTACATGTGAGGCTTCAATAATTTATATATGCTCTTCATTTAATTTCTTTTTTAATGCATTTACTTGTATGTCTTAAGCACTGGATCTTCAAGTTTTCTCGTTTAACCTAAAGCTTCAGTCAGGTTTGCTATTTGAATGATCATTGGTTTATGTTTTATTTCATTATGTTTCATGCACCAAATATTTAATGCTTGTTCTGCTTGTTTCCATTACATTAATTTAATTTCTGTTTTCAAATATCATAAAAATGGCTTAGACATTCGAAGTTTTGTCACACGTTTTCACGTTTTGTGTGTGTTCGCGCATGCAAGCGTACGTGTATAACATTTAAATGAAGTAAGTATCAGGTAAATCAGATGTAAACCTTAATTTCATTATATTACACGTCAAAAGGTTTGAATGTAACACAGTACAACATGTATATTCAGCTAGATCTTTCTAAATACATTTTTATTTACTGAAAATATCTTCCACAGTATTAGCAGTATTAATTTTAATAAAAATCTTTAGGAATGGAAATCGTGTAATAGTTTTCCGAAATTTAAGCTATTCTTAAACTATTTTGTGTAACGTTAATGCAGTTTGATGTTAAAAACAGAATATTTTGAAAAATTTTAAATATTTACGAAACTGATATAGGATATAAATTGAGATTTAAGCAAAAAAAAATAATAAAATTCATAAAACTAGTTCCAACTTTTAGGTCATAACCGAATAGATATTTTATTACATAGTGTCTTTAAATAAAGCGTGTGCGCTATCAATCTAAATAAAATATTGATAAACTTGGATATTATAATTTAAATATAGCACATTAATATATTAAAGAAAAAAGTATTGCTTAAATTGTTACATTATAATAATGTTTTGCTAATAATTTTGCATGTAGCATAAAAATAGCCTTTCATTAATTTATTATTATTATTAAGTCATGTTTAGTGTTTGTAAATTTACTACAGTTTTCAGAATAATTTTGTTAAATTGTAAATCAGCATTTTTAAATATCATTATAATAATAATATATATCACAAAGTTACTGCTAATGGAGATTTTATTACTCATGTACTGTAAAAATAGATTAAAATGCCATTATGTCAATTTTGAAAAATAGAATAAAGTAAGTTTTAAAAGCTTTGACTAAGGGATTTTATAAAGTTGTAAGACTTTATGTTATTTAGTCCATTAAAATATAAATTATGTATACATAACTTGCGGCATTCTTACTACAAATTCATAAATAAATGTGATTCGTGTAACCGTCATCATCACCCGCATTATCTTCAGAATAAAAACTATTAAGTCATGAAGTATGAGTCAATAAAAATAAGGTGGTCATGATAACGTATGGTAAGTATTAATACAATGACACAAATGAATCAGCGGTAAGCAAAATATCACGCATTTTAAAATGATAAAAGTAGCGATAATGCATTATTTAAAATATACATTTAAAATATTTACAAAAAGTGAACAAATCACTCTGTATAAATAGAAAATAAAAAAGTTTGATAAAAATGTAGTTGTGTTTCAATTTTTTCGTCTTTCATTTACTATAATTATTTATCTACATTTTCAAATATTTTCATTTAATTCTTGACTAGTACGTGTAATATAGTTTAAAAAATCCATTTGTTTCTGCAAATATTTCTTTAAGAATAAATTTAAAAAAATACTCACTGATGTTTTGACCCTTCAAGATGTCTTTAGATAAAGGATAAGTAAGGTTTACATCCTTATACCCAACTCTCAATCTTCTGATGCATCCAATGAGTCCCATAGATATTCCAATGTTTTCAAAAACTCTGACAAATAAGAATTATATTTTTTAAAAGTAAAATTATGTATGAGATAAAATTCATACATTTAAAGGCTTTAAAGGTTAAAATTTTACTACAAATAAAAATTACAATTTTAAAATTGTTATTTATAACTTATATGAGATTCCAAAAATTCGAACAGTGACAATAGGAAAAATTGTACATAATAAAATATTTCAGGCTGGTACTTGAGTGAAAATGTAAAATTAACGAAAAATGAATGTAATTTTTTTTATTTTACTAATATGCGTTTTTATATTATTAGTAATTCAGAAACTTTATTTTCAATAAAGAAAAGAAAATAGAAAATAAATTAATTTTCGTTTTTATAAAATATAGATAACTTTACTTTAAAATGTATAATACTCTGATGTATAATATGTAAAAAATATCGATTATCTATCACAAATATGCTTATACTTTTAAATTTCGTTTCATTTTGATACATGTGATATATCAATGTGACTTATAAGGTATATTTCTTATTTCAGTTATTCTGCATATGTCGGTATTTTTTAAATCTGAGAATTTTGCTAAAACTTTTATTTTCCCCCACGTTTATAGAACATTTTCATTGTTCAATAAATATTTGTATTTTACATTAATCGGAAATGAAGTAATACTTTATTAAACAACTAGAGTAAAAAGAATAATGTGAATATAAATAGCATTTAAAGGCAAAATTTAATTAAAATTTTCAAATAAATTATTTTCAATTTGATAATTAGTTCACGAAATTATTTAGCGAGTACTCAAGCAGAATTATTTTCAAGGATGTCAAAATAATAATTATGTAGATATCAGAATAATTTTAACTAAGCAAAATTTTAAATAATTGTAGCATATTTTTAGAGTAAGTTGATTTTTTTTTTCAAAATAAATTCTAAGCTTAATAAAATAGTTTTTTCTATTTTATTTCCCGAGTATAATAGCTAACATTTTAAGCTGTTTTACGGTACAAAAATTTTCTGCATAATTCATTAATGATTCCAAATTAAATAATTGCAACAATATTCCATAGTTTAATGAAAAAGGAGAATAAAAACAAATGATATATATATATATATATATATATATATATATATATATATATATATATATATATATATATATATATATATATATATATATATATATATATATATATATATATATATATATATATATATATATATATATATATATATATATATATATATATATATATATATATATATATATATATATTGTGCCAAGTTTGAACATTATTTATTGTATAAAAGTTTTAACCCATTATTGAATTAGTTTTTTATTTTATATTTAAAGACTATATACCTTTAAAATTATGCAAAAGTAATTAAGTTTTCAGTAATTTCTTAAAATCTTGATTTCTTTTTAATAATACTTAGTATTTGATTAAAATCAATAGTTAACATTTTTAAATAGAGTACTAAGATTTTAGAAAATTTCTATTCTTTTATTCATTTTCAACTACACATTCTTAAAGTGCTCAAAAGATTAAATAAAGCAACACAATACTGATTTTCATATTTTGCATTATTTCCACGGCATATAATTTTTAGGGAATATTATTTTCGTGAACAGAATTGTATTCCTGTAATGCAAGAGCAAACATGGATCACTGAAGCTAAACAGTTAGGTATACTAATATATTGAAGAACAACATCATTCCTATTTCTTAAGTGGCATGAGGTGATTACTTATCTGAGTGCAATGTTTTAAACATATTAGAAGTGAACTAAAGCAATTAGTAGTTAAGCGTTATTAAAACTGAAAAAAATTTTTAATCTCCCGCTTCCACTTGTTTGTATTTAATAAAATGTTTTGCTGATTTAACTCAGTTTAAATTATAGATAATGTTAACAGTTACAAAACCATAGTAGGCTATTATTAAATCAATGATTTCTTTCTTCAAAACCACTTTATGATGACAAAATATGTGAGGAACTTGTAACTACATTACTTAAATAGCTTTCTATCAAGAATTATTTTCTTTTTTATATTAACTGTTACGCGAATTTGCTATTTAGTTCATTTAATTCTATGAAACATGAAAACACAATTATTTATTGTAAAAGCATTTCAGAAATGCTTACCCTTTGTTCTCATTTGGTATGTAACCTAAGTACATATTTTCAGTTAAATCCAATGACTTAAGTGTCCCTTCACTGTGACCGGCAACATCTTCTTGTCCATCTAGTGTAAGGACACCATCCCGTAAGTATCGCTTTGCTACTAGTCTGTGAAACTTCCCTTGCTGCAAGCGATGAGGAGACCTCAGAATAACAGGTCCACTTCCAAGATTATACCTGTTAAAATTATTCACCGGTATTCCAGAAATTCTTTTATTTCAATAAATTATAAATTAATCAAACCAAAATTATTAATGAAGCAAATATGTATATTTTTTAACAGATTTTTACTGGGTAAAATAGATTGAAAATGTTCAAGTATATACCTGGATTCAAATATACTTCAAAAAACAGAAAAAATGGAGAAATTTTCAAAGTATTTTAATATTTGCTATTCTTGTGTTATCTTATAAAAACGTGTTGATGTAATTTTAATAATCTTTGAATAAAAAATGTCTTATTGAAATTATTTATGGATAATATAACTCTAACATTATATAAATAACAGCATCCAATATACCATGCATGTAGGTCAATGAAATTTTAAATTATCCTGTTTAATACAAAATATTTACAAATTGTAATTTATAATAACTATAATAATCTATAATTATAGCACATTTTTGAATACATACTTCACTTTAATGATCAACCATGAATGATTACAAAGTACTGAGCCTAATAATCCAAGTTCTCGTACCTGAATTCAACGTATCCATCTTTAACTGACAACGAAACAAAATCTCCTGATCCAGATGGAGTTTGTCCATTATATAAAATAATCCCGTTGCTTCCAAACGTTTTAAATTCTAATTCCAATGAGAGTCGGGTATATGCCTGCAATTTAGGAAGCTCAAGAAACGACGATCCGGAGAATGAGGGTATTTCCACAGGATTATCTGAAATTGAAAGTTAAACCCTTCTTTTCAGAAATTAACTTTTGGTAATGATACATTTTTCGTAGCATAAGTACTTAATGGAACTTGCTAATATTATTATTATTCTAATTTTATGACTTTGATTTGAGTTCTTACTTTAATGTATTTATTCACGAATTTGGTTTATTAAGAAAAGTTTTATTCACACGGAAATGTTAAGGAAATTTTAATTGATAACTTGATGAAAATGATTTTGAAGTGTTATTTATTTCAATTTTGTAAGCATAAAGTTATAGAAGATCCGCTCTCCTGTTTTCTTTTCTCTTTTTTATATTTGTGGTGACTGGTTACTCGTAACATTATTTAAATTTTTAAAATTTAAAAGAAAATTTATATTTTACTGAGTCTGCACTTATTATTTTGTTTATTCTTTCCTGAAGTTTATAAATTGCTAAAATGTTTTACATTTTGTAAACCCGGTGTGATTTGGCTTTATTGTGTCAGAAACAATCCATGCATAATTGTTAAAATCATAAGTTGATAAATTAATAATTGAACAAACACTTTAATTTTAAAGCTTTATAATATTAACTATAAATCACCAGTTATCATGTATATTTTTCTAGGAGTGCATTCAGAATTTCTCATCTAAAATTTTCAATATACGTCATTTTTCTTTGATTTACACTAGAAACCAAAATTAAGAGTTTTTTTCCATATTTGATCTATTATTTCCAAAACTACTTAACTGATTTTAATGAAATTTGAAATGCACACTTACATTGATACATTACTATACAATTAAACCTGCAACAATCATAAAACACACTCATGATCATACGTAATGCTCATTAGAGTCAAAGAGCATGCAACAGCGATTGCAGAATAGAACAAGAAAATGGGTTAATATAAGGAATAATACAAATATACAAGCTGTTATATCTATTATTCTGTGATACTGTATAACAGAAGAATTGTTGAACTGTTGAATCACATTAACTTGCTAATGTAAACTATTTACTGTATAATACTATGATTTGATAAAAATCGTCCATTGTAATTAAATAATTAAATGCTCTTTTTAATAGGAAATGATTTTGCATAATTCAAGTTTATTGAATCAGACAAAATACCTTTTCAAATTAGATCCTTTTACATGCTTTGTTTTAATAAATTTTTTTTGATTTTTTTTTTAATTCAAAATAAACAATTTAAAAAATGTACTTAAAATTGAATTAAAAATGAAAAGAAAATATTGCTGACGATAATTATTTGAATTTTTTAATTGAAATTTTCAAATTATAGTATTTTATTCCCGAAAAATATTTTTTCGATAAATTATGCATAACTTTGAATATGAATTTTTGATTTATTATCTCCTTTAAATTACAATGAAATAAGAATATGTGTTGCAAAAATTTATTAATAATAATAAATTTTCTGAGTATTAATTTCTATTCCTGTTGCCAGATTTCAGAAAGCGAAATATTCATGAGTGAAAAAGAAAAAAGCTCTTTTTTCATCTCATAAAATGTTTAATTAGGTATATTCTTAAAATATCATTCAATTTGAAGCAAATTGTCTGTCATCACTATCACGATTTATTTTTCCGTTTGTTATATTTTGATCAACAAATCTCATAACGTTTTGTTTTTTGTTTCTTGCTCACTAAATTGAAATTCAAATTGATTCAAAAATCCATATTTAAACTTATAATTGATTAATTGTAGAGGAAATATATATATCCCACAATAGATATAGTTACGTTATATCGTTGGCGGATTTGAATCTATGATTTCTCTTAACTCATCTTCTGTCTTGGATTTGATGCACCGATTATCTGTTCTTAGATACTAATGTGTTAGGTAATGCTCTTTCATAACTATATTCTAAAAAGAAACGTGAAATTTAATGAAATAAGCATACAACACATAATCACATTTGTGTTTTATAAAACCCTACATTCTCTAGGTGTTTCCAATAATTTATTTATATTATATGGCACATAACCAGCTTCAACTTCTAATCTCTAATATTATATTTCCTTGACTGAATAAGAAATATATTGTAAACAAAGTGCATTTACATTATATTCAAAAATTTTGTTAGTACCAATAAAAATTCACTAAGAAGTATTTTTTATCAATGCAGAGTTAAATTTTAACAGCATAATAAAAATCATATAATAAATTTAGTATTGTTTAAAATGTACAATTGATCTTAGAAATTCATCTTTGTTATCCATTTTCCAAAAACAAATAATTTTATCTTTTTTCTCCCCAATTGCTTACTTTAATTATATCTTTATGATTTAGGAAGAGCCTATTCATGCTGCATATTTTTTACATGAAAAAAGTGTTGTTATTAATAAGAAAATTCGTTACCAAAATTTTATATTCTATACGATTTTAATACTTGCATTTGTTTAATAATTAATTTTATTTAATGATGAAAAATGTTTCTGACCTTATATTTCCCTCTCATTTATCACGCATTAAAAAATAAATATGAGAAAAATCAAACTCAACGAATAGTTTTATTTCATTAGTTAGAACTGCAGGGTTCATTGCAGTATGTTGAGGAAAGAAAATGTTGATGTGAATAGAAGATAGATGGGGTTTTTTTACTTGATTTATATATGGAATGTTATAAAAATTTGATTGTTCTTTACAATTTCCGTAAGCACCAAAATATCAACTCTAGATAAGAGGGTAAGAGAAGAATGCTAACAAAGGTGTTGACCTTGGTACTTAAATTTGGTTCAAAATAATGAGCATTTGTCGCTGTTAATTGTATTCATCTGGCAAAAAAATACAATCAAAAATATTTCTCCATTATAACTTAAAAGAGCAAAACTGTAGCATCAGTATCTTAGAATATAAAACTTACCATCTACTGGTGGCTTAGAAGTAGTTGGACCCGTACTGAGAAAAAACTGCTCAGAATGGCTGACATCTCTGGTTGATTTTGATTCAAACTGATCAAACGTCGTTTTCTGCACTGTCGATCTTCTTACAGGTCCAGCTGTTGGCGAAACATCCTCAGCCCCAATGATTATGCCACCTATTAAATTAAAATTCATCATATTTGAATGTCTGTGTGTGTTTTGATGTAAGTTAAAGAA
This sequence comes from Latrodectus hesperus, assembly GCA_037975125.1. Taxonomy (NCBI): domain Eukaryota; kingdom Metazoa; phylum Arthropoda; class Arachnida; order Araneae; family Theridiidae; genus Latrodectus; species Latrodectus hesperus. Next base: position 43,120,792 of record CM075858.1, read on the forward strand.
TGCAAATAAATTCATGGGCAGTTTTTCATTCTCTGTTTATAAATGAATGTTCTTGTCAATGTTATTTTAAGTGTTTTTAAGTTTCACTTTACACTATTAAAAATGAAAATTTTTTTATCATTGTTTTTTGTATCTTGATATCAGTAAATTTATAGTAAGGTTTTTTTTAAATCAATGGTTTTTAGTTTTCCGAAGCAAATTTATCATTATTAATAAATTGAAATAAAAATTAATTATATAATTAAATAAATAAAATATTAATTATGAGTTCATTTCTGCTGAAATATAAATAATTCATTGCTAGCCTCTTAAAACGCAACATTAACAGTTAAACATGGAAATCATCTAAAATTTACAATCTGTTTTGGCGAAGACAAGATTTACAAATCATTACCATAGCAGTTTATACGCAGATCATGGCTGCAATTCAACCTACAAACGATGTATAACTTGAGAAGGAGTTGCCAATTCAAAATGCAACAAACTTTAAGCTGTTGAGCAATGCATAATTGATGTATTAAGTGACTTTTGTGCAAGTTTTTGAATTCGGCCGAGAAAGATCAGTGTAGCCTGTAGGATTATCTGATTATCCTAAAGAAAAATGGTTATCGTATTAGTCGAAATAAAGCATTTGTGAGGCCAATACATAAGTGCTTCATGCTGAACGGAGACGACTTAACAACAGAAACGATCGCATACACCTCACTGCTCCCTAGCTGGTGATGCGAGACAGACTGTGGATTTAACCGTCATAGACCGCTCAGCAATATCATGAACTGTAGTACAACGGATTCAGATCATTGTGCAACATTGGTGTCCACTCGTACCATCAGACATCCTTTGCAGCTGAGTGGAAAGTCCACATTGCGTAGTGTATTCTTAACTCAAAATCATTGACATTTGCTATGAAAAACAACATGGAATAATGTAGTATTTACTCTGAAATTTTGCTTCTGTGTGCCACATCTTTATAGCGGATTCGAGTCAAGATACCCCATAGTGAAAGCCTGCTAAACTGTTGAATCATTGATAGCCATACTAATCCTGCAACCAGAATCATAGTTTGGAGTGGTATTGCTCAAATTTACCATTCTTCTAGAACACACTGCTGGTACATTGAATATCTAGAGCTACATCACTGACGTGTTAGAGCCCATGGTAATCTCATACATTCTGTGCTTGCTGTAAACCATATTCCAACAGGATAATGTGCGGCTGTACGCGGAGCGTAATGCTCACAAGTTTATCTTTATTCATCAGACTGAATTGTTTTTTTGACTTAAACATTCTCCTGATCTGATGCTGAGTGTAAACGTATGGTGCGTAATTGCGTAAGAATTTACATGGTATATATCACATCTACTACATCAAATCAACACGTGCAATTTATACCCCAATGATGCATTTAAAGCCTCTTTGATACTGTGCCGAATCGTATGGTAGTAGATATAGCCACATTGGTAGCTACACTAACTACTAATTTGGTCATTATCCCTTTTCCTCAAGATACTGTAATTTCAACAATTTGATATTTGTATAATATTAACATATTATACGGTCAAATAAATTTTGCTGTGATATCTGTGATCTTTTATTGGTGTTGCTGTTTGGGTTCCCAATAGGGTATTGACATTCTATGCGTTAGAGTTACAATTGTATATATTTTTTAAATTTTAGTCCCAAGTTTTAAAATTTTGGATGAAGATAATTTTGTGTAATAAAGGATGTTTCTTTATTATTATATTTTCATCACTTTACTAAGTATTTTTAAACCAAAATTTTCGTATTTAAAAAAACATTTGGAAAAATTTACTTATTAATTGAATTTTAATTAATTTACTTATTAATATAAGAATTTAATTAATTAATTATTACTTTATTTTATTTTATTATTTTATTTATTTTATTAATTTATACAATATTAATTAATTTACTTACTAATTATTAATTAATTTACTTATTAATTATCAATTGAAAAATTACTACTTATAATTTTTCAATCGCATTGACTCTCATTAAACATCATTGATTTTCAATTGAATTCTATAAAACTAAAATATTTGCATAAATGACCATACATACCTGGCTTGCATGGACCTTGTTGTTGAATTGTAATTGATTTTTGATATCTACAGCTAAATACACTCATTTGGCAACTCGTCACATAAGTATTTCCATCTGATCCGCAAACTGGTTGAGGTACTGTTATTGTGGGACAAAATATATCACAGAAACATTGTGATCTTCCTCCTGATTCCCGACAAACAGCACCAAATTTACAAGTAAGTTCTTTGCATGTTCCAAGTATAGATTCAGCTAAAGATTCTATAAAAAAATAACACAAACAATTAATAATATTATATTATTTTTATAATGAATGTGATTTTTTACAATTTTTTTTTATTGTTGTTTTTGTTAGAAATTTTTATATCATTCTAGAAAAACGTTTTCTAGAGACATGGTGATCAATTGCTTTTTAATTATTTGTCAAATATTAGAAAAAAGCTAGCTGTAATTTAAGCTATTTCTTATTAAACATAAAAATGGCTTATGTCATAAACTTTTGTTAATATAATTTAAAGTATTAAACATTATTTAATCTCGCAGTTGTTATGAGAGTGAACCATGTTTTAGGCATGAAAATTCACATGTCCAATTTCAGGCACTAATGTAAAAACGGGGAGTAAAAGATTCAAGTCAGATTCTTCGTTCACATTGTTTTCCTGAATTTTCCCTTGTGTCTATTTCAATCAATCATCCTCAAGGATAACAATAAGTGGTTGATGCTGCATTTTCTAAAACAGACTTCAGCTATTATGTAGTCCTCTATGAGTTGTCAAATGATATCTACTTTTCTTTTCAGCAGTACTTGTGAAGCTATTTGCAAGACTTTTATTTATTAAAATTATTATTGATAAATAGAAAAAATACATACATAAATGTTATTTTTAGTATTGAGTAATACATATTGTAAAAGCAGACTATTATAAAACACTCATAGGTAACCGATAAGCTTTTCTAACATCTTATGCCATCTCCTCAACAAAAAATAGGAATTCACTGTGTCGTAGTGTAATACGACATAACCAAACCCTGAGAAAATAGGTGTGTGTATTTTTATTGCACTTTAAATTTAAGAGTTTCCTCTTTTCCTTTCAAACTAAGCGGGAATAATATAAAGGAAAGGATGTAATAAAATTTGGCACAATGAAACAAGTGCAATAAAAGAATAAATTTTTCCTTTCGGAAGGGATGAGTGATCTGGAGGAAATTGCAGGCAAAGTATATTGTTTTATGATATGTATTATTTGTAAATCTGACCAGTCGGGAATGAGGGGGAGAGATTTCTGACCTATCCCATAGAAGTATAGGAGGAACTACAGAACTTTGGAAAACCAATGGTGTAAAGAGGAGGAGCTAAGCCGAAAATTATGAAGAGTTAAAAACTGCATCAAAACACAGAGAAGACACAGAAGCCCCAGAGAAGCCCGACATAGAAAAGGAGTCCACAATTGAGGACTGGGTCCTCATTGAGCATAAGAAGACGCTAAAACGATGTTAGTTGTATACAAAATATAAACACCGTATTCCAGAAGGAACCCTGCCTCGAATTTCCAGAATGGAGCTGCAGATGTCCGCCAAATAGATGAGTGGACGAGAGTCTGAGGAGATATACCAAAGACAAAGAGAAAAGAGGGAAAGCTCATGAGCGATGAGCAAGCCACGCGAGATCCTGAGCCGGTAATGCCATTGACGTTAGGAGACACCACACTCCAACTTCTAAAAGGGGTGAGTCTGATCTCTCGTTCCTCATTAAGCTGGTCAAATTCAGTTATGATATACATGTGTAACTGTCATAAAACAAATAACAATTTTAGAATCTCAATTCTTTAATCAAGAATGTTTTGATTGTAAATGTAAATTTCTCTTGTAATTAAGTTACTAAAATAAATTATTAAGTTTTATTGTATTTTTGTTTTGAATTTATCTCTGTCATTCAATTATTTAAAAAACGAATCTGGGTTTCCTCGGGATTCTTCGAAAATTACCGAGTTCACCACAACACACTGCTTGTACGTTATTATTTTTGTATTTTTATGTCTGAATATTTACAAAATGATACGCTTTCAATGAGTATTAGTTCAGCTCTGTATTTGAGTTCACTATATTTCCTAAGCCACCAGAATCATAACATTATCTCAAAAATGATTAATGGAAATGAGCTTTATTATAAATAACATACAGTAAAAGCGTTTTCTCTGTTCTTAATTTATTAAAAACTTTTAAGGCCAGAAGTTAAACAATTCTATTTCTTAATAATTTAATAAAGTAATTAATATTTGCTTACCATCCATGCATCCATCTTCTCCTAAAACCATGCCTTCGGGACAAATATCACACTTCATACCTAATATCCCGTGTTTGCAGACACATCTTCCCGTCATTTGTTCACAGTCATCTCGAGCAGATCCTCTCATATTACAATCACAAGCTATAATGTGTGTCAACGTTATTTAATTTTAACCTTTAAATACCTAATTATACAATAATTTTGCAAAATGTTTCGTAGCTCAACACCATTACAGAAAAATTAAAATAATATTGTGATAATATAACTGTGTGATGAATTACAATATATTTTATAAGTAACATTTTTATTAATCATAAAGTCATTGCTCTTTCCATTCCAGTTGAGATCATGATTACGTCACTTAATTACAATTCTCATTGGTTTAAAATATCAATAACGTCAGATAACGTTTCATTTACGTGACACCCTATAGATATGGCGTCGTAAATCCAACTTACTGCCTGCTTTCAAATCGCCTTCTTCGAGCGGTAGCAAACAAGGCAAGTACACTACGAATGTCTGAGTGTTGTCTGTGATGAGAAAAATCTATTCGTGATTTTTATCCTTAATAAAGAAGTATTTTTAATTATAATTAAATATTAATTGAATTAATTAATATAATATTTTTAAATTATGATTATAATATGTGTGTAAAAGTTTTCACAAAATTACCTGTTGTTCTGTATAATATTGCTTCCAATTTAAACACGTTGAACCATGAAATAGAAGAAAAAGCAAAATGAGAGAGATCAGGAAGAAAACATCCACTTTATAGTTAGTTTAAATCGGCAACGAAGATTTAAATTTTTATTTAAAATTTATTTTAAGTATTTGATGTAAGCATTTTTACATTTTCGGCACAAGTAAGCAAAATTATCTTTAAAATTGAAATTTCACAACTAACATAGTTTACTAATATCATTTTCACCAAATTGTTCCACACTAAGGACTTTACAAATTGAAATTTGGAATAGATTTGTATATTTTGATATTAATTGCAACAAAGTGAGTTAATACTTTAAAAAACGTTTTGTAGTATATTTATTGATAAATTTTATTAATAAAATATTTCTTATATCTGATAATTTGAAACGTTTATAAATTAAAATCACATATTTTTTTGGAAAAAATGCCCCATCTGCTAAAACTCCACTCTTTGATTTTGACTCATCATAAGCATAATCGCCATACTATATTATTCAATAAGTGACCTCTAACAATAAGTATCGTCTCTCTAAATCTTGGCCCATATCTTTCGGTATATGACACATCAATTAAGAATAAATATTCAGGACGAAATCATGATGTAAAAATAAATTGGATGTAAAAAATATTATTGTCATTCTATAGATGTATTTATATTACTTAAAAACAAATATGCACAACAATCATAACATATCATAAAAATGTCATCATAAGTAGAATAACTTCTTTTTAATCAATAATGAATTGAAAAAAATTAATTTAAAAATTTTTGTTTTATATTAAACTGTGCATCATGTAAATTCTATAAAATTCAATTTTTTAATATATGAACTAACAAAAAAATTACCAAATCCTAGTTCACATAATCTAAGAAGACTAAGTCTGCTATACTTCACATCTTGCTTCTTCGCTTAATTCAGCAAAGAATTTAGGGATTTAAGTTCAGTATCAATGAACACTGTTACTTTCCCTGTTATTTCCATTCTCTCTATTGCACGTTTCCTGGATATGGGTTGCAAATACCCTTGGCTCGCATTTCCACTGTTGCTTTCATATCCACAACTCATAATCAAGGTGACAATTTGAGCTGAGTGGTAAATTTCATATCAACAATAGATATGTTCATAAGTGTTTCCAAAGGAGATTATGATCATTGGAGAGATCTACGGCTTAATTTCTTACAAATAAATTTAAAAAACTCATTTTGCACAATTTACAATTTTGAACGTTTTTTATTTAGCTAAATTTTACTAACACTGTAATTTGCATTGTATTTGTTTTGAAGACTTGGAATTCACTCTAAATCTCAATATGATTAATTTCAATTATAAAATAAATAAGTAAAAAAGGTACTTGTTCCCGAAATTCTTAGCCTCATTAAAAGACCACACCACTCTTTATTTTGCATTGCTATATCTTGTCCCTAACTGTCTTAGTCATTGGGTTTTAGTCGTCATAGTTTAAATTGTTAACAACACAAAATGTCAAATATGATCCCTAAATATTTCTTGATTTTCAAGAACTGTAAAAAAACCTCTAACTCAGTTTCTAATTTTGGTAACCAGTTATTGAATTTTCAGTCTTTCAATCAATATTTGAGATACCTATTTAATAACAAGTATATTTAAAATAACCTGCCTTTTATATGAAACGGTTGAATTAAACAGTCTGAATTGACACTAATGGGACCATTTCTTCTTACCACCCCCAAAAACAATCAAAGCTTTATAATTATTATTTCAAATTTTAAAAATGTTTTTAAAAGTCTAAAAATAATTTTAATTTCTACCTTATTGTAAATTATATCCATGAGAGTTTGTGCGTAATGTTCATGGTAAAGTAGTGTCCTCTTCTTTTCAAAACAACAATTGCCGAAAATCATAATTAATAGATTATCCAATTAAATAACTAACTAAAATATCATTTTTTCATTCAGTTTATCAGTTTTATCTTTATTTCATTCTTTACTAACATTACTTTGTTCCTTATTTCATTTCTTGCTACATTTTTGTTGGTATTCTTATACAATCAGACTTAGCTTGTGGGTTAACAGCACCCTAATCCAGGAATACTTTAGACCGTGACATAGATCAATGTGTAGAATTTCTGGTTGGGGAAATTTTACAGAGATTAACTTCGAAAACTATTCAATTTTTTTGTAAACTATAGGGGTATAGTTATTCCACACCCCACCTAAAGAACTTAATCAGATGCTCAACAAATTTTGCAGTATCCCTTCATATTTACGGATTTTTTATTTGCCTGTTTATATTTTTTAAACTGTCTATTTTAATTTTTATATTTTATCTACGTATAATACTAGGTTTTCTTATGTAAATTTCCATATTTTTTTTAAATATGAGCTCCGTTGAATATTAATAAATTAGCAAAGGTCTTAAAATATAGGTATAGTGGAGTTTATTGGCGTCAACTACCAACTTCCTATTATTTTGGCAAACTAAAATAAAATTTATTTATTTATTCAGCATTCCCTCCGGAAATTAGGATCTTACAATCAATATAAATGTAATAAAAAATTTTGAATTTAACTAAATTTTAATTAAACTTACGGAGACATCCAACGTTGCCATCTGCCACAATTTTATGAAGTCCCCAATAACCAGGTTCGCATCGATCGCAACGCAATCCTCCAACACCAGTCTTACATTCACATTGTCCAGATATGGAATCACAACTCTCACCATATGATCCTAAGCGGTTGCAGTTACATGTGCCTTAAAAATAAAGTAAAAGAATGAACATTAATAATGTACGTTTGTCAAAACGCTTATAATAAAATATTTAGCGAGTTTATTTGAAACAAGTAAATGCAATACTATGAATTGCGTAATATACAGAAACGGACTGCACTGTTATTTTTATAATAAATTTGAATGCAATTTATCATTAAAATTTAAAGTAAAGATTTTAAAACAAACATTTATATTCGAGTTATTTAATGTCAATATGATTCATTGCATTGAAAAGAGTATTTTTAGGTAAAAAAAATCTAAAAGTATTTTAAATTAGATTAATTTATAAAGTGATTTCACAATTAAATGAAATTAATTTTCAACTATTTCAATTATATGTAAATAAATTTATGGTATATATTTGACCGTTTTTTTAATAATTTCATAAAATAGAAATAAAATTTATAAAAAATTATTCAAAATGTAATAACTTAGAAATAAAATTAATTACATTTTTGAAATTACAAACTGTTACAGGGAATGTTTTTATTTTTTCATATTTTTAAAGTATCTTAAAATATATTACGCGAAGTATATGCCTAAAATGAAATAAATCAGGTATATAACAAATTGATTCAATAAGTCTTTAATATTAATAGGTGAAATATATATGTTTATATATTAATATCAAGCTAGAACAAAAATGAAATCTGTATAACATTTTCATGAATATATTCATCAATATGAATTGGAACGTTAATTGCTGATTGAGATAAATCTAAATGCATTATTAATAAAGTTTAACATTTTCTCGTAATAGTTTAACCCAAATAAGAATTCAAATATGAATTACTGTTACATAAGCAAACATTTGTAAGTAATTTAATGTGTAAATTATAGATTAACATGATATTAGTAGTTTTACGCATTTTCGGTAGGAAATTGAAAATATTTTAAATGAAAGTAATAAATAGAATGATAAATAGAAAGCATTCTGAATATTAAAACAAGTGTGTAAGATAAATATTAAAACAAGTTTTCTTTCATTCAATGAGCATATACTCAAGTTTTATACTCCAATCACATAATCACATAAGAAAGTACTTGTGAATGTAATAAAGAGGCAAGCTTAATTCTTGAGAAATTAATGATTTAACTGTTTAATTATAAGGTTTTACGTAAAAAGACATATATTGACTCTTTCGCAAAAGTTAATAGTATACAGGACACTTGTGACATCATCATAAGCGTCAAACTAAGTTAAAATGAAAATGTTTTTTTCATACTCGTTACAGTTGCAAAAACTTAACCAATGACCTATGAGTTAAGAAAAAATGAAAAAGGTAGAAATGATAATTCAAAGTTGAGAAATTTGAAAAATGTACTAATATTTACTGAATATATTATTTAAATGCTAGTATGAATAATATTTAAAGTATGCTGTTGCGAATTCTTAATAACGAGATAATGAATTAAATGAAAAAATAATTCTTTAATATTTACTGTTTCTAACAGACAGAATTATCGAAAATTGGACATGACATGAATCTTTCAAAATATGAATTTTCCTTGTTTGAATTAAAAAGGTGTAATAAACGCTACTATAAAGCAGAATCAAAATATAACCCAAATCTGCCTTGTCATCATGTTAAATCTTCTTGCCAGGAACTCTCATCTTTAACAAATATTTCATCGCAATTAGATTTTGATATTCTGGATAATATTTTCACTAGTTTGTAAGCGTTTTCTACTGGTTTAATAATAAATTATACTTCTGATTTAATATCTTACTTATATATTTAATTCATTAAAAATAGAATGGATTTGTTTCTCTATCACCTTACTGATAAAGTATAAATTTTAAACACTAAAATTGCATTATTTCTTTCAAAAATTAATTTTAAAATAGTATTAAAAGTTCGCTTAAGACTTGAGACTTAAAATAGAAAATCATTTTAAGAAATCATACAGGAGGGAAAGTTAAAAAATACGATTTAGTATATTGAAAGAATATGCAAATACTTAAAGTAAAATATATTTAAATTTTTGTTTCTTAAAATACTAATTAAATTTGTGAATTTAGAATAAAAAATAATCAGAAAATATACTCCAATAATAATTAATACTTCGTTTTAACAAATTAAAATTTTCAAATCTTTACAAAATTTCTAATAATATTGATATTATAGCATACTAGGTATAAAATGCCTGTTTGCTTGAAAATATTTTATTTTAAAGTTACTTAAGTATAAAATATTTTCTAAATTTATGAAGAACAAGTATTCAAAAGGATGTATAATTTATTAAATTGTTTTAGATCCCGTTTTTATGCTTACTAAATTAACAAAACTGTACAGATAAGAGAAATAGATAGCACACAAATAACTTCAGAACTTATCGTGTGAAATATCTTTATAAAAGGCTTGTGAAGAAAGTGGTATATTTTCAGAATTTTTGAAGTAAGTTAAAAGCTAAAACTTGATAATAAACAGCACAATTTAAATAAATTTTCCTTATCACAAATGCTAAGCAATTTGCGTTTATCAATAAAAGTAACATTGCGGTTAATAACATTTTATCGTTGATAATTTTATTAAGTTCATGTGAAAAATAATAACTTTAATAAACCACCCACTCTCTCTCCTGTGAGATGATAATTTTTCTAAGCTAATTTTATAGAACATAATTCTTTTACTGAAAACGATGGTTCATAAAAAGGGAAAATAAAACAAATACTATGTTCATATTTTTTCTTATGATAAATATTTATTTAGATTATTTTTAACTCCGTTTTTTACATCATTAACTTACAAATATTTAAAGTTTGAAGAATAACCCTTCTAAAATTATCAGCAAAAATTTTCTTAGATAATTTGTTTTACTTTAATGAAGTTTTCATTTTTTATTTTTTAGCTATACGAAGTAATATTGGTTTATAAATAAAAAAAGTATTTCAACCTACCAATTTGTCATTCTAAAAATAATATTTAAAAAATAATGATATTTTAAATGTTATATATATATATATATATATATATATATATATATATATATATATATATATATATATATATATATATATATATATATATATATATATATATATATATATATATATATATATGAGCATTTTTTGAGAAACACCTTCAATAAATAACCCAATTTTCTTTAAGAATTCATTGCATATATTTTTGATTATCCATAATTGAATATGTGCGAATTCAGGACATATGATTTTATATACGTTTTTGTTACTTTACATTATTTTTATATAATAATTTCGGCATTTTATATTATTAATAAGGCTTTTTGCGAAAAAAATTTTACATTATTTTTCGAAAAAGGTCTTATTATAAGTAATAAACAGAAACAAATTCTTAAGAAAATTTTTAAATTAATACGAGCATTTTCTTAAGAATTTGACAGTATTTTATCATAAATTTTGACTCTCTTCTCGTTATTAGTTTTTGAATGCATTCAAAAGTTTTAAGTGTAAGACACATATAATTTATTGTTCTTCATGACTAATTGTAATTTTTTTCAAATAATTTATTTTTGAAATAGGAATATGTATATCATTTTATTACCGAAGATTTTAACTAAAAGGACCTTATGTGTGTGTGTATGTGTGTGAATCAAACTATTTTCAAAAATATACTTACTAGGACAGCCGGCTGCATTTGGTCCTAGAGCTAATGTCCTTCCGTCTGGACAGCAGCCGAAAGGAGACTGCAGGCAAACACTCACTGAAATAACTGAAATAAAAATATTTTTCCTAATTTATTATTTAAAATTTTTGTTGATTTCATGATTAAATAAATGGAAAATAAAATTTCATCTTCTGGAAAATTTCAATACTTTTCAGAAAGAATTAAATCCAAACATCAAATCGACAAAAACTTAAATATTGTTAACTCTTTGATATTAGTTTTAGTGTAAAAGATATACGCTACCTGGTCTGATTGCTTAGGCATTCGTTATCAGAATGTAGCGAATTTGAAACCTGATACAATTGAAGATACATTGTGATTGGTAATGGAGATCAGTTTACGATAAATATGTTATTTCGTGGTCACATTATTCTAGGTGTGAAAAGAAATGGAGATACATCTAGAAATGGAGATACAAGTTTGAAGGTCCTCTACTCGGTCTTTGGCTGCGAATTATGAATAGATACCCGTTTTCGAAGTCCTAGATGTCAAACCTATTGTTTACCTCACTAAATTAAGTTCCATAACTTCTACCTTTTGTAGTGGTGAAAATGTGGGAAAGCATTCTAACAGACAGGCATAATAATAATTAGAGTTGAAGTTGGGGATTTCAGATTTTGTTTTGAATGAGCAATCTACTGAAAGTAGTCATTCAAAATAATTCAGTTTTTTAAAGAAAAATATAAATGAACGAAAAATATAATAAAATTCACTGCATATGAAATTGAAATTTGTAATCAAAAAATTATATTTAATTAATTGTTCTAACATATTAAGCAAAGAGGCCCACTTAATATTCTTAAAAAGTTGTTGTTGACTTCAAAATGATGATTAAATGCATATATAAAAAATATCTTTTGCAAAAAATTTGTTACATTGAATCTTAATAAATAAATAATAATAATAATAAAGTTACAAATAATAATAAAAGTTACAAATTGAGGTAAGTAAGGTGAATCTTCTGAAACAACATTCAGTTAATTTTTCCTGAAATTAAGAATATGCCATTAGTAAAAATTAATTGATAAGATACTTTGAATGCTGAATTTAACAAGGAAATATGGCATATCGCTTGGACGCAAATACTGTTTTTTTGAATGAAATATTCCAGTTGTGCGTTTTCTTCATCATTTCATTAAAAATTATGCAATAGATGATTATTTTTAAAATGATGCTTAAAACTTTTAAAAATGTACTTCTCTACTAAGAATATTTTTTAATTCATTTCTTTTGCTCATTTCTTAATTTTCATGGATTGAAACAATTAAGAATATGAGAGATAATAAAAGCAAATATTTACTCCCTTTTTAATAGGGATATATTAAATAATTTGGTTATGAGGTTAGTATCATTGATAACCCTTGACTCTTTGAAACATTGAGTAGATCAACCATTCATTACCAAAATATGATGAAAATAATGAAAATATAATCATTTTCATATTGGTCGCCAAGTTTAACATTTTTATAACATATATGAACTTTATAATTATCTATTAACCTTTGAACTCCGAGAAATTTGGACATTAAAACTCTACGAATGTTGATAATGATAGAAATAAAGCTATTCTCTAAAAGATGGAACAACTTTTGCCTGTCAAGTAGTAAATTCCATTGTTACCTATTCAGTTTAAAAAATCTCTCAATATATGGCAAAAATTGAGCTGTAAAATTGTTAACCAACACACAATGCTTTATCATTAAAACACACCTGCACACAGACAGGCAAAGAAAATAAAAATAAATTACCTTAGTTCGTGTTAGAGTCACTTAAGAAATAATTAGAAATGGGAAACTAATCCTCATCTTAGTAAATCATTGGAACTTAATTTGTTTGTTTTAGGTTATAATATATATTTAAATTTTGAAATAAATCTTACGTTGTTCAATTCGCAATATTTCACGTGACAAATTAATACAAGTATCCCTTAAACGACGTCAAATAGCTGCTTCTTTTGTGGAAGGTCTCATACATCATATCTTTGAGATAGCTCCTTCAATAATAAAATATTTGCTCAGGGAGTTGTCATTTGCCGCAATTTACATAAGCAAATAAAATGCTACGTGAAATAACTGCATTTGGTCTAGTAAATAAGCCAAAATCGCAATACACGTTATTGCCTTAGCAGAATTCCGAATAAGTTTATGTTTGTTTGAAAATCCTTGCTATTTTTTCGGACATTGTAACTGACAATTTTTTGTATGTCATTTAGTTTACGAGATAAGAATGCTAATTTATAAACTTTAGAAATATTAGTAGTCATTTCATCCAGCTGCGTATTATCACTTTCCTTACTTTCTTTCAATATTAGCTGTTGATCGTCTAACATTAAGGGATCGACAAAACAATTGACTTGACTTTCTGTACACTTTTCCCATTCTATGATTATCAATAGGTTTAATAATTTCTTCGTTTCCAATAAAAACCAATTAGCACTTCTAATTCTTGTGAAACAGATTTCTCAAGTTCAAATGAAATTTATAATTTATAAAATTAATATAAGCTGTGGATAACGTAGATGACAATTTTGCCTTACCTCCACAATTTTCAGAGGCTACGATCTGGATATTTTGCTGCAGTCGGCAAGATTCTTCACGCAGTCTGCATTCGTTCTCATACAGGCGTCCATCGGATCCGCAGACTGAGTCCCTCAGGGGAGAGCAGTGGAAAGAGCAGATGCAATGCACATGTCCACGTGGGTCATGGTCACAAACACCACCAAACCGACAGTTTGCCATTTCACACGTCAAAATGTGTGTATTTACCTCATGATCTAAGGCAAATTGAAGGATATTACAATTTGCATCTCTGCATTGTTGGAATAGATGATTGTAGCTTTGAATTAGAAAAAATTCCTGATTCATTTACATAAATATAATCGTAACTATTTAAATAATGAATGTAATTAATACCATCAGATTTAATCATCATATAATATTCTAATAAAGATTAAGTCTCAAGTCAAGGATTCAAATCAAATTATTTATTGCCTATTTTTACATCGTCTTTTATTATTAGATAAATCGTAATAGAAATTTAGAAATACCGTAGGAAATCTATCATATTTAAGAAAATACTTTAACATTTAAATATTTTTTAATCTTTTTAAAAAAATTTGAAAATAACTGTAATAAAAAAAAGTTTTGAGCAAAATTTTAAAAAAATAATAAGAAAGCATTCAAGTTTCAAAATAATTTAGTAAACTAAGCTTTTGATATCAATTTTCGGTTAGTAAATATTGTAAAAATCTCCATCATGTTTCTTAAATATAAAAAAATCGTCAAAATATTTTTAAAAAATACTTCAAAAAAATTTCGTTTCCAGAATAGGACCCTATTTTTTAAAATTATAAAAAAAAACTGTCCTTATTCATTATTATGCTATCGTAAATAATGTATACAAACATATCCTTACTAATTAAATGATTGCTGTTTTTAAACTATATTTTTTAGAGAATATTTGATTAATTTTTTGTCATCTTAGAAAATTTTTCATTTTATCATTTTTGAGCCATTCGTTTATTTTTAGCATATTTATCTTCTAAGCAATTCTTTTAATTTCATTATGTATAACTAGATGTTTTCATTATAATGTAATGAAAGATAAGTAATTATAAATCTTCATTTAAAGTAAATGAGAAACTCTTAATTTTAAAACTAGTAAAGATAATTAAAATTTATAAGTATGTAAAATAGTAAAATTGACAGTTATTCTTATGTTTCTATCTTATTGCATTTATTTTCTATCGTTAGTCATTAATTTAATTCTTGACTATTTATTACTATTTATCTCCCATAGCTATCGTATATTTCAATAATAAAGAGGCATTTTTGATAGTTTCAAAAACCAATTTTATTTAAATGGATGATTTATTTCATTAATGAGGAAAAGGAAAATCTTAATTGTAATGTTAGGATTCTATTTCCATTATTATCAGCATTAATTAATTCTAATTAATCAAATTAATTAAATCTTAATCAATGGTATTTCAGATTAAATTAGTTGAGACTTATTCAGAAAGTAAGTTTTTCCTTTATTTATTTTTTTTTTACTTTCGCTTTTATTCGATTTTTTCATCCTTAAATAGGAGAAATAATTTATCACTCTTTGAAGAAAATGCACTTTCATTTCGAAGAAGACAATAAGAATAACCATCTGAACGGAATCGAATAGAAATAAATTACCTTCTCTGGATCCAGCAAGTGTCCTGTCACATTCCCCGAAGAAGACAGTCGCCAAATTGATCCCTTTCTGGCAGGAACCACGCCTCATTTCGCAATCATTCCTGTAGGTCGTTCCATCACTGCCACACACAGGATCGTAGGTGTCTGGGCAATCAAAAGCACAGATGCAATGGCCATTCTCGCAGCGTGCCCCATGCTTGCAGTGGACATTCTGACATAGATCTGTCCAATAAATATGATGGCTATTCTGATTGTTTGCAGAAGTTACGAAAGTAATTTAATGTGCTGTAGGTATATTTTGAAAACTCTCTATTCATAAATATAATCGGAATACCAACTCAAAAAGTATAATAAAGAACCAAATAGTTTATTATTTTCTATTTAATAAATCTTTTAAAAAGCTAATTGAATTTTTTTTAATTAAATTGTTTGTAATTTTTTTTTGTAAAAATCAAACACAATTTATGATATATTTTATTTTAGATGTTCATATTTAAATATTAATTTGTGGGATTTCTTAAACCAAAATTTCTAGGTTTATTTTCTAGGTTTTACATTATTATAAAATTCAGAAAAAAATTTAATCTTTAATTTTGACAATAAACTTTCTTAAAGCATTTGTTATTATTTTTTTATGTATGTCAGGAAATTTTTTCATTTTACTTATGCTCTCATATTTTCAAATGTTAATCCTTATATCATAAAAGACTGTTTGCAAATTTGGCTATTCTCTTGATTTGGTTATTTCTAATTTGGTTATTTTGCGATGTATTTTTCACTTTCAATATTTTTGTATTTGACCCATGATCGATTTAACATTGTACAACCTTGTTTCTTGGAAATATTTAGTTAGAAGAATGCACTTAACGTTTACTTAAAATTTTATTAGAATAAAAGCTCCTGGGAGTCAAGCTAGCCATTAGTGAGCAATGGTAAATAAATGTTACACTTCTGTTATTTTGGGTGCATATCTGTGAAAGTTGCTGTTTGGAATTTTTCTGGGTTTTCTTCGTTGTGATGCATGAAACTGTTCAATATTAATGAAAGATCCTTATGGAAAGTAAAAACGAGAGAAACATTAAAATATGTTACAACAACTTTTGGATACTAAGAGATGTCCAGTTAATCACCATGAAACTTACTTCTAACTGTCTCAATTTGGTATTTCAGACAGCATTTAGTTATTTACTCTGCTTATTCAGAATTTTTAATTCCTTATTAGTCATTTGAGTGGCAACAAATTACATACCACGTTTAGAACTTTCTTGGAAGTTCTTCAAAAAAATCCTTAATGTTCAGAAAAAAATCCAATGTTTATATTTTAATTCATCAATACACGCAGTTAACCTATGTTTTGAGATTTTCTTTTTGAAAAAATAAAATTAGTCATATAATTAAAAAACAAAACTAAGAAAAATAATTAAAAATGATAAGTGGATAAATTAAAGGCAAAACGTCATTATAAAATTAAAAATGTACACAACCTTTCAATAATTTTAATTAGAATATTCAGATAATTTTATTCAGAGAGAGAAGTAATTATAATTGTAATAGGATAAGGTTACATATATATATATATCAGTTAAAACTATGTGTGCAGCGTGCAATTACAACCAGCTTTAAGTAAATGTAATCAAATACTGTTAAAGGTTCAAATTCGTTAAACTAATTAAAACTGGTATCTCTTTAGACAAAAAATATGTGCTCTTTGTGATCATTTTTGTTTCAATATCTACTTGTAATATGTAACTGAAATTTTATAAAATTTCGATGTTTTGTGAAATCAATGAAGCACATTTAGTAAAACATTTTTAATTTACTTACCGCAAGGTCCTCTTGATCCTACCATTATGTATTGCTCCTTTTCACAAGACGCAACACGCATTTCACATTCATTTCTATATGTAACACCGTCAGTTCCGCAGACAATTGAATCAACCTAAAATTTATAAAAAATACACATTTATTTTATGGCATCAAAAGTACATAAAATTTGCTTTTCTTAGAAAAACGATACTTTTCAAATTGGTTAAAGTATTTCCAGCAATGGTTCTATTTGCTTTTATACAAATTCAATTTTCATTTTAAATAAATAAGTATCACGAAAACTCAACTTCAACTAATCTTCTTGGTTACTGTTTCAATTTAAATAATTAAAAATTAATGAATTAATACGCAAATTGTATTAGCATTTATATTATCTATATGATAGTATATATATATATATATATATATATATATATATATATATATATATATATATATATATATATATATATATATATATATATATATATATATATATATATATATATATATATATACACTACTAGTTCTTTCAAATATAAAAATACATTCTCATGAGAAATGAAAAGATTTGAAATTGCTACACCAAGAAATAATGCAAATAACAAAATGATATTTATTGGACACATACATTATAGTGGAAAGAATAAGTGATTAAATTTACAGGAAATTAGGGTGTATAGATCTTGAGAAATCAGTACCCAGAACAGCCACCTCTGGCTGCAATAACAGCATTTATCCGCCTAGGCATGGAGTCAAACAGAGATTGTATGGCATGTACGGGGATCTCAGTCCATGAAGCTTCAACACTATGTCACAGTTCATCGACAGTAGTGGATGGTGAGTGTGGCGTGCCAATCGCTCAGCAACCATTGACCACACGTTCTCAACTGGTGACCGATCAGGAGAACGTGCTGGACAGGGTAAAAGTCGAACCCGTTCTGTATCAAGGAAGTTCAGAACAGTACGGGCAACATGCGGTCGTGCATTATCCTGTTGAAACAGAGCATTAGGGAGGCCTCGAAGATAGGGCAGAGCCACGGGCCTTAACGCATCGGAAATGTAACGGTTGCTTTTCAAAGTGCCGGTAATGCGAACAAGAGGTGATCGAGACGTGTATCCAATGGCACCCCATACCATCATTCCAGCAGATGGGCCAGTATGGCGATGTCCAATGCAAGCTGGCAATGCGCTTTCTCCACGATGCCTCCAAACACGGATGCGACCATCATGGTCCTGTATACAGAACCGAGATTCATCTGTAAAGATGACGTGATGCCATTCCCGCGTCCAGGTTCGTCGCTGATCACACCATTGAAGGCGCTCCTGTCTCTGACGCAGCGTCAATGGTAGCCGAAGCCATGGTCACCGTGCAGACAATCCATGCTGCTGCAAACATCGTCCAACTGTTCGAGCAGAAACTTGTGGCCTTCCAAATGACTCCATTTCTCGACTCAGGGTTCGTGACGTGGCTGTACGATCCCTTGTGACCATGCGAATAAGATGTCTGTCTTCTCTGCTGTTAGTGATGGGGGTCGCTGTGATCCTGCATGACGTTCCGTAAGATTGTCTTGAACTCATCGATTCCATATTCTGCTAACAGTCATGGGTTCTCGACCGACGCGAGCAGCAATATTGCGGTACGATAAACCGCAATCCCGGTAGGCTATAATCCTTCCTCGATCAAAGTCAGACACGTGCTGATAGGCATTTCTTCTTACACGAGGCATTACAACAACTTTCTTTGCCAATGACAACGTTGAAACGGAAATTGAGTATGAGAAAAATTTTGTAAAATCTCTGGTTTTATATACATTGTAGATGTTTCTACTGTCGCCTGCTTTGTATGAATGCGCTGAAAATCTAATCATTAGCATATCACAGTATGTTCTACCTGTCATGCAAATTTCACGTGGATGGTGTGCCGCTTTCTTGGTGTAGCAATTTTAATGGCCAGTAGTGTATATATATATATAAACATTTTTATGATACGTTTTAATTTAGAAGTAATCATTTCTTAAGTTTGTTAATTTCGGCAAATTTAATAATTTAATTAAGAACTCAAGCCTGCTATCATAGAAATGCTCACTATAGTAAAAATAATAATGTAAATATAATTTTTTAGTTAAAATTTCCAAGACTGATTGTTTTACCTTTAATTGTTTTAATCTAAAAAATTAACTAAATAAATTCAATTGATCTTAATCTAATTTAACTTTCAAACTAAAATTTAAAGTATTCTTTAATCCTTCAAACATTTTAGCTTTAAAATATTTGAAAAATATGAATGATATAAAGCACTTTTATGAAAAATATAAAGCACTGTTAGAAAAAATTAGAAAGTTCTGCATTAAAAATTATCAATATGCATTGAAGTTTATCAGAATGAAATACCTTCAATCTAAATTAAAAAGCGCTTTATGCAAATTATTATTATTAAACCCAACACACTCTAGAACTATAATTATTATTTCTGTTTCAAAATAAGTTTTGTAAATAATTTTTGCAAGATCCAACTAATCGCTTTCCTAGATCATGAAACATAAGTTTATATTAAACATATCTACAACAAACTTTTTTATCATGTATTCTTAAATACATTAAACAATGGAATCAATACTGAGAGACATTGCAATAAATTATTTAATGACAAGTTTTATGTAATGCACTTATTTACGCGGCCACGACATATTTCTGAATTTTGATTAATTTATATTATCATAAAAAAGAAAAATATCCATATAACTGTGAATGTTATTATTTATTTTTAAAACATCACAAACTATTAGAGAAATTACGGATATATAACTTGAAAAATAATTCATGCGGTTGGAATGAACTAGAGGCATAAAGTATCTAATGAAACATCTAAATACGCTTAAAGGAAAAATCTGTTAGGCTTTACATATTTTGATTAAGTATTTATAAATGATACACCATTAAAAAATCTAAATTTGGTATAATTTTAACATTTTTCATAGTAATCCTACATAATAAATATTTATCTACATAGTCTGGTTAGTAATTCTCATTTGTTAATGGTAGTATCATTATTACCAAATAACTGAAGTGATCAATAGTGTGTACCAGGTGTATGCAAATGAAATGAAACGATTGTTTTTTAAAAAACACACACACAATAAAATGCTACATATTTTTTCCTTCTTTCGTGCAATTTGTAAATACCACGCCAAAAAAATTATCTGTCTTTTGAGACCAACCAGTCATCAAGCCAAGATTTGACGTTTTCATAAGAAGTGAAACGTTGGTCAGCCAATGTGTGTCCCAGTGATGCAAATAGGTGGTAGTCGGAAGGAGCCAAGTCTGGTGATAAGCCGCATGTGCTAAGGGCTCCCAGCCGAGCGCTTTAACGATGTCCTTGGTTGGTTTAGCACGGTGGCTATGTCATCAAGGAAAATCACTTTGTTCTGCGTCTTTCTTGTGTTGATTGCATTTTTCGAGTATAGCATCCTTCAAATCCAGTAATTGTTGCTTGTAGCGATCAGTATTAACGATTTCACAGAGTTTGAGAAGCTCATAATAGATTGGCCCTACCTGATCCCAGAAAATACACAATATTGTCTTGCGGTCGAAGCGATATGGCCTTGCGGTCAATTTGGATGGCTATCTGGGGTCAACATATCATCGATTACGCTTGGGATTCTCAAAATAAATCCATTTTTTATCGCCAGTCACAATACGATAGAGATATGACTTGGGTTTGTAACAGTCAAGCAACGTTTCGCCCACGATTTTTCGGTTTTCCTGCTTGACGGTCCGTTAGCTCATGTGGTACCCCTCTACCAACCTTTATTATCTTGCCCATTGCTTTGAGACAACAGGAAACAGCGTTCTGGTCAACATTGAATTGTTCTGCAAGATGTTCTTGCATTTGACTATCATCTTTATCGAGTAATTCAATCAATGCAATTCAGCATCTTCAAATTTTTTGGCTGGTCTGCCACGTTCCCCGATTTTCACATCGAATCACCATTTTGAAACTTTTCAAACCACCTGCAGCACTGCGCATGACTCAGAGAATTGTCACCGTATACTTCTACATACATTTGATGTGATTCGGTAGCATTTTTCTTCAGATGGTAACAAAAAATAATGCTCTTCACAAATCATGGTCGGAAGGCATAAAATTCGACATTTCCAATACAGTAAAAAAAACACAATGCACGCTGAAACTCGTCCAAATGTAAACTAAACGTGAGTATCAAAGGTCAAACTATAAAAAAAATCACGTGTCATGGTTTCGTAATGTTTGCATATATCTGGGGCAATATCTATTAGCAATCGTCTCATTTGATATGCATACACATGGTATATTCTTAATGTTCAATACTGACAGATAAAATGAATATATTTTCAGCGCTACCTATAATATAACTTCATGTGAATATTTTTGTGCAAAGAAAAATCTTAGCATCCGATATAAAGTTAATTTTGCTTATTTAAAAAAATCTGTTCACGCATGTGGTAATTTGAATTTATAATTTCTTTCTTCACAAATGCATTAAATTAAATTACCAAAACATTTGTTTGTTATATATAAATATCTTCCATTTACTAATTATGACTTTTATATTGAATGTGACTGAATATTCATACAATATTGATTTTATAAGATTTAAGTTTTAATTCAAACAAAAAATTAATTATGCATTCTTTACCAAATATACGTATACTTTAATGCAAAATTTAATTGATTTAGAACATCGTTTTATTTAGCAAAAGACATATATAATGTATACATTAATTAAAAGTTAATAAATTTGATAAAAAAAATTTAATGTTTTACGAAAAATTATCTCTTATATATACCAACATTTCAAATATTTATGTTAACATTTAGTTTAAATATTTCTAGCACTTTCTAAAGTAAATATATTTTATTAGTATTTATTCTGTTAAAGTGATTAAAAAGAGCGAAGCAAAAACCGTGTTATTAAGCAACTAAAAACAAAAGCAGATCGGAAGAAAGCAATAATGTGCTAACGGTTTATTTTACAAAACATTTTATATCCGGTTGAAAAAACTTGAGATACTTAAACCACCACAGGGTAAAAAATGCCTCCCAGATGTTGCCATTATTTTAAATTAATTAGATGATTAAAATACTTTACTTATTTCTTGAGTTGGAAGTTCATTTTTTACTTAAAAAATGTAATGGCTGAAAGCAGCCACAATTAAGATGTTTCAATGATTATGAGCACTTAAGATGCTTTTAAAATATTTTTTCTTATGGTAAAAGAATAATAACTGACGTTTTTATGAGCTGTCAAATAATTGAAAGTAAGTTATTTAAATAACTTTTTTATTTCATAAAAACAGTATCAACTGCATACAAAAAACAATTTTTTTAATTTTATTTAAGACAATTTTTATCCTCAGTAATTCACTAATTATAATTACTTTTCAAAATGTTACTAATTTTTAATTATATAAAATTATTCAATTTATTTGTCTTGTGAAAACACACTTAAATATAATTTGAAGTTTGAAATGAAATCCCTGCTAAGAATTTAATGAGTGTAAGTGTTTAATTTTTAAATATATTTCAAAATTGTAAAATTCTTTAATATAAAAATTTTGGTGATTTTAGAAGTAAACATCAAATCTTTTTAAATATTATTTTTAATTTAATAATATCATTATTAAATATATATTAATAATATGATTATTAATATTAAATTAACTATGATTTTGTAGCAAAATAAAATGAAAATAAAAATGTATTGTTTTAAATATCTTGTATTATATTTTTTAACCATTTATATATCTCTTTTAATCCATAAAATAATTAATAGCCTGTAGCTAATGTTTTCATTCAATATTTATCAATTTAAAAGAGTGATAATATGTAATAATAATTACATAATAATTGGTATAATCATACGACCTTGCTGAAAATAACAATTCTCCCAAATGGGCTAATGAAGCCATGCAATGCATGTAATGAACAACTCACTTCTTTTTTCATCATTAGGATATAATTTCTAGGCAAAGGTGCTGTATAATCCAGGATTCCAAATTCTGATTTTTTTTTTTTTTTTTTTTGGCGATGAATAAATGTTGCCAAGATAGAAGACGTATTGTGACGTGCACGATGACGCTAGTACTAGGGTTTCCAAAATTGAATTTTCTAGAAAAATCTCCATATGTATGACGTAATAAAAAGGTAAGTTGCTAGATACATAAGAAAGTCCGCCAAAAAAATCGAAAAGCTCAGAATTTGGAATCCTGTATTTTACTGCACCTGTCCCAATTTGTATTTTTAAATCTTATTACCAAAATGTAAAGTAATTAAAGATTTATTATATGCATGTCATTCATTACCTTTAGGCAATTTTTTGGGCAGACACATCTTCCCACTCCTTCGGAATCACTCTCACAGGCAGCATAATATTCACAGTGCTTGTGTTCACATCCACCTAAAAAGGAAATTTCATTAAAACAGAACTTCTTACCATCCAATTTCTGGGATATTTAAATTTTTAAATTTATTGTGTACATTTTATTTAAGCAGAATCGAGCATAGTACTTTAAAATATCATCATATTTTTAATTTCAGTTGCGAATATTTTTCCCTTAATGTATGAGGTTGAATACTGATTATAATTAAATTTTTTCTGTAAAATAATTTTTATTTAAGCATCTTATGTCACATTTTTCTTAGTCGTGTGCTTAGTTATTTCGCTTCTTTATTTTATAGAGAAAGCATTTTCATTAATTTCTTTATACAGAAAGCATTTTTATGTTACTTTTGTTAAATATATTCAATGTTGATTCGTGTTAAAATTGTTTGTTTTTCTTAGAAGTAATTAAGAATATAAATTTTTGAATTTTAGTGAAGATTTTTATTTTGCATAGAAAAATTAAAATTGTATCAAATATTGTGTTACAAGTTAATTTCTTTAATTTTTCAAACAATTTTTAGAAACACAGTTTTATTTGGAAGCCCTATCTAAAATGAATTCGTAAATAATAATGGAATACACTAAATTATCGATATTTGGCTCTCAAATGTGATCAAATACGATTAAAAGATAAAGATATGTTAGTAAAAATTATTTTTAGAAAACTATATATTATTTTTTAGTATCAATTAATTAGTCTTACAAATTTATTTAACTGAATCATTTAATTTTATTTTTGTGGTAAGATTTTCTTAAATATTGCTTTTGAAATGACTTTAAAGAAAATGACTTACTATCCTTAAAATAATATTTTGCGAGAAATATGTCCTGGCTGCTTTTTTCCAAAGTAGACCTTCTTTAAATTTGTTTAAATTTTCTAAATATTATTTCTATAAATAGATCATAATTTTTCATAAATAAAAACACTGATTCCGAGAAAAATGCTATTCGTAAACTTGGATTAATACTATATTTTGACAGTCCAAAGTTTCTTCCAATACGATGTTTAATTTTGAATTTATAAAATAAAGTTTTCTACCATAATTTACAAAATAGAGAAAATGGGCCAAAAAATCATTAAAATTCCCCAAACTATCAAGATTAAAATATGTTAATAAAGTTTATATGTATCCAGTTAAAGATATTATACACAAGAAGGATTATTTGGATTCAAATTTACTTTAAAATTTACTTAGTTAGAAATTTTAAATTTACTAATTTAGAAAATTTTGGGAAGGGATTGCAAAGAAGGAAATATTGAAAACTTCGTATGATGTACAGTTTACTTTAACTACTTTTGCAAGCAAAATTAAAAACTTTATTTCATTCTATTTAATGTCTCGTTATTGTAATATTCTGTATAACACAGAATGAATGTTATGCGCATAGAATTCTTTTAATGAATATACATTAATACATTTCTGAAAATAAATATTTTTCAACATTTCACTCAATATTTCTTCTTGGTTTTATATTATTCATTTTTATATTTGATATATCATTAAAGGATAAAATATGAAATTTTGTGATAATAATATTTACAATTATGTCACTTGCATTATAACCCAAGGTGAGTTTTCTCGAATGCATTCTTTCCTCACGAAATTACAATTAATGCATAAAAATGAATGGTAAGTTTTTCTTTCCTTAAACATTTGAAAAACTATTTTATTTATATTTTTATTAATAAATTAGTGTTATTAAATAAATTTTTATTTAATATTTAACTAACAGTTTAATATTTTTAATTATTTTATTGTTAGCTAAATATTTTATAATTTTAAAATTTACAAATATAATTTTCCTTTAAATTTAGTTATAAAAGAGAAGAAGAAAGTCTTAGTTTAAATTTTAATGCTTAGGTAAGAATTGATTTTTTGTAGTTTATACATAACCAAAATTTATTAACTTTAAGCAAATAAAATCTTTTCTTTATTTAAAACAAGCAGACTTCTTTTAAAAGTTTAATATTCTGAAACCATCTTTTGGAACAAAGTTTGCGTAGTTTAATATATTTGAATGATACTTCCAAGACTTTCAAAATTAAATTTATTTTTCCGTTTAAGTGTTAGAAGTTTAATGCTGCGTATTTTGTTTGTCTTTCTAAACATTGTAAATAGTTTATATTTAAAAATGTAACTCATATATTGTAATATATATGCTTAATATGTTTTCTAAAAATGTAATGCTTTTCTAAAAACATTTTATTAAGTAATTAATATTTTATACTTATTTTATTAGAATGAAATGATTATAATATAATCATATTAATGAAAATAAAAGCAATTAAAAATAATGCTTCTAACTTTTTATAACCTTCGAAGTATATTGATTGATTGATATGGTCGGAAAATGATTTCAGCATAATTGTTCGTAGGTATTATTTTTACTCATTAAAATTATTTAAACATTCTTCCTTTAATTTCATTTTGTCGGTCATCTTTGTTAAGAGAGCACATCTCTTAACAAGTTTTTCAAAAATATTTGTTATCTCATCATGAAAATGTTATAAAATTACATGGATGCAGTTAAGAATTTTATTTAATCTTATTTAGAATTTATTTTAGTTTTTTAAGTAATTCTGAAAACTGCTCAAAACCAAATTCAGTGAAAAGTTTTTTATAAATTATGAATAAATTACTAAAAAAAGATAATAAATTATTATGAACAAATGTGCATCATAGTTTAATAGAAAAGATTACTTTATTAATAAAGAAAGAATATTCAATTTATATTAGCTTCGCTTATAACAAAAATCATGATTGCAGTGTTGCTTTAGAGATATCAATACCTGGCTATTATACAAGTCAAAAGTTTATCTAAAATATGGGTAATCACTAACGTATTTTTGATATATTATTATATATCATTATTATATATCGTTATATATCATTATTTTTGATAATGATGTATAACGTATAACTGATTGATGTTAGCACAGAATATCACAGATTTAGTCAGCTAGCACATAAATTGATATTTCTTAAAATATATCAGAAAAATAAATGATAAGAATTATAAGCGAAGCTATTATAAGCGATTTATGATTAAATAACAATGGAATACAATCTATTCGCTAGAAAACATATTCTTAGATGGTACTTTATTATAAATGTTCTATAAAATCAAGAATTAGTTAATTTATTTCAGATTATTAGTTCAAAATGAACTCTTAAGCCAGCGTATCTTAAAGCATTTATTTATTTCTTGTTCTATTTTTACATTGTTCATAAAGGGTCATTTTCTTTTATAATTATATTTAATTTTGATTTATAATTCTGAGACCTTGAAATTACTATGCCAAAAGAAAATCAAATTTCCTGTTAAATAATTAGTTTACTCTAATAAGTCAAATTTTTCTTATCACATTAATTCAAAAGAAATGACGTTGTAATATTTTCGATGTTCTGTACATTTGACTTATTTTTAGCGTTATTTGATAAAAGGAAACTGTTATGTGTCTAACGGAAGAAATATAAAATAGTTTTCACCAAATTTTATACATATATCAAGATTTAATTTATCGTAAGAGGGTTTTGAGTTAGCTTACAGCAGCATTTATTATTGGCATGATCGACGTCCTATAATTATAAACAGAATAGAAAATTGATCAAATCATGACAGCGATACAGAAAGCCATGCAAGGTTTGAAAAAATGGGTAATTTTTCTTGCAAATGAAGCATAGTGCCATCATAACCATGAGATATATTCAAGCAAGTCAATTTCAATGTGTTCATAGTTCACTTGTAACAAATAAAGTTGAAATAGTATGGATTATCAGAGTGACTATGACTTTACATGCGTAACTTTACCATCTTTTGAGCAACAGAAGTTTCATTTTTGAAGTTCAAGTTTTATATTATCTGCCCAAACTTTGAGGATGGTGTAATATGACGTGCAAATAGGATAACGTAAGACCACTTGTTATTCCCATTGTTCTGGTTTACTGATTAACAAATGATGCTACTTTTTCTCGGGGGTGGGAAGAAGTAATATATTTTCTGATCTCTTACCAAATGAAAATTTCTATCCAGTTAAAGAAAGAAAAACTAGCATGCCACCTGTTATTAGTTAAAATGATGGATAAATAGTCTGAAGGTGCAAAATAAATTCTTCAAATTAAAAATGTCAGTCTATCTCTTTTCGTTTCCGTTGTTCTTACAGTACAAATTGGCTAAAATGGGGCGGGTTAATATATTTGGGTACATGTTTCTCCAGTTGCTTACAAATTTTAATAATACTTCTAAATATAATATATGTGTCCAATAAAACTCTTATCCGTTAAATATCTTACCTTTTTTACCATCTGTAACAATTTTAAAAGCAATTAATTTATTTCATTATTTTTTAAACTTTGAATGATTTAAAAGTAAAAGAAATTGATGAAATGGAAAAGTAATCTCCGTTGAAAAAGTATTTTGCAAGCTTTGATGGTATTCGTATTAATGTCGTTTATTCATAATCATATTTCCTCATTTATTAATGTAATATATCTTTCTCAATTCTCCAAATATAAAATTTAAACTCACATAATTCAAGAATAACAAAACTCTGCTTATGATATCTATTAGAAAGACATTGATCAAGACTTGATCAATTCTTTTTTCTAATTTTTATTTAATTATTAGAATATAGTTAGATTATAGATTAGAATATATATATATAGATAGATAGATAGATAGATAGATAGATAGATAGATAGATAGATAGATATAAGCGTCAGGTATCAAAATTTTTTATATCATTACTATAAATTAGATAAGTCTCTGTTCATTTGTGTGCATATTTGAATCCATAATGCAATTGAAAGGATGTTCTCGTAAAACTGCAATTTTTTTCATCTCAAAATTATTTTTAGTGGCAACTCTTAAAACATTTTCACTGTATATGTAAAAATTGGTAATATTTTTATCGGTAAAAAATGGATTTCTATTTTTATTTTAGCAAGACTCACTTACTTTTGCCAATAAATGCAAACATTAAAACTGATCAATAATTTTGTCAGGAATGAATGTTAGTAGTTAATTATAATTTTCTCAAAAATAAATGAAAAGAGAGAAATGACGCACATATCCAATAAAACAACACAGGTAGACAACGCACACACGATAAATATCTTTAAGCATTTCTAAGAAAGATCGCCTACATATTGAAATTCACCTACTTATTGAATTGTTTCATTATCCACTATACATCATGATATAAACAGGACAAAAATATATCATGGCATGTATTTCTAACTCAAATGTTTCACCAAAGCAAGAAAATGTTATTTAAAAAACTTGGTTTAAGAATTAGGGGATAATGTTAATAATAGACATAAAATCTGCAATTTTTAAAGCATAATTTCGATAAGCAAAGTATATTCTAAAGACTATGCAGTGTAGAGAATGATTGTAAAACTATAATAAGAAAACGGAAGGATAAGAACGGAATAAGAAACGCGGATTCCCAGAGGAAATTGAAAACGTAGACGGGAAAAAGAAATTGAGGTAATAAAAGTGAAAAAAAAAATTTAATTGCAAAAACTCTCTTTGAATCACAAAATTTATCAATTGAATTAAAAAGTTAATAAACTAATTCTGTTGCCAATCAAAACATTAACAATATGCAAGTAAATTAAGATTAAAATTTCGTCATTAGATTCAAATGTTTAATCCTAAGGAAAATAATGTCAATTCATATTTAATTATATTGGAATGTTTGGCTATACAAGGATATACAACCTATATATTTTAGGCTATTCTTTTTTGCTTCACTTCTTTTTTCATGACGTGTTTCAATCAATTGCCAGATAGATAAAGGAAATACTAAAACATTTTAAAGAAGTAAAACAGATTATTCTAATGCGATATGTGAAGTCACACCCAAATAATTTCGCCATAAATTTTTCACCTAGAAAATATGTGGAAAGTAGAGGAAGACTTTCTTTATGAATTAAAATGTTTTCTTTAAGGAATAAGTAACTGGATGGGGATATTTTTGAAAAGTTAAGTGATCTTCTTATGACCCACGAGATTAAATGTAAAGTATCTTTTTAAGATAATTCAATTACTATGAACAACGAAATGGAAAAGTCTTATCGTATGACACATGATGAAAAAAGGAAGCTAATCTGCTTCAACTAAAACAATTTTGAGCATATTTCTATAAGCTGCCTGTTACCACAATCAGTTACAACTTTCCGAAAATGTAAAAAAAGGTTCTATAGTCAAAAATATTGTTTAGAAAATTCATAATCCTTATTCAGACGTCAAAGTTTTGAAAATGAGTGGAAACAGAATTAATTTAAATATTCAGTGATATACAGACAGCCTTGCTATGAATATTTCTGAACAAAGATGCGCAAACGTAAAAGAAATTGGTAGAAATGGAACTGTAAATTAAAAGCCCATATGTATTCAACCATATAAAATAAATTACTCGATAAGACCTGTTATTAAAAAAATTGTAGATGAATATAAGAAAAGTGGAAATGTATCAGTGACAAAATCACCTTATATTAGTCTTTTCATACAAGTGAAAATAAAGCTGATGGGCACACATGAACACGTGGCTGACTACAGACATCGTAACAAGTAGATCGTAAAAAAGAAATTTCCATTACCAAAAATTGATGACTTTTTAGAAAAATTACAAGAAAGAATTTTTTTATTCTTATTCTTGTTACAAAAACATTTTAAATAAACTTAAATTAAAAAGAAAAGTTAGAACTTCCTTTATAATCTCAGATGAAACTGGACATTTCGGAAAAATCATTTTTGGTATAACTAATGCTCTGATAGAGTTGAAACTTTTGATGAACCATTAATCCATCGAACAAAAAGAAGTATCGAGTCATTCCGATAGCATATTTGTTCCAGCAGAACATAAGAAGAAATGATATAGAAGTTAACTGAAATACTTAAAGCACTATTGCTCAAAATTTTATCCCCAAGGTTACATAAATGTGAGTTTAGAAAGAAAGAAATGAAATATTTGGGATTTATTACAAACAAAAACGGAAGTAATCTTGGATCATGAAACGTAAAAGCTATATTTAAGTTTACCCAACCTAAAAATATATAAGAGGTTTTAACATTTCTCAGCTCAAAAAAATTCCTTAGAAGATTTATAAATTATGCTTTAAAGGACATTTATCTCCGCTGGAAGAATAGAAATAAAATGATTAAGAAGAGACGTTTGAAATCTTTAATTTTAGCTCATTTTTATCTTGAAGTTAAAGATCTCACTAGTGCAGATGCTATAGGCGCTATGCTACTTCAGCTTGAAAATGATAACAAATAATATTTAGTTTATTGTGTAAATAAAAAGATCACAGATATGAAAAATAAATATCATTCAAGTAAGCTGTAATTAATGGCAATCATCTTTGCTCTAGAACAACTAAGAAAATTTTAGATGGGTGTCAGTTTTATAACAGTAGCATACTTAAAAGCTTTTATTTATGTGAAGGCTAAAAGTATAAATAACTTTTAAATTTCATGCTGGAGTTTCTTCATTCAAGGATTTGATTATGAAACTTGTAATAAGACAGCCACTAAAATGTCTCATATTGACACAATCAGTAAGTGCTCTAATGTTAAAGATTTTAGCTATACCAGGTTCCTCTGTAAAAACTTAGAGGTTTTTTAACATCGAGTGTCAAAGGTTAAATATACATTAGACAGCATACAGATGCTATGCTGAAGGATTTAATTACAATTCTGAAGAAAGATATAGAAAACAGGATCTAAGAAGAAAGTAAAATATTCAAAATTATATATGTTTGGAAAGGAAACATTGTTTCGTGCCACTAAAGAAGATGAAAACAAACAATCAACCATACTTCTTTATCTTTTAAAAAATACGAGTTTGTTTGTTTTTTTTTTTTTACAATTAAGGAAGTGAATTAGTTTTCTTCATAAGAAAGATATATTTAAAGCCATATATCGATATTCTTCGAATGCTTAGTCAATAAAGTTTCAAGTAGGAAGAATCAAAACATTTTTCCGCTTTTTATATCAGGTAAGAGAATATTTCTCATAATAAATTTTGATTATCTATTCCCCTTCATTAGAAGTTTCAGAATGAAGGAAGAATTACACTGGTCGTTATTCACAACATAATATAAGAATGTTTTATAAAGCATTGAAGAATTTTAATGAGAAATTGTTATTACTAAATCGCTTGATGTTGGGTAGAGGTTACTTTTACACTTTGCAGTTTTCAAAAGCCTTGACACGAAAATAACATCTTACATTCTACATTTTATTTCAAATCAAATGAAATAGTTGATGTAATAAACAGGATGATATTTTCTACTACTATAAAGTCGATCCAAACGGACTACCAAAAGAACTGGGACAGCAAAATATAGAAAGCGTAAAGAAAAGTGAACAATAACATGAATAAAACACTTGGAAAATAACTTTTAAAAATCTTCATGGCTACAGATTAAGATTTAAGGATGGAATTAGAAGATTATTTGTGGATAAAGAGGTTGCATTTTGAAATGATCTGAGAAAATTGAAACACGAAGCAAGAAAAAATATCAAAGAAAAAAAAAGAAAATTAAGGCAAATTACGACAAAAATATCTTGTATATTCTCATTTGACAAATGAGAAATAACAGTAGTTAGAAAAAGAAAATCGTCAAAAACTCAAACATGGTATTAGGGACAATGTTTAACACAGTATTACTGAATAATGATGTAGATGGAATCCCGCTTGAGTAAAATTTTAAAGAATATAGCTCCCAATAAATGAGATATCCCGGAAACATTAGCTACCTAAAAACAAGTATTTAAGAAAATTGTGATCTTTAAAAAACCATTGCAGATATTATCAAAGGAGAAGAAAGAAAGATAAAAAACTAAAACTAAAAAATTGCTTATCCTTCAGCGCTAGAGAATAAAATTTGAAGATGACAACAATAGATTAAAATAATGGGTCAATAATATTATAAATTACTATGCTTTTGAAGATTTTTATTAATGCTTAAAATTTAAAAATTATTGAGGTAAGTGAAAGAATATTTGTTTTCACTCTCGGAAAAGTTCACTATACTACTTATAAATATTTTGAAAGCATTGTTTCTAAACTCAAATTAATACTAGGAATAACACTACATTGGTATTGAATGCAAATAAAAAAATAACAGTATAAGTAACTCATACGAATAACTTAAAATCAGCAAGAAATGCGAAGTTGAAATTTAAATAACTTACGGGATAAGTTTCACTATCGTGAACTATCTTGAAATATTTTTTCCATTGGCGGGCACACTTGAGTGACTAACCCTATGCCCAAAAAGGCCAGAAACTGCTACTCGTTTATCGTTACCCAGCGGGCACCTGTGAACCAAGTCACGGAGGCGAGTAGCGTTACCCGTGCCATATCACCACAAACCGGTTTATAGGGTGGGCCACATTCATACCACAAAACAAAGGATAGAAATACACAGAGAAGGAAAGAAACATCCATGCCCGAATTGGGATTTGAACCCGGGACCCACAGCTCAGGAGTCAGGAACGCTAACCACTCAGCCATCAGTCGGCTATCTTGAAATATAATAGTTATTGTATTGTACATTTATTCAATTCAAGTAAATTTGAATATGCTTACCCTATTTGATAAAATATAATTTTAATGACTATATAAAACTTGTAGTATATACTTGTATTTAAAGAATTTGGAATGTTTAAAAAATCTTTAAATCAATTCGTAATTTTGATAATTTATTAAAGGAAATTTTCCAGATTTATACAGTAAGTTTTACATAATAATGCATTATACTCTGTTTGAACTAAGGATTTTTATTACTTAAAGAAAACGTTTATGACAGATTAAGTGCCTATATTGCTGCAATGCAAAGCTTTTGAATAACAACATCATAAAACTTTGAATGATGATATTTTATTGGTATTGTAGTTTTTGTAGCAATTTAAACTTTTGACAAAATACAAAAGCGATTGCTACTCTAAGCATAAATTAACAAACACACACAAAAATAAATAATTCAATATAAGAACAAGTGAATAGAAAATACAGAAGGCAGAAATACAACAAACGAAATACGAAGAAATAAAAAATGACGAATAGTAACAAAAAATGAAAAATTTGGAAATCAGGGATGTGAAACTTTCAAAATACAAAAATCAAAAGTTTCAAAACATTTAACTATCTATTTCGTAAAGGCTTTTTGGTAGAAATTTGGATAGAAAGTATGCTGCACTTTTGGTCAAAAACTAAAAAGTTTCAACCACAAATAACATACCTGCATACAAAAAACAAATATGCAAAATCGTATTCAATTGTTCAACAGTAATTGAGATATAAACTCGAAACTTTCACACAAAAGTGCGTAATCATATTAGTAGGTTAGGATGAGTCTTATTTATAGTTTGTTACTATGTATTCAATAACATTAACACATAAAAGCAATTTTAGGCATTTTCTTTACAACTTAAGGAATAGCATCCAAATATTAATGTTTGAAAAAAAAGATCATCTTGTAATTTATACACATACCACTTTGTACATTTAAAGCCTCTTAAGGTGAAACACACTTTGATATCTAATACTTTCTTTCAAAATAAAAATAATTATGAAAATATATTTTCCATATATATATTTGTGAATGCATCCGTTGTAGCAGTAGCAGAAATATTGCCCCTCAATATATGAATAAAACTCGTATATAATAAAGAAATATAAATATATATATATATATGTGTGTGTGTATATATATATATATATATATATATATATATATATATATATATATATATATATATATATATATATATATATATATATATATATATATATATATATATATATATATATATATATAACAGCAAAGCAAACTTGTGTATTTTACTCTTCTTCCATGCTATGAATGAATCATTATGATTTCAAAAAACAATTTAAGTTTACTTTCAAGCATGATAATTCAAAAATCAATTGTTTGAGATTATTTATACCAACATAGTCAGATTGAAAAAGCATAATTTTCTTATTGCAAGATTATTATTGCTTATTCAGGGAGAAATATCTCAGGCCTTTTAGCATTAAACGCAATCAAGGAAATAATTATGGAGGTTAATTATTATACAATAATTCTTATTCTTTCGAAAAATTTTCAACTGTAACATGATTAAATTAAAAATATTGCAGAGTACTCTGTGTGCTGAATTTCTTTAGTTCCCAGTAATTCTGATATACATATCTTACAAAGCGTTAAAAATGAAATTGAAAAAACATTTTTGAAAAAACAAAGTGATTACATCTAGCATCAGTTCCCCACATATCATCAATTAATTGAATATTCATAATTTTTTTTCCTAAGGAAATCCCGTCTAAAAAAGAAAGGATTTTTACTAACTTTTAACAAATTTAAATTTAGTTTAAAAGAATCAGTATACTAATATTTAAAAGATTAGAAACTATCGCAATCGCTTAACCTGAATAAATTAGTCTTGCTGTGGAGAACCAAAAGCGAAATTTTAACATTTTATATTACTTTAAATAATGTAAAAGGTATAAATTTTTGGCTTCGTTGATCAATATTGTTCTTCTATATGTTCAAAATTAATTAATACTTCAAATATGAAAAGTCTGGAATTCTGAGAGAACCATAAATGTTTGATATTTGAAAGCTTTAAATTTTTCCAAAAAATAATAATAGTATTAAAAGTAAGATGCAAAATGCATTTGATTTATAATTTTCATTAAAATTAGAGTAATTTGGTAAAATTAATTTATTGCTTAATATTGCTTGTACATTTAAATTAATGGTAGAAAGCCTATTGTTTTATTATTCAATTTAACTTGAATTCAGCAGCAGAAAATTAAAGCAGAACTAAAAATGACATATATAAAATTTAATTCAATAAAAGGCTCGTTTACTAGAAAAAAAGGAAAAAATTTAAGTATATTTAAATTTTTAATGCTTCATAAAACTCTACATTAAGCTTTTATTGACTTATTCAAATATTTCTTTTATGTTTTAAATTGATAACCATTTTACAGAGAAGATGTAAATAAAAGTAATCATATATTTTCTATATTTTCTAAACCCTATTAACTAGATTTACCTTCAAATTTAGAAATAACTAATGTAATTAAAAAAATTCAAAATATTAAATATATTGATTAATTAATTTAACTTAAGTTTTACATTAAATACTTTAATAATTACAAGTTATTTCCTTGACTTCCTGTAAAAATGATAATCAATTAAATTTTCCATTATTTAAATAGAAAGCCTATTTTAAATCTAATGAAAAGAAATGAAAATACACTATGAAATTTTATGAAATCTTGGTAAATTGGTAATTTAGTAGATTAATTTGGTTATACTTATTCAAAAAATGCAAAGAAATAGCTTAAAGTATTATTGATTTGATGTTGATGAAATTTATATTCAACTTTGAAAAATATTTTCCACAAAAATCGTTATATCTTTATATTTGAAAGAGAAGAATTTCTTTGCATTAGCTAAATTTTAGAGTATATCTATTTATTTGTAGATTCTTTGCTTCTTTAAAATATCTAATACATAGACATACTCATTATTTTTCATATTTTTTGAAGTAGAAATTATTTTTGGTATTTTTAATACCAACCTTTGACACCTGGAATTATATATGAATATCATATGCTTGTAGATAAAAGTATATGAGAGTTCGAGTTTATACTTGGAAATGGCATGGCGCTTTCATTCTTAGTTAGCAGTCAGAGGATCTCGTTGTAAAATATATAAATTAATAATAATATTAATTTATATAAATTTATATAAATATATAAATTAATAATATTATTAATTTATATATTAATTAATAATATTTAATATGTATTTTTAGGATTTTAATTTTATGATTTTTAGTATTTTAGTTTTATGTTGATCAAATTTCATATCAATATACATGAGGAGCACTCTTTTCTTATAGATATTTGGCTGTAGCATATGAATTTTAAACTGAAAGAAAAGCAAACAATCGTTGGTAATCCCTTTTCCATTTCTTACGACGAACCTTTGTTTTATTAATTAGAAATAATGCGAGAATAAATTTTAACATTAAAAATGGAAATAATCAAAAATTAACACTGTAACAGACATTGTAAACATTTCACAGTGTTTAAATTATGTCTTATAATGTTCTTGTAGCATAAAATATTTGATTTAATTATTTATATACAGATTTTATAAATTAGTAGAGACTTAGATTGCTTATTAACATTAAGTACATTAATTATATTAATAAGTTATTGTGAGCTGTTTCATTATTATGATCACTTTAAAATATAAATATTTTTAAACCAAATCATGAGAAATGAACATCAAAAAACCGTAGAAACAATAGAACGATAGTAAAAGATATTATTTTCCTAACAAATTTGTATATTTAAATATTTTAGGTATATGATAAATAACGTATGCTCTAACTTTAAAGTTAATATCAGCAAAAAATTCTAATTTTTCATAATTTTAAAATATTTTTGAGTAATGCAATCAAGTAACTTAAAACGTATGCATATACCAAAAGGAAAGATAATTGATATGCCAAACTTTGTGGGAATAGTATATTTTTAGTTTCAAAGATATTCTAAATCATAGTGAGCACTAAATACTAATAATAATAATGCTTGCAATTTGTACTTCAGTTAACATTTAATGATCAATTGGGAATAAAATAATATGGAGAATAATGCACTGATTTTGCACTAATTCGCAAAAATCATTGAAGCTCTGATCTACTAATGACATGAATAATGATGCTGCAGAATTCTAATTACTTTTATTAACTTTTTATCCGCGACTATTTTAATACGCAGAATTTCAACAAAAATTCAATCTTAATTTATTATTTACCCATCAAAATTGTTAGCCACTTTGTCGCACAATATAGTCACAACTGACTTAGGATATTAATTGAAATATTTAAATATGTGAATTATCGGTGAAATATTAAAGATAAAATAAATATCTTCTTGATAGATTGAGCTGTAACAACTTATTTAAAATAATTACATATTTGCATACTCATAAAATAAAATCCAACAGTTTTCCTATTTTTCCTCATCAAATTCATTTGCTGAAATTAATTTCATAACGTATTAAGTATCACGCTTCTGTCTCAAAATATCAAAAAGAAATCAATATTTTTGTGTACATTAACTATCCCAAATCAATATATATATATATATATATATATATATATATATATATATATATATATATATATATATATATATATATATTATATATATATATATATATATATATAATATATATATATATATATATATATATATATATATATATATATATATATATATATATATATATATATATATATATATATATATATATATATATATATATATATATATATATTACTAAAAACATGCTTCATCAAAGAAAAATATAAATGGAAGAGTTCTTTCAACAAAAGCTTGAGCAAAATGAAACTAATATATGATCATAAACAGTGGATTAGGGATTTATTAAAATATCCTGCTGTATAAGAGATTTGTACATTCAACTAAACTGCAACAACTACAACGATAAAATTATTGTTATCCATTCCATGTCATTTCTAATTTAATAATTTTTATTTTACTAGTATTAACACACAACATCTGTGGAATATTTGTAAATGCTAGACTTTAATCTTGACATTTGCTTTAATGACAATTGGCGCAAAGTCTTTAACATAGACAGTGTCTACGAAATTTGTACCTAATTTGGCAATTTTACGACCAGTTGATTGGAGCCATGAATTTCATGGTCTATAAATTGTTAAACTTAACAATGAAATTATACCTCACAATAATCATTTTTAAATAACAAATAATGAATAATTTTGAAGGACATAATGTTCTCCCTCATATATTATAGCTTCCTTTTATTTCTTTTTCTAGTAAGTTTGTCTTATATGAGGAAGAACAATTCCAATAATTAGTTAACATATGCATGCAATTTTACTTGCAACTTCATTAATCAGTGTTTAAAAACATTTTAAAACAAGACTTTTTGGAGACTGATATTAACGTAAATATTTAAAAATGTGTGTGTTGTGTTGATATAAAATATTTCAAAGTGACAAAGTAAAGTTCCTTAATTTTGCTGTTAAAGTAATTATTTCTAAAATTGGATGGAATGCATCATTTTACAATTGCCTCAAGTGGATTCCCTTACATTTGGGAATCAACGGAAACGAGAAAGCAGACGCCCTTGCCAAAATTGGCACCGAACCCCCCACAGGAGCTCTTACCGATACCTATTAAAACCCTAAAGAAAGTAGCACAGAGAAAAGTACAGGAACTTCAGAATGACATTCTTGTTGATCGTTTTAGAGGAAAAGCATGGGAAAACATACAAAATGACTGGCCTAAATTCTGCCAAAAATCTAGAAAGGAAGCGGTGGCTTCCTTCAGAATGAAAACAGGACACGACTGGCTAGCAGAACAATTACAAAGCCTAGGTTTACTCAACTCTAAGGACTGTCATATTTGTGGTGAAGGCACCCTGAATGATGCACATCTTTTATTTCATGTAAAGGACTGAACAACGATGCCCAGTTGAGAGGCGACATGTGTCACCTTTACTGGGAAGCCAGGACCCATCTCCTTGAACTTTGTTTATTTTTTCTCTTGTATTCCTTTATATGTTAACCCAGACTCTTTTCTGTACTGTGTTTGCAATTTTCAATGGATTAATTTTTTCCAATAAAGCCATATTAAAAAAAAATTGGCCTCAAATTATTATTATCATCAAAATTATTTGTATCCATGTTTTTTAAAAACAAACCTAAAATATTATTTAAAGTATTAATCACATGATCGATAATTCCTAAAAGCGTTTTCAATACTTTGTTCAAATTTGCCATCTAAACTTAGATTCTATACACTAGGAAAAAACATCTAATGATTATTTTTGATACAATCATTTTATGATACAAGTAAAGAGCAGTTTTAAGAAAAATCTTTAAGAATGTGCATTTGAGTATTTTACGTTACCCTTTAAAATGCTCTTTTCATTTCCAAAAATATTATAAGCCTTATTTTTTGCTGAATTGAAGGAAAATATTGTGTAGTTAATCGCAATTTATATTTACAACAAAACTTTACTTATTTTAAATAAATCATCTGAACCTAAGTTTCTTACAATGTTGTAATACTTTTCCCCATCGAATGTTTTCTTAAATAATGCTGTTAATATTTTTATTAGCGTATTTTATACAACTGATTATTTTATTACAAAATAATTAATAATAAATTTATCCTGTAACAGGATGATATAATATTCTTTTAAAATATTATTAATACATAAAATTCACGAAACATATGTCTCAGTACATGTTATTTGCCAAGTTTATGTATTGCATCTCAAATTTCTTTTGTGACATGTGTTAAAAAATAAAATATTTTAAGAAATTTAAGAAGATATAGAAATTTATTTTCATAAAAATAAAATTTGTGAGAGTTGTTTTCAAAAATTGCTATATTCACATGTTTAATAAACTGAATTGATCTCGCTCATTAATATTAAAATAGTACTTGTAACATCAAATTTTAATTTTCTTAGTAAATTATCATTTAATGTGTAAACTAATTAATAACAAATATAGGGTGCAGTTTTTGTACCATTTTTATGTAATTTTAAATGTCTCATATTAAATAACTTAATATTGAATTTTAAATATAATTTTCATTTATATAATATATAAACATTGATTTCCTTGTTGAATCTCTTTGTAATCGATGCCTTATAATTGATTGCAAATATTTCATTAATGTATTTTTAGTGAAATAAGTAGAAATTTTTTTTGAATTTACGAATATAATATAATATATTTAATGTTAAATTAAACGTTGGATGGTTCGTACATTTTGTAAGAAAATGAGCTATTTATATAATTACATTAAATAATTACAATTAAAATATATTCCAATGAATTATATTTAATTACATCAAATTTACTATGATTGTAAATTAAGTTAAGTATTTTACTTTGTTGAAAGAGGAGAATATTTAGGAATACTTATTTTTTTATTTTTTACATTTTATTACAATTTAAAATTAAAATTTATTTTAAAATTTTACTGTGCTTACTTAATTTTATATAATATTTATAAACTTTTATTAATTTGAATTGTGTGATAAATTTTAGGCAATCTTTCAAATTTAATAAAAAATAAAATAAAATTTTCTTTATTTTGTCGTATTAGCATATTTTATTTTTTAAACGAGTCAACTTATGTCTATAAGAATGTTTACTAATGACAAATATAACTACATTTACGTGATTAAGAACTATATTGAAATATTAGAGATTTTTTTTATTTGTATTGTCTATAATTTCAATAATTATCTGATATTTGGAATAATTCACAATTTAAGTAATGAAATGATTATATGGTTTTATATTTTTATAGAGAATAGAGAGAAAAGGCCTTCTGATTTATAAAAGGTAGTAATGGAGTAATATCCCACTCATAATTTACTTAAGAATTCAAAGTTTCTTTTTCAGATATTAATTTAAAAATGTTGGGAAATTCACTTACTGCATAGACCTTGGTAAGCCACGGCTATTTTCTTTCTCTGTTCACACGCTTCTCTGTACAATTTACACTCGTTAATGTAAGAAATTCCATCTGTACCACACACTGGCTCAAAATCTTCCGCACATTCAACACAAGCACAGTAAGGCTTTCGATTTTTCATGAAACACATGGCACCATTCTCACATTCATGCTCAAAACAAGTACCACTTGCACCTAGAAAAAATATATTTAATATAGTATACTTATATTTGTAATATATGAATTATTAAAACGCATACAATTACTAACAAAAAAGTATTTTGATCCACACTTTTATCAAGAATTATTATTTATTAACAACATAATGTGCATGGTTAAATCATTTTTGGGGACATAACTGTAGTGGTTATGAAACTATTCTTTTTTTAACACTAGACACTTTATCTCTGTTAGAAAATATTATAACTTGTATATTTTAATTACATAATTAACGCTCACCCTGTCAAGTGGTTAGAGTGCCTGACTACGGATAGGGAGATCCTGGGTGGGTTCGAATCCCAAATCGGGCATGGATGTAATTTCTCTGTCTGTCTATCCTTTCTTTGTATGAATGAATTGTGAATGGTTGCCTACCCTTTAAACGAGTACCTATGGCATGTGTGTATTAAGTAAGTCGGGATCTACTCCAAAATGTGGTTCAATTGAAAAAGTGGAGCAACGCACAATGCTAGCCTAACTGTGACAAGACAACAACAAACAATTGTATAATTTCTATGTATCAAGAAAATATAAACTACTTAAATTATTCATTAATATGCTATTGAAAGTTTTGTATATTTCTGTCTACATATATCAAAATACTTTATTACATTTTTATGCTGCATTAGTTTTTAAATGAACATTTTGAAGCTGTTAAAATATGAGATTTTTAATATTTTCATTATAACTGCATCTGTTTAAATGATAGTTAAACTATAATGCCACATAGAATTCTCTGCTGTTATTAATATCACTACTTTGATGAATGCGAATATCTCATGGATAATTAACACCATTCATCTCTTGGGAAATGGATCTTCAATATCTTTCGAATATAGAGGTTTTAATGACAACCTTTAATTCATTATTAAAACAGTGTGAGTAATTGAACGTTTGATCAATAGGCAAAGAGCGGTTATATCACATCATTAAAACAAGACTCTTAGGAAATCGATTCTGTGATGAATTGGATATTTACTCTCGTATATATATTGCGTTCAACAATCTTAAAGATTAATATCTGGGTT
Organism: Latrodectus hesperus; assembly: GCA_037975125.1. Lineage (NCBI taxonomy): Eukaryota > Metazoa > Arthropoda > Arachnida > Araneae > Theridiidae > Latrodectus > Latrodectus hesperus. The sequence goes on from CM075858.1 coordinate 43,163,488, forward strand.
TGCCTGATATCCCAGGTTTCATGAACTCTGGCACGGATCATAACTCTGCGTTATGTTTGAGAAGTTGATTATAGGAGCGGAGGTAGATAAGTGATGGAGGAGAACATTTGTTTTGAAGCATTTCTGCAATACTAATGTTTGGAAAGCACTGGATATCTGATAATATTCAACGCTGTAAAATATTGATGCTTTCAAAAGGTTAAATTTCCATTGACATGGTAATAAAATGCTTAGTGACAGTTTATTTGAATAAACTGTTCAATATATTGAAATGGATGCAGTTCGGAAACATATTTATTTTAAAAAAATTCCAGTACCATATTAAGGGTGGTAAACTAAATTAGTTTCCTAAATAAAAAGAAATTTTTATCTAAATACATGAATTTAAGAATAATATATATTTATTGAAATTCCTTTTGTAAATTAATGTTTGGAAACAAAAGTTTATAAAGTTATTTCTATATAGCCTTTTTGAATGCCAATTTTTCTTCATAAGGGAAATGTAAAACCTAAGCATAAAAAGTTTACAATTGTCCATAATTACATTTTCATTATAAATAATTGTGTGGATATATTAGATTTTAACCAAACAATGACTTTAATGTTAATGAATAAAACAGCCGTTCGTTTTTCTCTGAATGATGTATAATTTTATCAAAGAATATAAGTATAATCACTTATATCATTAAGATTCTCCCAATCTCTAAATACAGGGATATATAGAGTAACATACTTTTATCAATGGAAAGTAATATACCCACCATTACTTAAATAACTATTTTAACCTTAAAATGCCCCGAAACATGCAAAGATCAACAAATTAGTTGATCTTATAATAATGGGAAATTAACTATATTTAACTTATTACCATAAGTCTAGTAAATAAAATTAGTTTCTGCATATATACTGGGCTATTTTTAGCCAAAATTGTATTCTAAAAGTAGATTAGAAGCAAAAAATGAATGAGTCGCAAGATAAAGGGAAAAAATAGTTAAAAAAAACATTGATTCCAAAAAGTGGAATTATATGTCCTCGATAATGTCAAGAAAGTGAAAAACGACTGAAGAAGCCTTAGATGGAAATCCACTGAATAGTTAATGAAGAGGATGAAGAAGTATTCTACTTTTATTATAACTGCTAAAGTTGAACAAATTATAAGTCATTCTTTTATCATTTATTGTGTTTTTAAAGAAGGGTTTTTCAGAAACAAATATTCTATAAAAGTTTTAATTTCATGTGTGTTATCAATACACAAATTATATATTAATGCTTAAAAATTTGTAGAAAATTTTAATATGTATAGAAGAAAATACATTAAAATATAAAATTAATTAATTTAAGAGTTGTTAAAAATCTAAGGAATATGCTTAAATGAGCAGTAAAACACTTACCACATGCTCCTCTGTAAGCAATGGTCAACAGTCTCTGCACTTCACAACCACTCTTCCTCATCTCACAGTCACTGTGGTAAGTTTTTCCATCGTCCCCGCAAACAGGTCTCATCACAGGCTCACAACTCGGAGGACACTGGCAAGTTGCTATTCCGTACCTATCAATATCACATTCCTGTCCTGGCCCACACTGCAGATTCTCACACGGATTGGCACCTTGAGTTAACATGCGAAATGCTACAATACAGCTAGGATAATCCTTAGGATTAACTTGTCTACATATCATCTAACTACGGCATTGCATGCAAATATTTAAAGATAATGTTGAATTAGTGTTTTCTCAAATATTCAAAACGAAACATTTTTGTTAATTTTTATTTTAATTAGTTATGATAGTAAGCTAATAAGTTATTTTATTGTTTAATTCAATTTCGAATGAAACATTCTTCTTAATTGTAGATTATTAAAATTATTGGATTTGACAAGAAAATTTTAAAAACATATAGATAATTAAAGTATAAATTGCTTTGAAATCCGACAAAGTACACGTAATCCATGTAGAAATATTTCGATAGATTTAATACAAAATTACAACGAATTGCTTTAAGATACAAAATTGACAGTGGTAATATATTCTGCCTAATATGTAGCAGTCATAATTTATACTGGATATATATCATTTATATTACTCAGTATTGTAGCTAATTAAGAATGATACGTATAAAGCATAATGTATTCATGTTACAGAAGGAAGAGAAGGAATTTGTCAAGGTCAGTAATTTCACAATTTAATACTCTGTTCTCACCTTGGCTTATAAATGAGACATCGCTATTCAAAGAGAAAGGTTTCGGGTTCAAACCAGATACAACTGAACAGCGATAGAAAGGTGTTGCTTTTCTGTTTTCAACACGCAGGTCGATTAGTTTGAAGTTTGGAAGTTTTCAGGATTTTCTCTCTAGTGACATGCAAATAACGCTTACTATCAGGAAAAGTAAACCCGAGAGGCAATTTATGTTGTCGATTATAATTGCTATAAGTCACAGAGGTTCCCATTTAGGGATTTCCAAATTTAAACTTCTAAATCCATGACAAATTTGATATGTTACTTGTTTCTAAAAGATGATATTGCACTGTAAATGCTCAAATAACATATAATTTTATTAAAAATATTATAAAAACTACAAACAAAAATAAAGTATCCAAATATAAATTAATACTTAATTTCTATAAGTTTCTTTAAAATTCTAAAGCATTGTCATATTACTTTCAGAAATTAAATCTTTAACAAGATTGCTTGCATCAGAGAAAAATCTGCAAATTTGGAAGTATAATGTATTTATTTTTGCTTCTTATTATCCAAAAGATTAATTTATTGCCCACTTTCTACAAAGCAACCCCGAAACCTATTGTTTTATAACTTGTAAATCATCAACAGAATCTAACAAACTGGTGTAATAAAAACAGAATTGTCGGTTCAATCTGTAAAGATTAAGTATTCTTATTTTTAAAACAAACTATTTTGCAAAATAGACATAAAGAATACCTTAAATAGAAGCGAAAGTGTGAATTCACAAAAGAAAACCATTTTTAAAAACTTAATTTCATTAAAAGTTTATAATTTTTAGATTTACTACATGTGCTCTTTTTGAAGTATTGAAAAATGTCTTCCTTGTTTACTTTAAATTAATTTTTAAAATTTTTTTGAGTTCCCTTTAAATTAATCTAAATCTTATAATACGAATGGTCGTGAACGTCAAACCTTTCAGAACATGAGAATTCAAATTGATTGAAATTTTTACAAAAAGATTAAACAATTCGTAAATTGTTAAGTCAGAGTTAGATGGCCTTTACAGGGCACTTCAACTGTTTTCTATAATTATCTAAGCAATGTTAAGAATATGTATGTATAAATTTAATAAATTAAAGCAAATCAATCATTTTACGAATTTTAAAAAAATTGGGAGAAATTACTTTATTTAAAAACTTTAAATTATTTCAGTTCTTCAAGACATTAGATTAATATATATGAAACCCTTTTAAAATGGAAGTTTTATACATTATTTTCAACGGGAAAAAAACTAAAATTAGAACTTTTGATGCAGCTTAGTAAATGAAAGCTTCATTATATATGATATGTGAATCTAAAATTTCAAAATATATTTTAATTTATCTTGGAGTATTTTAAAATGTAATTTTTTAAGCTATTCATTTACACACTAATTTCACATTTAAGCTTCTGTAAAATTCATTGTTCATTTTACAAAATGTACTCCACACGATTATGTTATTTTTCAGTTAGTAAATGAAAACAATAAAGAGCTAAGGTGCGATCTCACCTGAACTGCATTCTCCGCTGAAGATGATGCGAAGGCTTCTTCTGGACTTGCAGGATTCGACTCTTAACGAACATTCATTGATGTATGTTTTTCCATCGGAGCCACAAACAGGTCGGAAGTCCGGAGAACATATTGCATTGCAACGACATATTGGGTTGCGATTGTTATCTAATTGGCATACTTGGGATGCTGGACATTCTACACCTTCACAAGGATCTGCAGTAAAGAAAATAAATTGGCTTTCATGATATTGTTTTAAAAAATATGCTTAAAATATTTAAACAATTTTATTATTGATAATAAAAGAGCTCTAGTACAATTGTCCAATTTAAAGTATAAAATATTTAAGGTATATTCTACATTCAAGATCAAACAATTAGTAAATGAAAGAAACATTATCAAGATATATCATCATATATTAGCAATTCATATTATTAATTAAGATAAAAGTATAATGGAATTTCTTTTACTAAAAGATTAAATTTAGTGAACAAACTTATTATTTTTATTTTTGTTTGAATTCATATAATTAAAAGATTATCTAAATATATTTTATAAATATTTTGAAAGGAATATTTTGGGAAAAAAGCTTGAAAATTATATATTTTCTTCTTTATCTCTAATATAAATTTCCAGATATTTTTCTACACATTTTGTCATATTTCCAGATATATCCCAAATCCTTTAGATTATTAAAGACTTTTAAATAATTATTTCTAATAAATTAATCTAAATCCTAAATAAATTATTCTTAAAAAATTATTTAGGATTTTTAATAATGCATAAGTTTTCATCTGTATAAAAATATTTTCCACTTGTTGTCTTAAATACAAATGAAGTTTAATAGTAAGCGAAAAATATTCTGCTTAGATTTGCCTCCAAAATTTGTTATATGAAACATGCATTGTTTTTAATATATATGTATACGACTACAACTGAGAGAACTAATGACGATTATGTATTAGTTATTAGTCGCGTACCCAATGGGCTTAACATCATTCGTGATCCCGAAAGTGGGTAGGTCTTCATAATTTAAAAGCAAGAAGAATTTCAAAATATATATGAATTGTTAAAGTAATTCTATTCTATAGCTAATAGAAAATTCTATTTCTAAAAATTGTAATAAAAGATACGTTTAGTTTTTGTTATTACATTTGTTATTCAATTTAAACTATCTAAATTAATGTTATTAATTTACATTTGAAATATTTTCTTAAGAAAATAAGATTAATGAAAAATTGCTCTTTTAAATGTTAAGGAATAAATTAAAAGTAAGCAATGTTTACAATTATGCTTAGGTAAGAAATTTACTTTCTTAAGTGATAATTATAAGATAGTGCAACAACATATAAATAATTTTACAATATTATTTTCACTAGTAAAATTTAATTCGAACAAGAAGTTAAGCACATTTTTAAGTAATATTTTTTAAATATTACAATTAGATATTTATTAGTTATTATAGAGATTAATTAAATATAATTACATTAGATATTTTTTAATATTCTTTATTATCAATCAAATTCGTTTTACTTAATTAATTTAATGACATATAAATATTAGATAGTTTAATCTATCATATATTTAAATTAGTATAAAATCCTATCAATTCTAAAAATAAGCACTTATATTTAGCTTTTAACGAAGTATCTAGTTATTAACTAGGGATTTTTTTTATACAAAGTAGGAAATATAATGCTTACATGAACATATTTTTGGATGTAAGAAAACATACAATCAATTTATGAAAAAATTCCTTTAGGTTAAGGAAAGAATTTTGTAATATACTTTGCAGGACTAAAGCCTAAAAAAGCAGTAAATCGATTTTCTATCTTGAATATTGGATGCTATAAAAACATCTACTTTTAAACGATAGTTCTATAAATTCAATACCAAAGGATTTTCTAAGGGAAGTATTTCTTGAAACTTTTTATTGATTTTCTGTAAAACATATCTTAATAAAGTCTATGCCCACGTTTCTCAATTCTTAAGATAAAAATCTTCACACGTTCTCCAAAATCATAATGTATCCAGTTTCCTTTAAAAATAGAAGGTTGGTGGTCTATAAAATATGATTTCGTGTTATTTCTGCGCAATTCATACGACATTCTTTATCCATAGGATCAGAAAAATGGTTTAACAAAATTCATAATTTATATTTTCTTATATCACTTATAACTCAAATATAAAGTTATTAGTAAATAACATAATAGTTAAACGTAAAATACTGGTGTTAGAAAGGGTAAAAAGATGATACTAAAGTAAAAACTTTACTTATGATCAATTTTGATAAAAAAAAAAATTTAAGCTATGCTCTTTTTCTCTTTTAATAACTAACTTTTTTTAAAAAAGCTAACAAATGGTAATTTAATTTTTTGATATAACCTGATATTTGAAAATAAATTATTTCTAAATATATCTTATTTATAAAATAAAATAAATAACTCTAGATAATTAATAATTTTCATTTTTAAGAATAGGCAGCTTTATTAAGATAAAATCATGTTTTCACTAAATTTCACGCAGCAATTTTTGCATTAAAAAAACAAGTCAATTGTTATAAATCCGTGAAAAAATTGGTTTTTAGCAAAGCAAATAAACTTTTGTCAGTTACGACAATTTTTCTAAGTTCACTTTTTCGTTCCTCAGTTATAAAAGAAATTTCAGAAAGAGATATAGGGAAATGAAAGCGATTTTATTTTCTCATTAATAAATTACACATTTTAAGCATTTTTTCAATTTGAATTGAAAAAAAAATATTGCAATATAAAGTGATCAAGTGATTTGTTCAATTCAGTCATTCAATATAGAAAATGAAAGAGCATATTTTGGATATTACTTTAGCTGATTTATATTGTTTTTTATACTCTTTCAGAATTCATTACGAGGGATTTAAAATAAAGAAGTCAAAAGCAAAAAAACAGAAATTGCTTCATTTAATGCTGTAAATATAAAAATGAACTTAAATACAAACGTATCTATAAGATGTCATTTTTTAAATAGTGTAAATTCAATTATTAAAATTATTGGTTGAGTTTCTTATGCCAAAGTAAAATTATACCAGTAATCCATTTCGAATTTATTTAGTTAAGTTTAATTATCATTTAACTCTAATGACGAAATAAATTTAAAATTGATTTGAAAATATGAAATTCTGATGTAAATCTTCATTATATAAACTGCCATTGAATATAACTTATTCACAAAATATATTGAAAACATTTATATTTAAATTTCACGTGTAAAATATTTTTCAGTAATGGCAATTTAAAAATTTTAAATAAATTTTAAATCATGGTACTTTTTATATTATTAAATCTGTGTTTATTCATGTAAATTCTCTTCCAATATAAATTATACCTAAGTTAAATTTTTCCATTATAATATAAATTTGTAAGTACACTAAAATATAAATCATTTTTCACCAAAATTACTATCGAATTCAAATTGAATATTTATAATTTGTTTCATAAACATTTGCTTAGGTTAAAAAAAGAAAAACTTTCTTAAAACATTTCCAAAAAAATTGTTTTTACTATTTTTTCAATCAGTAACAAAATTTTCGAAAAGTAATTGCACCTTTCCCATTTGTATCTTTCATTGAATGGACAATTAATAATAGTTTGCACCATTAAAACCAACGAGCCAACCATTCACTTATAGTATTTTTATTTAAAATTATATTGACATGTGAGAACTTTTCTATTAAATAATATTTTTAATGAAGAGAAATTACAACGCACTCATTTTGAGAAATATAAAAAGTAAACAAAGAATTTCATTATAATCTATAAGAAATTATTTTGTGCAAGAGATTATGGTCAAATTAATGAAGTTTATTTTTTCGTAAAACATCAATTAAACATGCATATCATTCCTGAGAGCACTTTTATCTAATTAAAATTGAATTTTTGAATCATTGCTGCTATTCAGCATTTGTAATTTCAAAAAATATTTTAATGTTGTTTTGTTGCGAATATGTTTTTCTTAATTCCATTAGATTGATCATGCTAATATTTTCACTTTAAATGTAGTGTAACTAGATGTTTATAATTTTCTTATCCTAGTTAAATGACTTATAATACAATCTTGTTTTGTGAGCCGGAATACATGTCAGTAACTAAACAGTATTTCGGTGTCGAGTTATCGACAGCCTAACGGCCGAAGGACATTTTAAAACATTTAGTATGCACCCTCGGATTACCATCCGTGAGAACATTTGCATAGAAGAGGGTCACATTCACGTTTTGCAAGCTAGGAAACTCGGAAAACTCCTAGGCAATCACCTCGCAAACTTGAATGCTTAAGACAAAACAGTAATATCTATCATAGTGTAAAACGACATAACCAAACCCTGAGAAAACAGATGTTTATATTTTTATTGTCACCTTAAATTTAAGAGCTTTTCCTCTATTCCTTTCAAACCATGTTGTTGGTAAATAAAGGAAAGTATGTAATAAAAGTTGGAACAATGAGACAAGTGTAATAAAAGAATATATTTCGCCTCTTAGAAAGGATGAATGGTCTTGAGTAAATTTCAAGAACGTGTGTGTTTTATATTATATTTTATATGTAAATCTGACCAGTCGAAATTGAGGGGGAGAGATTTCTGACCTATCTCATAGAAGTATAGGAGGTATTATAGAGCTGTAGAGAACCAATGGTGTAAAGAGGAGGAGCCAAGATGAGAATTATGAAGAATTGAAAACTGCATGTAAAAAAGGAGACGACAGAAAAAGGAGTACACGGTTAAGAACTGGATCCTCATTGAGCAGAATGAGAGTATCTGAAAGATTTAAGTTGTAAACAGAGTACAACTGTCCTGTCCAGACGAGGCACTGTCTCGACTTACCTGAATGGAGCCAGATGTCCGTCAAATAGATTGGGGTAAACGCTAAGACATTACGAAGAAGAAACGACAAATTCTGATGAGAGATAGCAAAGATTAAAAAGAAAGCTCATGAAGAATGAGCAAGCCAAGCGAGATGCTGAGCAGTAAGCCAAGTGAGATGTTGAAATATCAGCGGATAAAAATGGAAAGCGAAGATGGCGAGTAGAGGACGGGAAGTGGATAAGAAAAGAGAATCATCGACACCGGAGAGCGGCGAAGCTATTGACGATAGGAAACACCACAATACTACTTTTAAAAGGAGTGAGTCTGATCTCTCGTTATTATTTCGTCTGGTCAAACTTAGTTATGATATATTCCTGTGTAAATGACACAACAGAAATTTAAAGTTAGAATTTTATCAATTATTTAATCTAGAATGATGTAAATGAAACTTCTCTTGTTATTAAGTTAGCTAAAATAAATTATTTACTATATTTGTTTTGAGACTTTGTTTGTGTCATTCAATTATTGAAAATGAATCTGGGTTTTCCTCTGATTTTTTCTGAAATTACCGAATCTTACCACAACAATATTTATTACCCGTTATTCAAAAATGGTTAGGTTCCAAACTAAGAATAAGGCTACGTTTCTTAAGCTCTGAGAATGGTTTCCTAACATTAGGCTACTAAATGAAATGTAATTATTCTTATTTTAAGAATTTGAATACTCCATCTTGAAGTATTGCATTGTGATATAGATATATAAGCACTTGTATATTGTACCTAAAAATGTTTATAAATATTCTGTGATATTACAGCTCAATTTCAACATTAAAACTAGGAGAATACATTTCTTTTGATTCGTGTTCCTTTCTGCTTCCCCATCACTAAAATTCCCTAATTAAATTTGGATATTTTTGCTAATAATAACCATATAATTGAACTAAATAATAAAATATTTTGTGATACATTAAGTAAGGAAAAATATTCTAGTTTAAGCAAATTTATGCTACTAAAATTTAGATAATAATTTTAGTTATAATATTTAATTATGTAATTTTATAATATTATGTAATTAAAATTATGTATTTTTTTTTCGTCATTTTGAAAAAATAAAGTAAAATGTTCTGTAAAATAAAAAAAGAATTGGTTTTAATATAGCATTTTTACTGTGACTGAAATTACAAAATTGTTCATATAACTTGAACAATGCTAACAGCTGTTTTAATTTGTTTTAATATCACTTGTGTATAGTTAACAGAAATCACTGTTTTCACCCTAATTAAAATTTTAGAGTGTTGACAGGAAATGCAAAGATGGTCCTTAGAGTTATATAAACTGATTTATTCATTATTTGAAAAAATCGTGAATTTTCTTGATTGTATTTAACTTTGCCCTTAAAATTTTTGTTTTAATTTTTTTCAGAACAAAATCTGAATTTACAGGACGCTTTAAATTTTTATTTAATTTTAAAACTATGTTAAAAAAATGTGAATTACTTTAAAAATTACATTTTCTTATTAATCAAAAAATTAAGTTTTTCTGTTGAAGATTTTTTCTATCCCTACTAGCTGGAAGGGACATACATTGACAAAGATAAGAATTAGTTGTTAGCAAAATTTAAATTGAGTGCTGAAATCATTTATCTTTCATAAAAGTGTTTTCTGACAAGCTTAAAATTAGTGCGTATATTTAAATATTATGTATAAAAGAAAACAATTACTATTAAAGTAAACTAAACTACTTAAAACTTTTTTATAAATATGGAAATTATAGTTTCATCCAATTTTTAAAAATACTCTAAGTTTAGCATTTAAATTATAATTTTAACATCTTTCTTTATAATATATCTGTGTTTTATAAAATAAACTTGCTAGGGCTTATTTTTATCGCTAAAAATATTTTGCTTTTATTAGAATAAACAGATCAAATATAATAAAATTTAACTTCAATAAGTAACTTTTTTAATAGTGATTTTCATCAATTGAGCTTTAATGATATTTTTCTTGATTTTAAACTGATTTAAATTATCAACTTGTTTGCAAATGTTTGATATTCTAAACAGGCTGTTTATTTTTGTAAATATTTGCATTCATTCTGAACTTTTTAAGGCTGTTTACCATGATTTGCGATTATAACTTATTCAAAACTCTTTCGTATTAAAGATGTAGGAGAAGGTTAAAAATGTCCACGGCAACTATTCTTGGTGTAAAGCACACACGAATCAAATTATTATTCATTTTAGATGGGAATCGTAACTCATTTGCGATTAATTCATCAGGTTTTTTTTTATTATTTTATTACAATTTTCAGTAATTACGTTACTTCATTCGATATAATTTTAAAATAAGAATTAACATCATATCTAAATTAATATCCCGTTAGTTGAAGAAATATTTAGAAATAGTTAGCAAGACTTAACTTGAAGAAATATACTTTATGATTGAAATATGAAATGTACTTTTCTTTTTCTGATTAAAGTTATACTATTTTCATTTAAAACCTTATATAAAATATAAAAATATTAATGTATTGTTTTTGTTATTTATGACACTTGGGTAAGCCAAGGTTGCTAGCAGACAGCTATGCGAAATTAAGTCAGAAAGGTGCGTCTTTCGTTTAATCAAATAACCGTTAACGTGAAAGTACGTCTTTGCTCTAAGTCTCTTCCGATAGATGGCACTACCAGAGGAACCCTCCTTCCATTTTGACTTTTCTCCAGACCATTACACCCACGGTAACGGCTTGATGACCGACAACAGGACTTTCGATTATTCAGATTTAACGAGAGCGTATATCGCATGTACTCGATGGATTTTTGGTAGCTTTGGGAATCAAACCCAGTCTTTCAGGACGAAATGCCGATGAATTAACCATTAGACTATTACTATATTAAAATATTATTATAATTAATTAATCGATAAATAATATTGATGAGTCTTCAGTGATACATTTAAGTATGGTTTGTACCTGAGTATAATTTGTGTGTCTCAGTTACAAATATGACAAATTCAATAAAATGCATTTTACTCTGAAATAAAATTTGAATACTTAAGTTATAATACACAGATATTATACTTAAATATTTTGTTTCAGTTTAAATTGAACAGTAATTAATTTTATTAAATATTTTTGATGAGAAAATATACTTAACATTAATACTCAAGATTTTTATAACATATATATTATAAAGCTATCAAACATACATTATCAAAAACTGTTTTCTTTTAGAAAAAAAGTCTAAGAGTAGGATAAATTAACTAACACCAACAACTATCAAAGTGTCCGATAAATTAGATGTTTTCTTTTTCTCCGTAAAGAAAACTCTTGTAAACGAAAAAGAAACTCTTGCCAAGTTCTGTCAAAACTCGCGGTACAAGATGCATTTGAAAATATTTTTCATTAACTTTCAGCATGAGTAGATCGTAAATCACGTCACCGCAAAGTGATCGATGAGTTTTCTACTTAATTTCTATTTTTAACTGCACACAACGGAGGAAATATGTTTTTCCTTGAACATTTAAATTGTGTTTTTTTAAAGTGAAAAATTGATGAAAAATGAAAGTAAATGAGTTCTTTTTATTTCTTTTGGTCCTCAAAATCAATTTAAGGAAAATAAAATAATGGGGAATTTATGCAAATTTAATGATAAGGGAAAATATACACATATGGGTAGTTAGTAAAAAAATTAAACCAATTTAATTTGAATTTCGTTATATTTCAGATGAAAAATAGTCCTTTAACTTGCTCAAAATTGTTTCTGTTAGTATGTCAACAGGATAATTAAAATAATGTTCGCGCGTGCATCCTATTACCAGCTTTCATTAATTCTAATTTCCTATATTTTATGTGTAAAAATATAAATTAATGTATGTAAGCTATACTATTAATGTGTAATATTTTAGAAATTTTAAGATACAGGAATAAAAAAATTAAAATTATTAAAAACAAGTATTTGTTTCAATTGTATACATGATATATAGCCCAACATAAAATAAAAAGTAATCTAAGAATTTAAATTTTATTTTTAATTAACACAAAATATTTACTAATCATTAGGTTTTATCAAAAAATATGCTTAATAATGCCCCTTGATACACAAAGATATCTAATATGATTTTTAAAAGCGCATATTTTCTGAATAATGCACAAAAGTTATTTTATTTATTTAATCTCACAATAATAAATTGTATAAAATTATTTGGCATCTAATAAAATACTAATAGTTTAAAGGCATTAATCAGTTAATCTTTTGGAAAATTATCCATTATGTCATATATAATAAAGTTACTTCTAAAATATTTTTCTAAAACGAAATGAAATGTTTAAATATTAAATTTGGGTATTAAAAATAATAATTGTAGGCATTTTTATCACAAAAAATAAATAAAATTTAATATACACAAAGATATTTGAATTAATCTGATATTTTTATTGAGCATGAAAATGAGAACATTCTGCAGGTATATAGGGGTTTGCCTATAATAGAAAATATTATTAAAAGAACATTAACTCAAAGAAAAAAATATAATATTAAAATATGTGAACAACAATTAATCAATAGAAAATATGGTACAAATTAGAGCAGTTCTTAAGCTGCACAATGAATTTTTAAATACTTAAATTAGTTCAAAAAATAAAAAAGACCATTATAATTTGCTATATAACATTTTGGTTTTTTATTAGATAATATCAAAATTTCTCTTTTTAAAATATACTATTTTCAATATTTACGAAAAGTTATTAGATTATTGTTTTATTTTCAAATTGCTTAGCATAATTCTTTCTTTTATATATATTAATCATTTATAATTTTAAAAAATGTTTCATTTTAAATAAAAAATGTTTCATTATAATATTACTTAATGATCATAAGTTTAATAAATATTCTATTTCTTAAATTAATGTTCAATAGGCTTTTTAAGCTTGCAACTGAAATATAATTAAACCTGCATATCCTTGTATCTTAATAACTGCTTTCATTATAAGAGTGATATGTGTAGTTTTTATATGATATTTAAAAGTATCTCTTAAGCTATTTTAAACTATTTTTAAATTTTGAAAAAAATGTGCAATTGTAAAATGTAATACAATATTCCTATTTAAACATTTATTAGTTAGTCATTGTTCATGTTTAAATCAGTTTCTTGTGCATTTGATTTAATCTCTCCTAGCATATTAAGTATCGATATTTTATAATCCAAAGTTTTGTTTTTGTTTTTTGTTTGTCGCTCAACGGTCATTTTTTTCACACGAGGGCTAATTAGACCGGGACTTACGGCTTAAAGTGGATTCCGAACCACTGCAAACATCCATGCCCAAGGTGGGATTCGAACCCACGAACTGTTGAACCGAAGGCAAGAGCGCTAACTATTCGGCTGCCAGCTCGGCTTTATAATCCAAAGAGAACCTATATAAGTGAAACATATTCATCATAAGTTTTCTTTACAATTTGTCAAAGTTGTTTTCAAACCCGTGTTATTTAATTGTGATTCAAAATTTTTCCATTCATAATTCATTTATTCCTCAACATATTTTTTTATAAATTTTATTTACATTCTTTTTTAGAAATGTTTTTAAAAAATAAAATTTTCGTCTTCCGTTTATATGATTAATAGTGCATTGAATGTCTTCATTGATGCTAGTAGAATATTTTAGGTATTTTTTTTTAATTTTTATGTAATAGTATTTAGCACTGATTATAGGTTACACTATTAACGCCGTAATGCTGATAAAAGTATTAGTATGAGATTAAGAATAAAATGGAATGTATGTCGATTATTTTTAAAATATCTGTTTGAGAATCAAAAATCTTAAATAGTTAATTAAGCAAGTTTTTTAAACATAACATTAATGGTAGTGAAACTGATAAGTTGAGTAAGTGATGAAATGTCATTATAATTTAGGTATTTGAAATTTTCGCCTGAAAAAAAATTTCTGACACCTTTTCCCTAAAAATATGTTGAAAAGAAAACATTAATTAATTTTTCACAAATACATTTTACTTTGATTTACTCAATGTTACATCATTCCTTTACATGAAAGCAATTTATATATATTTATTGAATTTGATAATTGTAAGAAAACATTATTCTTTCTGGTATTTTCCCTAAATATTTTAGTTAAAAAGATTACATAAATATAGAGTTTTGCTTTAAATTTTTATTTTTAAAAGAAATTCATAAATTTTTTTATCTTATATCTTTTTGTAGCTTAAAATAAAATATGTATGTGATTATTCAGAAGTTTTGAAAAACTTTTCCATTATGAAAGTATTAAATAAAACAAAAGAATCATAGGTATAATAAATTTTGAAAAGAAATATTTATGCTTGATATATTTAACATGACTTTTCTTACTCAAATTTTAAATTGAAGCAAAAAAAGTAATTTTTTCTGAAAAACATTTTAGGAATTTTTTAAATAAATACTACATTTCATAATAACCACGGCAATAACATGAAGCAAAATCCAATCCAAGGAAAACTATATATATATATATATATATATATATATATATATATATATATATATATATATATATATATATATATATATATATATATATATATATAATATATATATAATATATATATATATATATATATATATATATATATATATATATATATATATATATATATATATATATATATATATATATATATATATATATATATATATAACTTCTGAACATCATGCCTTTTAAATGATTTCTCGTTGAGTTATAATGAAAAAAATAAACCGCTTTCATAAATTTTGTTCAGTTATACTTTCAGATATATTTTTGAATATTATCAAAGTAAAATGTTTTTCAATGGTTTTTCTCCCAGATACATAGTTTTAATACCATTTACAGAATTCCCTTTCAAAATTTTTCTGGGTTTCTAATGAAAACTTTTCGATACAAAAAGTTATAATAAAACAATGAAATTTAATAACAAGCCTTTTAATAATTCTATAAATCATTTGCCAAATCTTATATATTTTTTTAATTTTTTAGTAATTTCAGTTATAAGTTTAACAAAATATTTCAATAGGAAGAAATGAAAATATCTTTTTTCTTAATTTTAGGGAAAATAAAAAAATTAGCTTGTTATTTTTAAGGAAAGTATGTTTAACACTCAAAGACCAACAATATTGACATGAAAATAAAGCAGACTAACACTAACTTCCCTTGATGAATTTATCTATAGAAATTCCGTGTATGCAAAACATGGCAAATATCAGCTTATATGTGTAATTTAAGAATGATACAGAAATAGATAAAGTTGATTAAAAGTTGCAAAAAACACATTTAAAGAGATAAGATATCTAAGAAAATGAGCAGAAAATTAGCTAGACGTATTTAAATAATGCTTCTATTTTTATTATTATAATCAAAATTATTTCATTGAGTTTGCACTACCAAAATAAAGATAAAACGGTATTCTGTATGGAAATATATTTTCATGGAATAAATTTTAAAAAAAAACACTTGTATGTATAACAATAGTTGAATAAATTCAATTTTCCATTTTTTAATTACATAAAATTTTAATCAAATAAAGCTTTTAAATGTAAGTAAATTAAATAAAAATAATGACAATTTTAGACGTATTTCTTTTATAAGGCTTTGTTTCGAAAAATTAATAAGGAAAAATATATGTTCACGTTTATTTGATTAGTTGAAAGTGCATTATAATGCAAAACTTAGCTTAGTGTAGAAAATTCTGACTCAGTCAATTTTAAAAGTCAATTTCAAAAACATTTCTTAATTATGAAAATGCTCGTTACATTAGTGAAAAAATGAAGATTAATGATAAATTACGTTTGCTCATTTTGGTAAAGCAATAAAATGTCCTAAAAGGAAGAAGCAATGTTTTTTAAGAGTTACAAGCAAAAACATTCCTTTTTGTAAAGAAATTATTTATATTACTTAAGAATTACTTATATTTTTATGCTTAGTAATTTTCACATTTATGTATCATCATTATTGCATTCGTAAAAATAAAATATTTTGTAAGTGAATATTGATATGAACATCATTTTGCAAGTAACCTTAAATATATTTATCGGTCATTCTTAGAATGATAGTTCATTGTACTATATTTGCCTTTTTTACCTATTGATATCTCTCGATTGAGCCTGTAACTCCTAGAGAGCGCGTCCCCAAGGTGACGGATCGAAGAACACCTCTACTGGTCTTCCAGTGGGTGTTAGAAGGGAAATAAAATAACTTAAAATAATAATAATAAAATAAAATAAGATAACCAACAGGCAGAAGTCCAACCACCCGAGGCCATGGCAAATCCCTTTATGACAAGTGACTAGTTTCTAGTTTTAATGCTACCGAGTCCGGGGTTGCATTGGGAAGTATGCTACGAGGACATTGAATATTTTACAACTCAACATCAATGCCACACAGAAAAAATCTTAAGAACTTATCTGTCTGCTTATCAAAAACAACATCCACGGTGCCTGCCTTCAAGAGATTACACTCAATCCAAAACTAAAATTGAAAATTAATGGCTATACGATAATAAGGAAGGATCGACAGGATGGCTGTGGCGGAGGCCTTGTTTTTCTAATAAAAACACAAACTGTCAAGTTCACAGAACTTTCTCCTGTTGGAAATCCAACAACTAACTCAAACACTGAAGCCCAGGCAATCAACTTGTCTCTACCGAACTGTATCGTTACCAATTGTGAATGTCTACCACCCAGATAACTCAGACATCAACACAGACCAGACCTCATTAAACATCTCAGCTCCTCGTCTTCTGTTATCAAGATTATCCTCGGTGACTTCAATAGCAAAAGTCCCTTATGGAGATGCTTCCCACTAGACAGCAAGGGTGAACAGATAGAAAATCTTCTGACCGACTTGAATTTGTCAACATTAAATACTGGTGGAAACACTTATCTATCAAAAACCAATGGGACCTCTTCTGCAATAGATATTACACGATTGATCTTCCACACTATGGCATTGCCAAGTGAAAAGTGATAAAATCTGCCATCACCGGCTACTCTTACCCATAGTTACTAACTTATCACTAGAAGTTGACTCTACTCCTCAGATTAAGAAGTCATGGAACTTCAGAAAAGCGAAGTAGGATACCTTTACTGAATACCTTGGAACGTACTGATGATGTCGAACATTACCACCCGTAACCATCTGGTTCAAAAGTTAAGCAATGGCATACAGCAGGCAGCTAAGATCGCCATCCCAAGAGGCAAAAGAAAGAATGTTTGGGTACCTTATTGGAAAGATCATGACATTGACATAATGATAAATAAAAGAGATAAAATCTGCAGGGAGTTAGAAATGAACAACAGCGATGAAAATAGAAAGAAACTGATTTCAATCAGCTCCAAAATAGAAGCTGAAATTGTAGCCTGTAAACACGTGAAATGGGTAGACTTCTACAGCAAGGTAGATCCCAGGCAGGATCACCAGTATTGGAAAGTGATCAATGTTCTCAATAATCATTGCACCCAAGAACCTATGGAATTCAATTCCTATGTCATCACTTTTGACGGAAGCTCATCCAAAAATCAACAATGATGCAGCAAATCTGCTCGGCCAATACTATTGAAAAAGCAAGTAAACTAAGCTTCAATAAGGAAGATAAGAAACAGAAAAGAACCTACAAACAGATGATAACACTAAGCAAGCTCGATGACCAAAATTACATCTTTTCAAACAAACTTACCTTTGAGGAACTGAATGAATTATTAGCCTAGACCCCCGAAAATCACCAGGTATTGACCTTATTTTTGGCCACATGGTTAAGCATTTTGGAGCGCAAGCAAAACTCACTCTTCTCCGTATCTTCAACGTGTTCTGGAGTACAGGAAAGCTACCTACCTCATGGAAAAGTCAACTATTATTCCGATTTTAAAACCAAAGAAAGATCCCACAAACTGCAAGAGCTACCGTCCTATCTCACTTACCACCTCCCTATGTGAACTTATGGAAAGGATTATTCACACAAGAATCATGATAAGGTTCAAAGAAAACAAAGTGCTTCACTTCTACCAAACAGCTTTCTGAGATCAGCTTAGTACGATCGACCAGCTCTTCTACCTCTTACAGTCTATCAATGACGGTCTCCAGGAAAATCCACATAAAAAGACAATTGCTGTTTTTCTGGATCTCTCAGCAGCCTTCGACCATGTCTGGAGACAGAAACTCATTGAGATCATTCACCATGCTGGCATAACTGGTGACACTCTGCTCTGGATAAACGAATTCCTGAGGGATAGAAAATTTGTCTTAAACGTCAATGGAATCTACTCAATGACACACCGCAATTGGGCAGGAATCCCCCAGGGCTCGGTCCTCAGTCCATTGCTGTTCCTCCTCTGCATGAACACCATCCATGAATACATTAGTAGAGAAGCCAAGTTAGCCTGCTATGCAGATGACATTGCTATCTGGAATAAGAACTCTGACGTGTCTGCATCGGAGGTTATCCCCAACACCAACCTGACGAACGTTGAAACCTGGGCCTCAAACCTTAAACTCCTAATTAACCCAGAAAAATCTAGTCTTTGTGTCTTCACCACTGACAGGAAAAACAGGAAATCTTTTCGCCCTGACATCAAGATCTTCAACTCGTCCATCAACCAAATTTCCATTCCCAAATATCTTGGTCTCCTGTTGGACACTGAGCTGAGATTCACCAAGCATATTGAAAGAACCTCACTCAGAGCATTAAAAATCTAAATATTCTCAGAAAATTATGTGGTTCAACATGGAATTCCAGACCGAAGACCCTCCTAAACACTTACACTGCACTTATTAGATTAGTTCTAGAATATGCAGCACCAATATGGGCTCAAGCATCCTCCTTATCAAAAGAAAAACTTGACACTGTTCAATATAGAGCAGCCAAACTCATTATCGGTGCAGTTTCCTCAACCACTAACCTGCGTGCTGAGACTGAATGTGGTCTCACACCAATTAAATGCAGATAAAATTTGGCCACCATTGAATTCACCAACAAAATTAGGAGCAACAACGAGGAATACATCTTAAATGTCACTTTTCGTGCCTGGACCAACAGGGAGAGGTTAAAAAGATCCTCCACGCTTCAATACGGCAAAGACATCAGAAACAGCATCAGTCTGAGCCACACATTAAATGACATTATTGAAGAACCACCTTTTACTGTCAAACAACCACCCACCGTTAAGAGCAATTTAGACCTGCTGGAATCGTGTTCAAAAAGTGAACCAGAAGAAACCATTCGGAGAAAACATATAGAAACTATTACCAATCTTTCTAAACCAGATATTTTCACCGCTTAAACTTACGGTTCTTCCAACTCATAATGCGACAGGGGAGGTTCTGGCATTTTCGTTATCCTTCCAGACCAATCATCCCTCAAACATTGGGTTGCAACTGGAAAAATTGCCTCCAACTTCATCAATGAACTGATTGTCATAAAGGCAGCTCTTACCCTTTACCTCCCACAGCCAGTCCCCTCGAATGGCACCAACATATTCTCTGACTGTAAATCTGCTCTGAAGGCCATTAAAGGAGGTAAAACGAGACTTGCCCAAGACATCAACGCGCTTCAGTCCACCATAGTTTCATGGGAAAAAACCTGCACCATCCACTGGGTCCCTGAACATGTTAACATCGATGGAAATGAACAAGCGGACTCCCTCGCCAAGGAGGCTAGAAATATCAATTCCCCTCTCACGACTACCCCTTGCTTAGATGCAAACACCGTTCCAAGTCATCAGCTCTGCGGGAGACTAAGGAAAAAATGGTGCCTACCGGAGTTTAATTCTGACCGTTGTATCACCTCTACCATCAGCAGAATGCGGACTGGGCACATGAGGGGTATGAAAATCATGCCCGACGGATCTAAAACATACGCAGAATGCAGCCACTGCACAGGAGTTCCACTAGATCCGAGGCATCTCTTCAATTGCATCTCTGTTGCCTCGACCTTCTTCAGCATCGGCACAACTTCTGCCATGACACTCTCTATACCAAAAACGCTGAAGATGTGGCCAGGGCCTTTGGTCCGATATCACTTGCCTCCATGTCCCATTGGTTCCATATGCCTTTGATTCATGGGCCTTTGATCCCATATGATCCATATGCCCTCCATGCATTTGGTCCCATATCACTTGTCTTTTTTTACCTTTTCTTTTCTTTTTTTTTCTCTTTGCACTTGTCACACGACAACAACAACACCCTACTGATATGTCAACGCGTATACCTAATTAACAAATTATCCTACCATCAAAAAATGTACAATAAATGTTGGTACTTTTTAATTTTTAAGTATCTTTATACTAATGTAGTTTAATCTTGAGATATTATTTTTGTTATTATAAAATACAGAGCGTACATTACATGTTCAAAAAAATATTGTACATGTCAGTGTACATAGTTTGTAACAGACAAGTAGACAGTCTTCAGGCACACATTTAAACAACATGGTTCCAATGATTAAAAAAATCAATTTACTATTTAATATATAGTTTTCCATCACCATTGTATATAAACATACATAATTTTAAAATAATATTGCATTACATTATTTTGAAATAAACACGTGATATTCAATAATCTATGCATTAAATAGGATGCAGTAATTATATATACACATATATATAATTACTGCATCCTATTTAATGCATATATATATATATATATATATATATATATATATATATATATATATATATATATATATATATATATATATATATATATATATATATATATATATATATATATATATATAAACGAAAGTCAAAATTGTGTTTTATCAAAATATTTATTTATAAAAAAAATTATATCTCAATACGGTGAGCAGTAGGAATATTTTCACATTATAATACAATGTATCATTTTAAATCATCAAACAATCAAAGATTTTGTTTGATTATAAGCTATCAGCAACCTAAAGACTTAAAACATTTTAAAATCTGATTCAATTTTGCTTCCAGAAGTACTGAATGATGTAAAAATGGAGGAACAGTCTACAGTGGAGCCAAGCTTTAAAATATGATGTGCTTACACTTCGTCTTTCATGTAAAGCAGCAAAGCAACATCCTTTCTTTGACTTTTGTTGAAATTTAATTCAAGAACTTCTGCTCTGAAGGAAATATTGTTCCTTTGTATGTCAGTGGAGTGTTATATTTAAGAAAGTATTATTAAAAACAGTCATGTTAAAGATAAAATAATGTAAAAAACTTAGTTTTTATGGTCTACATATTTAACTAAATATTCATTTTAAAATACACGAGTATTAATTTCAGTTAATAAAAACTCAATTTTATCTCTACTTATCGTTTTTAATGAATTTGTGTCTTGAACTAGAAATGGTTTCCTCAAAAACGTAAATTTTTATTAATTAAACGCAATTGTTATATTGAAAGACATCCTTTAGCTTTCATACAGCCGATTTTCTCAAAAATGCTTTTATTCTGAACAGGGATGATTTAAGGAGAAGGATATTTTGTACAAACATTATTCTTTATTTAAATCAGTGCCTCAGATAATGTGCACAATGCTTTAATTATCATTCAACCAGGAAATCGTTTCCTCGTTAAAATGTAAACTAATATTTTTAGTATTTTTCCATTTATTTTCTTTACGTCTCATGATTATTCTATTGCTAATAAAAAATATGATGTTCATTATTTAATTATGTAGAATATATATTATGTTTGAATAGTGATACTGTGTTTTTTAATATAAATTATTGGAGAAAAATTTTATAACATGTTTTTTAAAAATGAATTTCCTAAAAATAACTATAATGTATTTAAAAATACTAATTGTTAAATATTGCATAATGCTGTTAATATTTGAAATAAATCAACTGTTTAATTTTAAGTATTATTTTTCTTTGAATTTTAATTATATTTAAAATTGTTATTTTTTTAAATTCATTAAAAATACTAAAATTAAATATTTTATGGATTGTAAAATAATATGATGCATTAAAACTTGCAAAATCACTAATGAAAAATTTATGAATCACAATAAATTGAAAAATTTATTTAATAATTTATTATTATAAATTGAATTAGCTATATGGCTGTGATTGAATAAGTTATTATTCAGCATATGCAATAGCAAATATTGCTTGGTTAAATTAGCTGAGTTGTTAATTTAATTGAAAAATTTTTTGTTATTACATATAAATATATTTTTTCATTATCACATTTGTTTCAATACACTGTCATTAACAATGTTTGCCTTGTTTTATTCCTCTGCTTTCTTGCCGAATATTTTTTTGCGTTTATTCTTCTGTGATTTCACAAATATAAGAAACTTAATGTTCAAAATATTCAACAGTACTATTTTGTTTTATCAATGATTCCATCGAATTTAAAAAAATCTCAGTGAATCTTAAAATGTTTCTTATTTTTTTTTATTATTATTTTGAAATATCTAACACAAAATTGCATATTTTAAATTTTTATATATTTCTATTACATATCACAAAAAATCATGATGCAACCATGTTATTTGAACATCATAGGAAAGAAAAATATCACTAGAAAGATATTCTTTATAATACACAGAGTATCTTTAACATAAATGAAATAATTTTCTTTATTTAATTTAGGTACATTTTCTATTTGTTTGTTTTCAGTTAGTTTTTTTGTATTACATCAAGATTCTTTCCAGCGTTTCAATTTAATTAAGAAAAGTGATAATCTTGCAAATATTAAAATTTGCAAGATTATTTTCATTAATGCATGTTTTATAAGTTCTTTAACAAATGAAAATTATTTGCAGGATATTTTTGAAGTATTGCTGAAAGATAAAATTGAATATGTACCATATCTATTTCAAAGCAAAATGTTTTTTATTTTTCATGTTTTATGTAGATATTTACTATAAATTTATCATAAATGTTTTGTCAAATAGGGATCAAATCAGTACTGTCTTAGTATCCTTAGATATTACATATTCTGAAAATTATATGTGTTAATTAAGATCATTAAGGATTTTACGAGCTGAAGCAAATTTTTGCTTTATATTTGGCATTCTAATTTCGATGCTTAGTAAAATATAGCATTTAGCAATTATTGATTCACACATATGTCTTTTATTTGAAGTTAATATTTATGTATTAGGCTGCATCTCCATTTTTAGGAAATATGCAGATTTACAATTAGTATTCTTATTTTTATTCTAGTATATTACTTTTAAAACAAGCACTTCATTTTGTTAATAAGAAAATGCGTCTTTCTATAAAATAGATGTAAATATATAGATATGTAAGACTAACTATATGTCAAATACTAGCAAAAGAAAGAAATAATCTATTAAAATCAAATAAAACTACAAAATGTTTACTGATACAATAAACATTTCCTTCTTTTTTTCAAAATAATAAAATAAATATTTTCAATAACTTTATCAAAAGCCATTTCAAAATATTGTTTTTTATCCTCAGGCAGTGTAAAATAAAGAAATAAATGTTTTCTCTCATAAAAGGAATCTGCTGATATCAGTTTTTAATTAAAAAGCCAGAAGTATTTTCGACTTCCCCTTAAAGCGGCAATTCAATCATTTAATGCAGCCAAAGCATTTTGCTTAATTATCTTCCAGCCGGGAGCGAAAATTTCACTTCATAGCTTGTTTCCTTTCATCAAAATCATCAAAATTATCCTTCCTCCCCACATTGTTGTCCTCAAATAAATGCTGTTAACACTTGCCTCTGGACTTTGAAAGCTTAACTAAAGCGCAACCAACATTAAAGGCATTCATTTATTAGCTAACGGAATTTCGGCTCTGCATTTCAGATATTAGAGACTATTTTAAAACAAAATCTATAAACATGTATGCCAATACATGAGTTTAAAAAAAACCATATATTATCTGGATAATTGATTTGAATAATTTCTGTTAATTTGAACTATTATATTTTTTATAACTTTTACATCAATAATCTATATTTGATTACTTATTGTTTTAGTTACATAAGTCGTTTTTACGAAATGCATAAAATAAAAATTATTTAGTTTTCTTTTTCCATATTATTTCTTCCATCATCTAAAGTTATAATATTAAGAGACTTAGATTTACTATCAAAGTAAAATATATATGCATTTTTAATTGATAAAGTTAAAAGGCATAATTTTCAAAATGTTAATCTTTTTCATAAGATAATGTACCAGATTATTTGAAAATAATTCACCTTCCCTAGAGGAGACAACTTTACTTAAATTCAAAAATTTTTAATTTAAATTTAATATTTGATTTAGAATTTTTGATCAGTTTGATCAATATAACATTTTAACCAACTAATAAACATAACAATTTAAATAAATTTTAAATTATTAAGAAGTAAACGCATAACAATTTAATATAGGAATTCAAAAGGCATTCTGTTTGCTTGCTTTATATAATAAAATAAAGTGTTCTAAATAATAAGAGTCAAATCCTTGAAAACAAATATTTTCGAAATTAAAATTATAATTAATATGTTTATTCATTTTAACTCTAATAATAAATTTTAGCTTATATTTTTTTCGATCATTTAAATATTTTGATATATTTTTTTGCATTAATTTATATTATTTTTAAAAATTCAAATTAAATATAATAGAGCGTTTGAAATTTGATACTTGAAAACATTGAATCAAATAATTTTGCCAAAGATAAATTTATGTACTGAAATAAAATTTTCTAAATATAAAAAACAAATATATGAGAAATATATTCTCAATATCATATGAAACATGCATTTTTATAGTATTATATAATTTTACTAAAAATGGGAAATTACACAATTAATTTGTAAATATTTTCATATATATCCACAAAAATGTTTACTAATTTATCAAAAAAATATTTAAAAATGTTCATTTGGAAACACAGTAATATGCAATTGCTTTATGCCATAATAATCTAATTCACCTATCAACGTAAGAGTTAAATATTATATAAATTCAAATATGAAAACAAACATGTTTATAAAATAATACTTAATGTGTTTTCTATATTTAACATATTAAGAGAAAATTTCATGAAAAACTTCTCATTTTATTTACATTGGGACTTTTACAAATTAGAAATATTATATAAATTCAAATAGGAAAACAAACATGTTTATGAAATAATTCTCTATGTGTCTTTTACATTTAACATGTTCAGAGAAAATCTGGTGATAAACTTCACATTTTATATGCATAAGGACTTTTACAAATTAGAAATTTGATAATTTGAAGACACAAAGATAATTTCAATACACAAAGATATTTATTTGAAAAAAATATAAAAAACAACGTTGGTTATGTTTAAAATTTCCTTTAACTTATAAAATTTTGTAACACCTTTAAAATTTGTATTGGTTTCCTATAAACTAAACCATGGAATATATAATCTTTACATTTACAAGATCATTATTCAGACACAAATTAAATTATAACACTGATTTGTGGTTAAATATTTTTAAAATATGCAACAAAATTTTATACTGTAAAAAATTTAAATATTACGTAATAATTATGTAATTATCAGCAAAATTATAGGTCAATGAATTTGCAATGCATGCATAAAATTGTGAGCTAAGAATCAAAAACAATATCACATTTAAAAACTAGTAGCCTATAAATGGGCTAGATGGTGTAACTGCCTGCGGATACATATGTATCTAATTGTAATAATCCTATTATTTTCTGAAATATGTTTACAAAAATGCAGAGTAATAATTGCAAATGTATTCTTATAAGCTGATTTATTACATTATTCTAATTTGATTATGTGAAATGTAAACTTTAAAATGTTTTACTTTTTGCTGTAAAATTGATTATTTGGTTAATGATTTCATATTGCTGTTCCAGAATTGCTTTGTTTTAATTTTGAAGATATAGCTTCATATAGACAAGTCATTCACCTGAAAATTATCATTTCTTCAAAACTGAAATTTTAAAGAAATTACTACTGAATAAGTTGAAAAAAATAATAAGTTGCAAACTCATACACAAAAGAAACTGGACAATATTGCAGGAAATATTTTGGTGCTTACAATTCAAACAAATACATAAAGCATTAAAATATAGTTTCCATTTATTTGTCACTGTACTTAATTAGGAAATATTGAATTTGAAAAGATAAAAAAATTTTGTAAGCATTTTGAATATCTGTGCATATATATATATATATATATATATATATATATATATATATATATATATATATATATATATATATATATATATATATATATATATATATATATATATGTATTGAGCAATATTGATATATAAAATATTATTAAGAATAATAATCACAAATAACTATTTACTACTACTTAGGTAATTTATTAAAGCCAAACTATTGCTATTTCTCGAATATTTTAATTTTATAGTCATTACTGATGCTGAATTATTTATGAGTATTTATAATTAAATGTACAGATGAGTAGATACACAAAATTATATTTACTTATTAAAAGGAACCTATAAAGTGCTATCAAAACACTGAAGCCTTTTATTCATAAGCAAATTAATTTATAAAATTCTTTGATATTTAACAAAATTAATAACATTCAAAAATACAAACAAATTATTATTCATATTAACTGCAAGATGGCGCTTTGAATTCAGTATGAACCTCAGATAAAATAGTAAACTTCTAATTATTTTCTGAAAAATGTTAGCTGAAGAAAATAATTATTTTCTGAAATGCATTTGCTACAAGTTGTACAAAGTCATGAATTAAAAATTCTTTTTCGTAAATAGCGAGTAACATGATGCAAAATTTGTTAAAAATATCTCTGTCCAACTGTTCTTATAAAATGACATCAAATAGTTTGGTTTTATCAGCAATGTTCAAGCATCATAACCATGCAACTATGTTAGAAAGAGCCTTCCTTATTATGATGGCTCCAACAACAATGTAGTGATAACCAATGCACCACTAAGAATGAAATTCTTGCTAGTAGATCAATGTACCATCCAGCAGTTCACTTCGAAGTTTCTCAACTGCTATCTTAGAAAAACCTTAATTTATGGTTCAAATAAAATCCTTAGTAAAAAATATTCGTGACATTACTTTTCCTTTAAAAAATAGTATGGAGTTAACACGAATTAAAATTTACTTAGATAAAAATTCATCTGAGATTTTCATTTTTTCATAATTAAATTTTTGTCGTAAAAATGTTTTTAATGGACGATAAATTAAGTAACAGTGTAACTCTGTGTGGGTGTGCTATTGTCACCCTAAGGAAATCTGTGTCGCTATAATTCAGAAGCAGAGACAAGTAAAGTACTCCCGGACATGGACAATTAAACTTGAAGTTATCATTTCACATGAAGAACATTGCAACTGCGACAATATTTTGTACCCGAGATGCCAATACTGATTTTCAGTTAGATAGCTCTGATTAGTTGAGAGACTGATCTTTAGTTAGATAGGGCAGATGTCATTCCTATCGGTAATTCATTACCTTTTTGTTTTTCAAAGCGGCCCTTCATATCCACGCCCAGTGAAAATATAAGCTATTATAATTTGCGTGTTGCCTGTACCTTGTAGTAGATAAGTGATATCTTCTAATAAGTTATACAGAAGATACTAAATAAAGTCATGGATAAAAAATTAAATTATCCTTACATTGTATCCCTTGATTTGAAGAAAGAAGAATAGAAAAGTCTAATTGCTGTACTAAAAGGTACATAAAAAAGCTGGAAAATTGGGTAAATTAAAAGCTAAGTAAAGAGTAAATTTAACTCATAACTGAAAATTTGAGGCAGCAATGGGGCATTTTCCAACTAAATATGCCTCTCCGAACTCTTCGCAATGTTCAACTTTGGTATCATATAAAATGTCAATTCAATCACAAATCTTTTAAAATTTCTCTAGGATGATATAGATTATATTGAAAAGCAATTACAGTATCTGGTAAATTAAGATTCTTTCTTGATTTTTATACTATTTATTAAGCTTCACTTTTAGTCAAATAAGAGAATTTCTACCCTGTAAAGTCTAAACTTTAAATGTATTAACTTGGACATAAATGAATATACTAAAAAATACCCTACAATTGTTATTTTATATGATTAAGGGGAAAATACATAAATAAATTTTTTACATTCAATTTTTAAAATACACGTGACATTATTAAGTTTCACATAAACAAATATTCCTGAACATTTTTGTTTATTTTTAACATTAATATTTTAATTTTGCGGATTCTCAACAATGTAATATGTTTTTAATAGTTTATTGTATGCTAAAATCATACATTTGCAACTTACATTATAAATAATATTAATGCGTATGAAAATATCATAAATGCAGGTACATTCTTATGTCTTTTTTAAAACTAATTAAACATTTAAAACAAGTCCTACACATTTATATGATGAAGATTAATAATTTTCAATTTCCTTTAAAATGCACTGTTGAATTTTAAATTACATTTATTGAAAATATTGTTAATTAAACAATAGGTTGGTAATAATTATTTTTAACTATTAAATAGTGGACTAACAATGATTTTCAAATATTCCTTGTTTTTTGATATCTTGATGAGCTTTTTTTTTATCTTGATCTAAAGAAGAAGCATAAATTTCAGCATAAAAGATATTTCCAGTAACATAAGACAAATTTCTAAGAACGCTTTCTGTTATACTAATTAAATGTAAAATAAACTTAATGTATTTTATTTCAATTTTCTAAATTTCTAATATCGTAATAAAGAGAAACTTTTTCACTATTAAGCAACTCAAAAGGAGAATTTTTAGAAATAAATTCTCAGTGCATTCTATAAGAAATTGAAATCGTCTTCTATACATCAAATAGCCTTCAGAGACTTTTAAATTTAGAGATAAAGATTTTTTAAAAAAAGCATCATTTTCCACAATACTTTTTTCAGACGGCACAAAAACCACATTTTTAAATTCTTCTTTTAGAGAAATCCTTTAGAGAATAAGATAATCCTTGGTGCCAAGTTTCATATATTTAGATATTTAAGATCTAGAGATGCAGCTATCTATAAATGAATAGATTTTACAGGATAAAGAGAGAACATAGATCTTAGATGAAGGTTATTTTAAAAATTTGCTATGATAATAGAATCTTTTCCAGGACTTATATAACAAGTTTATATATTCTTGAAAATCTTTCATTTATATATTTATCTTAAACAGATGCGTATCCTATGATAAATCTTCTTATCATACAATACTTATCTGTTTTTCATGTATCAAAATAATGGACATAAAGATTATCTAAATAAACTCACTTATCAAGCATTCGATGTGAATATTTTTTGATACTCGATAATATGTATTGAGAATTTATTAGAATAATCTCATATTAGAAATAATCTCTTACGTTTTCCGATGATTTACGAGTTTATTATGAGGAATATTTATTTAGAGAAATTTTTGTTGTTTTTTTGTGCCCATTTTACTCAGATTTATTTATTTAATCTTAATACACCTCGATAAATTCAAATATATTTTCAAAGTAAAGTACATCACAGAATACAATAAACTATATCAGCACAATAAACAACATGAGTTCGAATTGAGATCTATAAGGCGAGAAAGAAATAAAAATGCCTCGGAATCATGTGGAATAAAAGATCTCGTATATACATGAGATTGATACTTACAGACATATGCGAACCATATGGGAATGTTTTTCACTTGAATGACCTGATACATCTTTTCAATCATATCACTTTCAGATCAGGAACATTTATTCATTTTTTTGACAGGAAGAAATGTAACTTTTCAGGAGGGATATTTTGAAACTTTTGTAAAAAAGTTTAAAATGTCTAAAGTGTTTAATTTCAAACTGTCCTTGTTTCTTGAAAAAAGTGTGTTGATATACACTTTTAATTAAATATACTATCATAATGCATAATAAAATTCTAATTTTTATTAAATTTTTAATAAAATTGAATTATGATATAACATATTCTTTACTCAATGATCATGATTTAATATTTTCTGAAAAATAACATTTAAGTAATGTTTCAATAAACTTTATTTAACTAAAACGCTTATACATGTACGTAAAAAACTTAAAGGAAGAAATATTGGATTGCATCTAAATCTCTATTTTCATTACTTAATTTTAATATTCGAGCTATTACGCATCATTATAAAATTCTGTATTTTAGAGTAATGTATTTAATTAAATATTATATTTCTTCCCTCAAAATTTCCTATAGAATAAAGAAAAACAGATTGAGTTTTATGCATAAATATAGTCTAAATTTATTCCCAGTTTAATTATGAACAAACTAATGAATTGAAAACATTGAGAAAAAACATTTTTATTAGTATAGGAACTTTATAAATAAAAGAAAATAAGCGATGAAAATTGCACATTTCAATCTATTGCAATTACATAGTAGAGTATAACAAACATATCAGAAATAAAGTATAACAATATAAGTCTAAAATTGCAATTGCTAGAAACATGTTAATATCAATGAACACGAATTAAAAAGTAAAGATTATACCTGTACGTTCTGCAAATTAGTTCTAACATTTAAGGGCCTCAATATCACTTCAGTTGTGGACGTTTGTAAAGACTTAAAGAAAAGTTTATCTTGCAGAATGAAAAATAGGTGTTAAATTAAATTTACTTGATAATAAGGGGTTTATTCAAAATATTTCTTTTACAACTTATTTTAAAATATAAATAATATTTTAGCATTGAAATGGAATGTTATCATTCTTAATTTAAAATTAATTTTATTGTAATTATAATTCAACAATTTAGACTTATATCATATAATGATTTCTTAAAAAAAACTACTTATCTAAAAGTGAATTTGAATTAACAACATTTTAAAGTAAATGTAGATATATTCATTAAAAAGAAAATAAAACCAAATAATTTAAGCATTTTAAACTATTCTTAAATTTAATACATTGATAAAATCTTCTTTAGATGTGCATACTTCAGAGAAAGAGCTACCTAAGATTATTTCTCGACATATTTAAGTGTGATTTTATATATACTAATATAGAAAGTACTAATATAATTAGAATTTAACACAACATTATATTTTTTAGGCTGCTGTATTTTAAATTTAATATATAATTCACTTTTTATCACACAATTAAAAATTATTTTCATAAAATTAATATAATCATTAATCATAATTACTATCAATCATTCAGTATTTGGGAACTCATTCAACTGGGTGGTCTTGATCTGCACCACAATTTCTGTGGTTAAATGTCATGGAGAAAGCAGCATTGACATTAGTCGAATGCAAAATACATTGAAATTCAGATCAGTCTGACTTTATGAAAGGATAATTGTAGGATATAATAGAAATAATCCATTCTCAAATGGAATTAAGCATTCCGAAATGAACTGAGAGTTTTGCGATTAAGAAATCGAAGTTGGGTGGTGATTTTCAGAATGGTCATCAACCCATCAGAACCATGAAATAATGAGACAGAGACCAGTAAGCACTTTTCAAAGAAATTCACACCAGAATGATTGTCCACATATTCCTAGAATTACAACAAGCATCAATGACTGTTAATTTGATAAATACCAATTACAAAGAAGTTTATTAGTTTATATTCTATACTCGTGTGCCGATGACGGATTAGATCATTGTTACTTCCAGGATGGAAACGCAGCTTGTCATGTTACGATGTCCAACATAGATTCATGAGAATAGGGGGATAACATGCTGACAATGGAGAGAGCCAAATTTACAACCCTACCCAGAGTTTAAACTTGGATCTCATAGAACATCTCTGAGAGGAATGGAATCACCAAATTAAGAGGTGCAACAACCGTATAAAATTGCTAACAGAGTTTAAATGTTAACTTCAAGCCGAGTGGAATAAAATACCACAATCCACCAAACAAAAACGTGTGAAACGTATGCCACGGAATATTAAAGCTGTCATTGCCTTATGCGACGTTTCTACTTATTATTGATTATTAAAATATTCTGTTTACCTCTTTTATCACTGATGTCCCAATTCTGAAGGATAGATAATTTACATTAACAATTTCTATTAATGTTAGTTTTCTAAGTATATTTTGGAAAGAAATCCGATTTTGCAGTTTATTAAAATGAAAAAAGATATATCAAAATCACAAATAACTTAGACATTTAACGTTCTAATTTGTTAAACATATTTCCTGAAATTTGAAAAGTAAAACATGATTAATTTTACCAATTAATTAAAGTAAAACTGCTTGTAATATCGTAGTATTTATATTAGAAAAGTATTACTAATCCAACAAAATATATTTTTCTACCATTAAATATTTTTATAAAATGTCATCTACATGAAAAGGGGTTCACTTACAAGTTGAAAAATATAGAATAAGAGTAAAACTTGAAATCCTTTTCAAAATGTAACTGAAAATATAGCAATGTACTTGTTATGTATACATATATTAGAAGATATTAATAATATGTGCAATATGGTGGGACTTTGTTTCATCACCCAAGTAATATTAATCAATGTGAAAAAAATAAATCTTTTATTCCTCCTTTTAAACATAATTTTTTCTAATGTACTTAATACAATTTACAATAAGTTGATAAATTGCTTAAAGTGAACAGTACAATTAACATAGTGAAACCATTTTCAGATTAATTTTAAACTTTTGGCTATATATCTTGTTAATTATAACTCAGTATTGAATTAGTTTAACTTGAAACTGTAAAATATTAATCATATATTATTTCAAAGCATATGCTGTAAGTATAATTTGTGATAAAATTTTCAGCAACAAAGTAACAAAAAATGTCGAGAAGGCTGCAGTATGTTCAGAAAAATGTAAGTACGTAAATAGAACACTGGCAAAAAGCCAATCGTCTGATACTATTTTACACATTGTCCAATTTAATAATACTTTTTTGCTTTTTATTATGCTCCGAAAAATTAATGATGCTGTATTTTTCCTAAATGATACTTTAAAAGTCTAAGCCTAAATGAAATATCTATTGTACAATAAATATACATTATTTTATGAAGTAATTGCTTATACTTTCAAATATTGTGCAATTATTTTAAAACATAATTTCTTATGCATGGACATCTGTCTAAGTTAATTGCTTAAATTAAAATTAAAATTAAATTAACACATTTTCTTTTGTAAATTTAGTTTCTATTGTATAATTTTCTATTTAATCAAATCCTGGTTAAAATTTTCCTTTCCTTTAACTTAAAATATTTTACTGATAAAGAATGTTGATATTAAATTTAAAATTTAAGAGCAATTACTTAGAAATGGCAATAAGGTTTAAAACAGTTAATTTTACTAAATATTTCTGAAATTAAAAACTATTTCTTATCAACTACAACAAAGTTGTAAAAGCAAGAACAAAATTTATACCTGAAATTTCTCTTAATTAATTTAGTCCATTCAATAAACTTTTTTGTGTGGGTGTGTTTCATTAAAAACATCACATTTTTCATTTGCTAGTTATATTTCTGTTGAGTTATATGTACACAAAAATATTAGAGAGGATATTAGAATAGAAGATTTAACAATTCATTAATAACATTCATTAGAATAACAGATTAACATTATTCTATTGCGAATATAATTTATAATCTTTTTATGTAAAAAATATTTTTAATAATTGGATTTTCGTGATTAAATTCCTTGGGAAATTGTAAAACGGAATATATTATTTGATATTTTTTAGAAAGTAATCTTTTTCGAAACAAACATAAATACATCCGGGTGCTTTAAAAGGATAAACGCTTAAAATATTACGTTTCAATTTATTTTTTGAACGGACATCTTGTAATTCCAACACATTTAATTCATTTTCCAGTTAAGAATCAATTCTTAAATAAATGTTTCTAAATTTTTGAAAGTTAAAAATACTAAATTAATTCTGAATTAGATTGATATATTAATGAATTTCTTACTGACAATGATTACCGTTCGAATTACGTTCCATTTAAATAAAGGGACAAATAAGTTATAATGAGACATTTGTATTCATTAAGTAATCCACGTTGAAACCTAATAAGGTTGAAGAACAACATTTAACAGTAGGCAATTATTTAAACAACAATTTAAGCAACTATAAATATTAATTTTTATGATATATAATATGTATATACAACATGCTTCTAAAAATCATTTATGAAGGATTAACACAATTTGTACTTTTTTATCGAGCGACAAAAAATGTTAATTGTTTCTATTTAATATTTAGATAGAGTTTTGGTACTTGGATAAATAATTTAGACAAGCTAAACTATAACTTGTTTACATTAAAATAGCTTTATTGTTTATTAAATATTGATATGCAGTTATTTTCAAAGATATATTTCAATACATTTTATAGATTTAATTGATTTAAAATCTATCTATAGATTTATAGATAGATTTTAAAAGTAACTAAAAAAGATAACTCTATAAATAGTTTAGTATTATGTTAAAAATTAATATGACTGTTTTTTAATAACTTCTTTTTAACTTATATTCAAATATAGATATTCAATAAAAATAAAACCATTAGAATCAAAGTATACAAATTTATGTTATAATAAACATTTTTAATTTACTTATTATTTAATTTAAATGAAAATATTATGTTCAATTTAAATTTTTATTTTATATTTTAAGAGTATAAAAGATAACATACCACATTTCCCTTGAAATTTAGCCTCAATTTCTTTTTTCTGCTGACAAGCAGTCCTTCTAAGCTCACATACATTTGGATAGTCTACTCCATCAGTTCCACAGACGGGTCTAGAACCCCGACTGTCACCGTAAGTGGCACATTTTTCTGGACACACACATTCACCTGATTGTCCATCTGGAGATGGTCTACACTGTGCTCCAAAATGGCATTCCTTCTCTTCACAAGGATCTTTCACGTCAGCTGGAAACTTATAGCAATTTTGCACCAAGCCTATGAGCACAAAAAATAGAAAAGTGGAAAAAGATCCAGGATATTTCATTGTATTTGTTTTTCTTCAATTGCACAGATCGCAAATTTTTGGCATTATTGAAAATGACTTATTGTTTATGATAACTAGCTGTAAAATAAAATTTTTTAACGCTTCAATGTGTATTAGACACAATATAGTATACAATGGAGTAAACAACAGCGATTTTTCATCATTATGCATAATTTTAAAAGTATTTTCTCCTCCAAACTATCGTTTTAAAATGTATTACTGTGCAAAGCAATTAAATGGAGTTGATTTGTTTCTTTTTAACTTTATTCACCAATTCAGAGCAGGAATATGCCACGTTCTGTAGCAATACCAAATAAGTGCAAGCAACAATAATATACACATGTACAAAATTATAATATCAATTATATTTCTTTGGGATATCATGTCTTCATATTGCTCAATTTTATATATTTTGATACAAATTCTCTTTTTAGTTAGCAGAATGTTTTTCAATTATGATAGTCATTATTTATTTTGATATTATGTATAAGAAAACCATAATTTTCAACATTCTCTGACATTCTAATGAATTAAGAAAATTTAAATTGCTCAAAATAAAATGCAATCATTAAAAGAAAAAGATAACATTTTTAAAATATAATTTCAAAATATTGGTATCCTAATCAACTATTTTTTAATATTTATTCTTACTTAATTCCTCTAATTTATAAAATTCTTTATCCTCTTTCAAGCACAGCAGCATAGCCGTATTTTTTATATGTGTGGTATTGGGCTCAATCTCAAAATATTTTTTCTAGAGGAATGTAAATTACAACTACTATCTTCACAAAACATTCTGAAATTATTAGAATTCAACAGACTTTGACAAATATTATGCGCAAAACAAACTATTAAATTCATTTATTGAACAAATTTAGATAAAATTCATCGAATAAGTTCACCCGACCATTAACGGAGATTGACTTGGATCAGTCAGTCAGCACTTGCGCTGAATGCAATCAAATTTTGGGAAGAATAATTCGCGTGTGTGAAGCCCTATCGTTTCCAGTGAAATGTGAGGATGAAAATGGAGGGCGCCCCTGTTCGCTCCACTTATCAGAAGAATCAGCGCATGCTCAGTCATGTTCAGTAGGAATAAGAGGGGGGCTGGAAATGATCACTACACCGTATGCTACACGACACATCATTGCGTGATTTTCTTTTATATCAGAGAAATGTGTTTTTATTTTGATTTTTGGCAACTTTCTTCTGAGAAAAACGTCCATTTAAAATCAGACTCATGTGAGTGGAAAATAAACGTTTTCATTTTATTCTAAAGAAAATATTTCAGAGTAAATTTCCTTCGTGTTATGAAATTTTCTTGAAAAAAAATTTATCAAATTAACAGGAATCAAGAATTTATTCATTCACATCATATATAATAAAGTGACAAAATTATCAAATTAAGATACTACTAAGAATTTTGAGTAGAAATTCCTGAAAAATATTATTAAATTTTAACAAAAATTGTATCTATAAAATAACATCTAATA
The DNA here is from genome assembly GCA_037975125.1 of Latrodectus hesperus. Classification (NCBI taxonomy): domain Eukaryota; kingdom Metazoa; phylum Arthropoda; class Arachnida; order Araneae; family Theridiidae; genus Latrodectus; species Latrodectus hesperus. The sequence goes on from CM075858.1 coordinate 43,200,445, forward strand.
AATTATGATAAAATTAATTAAATGATAAATAATAAAACAAGCCAACAACAATATTTTTATATAATTTATTTGCTTTTATGACCGTGTATTAGACAAGCTTGATGTTAAAATTTTTACACATTTATTTGAAAACAATTAATTTTTTTTATTATAATGGTCAATTATGTAAAAATAATTGTATTTCAAGAAACTAAATATGTAATTAAACTTTAGAGGTATAAAAATATTCATTGTATTCTGAAAAAACTTTTTTCTTCTTTATTTCTTGAAAGTTTTTCACATCACAAACCTAAGATAATCAATGAAACTTTTCTGGTTAAAAATTCAATAAATATGCATTATATTTTAATATTTCTTTTCGATATATTCAAGGTTAAATCAAATATGTCAGCGTGTGAAAAATGAATAAAATATCTGTCTAATTATTCATGAAGTTCCTGATATATTTGATATGAAATGATATGAAAGTGAAAAGCAATCATACTTTGCACATAAATAAAAAACAAAAGAATTTCTGTATATAGCTAAATAAAGAAAATGTGTTAATTATAATATAGCAAATAAATTTTTTGCGAGATACAGACAGACAATTACTTGGAACAAATACGGAGTATAACCTATAAAATTTTTCTCATAAAGGATATACAGCTGAACATATTAGTCCCATTTCGAAAAATTCTATGACATTCAATGTATATAATTCCAAGAATTTCAAAAAATACATTGATGAGTTTCCTTCATAACATTTAGAATAAAAGAAGGAAATGAACTCCTTAAATTTTCCCTAAATATTTTTTAAAGAAATTTTAAAAAATAAAACATTTTTTATCAAGAAAAAAATTTGTGTTGAATTTGTTAAAAAAAATAGACATTGAAACATAAACATTTTAATCATTTTAAAGTTTATGCTTCAATGTCTATCAATATAATGCTTTATAAGCTTCATTACTTACACTTAAGTTTAAAAATTCTGAAAAAACATTTAATCATTCAGCTATCAGCTTTAAGTCAATGTAAATTATTGAATTTTTTAATTTCTAGTAAAATCTCTAAGAATATTATGAAGTAAATGATTTGATATGCATAGCATTACATAAATTAAAATACAAAGTTACTAAAATTATGTTTCTTAATTGAGTATACAATAATTATTTAATTTTTATGTCTACAAAAATATTACAAATTACATTCTTCCATATTTTTACTTTATGAAATTTAAATTAATATTGTAATTTTTTAATTTTCTTTACAATTTTCATATAAACAGAAAAAGATTAATTTTATCACTGTTAACTAACCTATGTTTAGCAATAGTGAACATTGAAATAGGATTCTAGTATATGCATAAGTAGAGATTCAGCAATAAATAATGTTAAATATCTAATATATATAGTTCTATCAGTATTAAAAATTTTGACACATACCTTCAAAATTAATTTACCAAAGATCATTGTAGACAAAATTGTTAAAACATTTGATAAAAGATCTACGTACAAATAGAAACAATATTCATTTAAAATAAAAAAATTTGAATAATATTCTCAGAGATAACTAAAACATTTGAAGGAAAAGTAACAAAAATTAATTGTTACTAGATGCTTTAATATTATGAGTATGAAATGTAATATTAAATTTGGTATTGTTAGAATATTTTTATCAAAATAAATAAGCATAAAAATATAAAACTATTCTTATTATAAATTCATTATTAATTTTTATATACAAAAAATATAAAAATAAATAATGAAGCTGAATTTATTGCTCAATATACTGCGCTTTTAAAAAGCGTAATACCACACAATTAGTTTATATTAATTTACGAAATATCATTTCACCTAGAATATTATTTTACTCTATTGGTAATATTTAAATAAAAGTATTCGATACATATATCTAATATATTCAATGTAATATTTAAATAAAAGTATTAGATTGAGTTTTATATGTTATTCCAATAAATGTTTTCAATTTATTTAAAAATTAATGTTTAAGTTAGCGCTGTTTTTAAACATTTATTGAATAATTGCTTCAAAAACTGATGACAGCTTACATTAAAAGTATTTCCTTTTTAGGACGAAATCTTCAGAGATTTAATTATTTTTTTCCTTAACTGTTTCAAATAATAAGGTGTTATATTAATTATTAAATTATTTTGGTTTCAATTATATATTCTAGTGGCATAAGAAGAATTGACTCTAGTAAATATTTATTTTGTGATAAATATATTTGCCTTTCACAAAAAGTCTTATTTTTTATTTATCATAATTTTTTAACTTAAAATCATTATTCATAAGTTACTATATATTAAAATAAATTCTTTTGTCTAAAAAATGATAACAAATAAGATGATGCTCAGTAAGAAAAACGGTAACTTTTCGATACTATTAAAACAAAGATATTTGTGATACATTATATTGCAAGTAGAAGTAAGTGAAATTAAAACAAAATATTAAAATATTTTTATTACATTTAAATTTATATAATCATCGAGTGAATTTTTACTTATTGCTTTTTTAATCAAATATATTTTTCATGGAATTTAATGCAATTAAATAGACATCAAATTATAATTTATGTACTAAAGTACAAATAATGAAGTATATTTAATGACGCTTAGAAACAAGTAAAACAAAATGCAGTACTTGTTTTTATCAACACTTAAAAGATAGGTATTATGTTATTAACCTCAAATAGAAGTTTACAACCTTGTTGCGTCTAACCATAGTTGTAGAATTTGTTTAAAAACTTTTAAGCATTATTTTTAGAATATATAAGAAAATTTATTTCGCTTTATTCTAATAATAATTTATATATTATATACATTATAATCATAGTTCCTGTCTAAAGTATTTCTTAATTATTTATATTTTTGAGTTTATTAATGAACCTTATATTTAATATCACATTTTAAATAATCAATGAAAGCTCAAAATATATTGTTGTATATTGGTCAATGATGATTAAAATTTCAAACAAGCTCTTTCATGTTATAATATAAAAAGTGAACCTTAAAAAAGTACAAATATTTAAAATCGCTATGTATTACCTGATAAGTATGTATTCAAAATGAGATTAACTGAGGAATGATTTTTCTCAGAAAAATAGTATTTCTTTCGAATCTTTTTATAAAAGAATCAGAATTAAGAAATATGAAATGTATACATTTAACAGAGACTTAAGCATATAAGGTATAGGTTTTTTTTACTTTTTATGTTATTCCATTATGTATTATTATTATACCTATTATTCATTTGCTTCATATCTATGTTTCATTAATTATCCATAATCTGTTAAAGAAACATTCTTTGCTAATGATTATTTTCTGGCTAACAATTTTTATGTTGCAGAATGCGTAAAATTTGAATGTGGCTAAGTATATGGTTTTAATTCAACAATTTCTTTTTCAAGAATTCATTTAAATTCATCTCATATACGATGCTTAATGGGTGAGGAGTTTGTAGAAAGAAAATAAAAAATCATGTGATCATAATGATAATTTTATAAAAGTTTTACAGAGCACTATATTAAATAAATATATTAAAACATTATTAACACCCTCAAAAACTAAACATCAACTGGAAATTCCAACGATATTTCTCATAAAAAAAGATTAAATAATTCACTATAAATTTGGATTTTAAAGAAATGTTTGAAAATTATATTTGGCAATATTCTCGCTATATTTAATACTGTTTGTGACTTGATATCAAACTATTGATAAAGCATTTTGATGAATATTCTCTTAGATTTCTATGTCCAATTACTACTTCAAATGAATTCAAAGTATAAAATATTTTTAACAATTAAATAAATAATTTGTTTGCACACGTCATGCCTTAAATTATTTTAAGACATGACTTGCAGGCTCAAATTCTTGGTAAACCAGCAATAATTTATTTAAAATTCGTTACACATTTCTTTCGACTATTTCTTTAAAGTTAATGTATTTAAGAAATTTGATATTATACTTAATTAATTAAATTTTAGCATTAAATTCTGTTGAGCTTCTTAGATTGAGTATTTGTAGGGTGAATATTTTGCTTAATTATTAAATTTTTATTTGTATAAGCTTGAAAATTACATTTTCATTATTTTGCAACTAATTTAACTTTTCCTTAACTCTTTAAATGTTTCAATTGTTTAATTTTTATTTCTTGCCGTTTTCATTTTAATTCTATGACTTATCAAAGAAAATAGTAAAAACAAATCATTTAAAGATGTGATTATTAATTTTATTTTTTATTTTGTGAATATATGTTTTAATATTAACCCCAAATGGATAAATATCAGCTTAATACATTAATAAATGGAAAGAAAATTTTAAATATCTTCAATTAATTATTCGGTTAATATATTCCTTTAAGGAATGAAAAAAATACAAAATTTTAATTTGTTACATAATACTTAAAAATATTTCTATATTCTGGAGTAAATTAAAAACATGTTAATGCTCTTATTAACATTATGATAACAAAAAAGTTTTTAATTATTTTCTTTATACGTTAAATTCCCTAAGGAAGAGGAAATATCTTTTAATATATATCTTGAGTTTGAAGAAATTCTGTTGTTTGATTTGGAGATTTAGTTTTCTTCCAAATGCAAATTTTCCGTAAAAATTATACTTAACTGTCAGTCGTTGTTTAATACAACAGTTAAGCAAATTTTGATACCGTTTCTAGTTTAACTGAAAATTATATTTAATAAATTATACTTACTTAACTAATGAAATACATGATTTATGATGGTTAATGAATTCGTGGTTACTTAAACCATTAATTGGTGCCTTTAACCATTAATAAAATTGGTGCCTTTCTCTCTCTCTTTCCCTCATATGATATGTTATGTTATTAATTTTATTTCATGCTATTTCTATTATTATTTTATAATCACACTGATTTTAAACTTTTAATCAGATTCAGTTTTAACTAGATATTTTGGCTATAAAACACATTTCCTTTTTTTATAAAGTTGAATTTGTCTTAACCAATTTGATGAATGCTTTATTATATAGAGTCTTTTCAAAGAAATAAAGTAAAAAATGAAATGAAGTAAAATAATAAAAGAAAACAAATATAGTAAAAAAGAAGAAACTAAACAAAAAGAAAAACTTCAATTAACATATTCAATATTAAATATACGGATTTAGAACACTTCGTATAATGCTGTATGATTTTTCATATTCATTATTTAAACAATATTCAATATAACATATTCAATATTAAATGTACGGATTTAGATCACTTTGTATAATACTGTATGATTTTAAGTGGAAACGTATAAAATCGATTAAATTACGGTATAAAAGTTGATTAAGAATTTGAATTTTGATAAATTACGTCTGCCCTTTTATTTTCAATTCTTAAAATATTTTATTAGCAACATTTAAGGTTTTCTGTTCTGTTTTCTGAGTGTAATTTATTATAAAAATAAGCTCTGCGTATTTGAATCAGAAATTAATATTTCAGAATGGGACAATTAAGACAATGTTATGGCCATAAGAAGCGCAGAGGATAACTTAAAAATAGCCTTAAAGTTATTATGTCAAATGATCATAAAAAATATTTATATTTACTTCCAGAAATTAATCTCAAAGTAGTTTACCGTATTTTTTTATTCTTTTCACAGAAGAAATCCTTTTTTATTTTACTTTTATTCTTAAAAATAATAAATTAAATGTTTTTAATTTTGTTATTTAAATATTAAATTACTACAATTTATAAAAAATTCTAAATGGAATAAAACATATGCTTTAAGTGAGATACAAAAATTATATATATAATTTAAAACAGTACGTGGAATCGGTTTCAATTCAAACTCGGTAGAAACATTGAACAAGCAGAGTGAGGATTTTTTTATTCTATGCTAGAAACATGTTTAAAATCCTGTAAAACACACCTGTATAAAATTCCTGTACAGGGAATAAATTGTTTTTTCCAATATAAGCACAAAAAACCTCACATATAAATTATTCGTACTATGAAAGACAATGGATAAAATACCGTAAAAAATTTCTTATAAAATCTATATATAATGCATATAATATTATGAATCTAATACATAAATTTCACTGTAAAACTGCTATTTAACTGCATTACATTTATTTGACAATGCAACAAAATGTTGGTTACAATGAAAGAGTATAAATAATATAGATAATTTATACTTATATACATTGTAACCAACATTTTGTTGTAACCAACAGAATAAACAAAAGTAATAGGAATTAAATAGATATTTTGGGACCCGTATTTAATTTATCACTAACTTGATTTTTTAAATATTTTGCAAGAACTATCAGTTATTCTCCTTGTTTATGAAAACTGCAAAAATTATTTATACACTTAAGGATATTTTGTACAGTAGAAAACATAGTATATAGTAGTACAATTTTGAGTCTCCGTAATTTTTCAGTTAACATAAGCAAAGCTATAGTTTCAGAAAAGTTTTTCATCAGCTCTTTTCTTATAATAAACGCATGTAAATAGAGCTTGTTTATCAACATATAAGTCATGATTTCCAGGCTTTAATGGATCGTAGTTTGTACGGGAGAAAACTCAGCAAGCTGTCAAGGAAAAAGTGTGACTTGTAAAAATTACGCTATTTATATATTGTTTTATTATTTGCATAATATTGTCTTTAATATTGGCACCATAAATTTCCTTTATATAATAGCCAAAAACAAATTGAATAATCAGTAAATAGCTTGAAAACTCTTTTTTAATGAAACATTTAATAACTATTCATTAGTGAACTTCTTTCATTTGCGCTCTTATGGAGAATGAATTGCTGATTCGCGATGTGTATCAGAATCTGAGTTTTGTTCATGTGGATTATAATACTGATGACACAATTATAAATGACGCATCAATTTTTTATTAAATTTAGGAGAAAAAGTATTAATTACACTCTTATAAAACTTGTTTCTTATTAAATTTCAATTACGAATGATTTCTTAGAAAAATAGATTTTTTTTCATGTAAAAATCAAATACGTTTCAGCTTCACATTTCCAAGAAACAAGAGATATAAAAGAAATATTATAAGCATTTGTTAATAACTAGAAAAAAACTTAATGAGGTAATTCTTCTCAAAGGACCGCAAAAAAGTAAACATATGTGAAAAATGCTCAAATACACAACGATAATGTTATTTCCTTGTTTTTTTTCAGCCTGAAATAATAATTTATATAATTTATATTTGTGTTTAATGTATAAATTAATTTATAGATAAATTTTTAAGTAAAACAGTTTTTAATATACAATAAAAATTTAAATAATTTTAGCATCTCTATTAATATTTTAATTAAATTTAAAATAATGCATTTATTCAACATAACTGAAGTACATAAAAAATGTATATTTATTCAAATTAATTACCCTTATTTATCATACAAAAGAGGCAAAATTTGATTAAATTTACCAAATTCAAAGTTCTATGATATTTGCATCACTTTTGCTCACCATAATACATTACATTTAATTAAATTGTTTATTTTACCATTGCAATATTTTTTTGTCGTTATAAAAACTTATGCATCAATACTCAAGCAATGCTAATTTTTAACTGAATTGCATAATGATGTTTCTAACAATATTTAAAAAACTCTAAAAAAAAGTAAAGTATTTCGATTTACATTTTTGATTAACTTTATCATCATTCCTTTATTGCATTATTGTTACTCAATTTTTGTCTTAATCAGGAAGTTATGAATCAAAATATCTATTATGTAGTACTTAAAATGCAACTTTTTTCTACGCATTTTTATAAGAAATTTTACAGAATTTCAATTAATTTCCAATTTTTTGTTGAAAGGAAATTTATTTCTCAGTAAACTGGTTACTTCTAGTACAAAAAAACTTAACTCAAATTTTGATTATGGCTTTATATTTAAAAGCGGCAGTATTTAAATGAAATGTAATTATTATTTGGCTCTTACATCAATGTAATTAGTTAAAATGAATATATGCAGCACTATTCAAGAAATACTTATAACAATTAATGCATGTAGACTTTCTTAATTTTTTAAATAACTCTTAAACATAAATTGACTATAAGTAATGCCAATGAATGATTTTAAATGAAATTCTGCGTAAACAAATTGCTTTGTTAAATCTTAAAGACATTTAAGCATAAATAGATCATGTTGATCTTATCATAGGTCATATATGTTGGAAATTAATTTTCACACATAATTTTTCAAGAGTTCAATAACAAATAACTCTAAAGAATATCATATTCACAAAACTGTTTAGATTCATTGAAATTTTTAATGAGTATTAAGGAATCTTTATATATTTTAAATTCTCTCAAACTGATTGCCATAGAAATTAAACAACATCAAAAAAGAGCTTTTCCATACTTTTTTAGATTTCTATAATAATTTCATTTTGTGAATTACTGTTTTACTTTAACCAAGAGTCATTAGAAATAGGAATATAAATCAGTGCGTCTGCTCTGGACTTTATAATGTTAATATAAAAAATAGGAAAAGCATATCCTTAATTGTGTTTTATGTTGAAAAGCACTATCATACTTGTATATTCATTCCACAATTAAAGGAATGTAATGCTATTTTAAGAATTTTTTTTTATATGCTTGTCATTTGCAAACCAAAGAACGTACTTTCTACGCTTTTTACAATTATTGTTTTTCTTATATATTTCTTGTTTTACTTTTTGCGTCATTAAATATTTTTATGCCGCTCCTGCTTTCTTATATATTTATGTTATGTATAGCGTCATATGCTAGTCACAATGAAAGTAGTTTTCAAATTTATTTTTAAAAGTAAAGATAAATAGCTAATATCACTTTCTAATAAACCGTTAAAGCTTATGACGTTGAATAATATTTTATCTCAATATTATGAAATGGATTTTCAGACATAATCTGATCCACATTCTTCAATTAATTTTGATTTGGAATTTAGAATTTTTGCAATAAAGTTACTTGCTTACAAACTCAATGATATTTTACCTTTATTTATTTTAGTATTCATAGACGCTTTTGCATATTGTTTTGCCAGAAGTTTTATAACAAAAAATTTATATTTGAAACTAGTTATTTCTTAACAATATGCTGTATTTCTTATGATATACTTCTTAAACTTGTTTGTTGATATTTTTTAGCTTTTGAAAACTAATATTAATATTTATCAATAAATTAATTTAAGTTCTTATCATAAAATTAAATTTCTGAAGGCTCAATTAGAAATTCGAAGTATTTGAAATTTGAGATTCATTGGAATCATTTTCGCAGCGAAAAGTTCATTGAATTTCTTTTCTATTTTGTCGCTATAAAATTGTTTTATATTTTAACATTACTTTTAAATGTATTCAATGAAATGTTTATTTGATAAAGTAAATACACTAAATAGCATTTAAGACTCTTATGGAAAAAGGCATATATTTCAGAATTGAAATATTTTACATTTTAATACAATAAAATATATACGTTTGTGTTTAGAAAATTTCTATAATTTAGATTAAAATTGCTTTTCTTTTGTACGGAAAATTTCACTTTTTAGTAAACATAAATAATATTAAGGATTATTTAAATGAAAAGATATGTAATCTAAATTAACATTTCATTAATTTTTTAAACAGCAATATATAGCAATAATATTTAGAATATAAGCATTGAATTTATAAACCCGTTTATTATGAAAAATTTGTGTGTGTGTCTGTGTGTACTCTTATTATATATAATAAATAAAAACATTAACTTATTGTAGTTAAAAAAAGTATCTGCGAAAATTGTTTTACATATTATTAAATATGTATACTCAAAAAAATTTAAATAACTATTATTGATTTCAAAAGAGTTGAAGTGAACTTATTTTTTTCCTAATCAGCTATGGCTCCTTCTAAATTGCTTAGTGAAAATACCATTTTCAGTTTTAAAAAATTATAGAAAATAGATCACAAAAATTTTCGAATTATTAACAATTACTTTATTATTGATTTAAATGGATTATGACAAATAGTTTTCATGAAACTAATAGGCTCTCAGAATGATAGTGTTAAAGAAGCCGAAATTTCATATTAGTTAACTTTTAATATATTTAGAAGAGTTTTATTTTACCATGGTTAAAGCAGACTCTTAATAAATATTAATATATAACTTAAGTAAATTTTGTCAATTCCTTTTCTGGTCTCTGAAACCTGCCTACGTTTAGTTAGAACTCTGAATTTTGGTTCAATAGTTTCTGTCTTTAATTCCCATCGCAGAATATTGTAGTATTTTGGAACATATTTTCATTTATATGTACCAAAATAAATGGTATACGTAACAAATGAGCGACGGATAAACCGTGAAATTAATTAACAAAAACAACGAATAATATTGCTTGCCATTATCAGTTGAAATTTTGATAAAATGATAATATATAATGCAATGAAAATTTTATCATTTGTTAAACGCAACAGTGTTAAACATTTATAGAGTCAATAAAATTCTGTTATATACTTAAATATTTAGTGGTAAGATAATGTATTATCAATCATATATATAGATAATTATAATGTAGTGATTAGGACAATAGTAGTTAGCTACGTAGCTCGTGAGATTAATTCTCATCTTGCGTATGAAGGTGTTCACAAGATCATTTTTCCATTTTCATTACAATCAATTTTCAATAGTATATCTTGGTATATTTTTAAATATCTAAACTAATATGACCATTCTCTTTTCAGACACTTAATCTACATTTTCATTTCGGATTCACTTTTATAATTTTAGAAATGCTACATATTTTAAGATTAAGGAAAAGTAGCAATATATTTTCCAAAGATATTTTATCACTTTATACTTGAGAGGCAAACTATTAACACTTATATTGCATTTTAAAATTAGTTTGTAAATGAAAAACATAATAAAACTAATAAATTTGTACAGCAAATTAAATAAATAAACCCACAAAGAAATATAAACCAAGTAGATTAATCAGAAAATTTTATCATTTGTTAAACGCAACAGTGTTAAACATTTATAGAGTCAATAAAATTCTGTTATATACTTAAATATTTAGTGGTAAAATAATGTATTATTAATCATATATATAGATAATTTATTCTTATCATATAGATATATAAAATTGAATAATAAAATTTATATGTGATCCATAAATTTTTAAAGCATTTTTTGTGCTAAATTTTGAATGCAAAAGACTTTTTATGCAGCAAAATTATAATTCAGATTCTACTTAAAATAATTTATTACTTTTGAATTTATATTCCTATAAATAATGAAACAGTGCAATTTCTCAACCTTTTCAATGAACATTATAAATGTAATCATGCGAAGATTGCAATATTTACTACATAAAATTATAAAATTCTGTGTCATGTTATAAGATTTAAAATAAATATGAGCCAAAAAGAGTTCATGTAAATGCGATTATTCAAAGAAACAGTTATAGAAAATTAATCCATTTTCGGAATAAATATAAAAAAATTAATGTAAAAACATGTAGATTTTATTTCAGAAAGCTATATTTACATATTTTAACAAATTTGAATTCCAGTTTGATTTTATTTAATAAAAATAAATATTTCTACTATCCATGTTTTAATGTACATTTTAATAAATGGTGTAAAATGTAATTTTAATTTTACTCAAAATTAACCATGTATGAGTGTTTGAATATTGGAAATGTAGGACAACAATCATATGCAATAAAGATTGGAATTTTAAAATTTTAATTTTAAAATACCTGTGAGCGCAAAGTTTCATATGCCTGAGTGGCAACATCAGTAGTTCTCATGGCAATTGTTTTGGTAGCTAAGTAACTAGTAACTGAGTAATGTGAATTAGTGAGTTCTCTTGTATATATATATATATATATATATATATATATATATATATATATATATATATATATATATATGTATATATATATATATATATATATATATATATATATATATATATATATATATATATATATATATATATATATATATATATATATATATATATATATCTATATCTATATTTTAATAGATGTCTTATTTCTATATACGATTCATCTATATAGAAATAAGCACATTAAAATAAGAGAAGCCAACAAATCAGAAGTGGGATTTGAAGATCCATATACGTCACTAACGATAACGAAGTACGTAAACTGATGGTTTTTAATATAAAACGCAATTCAAAATAATGGATAGCAACGAAACGACGGACAGGTACGAATTTTATATAAAGATATAAAGTAACTTAAATCATTCGATTGCGTTTAAGTTTTTCAAAAAATAAGTATGGCTTATTTAGGAAATTATAAGAAAGCTTGTTTGTTAGAATTGGTGACGGAATTAGGCGAAACTGCTGATAGTAGTATGAAAAACGCTTGTTTAAGGAAGTTGATTGAAAAGTCACCAAATTATGATGAAGAATTTTCTAAAATAATGCTGAATAGGTTAGTTGAAGAAGAAAAAGAACGAAAGCAAGTAGAAAAAGAACGACTTGAAATTGAAAGACAAGAGCGATTGGAAATGCAACGATTAGAAACGAAACGCATAGAAAAAGAGAGAGCTTACGAGTTGGGAAAATTACGCATTGCTAATAGTTGTGAAATAAACAAAGAAATAAACGTAGACCAGGAAGTGGTTTTGGTTAAACCGAACAACGATTTGCAGAAGCTAATTCGCAAATTTGATCTTAAGGAATCGGAAATAAGTTTATATTTGGTTCTATTTGAGCGCCAAGCATGAAGGGCTAAAATACTTGAAGAAGAATGGATATATCATCTATTGGGATTATTACCGTACGAGATCACACAAATAATTGCTGGGAACCTGAAGAAAAAGCTAATGATTACGAGCATATTAAGAAATTGTTGTTGAAACGTTTTAAACTCAGACCGGAGAAATTTCATCAAAACACAAATTGTACTTGGAGTGACTACGCCTTTGAATTACAGAACTATTTTGAAGAATGGATTTCAGGACTAGGAATTAAGGATTTTCAAGGTCTGAAGGACTTGATGATTACGGATCAGGTGATACGCCGTGTTCCGGCTGAGTTAAAAGAACATTTCATCGACGAATGGACGAAATTTTTGATGCCAAAACAACTCGATGATAAGCTAGATGAATATGAAACGGTGCGAAATAATAGAACGAAATCTCAAGTTTTTGAACGCAAACAACCAAACAACTTTAATAAGAATCCAAATAATTCTCGTTATCAACTTCCAGGTAACTTTAATAACAATAAATTTAAAAACCAAGTTCAACCAGTAAAAACAAATGAAAATAATAGTGCATCGGGTTTCCGCAAGCCAATTCGTAATGAGAAGGGTGAACCGAAATGTTTCAATTGTAACTACTATGGACACATTTCTAAGGACTGCCCTGAAAAGAAAAAGGATTCTGAGAAGGCCGTTATAAATTTGATATCTAAAACATCAAACAGCTCAAACGCATTACTCTACGTTAAGAAGGCAAAAATTAATGAAGAAAATTTAGTAGATTCGATTATTGATACTGGAAGTTCTGGCTGTTTAATGAAGAGATCAGTTGCTGATAAGTTGGGTATAGTTATTATTCCCGAAGTAACTGATATTTATGGATTTGGAAATCAGATTAAACCAGTAAGTAATGCACTTGGAAAGGCAATAGTGGATATTGAAATCAACGATGTTTTAGGTAAAGAAACCACCATTCTTTTAGCTAATGATGTCTCTCTGATAGTCTGCCAGTGAATTTATTGGTTGGGAGGACGTGGTTAGATTTGCCTTATATTGCTTATGCTAGGGTATGAAATGAGCTGCACATTGATGAAGCACCATTCAGTAAAAACTACATATCAATCTAAATAAAACGAGAGTTTCTTTGAAAGTTGTGGAAAAAACAGTGTTAGAAAGGAATACGGTTAATTTCGTTCAATGTAAGTCGGATGAGCAGAAGGAAGGTTTTCTGTTGATGAGAGACAGACAAAATGTTGACTGTTTATTATAAATGAAGGAAGGAATGTTAATAGTACCCATTTCAAACGTACATAGTGAACATTTTATACTAAAGAAAGGTCAATGCGTCGGGAGATGTGAAGCTGTAGAGTTCTATTCATGTGAAGATGGTAGTCCGGTAAATGAGGACTACAATGTTGAAAATCCAGTTATTGGCACTAATGTAAGAAAAAATATTTTTACATTGGCTGAAGATTCAACAAAATCAGAAGATGAGACTTCTAAAAGACCTTTTACACTGGAAGATATAAAAACTGATGAGAATGTAACTGTAGATCAGAATAAAGAGTTACTTACTCTCTTGAATGAATACAGAGATTGCGTTGCAACAAATCTTAGTGAACTTGAATCCACGAATTTGATTACGATGGAAATCAAGGAAATGGAAGGTAGAAAGCCAGTTTGTATGCGTCCTTATATGACAAATGCAGAAGAACGGGCCACAATTAAAGACATTGTGAAAAAATGGAAAGAAAATGGAGTTGTCAGTGAAACTAGATCTCCTAACGCAAGTCCTGTGATGGTTATAAGGAAGTAAACGGGAGACCATCGTTTGGTCGTGGATTACAGAAAGTTAAACTTACTGACGGTTAAAGACAAATGCCCATTACCTAGAAATGATGACCTGCTTGAGACTTTGAATAACTGTAATGTATTTATGACATTGGACTTGGCTCATGGATATTTACAAATTCCATTAAGCGAATCTGCGAAAGAAAAGACTGCCTTCATAACACCTGATGAAACCGGACAGTTTGAAAGGATGACTTTTGGACTAACCAATGCTCCAGCAGAATTCCAGCACATAATGCACTTGGCATTGGGGCCATTGTTATATAAAGAAGTGCTATGCTATTTAGATGACATTCTTGTACCGGCAAAAACTTGGACGGAAATGAAGGGGAAAATGAAGCGTGTTTTAGAAAGGTTGAAATCTGCACATTTAACGTTGAAACAATAAAAATGCGAATTTGGTAAAGAAGAAATTGAATTCGTGGGTTTTGTGGTTAACAAACATGAAATTCAACCAAGACGAAGAAAAGTTAGTGCTGTTGCCCAGTTCTCAATTCCAAAGAACGTACATGAAGAAAGAAAATACTTGGGTTTAACTTGTTTCTTCAGACGTTTTATACCGAATAATGCCTTGCATGCTGAATCATTGACACAACTTACACGCAAAGAAGTTGCGTTTCAGTGGAATGAAGAACAGCAAGCGGCATTTGACAAATTGAAAGAAGACTTGACTAAACAGCCAACATTAGCACTCTACAATCCCAACTCCCGGACGGAGGTACATACAGATGCAAGCTCTGATGGTATTGCAGGCATGTTGTTGCAATATGGACATGACGGAAAACTTCATTTGGTTTATTGTGTTAGCAAAAAGACTACAGCAGCTGAGTCGAAATAACATTCCAATTAGTTGGAGCTGATGGCTATAGTATGGACACTAGAACGACTTCGACCGTTTTTGTTGGGTATCAGTTTTACTATACTGACTGATTGCCAAGCTTTGATTTATATGAATGCTAAAAAGTCCAATAACCCCCAGATCGCACGTTGGAGTCTCTTCATTCAAGAATATGATTTCGAAATCCGACATAGGCCAGGTACTAAAATGTCTCACATTGATGCAATCAGTAGAGCACCAGTTCAAAACGCTTTAGATACGCTAGGCTCTTTGATAGAAAACAATTTAGAGGTTTGCCTAACGTTGAGTGTAGGAAATCAAGTACTCATGATGCAGCATTCAGATGATGCTTTGAAGGAATTAATTACAATTCTCAAGAAAGAAGTCGAAGACAGATCTAAAGAAGAAAACCAAGAAGTGCAGAGTTACATTTTGAAAAGAAATATACTATTTCGTGTCATCAAAGAAGGAGACAAAGAAAAACTCTTATTCGTCATACCAAAGAATATGAGAAAAAGCATGATTGTAAAGTTTCAAGACCTTATGGGACACTTTGCTGTAGACAAGACAGTGTCGAAAATCAAGGAACTATATTGGTTTCCTTCTATGAAGAGATATGTTCGCCGCCATATTTCTATGTGCTTCGAATGCTTAGTCAATAAGGTATGAGGTGGAAAGAGACAAGGCCTACTCCATTCTATACCGACAGGAAAAGACCATTTTCGACAGTACATCTCAATCATCTAAGCCCCTTCGTAACCAGTTCCAAAAGAAACAAAGAGTTACTTGTCATCATTGATAACATAACAAGATTTGTAAGTCTCTATACTGTAAAGGATACGTCGTCAAAGAACGTTCTGAAACCAGTTAAGAATTTCGTAGAAGCTTTCGGGTTACCCGATCGTTTCATATCAGATAGAGGCTCTTGTTTTACTTCACGTGATATTCAAAAGTTTTGCGATGATAATGGAATCTCCCATACATTGAATTCTACTTCTCATCCTCAAGCAAACGGAATGGTTGAGGGAGTTAACAGAACGATACTGTCCACCATCGTAACGTCAATGGAAAATGAAAATCAAAAGGATTGGAACAGCAAGATCAAAGAAGTAAAAAGAAACTTGAACAACACTGTGAACAAGACTCTTGGGAAAACACCATTCGAAGTACTTCATGGATATGTGCCAAGATTCAAAGATGGAATTTTGAGGCTGTTTGCAGATGAAGAAAGTGAAGTATGAAATGACCCAGAGAAACTGCAACATGAAGCAAGGGCAAAAATCGCAAAATAGCAAGAGAAAACTAAAGCATTATACGACAAAAAGAAATCAGGCACACTCTCATTCGACAAAGGAGAAGTCGTTGTAGTTAG
This sequence comes from Latrodectus hesperus, assembly GCA_037975125.1. NCBI lineage: Eukaryota > Metazoa > Arthropoda > Arachnida > Araneae > Theridiidae > Latrodectus > Latrodectus hesperus. Next base: position 43,217,193 of record CM075858.1, read on the forward strand.
AAGACACCCAAAGGCCACCGGGGAGTCAACTAAAACGCAGTCACGATATCGAGGATCTATGGTCATAACAGAGGTACTCCCTAGCGATACATATATAATATGTATACATATAAATATGCGATACATATAAATTGAAAATGTCAGGATGGTCGCAAAGTTTCATACCCCTGAGTGGCAACATCAGTAGTTCTCATGGCAATTGTTTTGGTAGCTAAGTAAAAATTCATGGAATGTAGAAACTAGTAACAGATTAACGTAAATTAGTGAGTTCTCTTGTATATATATATATATATATATATATATATATATATATACATATATATATATATATATATATATATATATATATATATATATATATATATATATATATATATATATATATATATATATATATATATATATATATATATATATATATATATATATATATATATATATATATATATATCATATATATATTATTTTATAATGAAACGACTCATCTATATAGAAATAAGCACATTAAAATAAGAGAAGCCAACATACCCAAACAATTAAAAAAATTAATATTTAGTATTGACTACTCAGGGAAACACAGAAATACTATTCTAAAATCTTCAAACTATCGTATTCCAGAATCATTTGAACAAAAATAGTTGTTGAGAAATTTAAATTTCTGACCCTTTTTCTTATTTCCTGTGTGTGTTTATTCCACATCACAACATATATATCAGTCCAATAGTGCTTTTTGAATCAAAAAAAAATAGCTATCCTATAAACAGACTATATTTTTCTGTTGAAAGATTCAGCGGCAGTTGATCAGCCATACAGAAAGCTTTGTTCGAACTAATGCTATGGAAAAGACGGAAATAATTGTATAGAAGAGGATAAAACAAAGCGAAAGAGGAATGGAAAAAATTGAAACTTTGATACGGTAATTCTCTAGAGCTGCAGCTTTTATTTGTTTGTTTCAGACAAAGTCCTAGTCATAGCGTTGTTAAGCAAGGCAGCAGAAGGAGAAGGAAATAGAAAATAAGCAAAATCGTGGACCGCCACATTCCTTTGTCTAGTACTTCCCGAGAAAAATAAAATGACTTTAGTAACATCCTAGAACACAACAATGGAGATGTTCCCGGTCGTGAATCTTTTGTAAATATAAAGGAACTTGTCCTGTTCATACGCTAATGCTTAAAGCCGATAATAAGGAATTTCATTTATTGTTCAATGAATCTAATGAATGCGCTTCTGTATTATAGCTAAAATAAGATAATAATAAATTCATGTAGTTAAGATTCTTTGATTTGCAATTTTAATTCCTCTTTACCTTTGCATATTTAATTTTGGATTGTTACAGGCAACGTTTTGTCAGAAAAGAATTCAAGTATTAAAATGCATGTTATGTATAAAAATTCTATATATAATTGTGATTGTAATCTAGGAATAATACTTTTACCTTAACGGCAAGTATGGAGTTCTTTTGAAAAATAATTTACTTTTATTTTAAATAAATGTTTTGATATTTCATTGCAACTCAATTTTCTTATTTGATTTTCATAATTTTATAAATATGAAAAGCAAAATTTCAAAGCATGAAACAAAGTAAAATTCTGAAATCGAAAATGTGGAAGAAGGGAGCTTGGTACATCGTACATCAAACAGCAGAATATTTTAGTTAAACAAGTTTTGTCTAATGCTAATAAATATATCCTTTTCCCATTATCCTTGGTTTACACTATTTCCATATGCAGAAGTGAATAAAAATTTTTCCAACAAAATAGATTGCGATAATTTTTGTATTTCTTTTTTAAAACTTAAGCTTAAAATTTCTAAAAATTTAGAAATCAAAATAAAATAGCAAATATCAAGTTAAAAATTGTTTTTAATGAAAATATCACATTTTGATGAATACTTCAAAATATATTTTATTTTAATGAATTTCTAATAACACATTTCTTAATAATTTGCACTTTATGAATATTTAAATTTTATTTTTAATAAATAGTCAGCATTTCTATATTGTTCATTATAATTGTTTCTTCGCTGTAGTCATTTTCTTTTAAATCCAGAATTCAATGCATTAGAGGAATATTAGAACAATTTAAAAATAAATGTAATAACTGATACAAATATTGTATTCACACATACAAAATTATAGTTTAATGGTAAATTTTCTTTTATATATTTATGACACAGCCAGAGAGATTTAGAATTATCATTGCTGTTTATGCACACAACAATCCTTAAATAATTCAATTTAATTAAAAACCTATCAATTCTATCGGCGATTTTATATTTGCATATATAATATAATACATTAAAAATAAAGATAAATCCTATGACTTCATCACATAAAATGAGCTAAAGGATGAAATTTACATAAAACTAAAATTGCGAATTTAATAATCAAGGCACAAGATAGCTCTGCATTATTAATTTGTAGTATCCTCTTGGGAGATTGGTTCAGTTCGCTTTTCAATAATAACATTTTGCACAAGAGAAGATTTGCAGTTTTAAGCAATATTCCAATCCACAATATGCATCCAAGCTCAAGGTGGGATAAAAATTCACGAGTTGTTGAACCAAAACACAAATCCCTGACCTCGTCATCCTGGAAAAATAAAAATTTAAAATTTTCATAAAAATTTTCACTAAGTAATTAGTGAACAATCGACATTTCATTATATACAACCGTACTCTTACAATATATAAAGCTAATTTTACTACAAAGTTATTTATTTTAAGAATCATTGATTATTCATTTATCCTCTTTAAAAAACTCAAATCAGAGGAAGCAAATATTTTTTATCTCAATGAAGGAATGTATATAAGAGTTCTATGTTTATTACCTCTACTATTTTTCTCAATAATCAATAAGAAAATTCAAACATTTCATACATCTAATATAAATTTTGGGTTATTATTTTTTCATTTCTTATGAATTTGTATTCATTCATGACATACAGAGAGTATCTATTTTTATCATTTAAATTATCCAAAATGTGCTTTTTTTGTTCTTGATAAACATTTCAAACTCAAAATGTTCATTGAAATACTGAAACTTTAATTGGAAATTGTAGAAAAGTTTCAATCGCATTAAAAATGTTTCTAACTACTGTATTTAGCCAAAAATGAAAAATAATTACACTACATAACGTATTGGAGTTGTGAGTTATTAATTCAAAAATAAATTTGAACTAACCAAGTAACTACAGATGTATTCAGCTGACACACGAATAGCTTATATTATCAGATTTATTATTTTTACAATATATTGTCAAGTTAGAGATAGATATATTTTATGATCATATTCACATTTATTTCATATTCATTCATTTATGATCATTATTAAATTTTATCATTACAATAAAATTTAATTAGCTAATGAATATTGATAAACATTATAAAGCATATATGGAAACAATTTAATGAAATTATTTGATATTATCAAATTTGTCTTTTTCTATTAAAAGTAAAAGTAGGATGAGCCAATTCTTTATTACACAATATTTCCTTATTTTCCTTTAAATTTTAAAAACACTCTTAGGAGAGCTTATTTAAAAATTCTTAGTATCTATAACTGGATCACAACATTTTTTTCTATGCTTCATTTTATTGTATTACATTAAACATTATACAAAATATCTTTGAAAAAATGAATTTGCTTAAACTGTTGCGTTGTGATTAAGTAAAAATATCTTAAAATAGTAAAATAGTTATCTTGAAAATGTTTCATTTAAGGGAAATTTAGCATAAAATTGCTTATAACATCTATGTAATTTCTAAAATTTAAGGAATAAATTATGTTAAAAAAATTAAAAATTCGATACTTACAAAACATAATTACGTATTTTAATTTGAATGCATCAAATATTTATATTAAAATTAAAGTAAATAGAATATTTAGAGTAAAAAATACTCAATATTTCTATCTTTAAAGCAAACTCACAAAACTATTTTAAAATAATAAATGAGCTCAATAGTGAAAGACGCGTATGAAAAATGTATCTGAAACAGATAAAATTCTGATTTACTACAACGAGTCAAATATGTTTTTATTGAAGACTAAAAACTGAGTATATTTGAGTTATTTTTCATTCTTTCATAGCAATTTGTCTTGTCAAGCATATTTTGAAATCTTTTATGATTAATAGTCTTAAATACTTGAGCGAAAAATAATGCTTTTTAATACTTTGTATGTCTACAATATACGGTCCTTCATACTCTTAAGCGTTATTTTACATAAAAAGTTTGAAACATTTGTTTTTTAACTACTGGTTAAAAGATTTTAATTTACTTATTTTATTGTTTAAGATAAACTATGCAATGTATTACTATTTTATTCGGGTAAACTAGGTATTCACTTCGATTGAGGATTTTTGTTTTATTTTATATTGTTAAATGATAAAATATGCTTATTTTACCATGTTTCACACGCCAGTTCTATTGGTAACTTTACATGGACTCATTATTTTCAAAACAAATTTTTCTTTTTGTGCGCTGATGAATTTCGAATGTTTGGATTTGTCTTGGGTTGCAACAAAATTAGTAAATATTTAATACTAAATATAACAAGATTGTGTTAATTTTTTCATTGTGAAATTTCCTATTTTATATAGTTTACCATAAATATTGCTATTTTGTAAATTTCTCTTATAAGTAAGATAATTTGATAACTTATATGCTGATAATGAGAATTTAGTAAAATAAACTAGAGTGTAATATAGATGGAGATAGTTTCTTTTGATTCAATTTCTGTCCTCCATTAGCAGTTATGTATATAAATGAAGCAGTAAAAGTAAATATCGATACTCTATTTGATATTTTGAAGCTACGTTATCTAAATAGAATGTTTTGTAATTTCATTTCACATACTTTAATGTATACATAAAACAAAACAATTATTTAAAAAATCACAATTTTAAATTAATAACCCTAATGAACGAATGAAGTATTTGCTTTAATGATTGAGAGATAATTTTGTAGGTTAAATCTACAAAAAGTACGCCGCTTAATATTCTACATAAATTTAATAGATTATCAGAGATCAAATAACAGTAATCTAAAATATGATAGTAACTAATTATGTACAATAAATAATATGATAGTAACTACTAAACTAATTAACTATTTTAAACTAAGTATACTACTTACTATCAGCACGAACTAATTATTATTATTATTATAATTAAACTAATTACTAGCCGAATAATCGATCATTCTTTCAAATTATAAAAACTGCTTCCAAACAAAATATTTTTGTCGTAAGAAGTCACATATTGCCTGTATATAGCATTAATATTATTTGTTGTTATATAATATACTCATGGCGAATAATTTTCAATTGAATATTTCAGTTAAGAAATCTTTAGTTATTATCTGAAGACTCTGTTCATGTTATATAAAAATAGTCTATAACATTCTGTAGCCACGAAATCCAAATTTGTTTGTGACCACGACTGCTCTCAGAAATCTGAGAACCAGAGCTATATTAAACTTTCATTATTTCATATCGGAGCATGAAACAAACTTAATAGATAATTATAGTCTTTAAATGTTTATCACGCCTTTAGGGGCTCTGAATTCGGCAAAGTGTTACTAAAAAAGTATACATTGATAGCCCTCTACTGCCTTATTTTATCAACGTCAAATTTCATTTTTCAATTTTTAGTCTGCTAACACAAATTACTTTAAATAATATTGAAGGTTTAGTAAGAAAGTATATCAATATTCTATTGCATTATTCGGTGTTTAATATAATGGAAAAATAGTTTATAAGATGTTTACTTGATAATGCAATGATTCTAATTCAATAAGAAATTAAACACCTGATCTTATCATCCCAACTATTATTTTTCATCTAAAATATATTTATTCCTATAGTGCTGCGTCTAAGAGTTTCCTCAAGAACCATATGAATTCACACTATTGACCTCCAATTCTCCAAGATTCAGAATATATTTATACATTCATACCATGTTAAATTTTATTAGAATATTATTGAAAGGAAATTCGAAAGTATATTTTTATTCAACCTATAACAGTATATGGCGCATAATTCATTGCCTTTAGTCAATATAAATAAAATCCTTTTAAAGTTCAACCACCCAATTTTTATCAAATATGAAATGATATTGAAGGAAATATACACACATAACATTTTCAAGAATATTCTGTGGTTTCTAATTAATTTATGTTGTGTTGGGAATATTGTTTGTTTTAAATTAATCAATAACACTATGAATAGAAAAAAATTCCCAAATTATTACGTAATTAAATATTTATTTTAAATTTTAAATTTTTTGAGCATAAAATGTTTTAAAAATAAATAATAAGAACAGTTTTTAATATTATTCCAATATGAGTTAAATAGCAATTTGTTAAACTCGAAAATGTTTATTTTGAGCCTCAAGAAATCAAAATACTTAAGTTGCATTATTCGCAAGGCATTAGTTTCCCGAGCAATATATGTGTCTAAAAGGAACTTAATGGACTTAAAGTGATTAATTTTTAAGCAATGGAGGAACTAAAGTGATAAACTCCATAAGGAATTTCACACTAATGCTTCAAGTAATGTTCTTTTATTGTTATTATTTTACCAATTTATTTAATTCCTTCTGTTTATTAAACCTAGTAATGGTTTTCAGAAATACATTGTTTTGTCCAAGTTGTGAGATTATATATTTACAAATGAAATTTACTTCATAATATTCCCAGAAATTTTAAAAAATAAGTTTTCTACATAAAATATTTTTGAACATTTATTTAAATCATTTGTTTTATAAGAATATCGATTTTTCTGTAATTATATAAAATGACTTTTTATTTATACCTTAAAATTGTAATTAGTTTTTAAATTATCACCTAATTCTAACGTTTTAAAATAGTTTTTTCCAAGTGAGTTACTAATTTGAGCTTATAAACTTTTGACACTTTAAATGGATTTTTTATGCTATATTAATAATATACCTGGGTCAGTTACTGCTTACGCATAAATTAAAATAATTCTTATAATTATTTTAAACTGAAAGAATTTAAAATTTATGCCGTTAGTTTTCATTTGATGTAAATCCTTATTAGAAGTTATCTTTGAAAACTGAAGTTAGTATTTTGAAAACTGATAAAAATGCAATGTAATATGCCTGTACTGAATATAGAAATTAATTATGTATAGTATACTCTACATTGATTTTTTGTGATATTTTTTTCGAAACAAAACAAATTATCGAATTTGCGAGGTCGTCCGAAACTGCAATGTGGCATGAAGTAATGATGATTTTTATCACACCATAAAGTATAAATTACTAATTTTTTTAAGATATTCATGCTGAATGATTAAAATAAACAAGAGAAACTTAATTTGAATTATAATAATTTAGAAAATATTGAATAATCTAAACTCAATAGGCATAGCTTCGGTGTTTCCGATTGGAAAATTCATTGCCCTATGAAAACATAAATAATAAAAATAACTGAAGGTGGGGTGCAAAATATTAATCAAACATTAAATTATTTATTTTGTTTAATAAATATTTACCTGATTAATCCTATTAATGGCATTCCAAAATGAACAAGTGAGTTAAAGCAATACCAAGTACATACCATTGCTGATAATAAAGAGAAACCCTTACCTTGAGCAATCCTATATTATTATGTAAGATTTAATTTTATATAAAGATCCTTCATATTAATCATGTCAAAAAAATGGAAATGATGTTAGTTATATTAATGATTGCCTTTATCCGCATATATCAGAAGATAATGTTTGTGAGGTGGTTTGAACATCCAGAGCAACGCACGAAATGCTGTCCTTCAGATTTTGGGAAGATACAGCCATTTTCTTGCAAATATTGTTCAAAATCAAAAGCAGAATGAAAGAACACTTTGTCGCAATGAACTGTAGTACAAAAGTTTTATGAACTCACTGGTTTCTATCCTTGTACAGGTACATATGCTTGATTTTTGTATAGACAAAAGCATCATTTTTTGTACAATAAAACGTGTCATATTTAACAAATCCAAAATAGCAGGCACACTTACAGTACAATAGGACTCCACTGACTTTTGGCTTCAAAAACGGAAGTAGGAAAGTTTTCAACTCTTTAAGACAAGGTTTGCTTTTCTCCTCCACATGAAATAAAGAAAAGTTGCTCACTTGTTTCAAATTTCTCCACAATTTTGCTTTGGTCATATGAAAAAAGTGCACTTTTCGTATCAGTATCATATCCCTGAAGACTTTTACAGCTACAACAAAGTTCTGCTAGTACTGGGTGAGCAATTTTATCAGCAGAGCTTTTCTTTAAACATAAGCATGATATCCAGAGATATAATTAATTGTCGAACAGAAATGCTTTCTTTTATCCAAATTCATGCAATATATAATAAGTATATAACAATATATAATAGCAAATAAATGACATTTGCTTACAATGCCATCAAATTGTGAATTATTTTATTTAATTCTTACGAATCAACTTCATTTAAAATATTTGCAGTCTAAATCTTATCTAATTTGAAAAGCAGAATTACTTTCAGAGATTTCCAATGTAGATATTTTTACTTTTTACGGGCCAAGTATTATTTTAAGAAGAAATCACAAACATGGGAATAATTACTGTAAAATAAAGATTAAAATTACATGCTTAGCTTAAAATGCCAATAAGTCTACAAAAATATAAAATTTCTCAAGGCTGCGTCAAAAAAACTCATATCTAAATTAATTAAAAATCCTAAATATTTATTTTCAAATCGCAAAGGGAATATTAATATCTTTAATTTTATTTTATTTTTAATTCCTTGAATTTAATATTTTTTTATTAACAAAGCAAGAAAGTTCTTTTCTTTTTCGCGTTTTCACTGAATGAAGGAAGAATATGTACATAAATTAGTATGAAACGTAGTTGAGACATCGGTTGGTTGAGAGTAGAGATAACATTTGTTTGAAAAGCAGGTGCACAATGCACATTTATCAATCATAACTCTTACAGTAGTGAAAAGAAATGACGCGTCAGAGGAGTTTGTTTGGTGTTGTTTGCTTTATGGTTTTAAAGTGCGCTTATGAGCTGCTGCATTAAGTCGCCGAACATGTCAAGTGTTTAGGGATAGTGCTGAAAATTAATGTACGTCAAGGCATTGGTTTCACAAATTCAGGTCTGGATATTTGTTCCTCTGTGTGTGCAACAGACATCGCAACAGAAGGAGCCAACACTGGTTAATAGCAAGAGTTTACTATTCTTGGCCTATAACGTGACGCCGCATATCGTGCGAGTGGACAGGGAAACCATACAGCAGTTTGGATGGAAACCTTTGAACCATCCTCCTTACTCAACTGACCTTGTCCCATCAGATTACCGCCTATTCCAATTCCTGAACAATCCTACACCAATGAAGCAGACACACGGATTGCATTCAATCCAAAACCCTCGATTTTTGTATCAAGAGCATAGCACAACTGAAAATACATTGACCAATGGAGCTGAATGCCGATGATGATTACTTGGAGGATAAACAGAGTGAGCTACACTTTCTGTATGGCCTGCTCTTTAGTGTAGTTAAAAACAGCAAGTATTTACTTTGTACTTGGTTACAGTGTTATACTAGGTCATTGGTCATCTCTTTGTAATTTATTTATATTATTTTTTAAACTAATTACCTCAAATAATTTCACTGCTAAGTAGGATAATCATAGCTTACTCTGTTACATGACAGTCCTCATGGTTACAAAGTATGTTCTTTCCATAAGTGTTTCCTTACCCGATTGCCCTGTATTGTGAAATATATGTTCCGGTTAAGTTATCGATTTCATAGTCCAAAGCATGCTTGCTTTTCAGTTATTTCACAGAAAGAAAGAACGGCTGTATGGACATTGCCTAGCTGGACTCCCAAGGAACCTCATTCCTTGGGAGTGCGAAGCGCTAGCACTGAGTCCTCGGACTTCAGCAGAATCTAAACGAATATAAAATAAATGGAACTTTACTTTGTCAACTTCTATAACATGTAAAAATACTAAATAGTTTCATAATTTATTACATTCCAAAAGAAAACAATTTTAAAAAATATAAACAAATAAGGAATTTTACTTTATTGATTTAAGTATCTTCCGAATAATGCCGCAAATAAAAAAATCACAATGTTCAAATAACTTTCAGCAGAGATTTACATACTTCTTTTCTTATATCCATGAATCTAAAAATATTGTGTTCAGTAGTTATATATCAAAGTAAACAGCATTAATATCAACAAAAAGAGAAATTTTAATTAAAAATAATGTAGGAAAAAATTTATAAATATTAATAAACTGCGAAGCTTCAATTCAGAATGATATTTTCCTGTATCTAAAATTTTCAGTATTTTTGAAGTCTTATAAAACCAAAATGAAAGTAGTTATTACTTTCATTTTATTATTATACCAAAATCATTTAGTAGTTATACCAAAATGAAAGTATTAACAATATTGTTTGCTACGAAATTATTTGTAATGTTGCAGATGTCCATTATATAATTGTCATCTGTAGGGAGAGAGTGGTAATTGAATAGGAATGTTCCAATCCATTGGTCCATTAAGAGACGAATGGTATTTCCACATCTGTAATTCTCGTAATAGTATATTATAGTATAAGGAATCAATAAACTGGATATGAGGAAATGCAAGCTTTTATCTCCACTTCTTACTTTGATTTAAATAATAAGATTATTTGTATATCATAATTAATATCTTAATTATTATATTTATTCTTCAGATATTAAATTTACAACAATGAAATGGCAGACGTATTTATTTAAATGCATGTTTGCCTCTAATAAGAACTTAGTTATTATTACTCTGTTTAATTGGTTACAATATTCTTCAGAATGATATTTTGTTTTTGTCAGTTAACTTTTAAATAAACTAATAATAGTGGAATTTTTTGTTAACAATTTACTAAATTTCTATATGCAATTTTAAAATCTATTATAATGTAAAACTGCCAAAATATTATGAATTATTCATCATTATTTAGTAACTTATACGCATATATGATAAGTGAAAAATATTCCCACAAACACACAAATTACAGTAGACAAATCAGTTATCATAAATACTCCCATTTAGAAAACAAAAAATTATTTTTTAAATAATAGAATTTTTCCTCAAGTAACATGATAAAATAAATTTATACCACAGTTAAATTTCTAGATTAAAAAATTATAAGCTATGTAAGTTCACACAAAATACTTTGACCTATACAGGATATTGAAAATAAACTTACAGACATCTTACAGTATGTTTAAAAAATTTAACTGAATCTGAAAAATGTAATACTTTTAATTTAGAGTGAGAACATTTTAATAAATATTTTACGATTTATAAGAAAATATTGACTTTAATTGTCCTCAAAACAAAACGTTTGCAGCATATAATTTTGCTAATAGGACCACATCAAATTATAATACATTAAATACTCAATGCTTGTGATATATTGGAAATCACTTCATCATGTGTAAAAAAGTAAAAATACATAAAAATACTAAAAATATTTATTATTTTTCTACAAATAATAAGTTTTAATAACAAAAGAAAATATAAGCTAGCTTGCTAGAAAATGAATATTGATAAAAAGCTAATTCAATTAAAATATTTTTTTTTACTTTATCTTCAGTCAGATATCTTACTTAGAAAAATGTATTTTAACGTATTTACATAAAGCTTTAACTTTACACAAATTTCTCATGCTTAGTGTTCAGTTTTTACACAGTTACCGACAAATTAATTTTCAACTACATATGAAATTTTAATAATAATGCTCATTTTTAACGAAAGCTTAATATTATTCACATTTAAAATATTCTTCATAATAATTTTATTAACTGTTATGATTGCCTTTATTAAAATGTTATAAAATATAAAATTAATTTGTTTCAGTTGATTTAACAACATTTATAAATACTTTGAAGTATTCGTAATGTTAATTAATGCTCTAAACATAATGTAATTTCTTGTATAAATAACATTCACTTTTAAAATTCATTCATTTCAAAACAACAGAAAATCTTAGGAATTTATCTAGTTCTAAATACATTAAAATACAATGCAAATATTGACAAGAAATATACCAATGAAGAAACAAATGTAAATTTTTTTGCAAGAATAATTGGAAGCTCTCTAGTTTAAATTAATACTGCCTTTAAGTGGTTTTTAGTTAGTCATTGTGAGGCAATTGGAAGAAAACTTGTGATGCATAATGAAAAAAATCTACATATGCAAAAATGTAAATTACGACTAGTACAAGAAATTTAAATATTTTACAATAATTCAAATTTGTAATCGTAAAAATGTTTTGGTCAATGTTGCTCTAAAACACTATTCTATTTGTTTCTGAATTATTGATTAATATAGGAAATAGAAGCATTTGTGGCATTAAATTTATGATAATTTATATGTGCTGTCATTGACTGAAAACTACTTTCCAAAATCTTCTCTTGTATTTAAAAGATGGTAATGAGAAAACACTTCATCCATCAAATTAATGTATAGCTACGTTCAAGTAACTAAATTATAGCATTTTTTATATTAAAAAATATAAATTTCTGATTCAAATTAAAAGTATATTTTAGTTATTCAAAAAATGGATAAACTTTAAACAAATAAATTATAAGCATTATAGTTTACGCACTAGCTTTAAATTAAAATGCATATGTGTATACATTCATTTTACTTTTTTTAAAATATTTATTTATTTTTATCATTTTACTTACAAACAATATTTTATAAGACTGACTTATATATTATATTCAATAATGACTATAAGAGGGTGACGATTAAATTACAACTTGACTTGAAATATATATAGATGAATGCTTCGAATATAAAATCAAATGAATATGAAGACCTTTTTGGTTAAGACATCTCACACTCAAAGAAAAAGAGATAGAAAAATAAGTCGAATAATAACCCGTAAAAGCGTATAAAGCAAATGGATGGAAACTACAACTAGAACAAGTTAGCATAAGAAAGAATTCTGTGAAAATCTAGATCCCTTTGGGGTATTATGATACCACAATAAATGAGAAGAAATGCATATTCACATACATATATATTCATGCATATTCATATGTATGTTATGTGGGTGCATGCATATAAGATTTTTTTCACATCACAAAACCAATGTCATTAAATTAAAATATCGAAATTTTTTTTTCAATTTTTTTAGTTCATTATATTTAGAAATTTTAAACCCTATTTTGAAAATTGATGACTTACAAATAATCTTTCTATTGATCATAAATATATTTACTTAAACATTTTCTCAATTTTTCTAAGATTAAAATATTGCAAACTAGCTTGTTTATTTTTAGAAATAATCAATAAAAAATCAAAATCATGTACACACTCAAAAAAAATGTACTTTTTCTCAAAACATGTCCAAAAGTAACACCATGAAGCAAGCGAATACTTTGAAATAAAAATTTAGAGCTATTTGCTCTGAACGTGAGTTGCAGTATTATTTATTTCTCATGCATCCACTCACACAGCAAGCGAAATTCCCCGAATACTTCTATAAATAGGATTCTTTTTTTTTCTTATTTTGTAATTCGTATGTATACGAAAAATGGTTCGCGTATAGTCAGATATATTTCTCATTAAACATTTACTAGTGTTATTGAACTTTTTATAAAAGATATTCAAAAAGATCTTATTCCAAAAAATATGACCTATGACATTTTACTCTAATGTGTGTGCAATATATATATATATATATATATATATATATATATATATATATATATATATATATATATAAATATTTATTTATATATATATATATATATATATATATAATATAAATAAGAATTCAAAAGATCTTTAAATCTTTATTGATGAATCCCGCTTCTTCCTTAAATAAAAAGAAGGTTACTATACTTGAGATTGCTGAACTGTATCTTATCTACATTGATCCTGCATCTCGTTACATAGTTTGGAACGAAATTAGATTTCGCTTCTGAACCCTTGTTATATACATTGATAGTTCAAAGAATAGCTTGCTTAATATGTCTGTATTGTTTGAACTCATGGTCCTCTCATACTTCCAGTGCTTTCTATCAAATATATTCCGACAGAATAATGTCATGTAATTTACAAAAATTTTAATTTTCTATCAGGTAAAAATTCTTGCTTGCCTGATTTTTCTGCAGCTTTGAGAACTAATGAGTCTACCTCTTTTTGCACAAAATCAACATTGAAAATAAGAGGAAACTTTTCTGATATATATAAATGCTTTGGGTAATATATAAGTAGAAATTTGATAATATGTCAATAACAAATGCTCTAAAACTTTACCTCCCGAAAAAAAATGTGCTTGAGAAAATAACCTATAGGCCGAATTAAGTATCTTCAATATATAACATCATGTAACTGTTCTGTGTTGAAAAAGAGCATATATTCTTAAATACTCTCTATAATACTAAAAAATCTGAAAATATTGCCTAAATGAAAAATAATAATGAATGGCCGTCAAAACACCCACGTTTCTGATTGACTCTATCAAAGGAACATTAGTGGATATCCATGATGAAGGAAACTACTACATTTTCTACGAAGAATATCAGTTAAGGAATTAAAAATCTATGCACATAGAACCATCTACGAATATATCAATCGTGATAAATTGGACGACTAATCACTACTATTTAAACCTGAAAATAGAGTTCTCCAAAATATTCGTTTGCCATTAGCAAGTCACGAGATGATTTTTTTCCTGTACGTGTCTCCAGTAAAATTGAACTTCCAAAAGAACTTAGTTTCTAAGTGGAAAAGCGGTCAGAGACTCATCTTATCTCTATTTTCTTTTTTCTCATGTCAATCACTTTATAATCTTACAATCTAAATGATTTTCCTAAATTGCCTATTTTTAAGAATTTAGCATTCTAAACTTCATTTAAATTAGGTAGTAATGCGAGTTTTGATATATTTTACACATATTTATATTCTCCCAAGCTCCTTATTCCTATGCCAAACCAATTTTAGAAATTCATGTTATTTACTTTTAATAACAAAGTAAAACCATCAGTTAAAAATATTTCATTAATGTTTTTGTAAAATTGAGTAGATTATGAAGTAGCAGAGAAATATGTGTCTTCCTGATTTTTGAAACACATGGAAGAAATTACAATAGCAATTGAAGAGAATCATTATTTTTCCTAGCTCAGTTCATGTTCAATAGATATTAAGTAAATTAAAATTAAAATATTTGGGAAAATGCATATGGCCATTTAACTGAAGCTTTCTAGTAGCTTAAATGATAAATGAATTTCTAGTTTAGTTTCGGTCGAAAGAATAAGTATTTTGATTTGCACCGCATCATAGATTAAAATCTTTCACAAACAAATTTACAATTATCAATCATATTTAGCATTCTTCCACATTTGGTTTAATTACTGTTCTTATTTTTATATTCTTAGAGTATAATATGTTTTTTTTTCTTTTTTACGTATATTTATTTTCTTTTAATGAAGTTTTATCATCAATTTAAAAAAGTCATAAGTAATCATCAGTATTAATAAACGAAGAATATAATTCTGCAGAATTTTATCTGTGGAAATATATTTGAAACTTAAAAACCATCATTTAATTAAATGTGTATCAGTTAAGGTTTCATTTGGCTTTAGTTAAAATATTCAATTCAACTAGGTAAGATATAACACTATAATTTCTATATTTTAATTTTTTACTTACTATAAAATCAATTAAGTAAGGAAATCTGATCTTAATGGTTCATGCTTTGAAATATAAGATGCTGCACAAAATGAAACCTCAATCTACACTTCCACTTAACGACATTTCAAAGATATCATATTTATAAATATATATATATATATATATATATATATATATATATATATATATATATATATATATATATATATATATATATATATTCTATTTTTTAGATTTTCTATTAAAGAAACTATTTTCATTATTTCTTATAATCTTAGTAGCTCATTTTATTGTTAAACTTTTTTAATTACGCTTTACTACAGAAAATTGTGAAATTAGTTAACACTGATGAAGATTGAATGTTTCTGTAAAAATATTTCATTAAATTAATTTATATAATAACTCAAAATAATCTAGATCCTTATTTTGGTTGTTTCATTTATCAAACCCATTTTTCTTATTAACTAAAAAATTTTTGCTGATTTTAATGAGAAAAAAAAATATCATTTGAGGATTGAAAATCTTATTTTTTTTTCGTTTAGGAAATAAAATGTATTTTATCGTGCGTAACGTTAATGTATAACTGTTATAAAATTAAAAAAAAGTAAAAAAGACTTATAAAATATCATAGGTAAAATTTAAATCATATAAATATTGGATATTTGCTGCATGATTATTTCATAAAATGTACATATGATTATGATAAAATTTTGTCTCATCGATAAAACATTTCAGAGTAACACATTATAAAATTGAGCGAAAGCATAAAAATGATTGATAAATGTAATTCACAATATCAGGCAATATAGAGGAGTATAAAACACTTTTAAACAATATATAGCTCCAAATATCATGCCTTACAAAACCAAATAAGTGATAAAAAATACTACATTATAGAATAATTATTTATATTCCTAAATAATGATTCTGGTGGCAATTCTAAAACTTGATAGGAAGTGTTTTCTGTAAGAAAGCTTTACTTTAACTAATTATATTGAAATGAGTAATAATGTCTTAATAAAAAATTATAAATCATGAGTCTGACAAGACCTTTTTAAGTTAATCCCGGCACATATATATCATTTTGATATAATACATGTAATATACTTAATATATGTACATTGATATATTTTATATATAAATTTATCTTAGAAATATATGTAAAACTAAAAATTTCTTAACTTGCCATTGTAAAACAAATTCATAAATATGTTTAATTGATTTTATTTAAATACAATATGAAAATATGTATTATTCAAATTAATTTGCATATAATATTAAAAAATATATTTTGATGTTTAGAATCGCATGACTGAAGAGCATAATGTTAAAAAAGTTTAAAACAAATGATCAAAATACTTAGGTTGTATACGCTGGAAAAAGAATATCAGATAAATAATATTTCCTTTCAAAAATACAAAAATACAAATTATATTACACAATTCCCTAAGCGAAATTTGTTTTTTAATTAATTTCCACAAAGCATTCTCAAAATTAATTTTTTTCAAATGAAAATACTTCCTCACGAAAAAATTAAAGATATTTTTCGGCTGACTTCAATTTTTGGTATAATTTTCAATGAAAGAAATAAACTTCAATCTTGAAAGAGAAGCGATATAACATTGAATGTTTGTCAAAATAAACTGACTTCAAGGATTACTATGAGTATACTTGCATATTTTATAGTGAATATACTACATTTACTTTTTATTTGTTATTGACTACCCGAGTTTTGAAATCGATAAACTTGAGTGCTGCAAACATTCACAAAAAGAAGTTTCTATGATAGAGAACATTGATAGAAAGAGAATTCTTTTTAAAGCATTTAGGAGAAGAATTCTTATATATTTTATGAAATTTCAACTCATTTTTCTAGAAAGTATGTATATATATATATATATATATATATATATATATATATATATATTATTGTGTATGTTTGTTATTGTTTCATAACAAATATTTGACAAAAGCATTCAAAAGCTTTAAAAAAACTTTAATTTTATTTTAAAAAACTATTAAAAACGTAATTAAAAAAACTAATACTAAACGTATTTTAAAAAAAACTTTAATTTTTAAAGTTGCGATCTAAAAATTAATGAGGTAGCAATAAATTAATATAATTTTCTTACTTTTTATTATTTTTACATTTTTAATTGTTATTCAGAGATAAAATATTAATAATATTAAAATTAACACCAAAGAATAGAGTTCATGATCACATATCTAAAAGAATATAATTGAAATAATATTGAAAAATAATTCTCATGGTAAAGTTGCTTAATATTTATGACAGTGTGATGAAATATTATTTATTACAAAGAATATTAGTTTCATTTTTAGCAGAAAAGTAGTTCTTTTCCAAACTAATAGTTTTAGAAACTTATTAAATCTACTAATATTTTAAATAAAGTCAAAAATAGGGTACAATTTATATATCTATCCTAAAGTTTGAATATGGGTTTATTTCGAAAGTTATTTGTGTATAAATAATTGCTGCAATATAATTTATTTTTTTATCATTTGGACTGCATTTTTTTCATAAATTACAAAGTATTAAAAGAAAATATTATGCCATTTTATATGTCATTATTTATAAATATAATATTACCTAGTAAACTTAATCATAGTAATGTATTCCTTGACACAATGAATTTTATTGGAGCTAAAGAACCTCCAACTTTTTACATATTGCCAAAAAATCTAAATTCCTATAGATATTTTTCTATCAAAGAATTATTTTAGATAAAAGCAACATCCAAAGTATTTCAACTTTTAGCTCTTAATTTTCACAAGGCTATAAAATTGCTCAAATTCTTTTGATTCACTCATTCTGGTTGCTAAATACGCTTCACATCTTATAGCAGAGAAAGTAGTTGCATCCTCACTAATGGGGTGAGTCTGCCTACAGTTAACAATTTTCAAAAGCATTCTCTGAGAATCACTTCATTCTGAAAACAATTAAACATTTTAATGTCAGACTGTAGAACAATTCTCTAAGAAAGTGAAGGGAAAATAGTGTTAATTTAGCTTTTAAACATATGAATAAGATGTATATTTTTTAATTTATAGACCAAATGTTTTCTACTTTATTTATAAGAAAGATTGCCCATAATAATGAAAATGGAGAAGCTAATTAAATTCTTTTTATCAAATTTATATTCGAAGTTAAATATGAATCTCATCTTTAAGGAAATAATTTATAAATTTTATATTGACTTTGAAATGAATATATTTTTTATTATGATATATTTAAATACCTTTGTTTCTAAATACCTCTTAATAATTATTAAAAAGTCATTTTAAATAATATAAATGAAATATCTCTACTTCTTCATAATAATTTCAAAATGAGTAAATCATATAAAAACATAATATGGCTACAAATGAATATCATAAATTTATAAGGCTATATTTTGTGAGCAATATGAATATATGTTCAATTTCAAACATTGTTTTAATTGAAAGTTTATAAAGTTAATTTTGAATTATAAAATCAATTTGAGTGAGAATGTAAGAAGTTATTTTCTAATTTTTATTTTTGGTGATACAGATAAAGTAACATGAAATTATTATGAAATCAACTATTATGATCGGACATAAGTTCACTTATTCTATTTTCAGCAAAACACATCACTAAATTCATTTGTATTTTGATTGTGCTAATTGTGTGAACCTATAACTTTTCCTCAAAGATTATTTTATTTCAAATGTGGTGTTTATTGTCCCTATAGATGGAGTATCTTACATTCATTTTGTAGGTTTACATTTAAAAGGTGAAAATTGTTTTTTTAAGTTTGACCCTAAAGATGATATGCTGTGTGTTTATTAAATGTTTTCTAACACTGAGCAAAAATAAGCTACCTGTTCCTTTCGGAAATTCGTATTTCCTCTATTGCTGCCATGAGAAATGCTTACAAAGTAATTATTTTACACACTCTATCTCTCTCTCTCAGTTACAACGTATACAATATCTTACTAAATATGATAAAAAATAAATAATTAACTTTGGGATGTTAGTCATTAATGAGCTTGAAAAAAATAATTTCTCCATCTGTAAAGTAGCTTTTAGTTATAAAGCGACCTTTAATGCTCAAAATTAAACCGACATGATGCTCCTATTTCGAGTTTAAATTATCCACCTGCAGTCATTAAAATAAAACATGATTTACTAAGAGCTTAATGCGTCTTGTACCAAAAGCAAGAGACAAAATTTTCAGTCCATTTTTTCGTAAAACCAACATTATTAATAGTAATCCATCACATTAAAAAAGACAGACTTTTTTTCATTTCTATACAAGCAGGAGGAGAATTTGTTTTCCAACTGGACGATGCACTATCCATAAGTAATCTGCTGTACGTGAATATTTGACTTTTAAGTCACATACTGTACTTATAAGCCACAGCTGATGTGTTTAAAAGCAGAAAAGAATTTGACAAAGTTATTTTTGCGAATACTTCTAGAAAGACCTCGACTTAAAACCCTACAGAAATTACTTATTTGGTGGCTGCATAAAGAATAAAACAATGTTTCAGACATCATTAGCTAACTTTGTTGAACTGATATCGAGAAAAAGAATCAACATATATACTGAAACATGGATACTGAAAAAATGGGAGAGGAATTCTGTTACAAGTAGGATATCATTCATATGTCTGGTGATTATCACACTGAATATTTATAACTTTATGTTATTAATACTTTTATAATTCTATTTTTCATTTATTATCACAAAATTTTCCATGCTGCATTGTAGTTTCGTAAATATACCATTTAAAATGTGAATATTAATTAATAATGATTTAAATTATTAGGACAATATATATGAAAGGTATTTAGGACTTTAATTTATAAAACGTGTTAAAGTATAGAATATAAAGATAATATTATAGATGGATATCATTAACGCGTGTATGTTTAAATTTCGAATAAATTCTTGAAAAAATGTCCTTAATTTCTTTTTCTACCTCATCAACCCTGTTTTGTTTGAGCATGCACGAATTTCTGTAAGATTTTGATGTCTTTAAATTCTCTACCCACTTCCAGTAATTTTCTATTCAAAATTGTATGATTCTTAGAAATTTTTGAAACCTGAAATACATTTTGATAAAATTTATAATAAACTGAAGAACAAACAATTTAATGTACCTTCAAATAACTTACTTATACACATGAATTTTGCAAACCTAATTTTATTCAAGATAATATAAGAATAGACTTCTGTTATAAAATAACTTTTTTAGTCATTTAATTTTCAATTTATTATACTGTCATCTGAGAATAGTACGCATGTTCAGTCCTGTTCAGTCCAATTGCGATGCTCACGACACCATTGCAAACGGGCAGTACGGTGCTGTCTGGTCAATGGGACTGACACAACAGGTCTGCAGGCTTATAGTCCTCCTCCCCTCAAACGTCTGGCAACAGTTTTTCGGGAGATCTGCTTTCCTGAGGCAACAAGAAATTGATTTGCCATCTGCTGAGCTGTGGTGCGCCTGTTCCTTTTTGCTGGCAAGACGATATATCTGTCTTCTGCAGGCGTCGTACTTCTAACACGACTTCCCCCGTGCCGCCTACTACACATTCTAGTAGTTTTGAATGACTTCCACAGCCGTGAAACAACGCTGTGAGCGATGTTGAACTCCCTGGCAACATCTGTTACTTTTCGCCCATCTTCGATCTTTCCAATAATTCGGCCATGCATAAAATAATTTAAGTGATGTCGGGAAGACATGCCAAAAATTTCAACTTCGTCTATTATATCTTTCCTGTAAAACTTTGACTTGAAACAACAACTGTCCACACGCGTCAAAACCTTTAAAGCTCTTATGAACGCTATCACATGATGAACAGACGTGGAAAAAATTTGCATACGCATACTTCTTCTTACTATATCCCGCACTTATTCTAATTTTCCACATTTTGCTTCCTTTCATTTTGTGGTTGCTATGGATGATAGTGTTATCCGTCCTTAGCAAATGTCCAACAGTGTATTTAAATATACAAATTTGTTTGGAAAATAATATTTTTTAATATCGTTCTATTGTTTCTACGGTTTTTTAATGTTAATTTCTCATGTGATTTGGTTTATATATATATATATATATATATATATATATATATATATATATATATATATATATATATATATATATACATAGTTTCCTAAAAATTTATGATAGATTGTTTTCTTAAAGTCAATAATTGATTGTTTTCGTCTAAACAAAAGAAGTATTAAGATGTATTACCTGAAAACTTTCGTTTTATTATAAAAGAAAAGTTACTATTTTCTGTATTACAATTCTGTATAAATACAATAAAACATGTATTCATATACAATACACATTTTACCAATTTCTGATTATGAGATCTTTTGTAGTATGCAATAAAAATGTAGATAATTTTATTAATATAAAATTTGCGATGTTGTTTTTTTTAAATTTTCTGATGAACGCATTTACATTGCAATAAAAATGTAGATAATTTTAATATATGACTTGGGATGTTGTTTTTTTAAATTTTCTGATGAACGCGTTTTTTATGTAAGTGAGATTCTCTAAATTTCTTTGGGATACATATCTCAATAATAACTTTAAGGGGTGCATAAGATATAATAGTAATAAGTATTATAAAGTGAAATCAAGTTCATAATTGTGGAGTGAATGTAGTCTGATATTGAATAAACTGGCCGAGACAACACATAATAAAATACTTCAATTAAATTATTTGAGTTTGAATAAATATTTGTTTTTATTTCAGTGAAACTTTTAGGGCAAATTTACTAACAAATGAAAGTTAATTTAAATTTTTATTAATTTATAAATGAATTTTATTTATTTTATATATATACTTACTTTTATATTTAGTTATATATTTTATTTACTTTTTTACTTATATATATATATATATATATATATATATATATATATATATATATATATATATATATATATATATATATATATATGTACGAGGGTCACTCTGAAATTTTTGAGATACAACTAGGTTTTTAAAGTTATACTTAAAATTTTTAGGTGTGTTCAAAGTAGTCTCCTCCAGCATCAATGCACTTTTGTAGACGAATTTTCCCCAGATTAAATGCCTCAAGCCATTCATTTCTTCGAATAGATGAAAAAATTGCATTTATATCCACATCAATCTCTTCTTCTGAAGGAAAACGACGTCCACGTAAGTTCTTTTTTAGATTAAAGAATAACCAAAAGTCGCACATAGATCAGGTGAATACGGCGGATGTTCGATCACTTTAATTTATTTTTGTTTAAAAAACTCAACTGTTAATCCGGCTGCATGTGAAGATGCATTTTCATGGTGAAGCATTAGTCCCCTAACATTCAGTTCCTGTAGAATTTCTGGAAAACATTTAGTAGTATGCCAGTTTGCTGTTACTGTCTTCTGTCCTTCCAACTTGATGGCTTTGACCCATCCCGTACTTCTGAAGAAAACGGAATACATCACTTTTTTCAATGCGCGTTGTTTTTTCACCATTATCGGTGTGGGATCATCTTCAAAGAACATACTTTGCTTTCTTGACGTGTTGGAACGTCAAAAAAAGGTATGTACGTTTCATCACCTGTTACAATTTTAGAAATGATGCGGTGGCCACCATCATTCAGCATATTAAGAGTTTCTTTACTGATTCTGACACGCTCCACTTTTTGATGCTCAGTTAGATTATGGGAAACCCAACGGCAAACTACTTTTTATCTAATATAATTCTTCATGAATGATTTTGTGTATGGCTGCGGATCCAATGTTAAGTTCCTTCTGTATCATCTGATAGGTACAGCGATTATCATCCATTAACATTTTTCGTATGGCAGACACATATCCGGGCCTTCCTGTGTGTTCTTCATCCAGAAGAAAATTGCTACTTCTTCTAAATTCTCTAAATCATCTGAATACAGTAGCACGAGCTGGAGATTCATCACTAAATGCTAATTGCAATCGTTGAACGCATTCTTCTTGATTTAATCCTGCTTTGAAATCGTAGAAAATCATAGCGCAAAAATGTT
Organism: Latrodectus hesperus; assembly: GCA_037975125.1. Taxonomy (NCBI): domain Eukaryota; kingdom Metazoa; phylum Arthropoda; class Arachnida; order Araneae; family Theridiidae; genus Latrodectus; species Latrodectus hesperus. Next base: position 43,240,900 of record CM075858.1, read on the forward strand.
CTCGCGTCAACTCCATTTTCTCTTTTGTTTAAATTTTATTCCACGCTGAACAAGTTTCAAGTAAGTCAGTAAAAAATCGTCTTATGTGTTAAAATACTTTGTACTTTAAAATTAAACCATTATTTTTATTTTGTAAATTCTCGTCTGCGCGTATCTCAAATATTTCAGTCTAACCCTCGTATATATATATATATATATATATATATATATATATATATATATATATATATATATATATATATATATATATATATATATATATATATATATATATATATATATATATATATATATATATATATATATATATATATATATATATATATATTGTTGAAATTCGTTAAACGAACAAGAGTCCATGAATCGCAAAAAGAATATTTAATGAGGCAAGTTACAAAGAAGGAAATTATACACATACTAAACTAATAGAACAGAACATGGTGTATTTATAGATTTTGGACGGCTTGAACACAACCACCAATCAGAAGGCAGCGCAGCAGACGATTTGTAAGAGCAGACGATTGCGGACGTCTTAGAAGACTACAGTTTTACAGACGATAATAGACTTACTTTGTGTTTCTTTGCGATTACTTGCATTATATTATTTACAACACTCGCCCTTAATCACAAAGAAACATGCACAATAAAATCATATAAATCAATAAAAATAAGTATACATTAAGAAATTAGAAACGTTCAAGCCATCCACACAATATTTACATTAACAAGATATAATCTAATACAATTTTAATCCACATAATGGTAAAAGTTCCTTTAATTTAAACTTAGATAAAGATTTTGTAAACATATCAGCAATTTGTAAGTTAGATGAAATATAGTAAACTTTTATATCATGATAATTCAAGATATGTTGAATAAATTTTAATTTAATGTCTATATGTTTTAATCGACCTTTGTTGTTTTCATTTGTTACACACTTAATACAAGATTGATTATCTTCAAAAATCATAATTTCTTTAATATCAGTTAATTCCAAACTAATGTTTTTCAACCACAATGCATCTTTATTGGCTTTACTTAGGGCAATAATTTCTGCTTCTGTAGAAGATAAAGCAATATAATTTTGTTTTCGACAAGACCAAGATATTGGACAATTATTAAACATAATTATGTTACCAGAAATGGATTTTCTGTCATTTGGGTTTGCACCCCAGTTAGTATCTGCATAGATATTTAAGCATGAATTTTTATCCACACACTTTTTATATTCCAGTTTTAAAGTTAAAGTACCTTTCAGATATTGACTCAAACAGTTTACAGCATAAAGGATATCTGGACGAGATGTATATGCTAAATAAATTAAAGATCCTATTAGTTCTCGGTAGGGTCCACAAAAAGCACTTCCTTTCTCAAAATCAGCTGCTGTTGCTCCTACTTCCATGGGAGTAGAGACTATTTTCGCATCAAACATTTTTAATTTGTTTAATAAATTCAAAATATATGTTTCTTGATCTAGATACAGTCCATCAGGTGTAAATGTAATTTTAATTCCTAAAAATTCAGAAACTGTTCCAGATTTAGACATTTCAAATTCTTTTGATAATAATCCAATTATAATTTTGATTTCACTATCATCAGTATCCGCAATTAATAAATCGTCCACATAAAGTGCCATTAGTATTCTTTCACCTTTTGACTGACGAATAAAAATGCATTGTTCACTATTTAATGGTTTAAAGTTTAATTTGATAATGAAATTTAAAAATTTTACATACCATTGACGAGGTGACTGCTTAAGTCCGTATAAGCTTTTTCTTTAACTGGCACTTCCTGCCACTATTATCATCATATCCTTCTGGTTGATCCATGTAAATAATTTCTTTTAATTCACCATTGAGAAATTCAGTTTTAACATCCAGTGAATAAACTTTTAAATTTTCTTGAAGAATAATAGTAAACACTATGCGTAATGCAGGAATACTGATAACTGGTGAAAATGTTTTATCATAATCCACTCCTTCTCTTTGCATAAAACCACGAGCAACAAGTCGAGCCTTATATTTTCCATCTCGTTTTTCGCGTAGAACCAATTTGCATGAAATTGCACGTTTCCCATGTAGTAATTCTTCAAGACACCAAACTTCGTTCTTTTCCATGGACTGCATTTCTTCATCCATTGCTTTCTTCCAAAGATTCTGTTCTTCCTCTGGCAGTGCAGATAAATCTTTAAACGACAACGAATCTTCAAAAATTACCATTGCTTTATAAACTTCTGGTTCAGGATATTTAACTGGGGGTTTCTTTTGCCTTTATGGTCTTTCCAAAATTTCTTCTGCAATAATTGTTTCAGTAATATTTTCTTCACCACCAATTTCTTCAACATCATCTTCATTTTCCGAAATAATGGAATCCACATTCAGAATATTTTTATCTTCTAAATCCATTTTTCTTTCTTCGTTAAATACAACGTTCCTTGATATCACTATTCTCTTTGAATCTGGATCCATTAAACGATATCCCATAGTCGAATATCCCACAAATATCATTCTGTTTGACTTCTTATCTAACTTCTTCCTTTGAGAAGGAGGAACCAACACGTATGCATCGCATCCAAATACTCTAATGTTTTGAAGATCGGAATCTTTACCATATTTCAATTTATAAGGAGTACAGTTTTCTATGGATCTACTAGGAATTCTGTTTCTTAGGTATGCAGCAGTTAAAATTGCAAATCCCCACAATTTCTTGCTAAGTTTTGCTTCAAATATTAAAGCTCTCCCTTTTTCTAACAATGTACGATTGGCACGCTCAGCAACTCCATTTAAAGGTGCAGTGTACGGAGGAACTGGATCTATTGTAACACCAAATTTAGTAGCACATTTAATGAGTTCACCACAAACATATTCTTTTGCATTGTCGCACCTAACTTTCCGTACTGAAGGGTTTGCTTTTAAAAAGCATCTTAACTCATTCACAACATCACTTTTTCTTTTCAGCAAACGAACTTCCATAAAACGTGAATAATCATCAATTAATGTCATAAAATAACGCTCACCTGTAGCCATAGGCGGATCAATAGGGCCACAAACATCTGTGTGAATCAATGTCATAGTTTCGGATGCCCTTCGTCTGGGACCTTTTCCTATAGGAGAAGCACTTTGTTTGGAAAAAGTACACACTTCACAAAATTTATCAAAGGTGGGCAATCCAAGTTCTTTAAAGGCTTTATTAGAGGAATGTCCAAGTCTTCTGTGCCATAAATCCAAGTCATTTTCTTTTGCAGTAAGGGAAATTTCACAATTTGGAACAAAATCACAAATATATTGTCCACTATCATCACGATAACCCAAACAAATGTTTTCTTTCTCATTTTCGATGAACACTTTTTTATTTCTAAAGATAACACTATATCCACTTAATTCAATATTCTTTACAGAAATTAATTCTCCATTGAGTTCAGGAACAAAAAGGACATTTTCTAAAGTTATATCAATTCCATTAGATGTTTTGCCTTTTACACTTCCAATACCTTTCACTTCCAGTGCAGTGGAGCGGGATGCACATCGAATAGTTCCTGATGACGGTTTAATGAATGAAAACCAGTCTTTCTGAGAGCACATATGGGATGTTGCCCCAGAATCAATAATGAACTTTTTCGGACTTCCGAAAGTCAAATTGCCAGCAGCAAAAGATAGAGCAGAAGAATATTTTTCATCAGTCTTAGATTCAGATTTGAATTTACATTCCTTTTTAAAATGACCAACACGACCACAATTATAGCACGTTTTCTTTTTACAGAACTTAGCAGTATGTCCTTTCTTTTTACAATGAAAACTGTGAGTTCTTTTCTCGTAGAAAAAGCCGCAGTATCCACAGTTTGTTTCATAAAACGAATACTTGTTTTATTTCTCGAATCATTCAAAAGAGCTTCAGAGTCTATCAAACGCTGAGTTACAAAATCTAACGATAAATTCTCACTCGGTTGATTCTCTAATGCAACCTTAACATTTTCGAATTCTGGAGGGAGAGACATCAAAATATAGACGACAGTATCAATATCACTAACCTCCGCTCCAGACATTCGTAAATCGGCGACAAGTTTTGAAACTTCCTCTATGTGCTGGCGCATTGGAACATCTCTGTTTTTCTTAAATGTAGCAAGACGTTTTCTAGTTAGTATTTGGTTTACCGCTCCTTTGCTTTCATAAACAGCATGAAGTTTCTCCCATAATTTCTTCGCCGTATTTTCACCACTCATTGATACGAGCACTTGATCACTTAAGAGTGACATGAGTAATGCGTAGGCTTTCTTTCCTTTAACGACTTCTGCTTCCTTATTCACATCGGGCTCCTTAACTAAGTATGTTTCCAGTTCTTCCGCAGACAAAACAGCTTCCACTCGTTGCCGCCAAACAGGAAAGTTCTTCCCATCAAATGGACTTACTCCATACAAATCATGCGGCGAAGCCATTGCTTATTGATAAAATTATTCTATCAAGCAATAAATTAAAACTAGAAACTGCTTTCAATTTATGACAGTGAAAACCACGCTCTGCTGTTGAAATTCTTTAAACGAACAAGAGTCCATGAATCGCAAAAAGAATATTTAATGAAGCAAGTTACAAAGAAGGAAATTATACACATACTAAACTAATAGAACAGAACATGGTGTATTTATAGATTTTGGACGGCTTGAACACAACCACCAATCAGAAGGCAGCGCAGCAGACGATTGCGGACGTCTTAGAAGACTACAGTTTTACAGACGATAATAGACTTACTTTGTGTTTCTTTGCGATTACTTGCATTATATTATTTACAACATATATATATATATATATATTTATGTATATATATATAATTTTAAACAAGTTAAATAAATTTAATTACCGAAAAATTTAAAAAAGAATTTTCTTCTAACTATGCAAATACTGGTTGTCTCATAATCTTAAATTTCATTATTTTTCTCAAAATTTAAATTTTTCTTTTTGTGTGAAGTTTTATTGTTTGCAAATCATAAACAATCCACATAACTCACTATTCAAAATATATAATTTTAGGTTGGAAATGAAAAATAATATTTTAAAACAGTATTTATTATATTTTTAACAAACTTATATCAACATAATTTATTTGAAATATCCAAGCACTTGCTGGAAACTAATGAGAAACAAACATTAACTGTCAAAGTTACAACACCATAACTTAACCTTTAATTTAAAATGCATGCTCTTAAGAAAACTATTTGTGACTTTTCCAAGAAAATTCAATTTGATGTTTCTACCACATAACGAACAATGATTTTTCTACGGGAACAGATTTGAATCGAAAAGTTTCTCGATTATTTTGTTGAATTGAAATCAGAAGTGAAGCGTAAATATTAATCTCTTGGTTTCTTTGCATGAAATCCATGTAATTAACTTGAAGCGTTGAATTTCAAGATCCTTATTAATCAACGACCTATTTTGTTACAGTTGCAATATTTCTCATTAAATATCTTCTCTAAGCAACACAAGAAATGTAAGCACTCGAAAACCAATTTGTATATTTTAACTTCAAATTGATTTCTATTTCATATGTCTAACACAAGATTTTAATTAATATTTGTTCAAGTGTGAAACACGTTTTCAACTCAGAATGTACTTGATTGCTTTTAGACTTTTCCTTTCAAAAATAATCCAACGAAAATTTGCTTCAAGTTTTGATATAATTAATTAAAATGGTTTTACTTTTGTGTTGAGCTTGTTTGCATTTGCATTTAAAATATCAGATAAATAAGTTTTTTTTTATTTCTGTTTGCAATTAAAACAATTTTAGTTTTTTTAACATGTACACATACACTTAAGAATTATTAGATAATATAATAAATATAAAAATTTGTAAATTACAAAATGATTTGAAATATTGCAAAGTTTACTTCATGCATAGTGAAAAGTATACTTACAATAACTACAAATAACGATTTTTTTTCTGACACACAGCACTCTCTTTCTCTCTGTCGCTCTCGCTGTCTCTCACTCTCTTTCTCTGCTTTTAAATATGCTTATAATACATTAATAAAACAAAAAAGACAGTTCAAAAATGTAAAATGTGTATAATGTTAATATAAGAATCACCGCAGAGATATATATCTCAATGTTTTTTAAGATATAAATAACTTAATAGGTCTATGAGTTTTATTGATGTTAAGTAACTGGAACTTATAACTTAAGAGCTCTGACTTGTGAATAAATAGTTTGCAGGTTTGATTTGAAAAATAGGTACAAATTTTTATAGTTATTTGGTACTTCTTAATTTTAATGTAGTGAAAAATCTATTCATACAACTATACAAGCACGGGAAGCTTTAATGTAATTTTAATTTCCTTAATGTCCAAAAACGGCCATATTACCTTAGTGTGATAATTATTTATAAACCATTACAAAAAAATTCAAATAAACCAATTTCAGTTTTACATATGAACAATTTTTATTGTTCATTCTATTAAATATAAAAATGTTATATATATATATATATATATATATATATATATATATATATATATATATATATATATATATATATATATATATATATATACTGTATTGGCTTCTTTAAGACTATGTCTTGGGCCAGTGCAGAAAAGCCATACTTTGTACCAATGGTCAACACCCCCTGATGAAGCTGATCTTGTGGGTACTTCGCTCCATTTTCGTTCCATTTTCCTTTATACCATTTTCTTTGAAATTGTAAAATATATATTGAACATTTTTCTATCTGTTTACTATATTTCGTATTTTCAATGTATTATTCTCCATCAAGTATTTGATTAGTATAATTCTCAATTTGGTTTTTGACTAATTTTATAAAAATGTACTATTAATTATATATATATATATATATATATATATATATATATATATATATATATATATATATATATATATATATATATATATATATTTATATATATATATATATATTACGAAAATAATACAAGTTTCTTCTTGTAACTTTTTAGTACAAACAATGTTTCAACAATATGCAGGCACAATATCGAGCAATAATACACAGAAAAGTTTTTGACTATCAGGTTGAACAATCTATAAAAAAATTTCTAATGTTATTAAACCACATCTTAATTTCTTTTTAAAATCTACAAAGAAATAATATCTGAAATTTAAGAGGATAAAAATATGCCCATGAATAATGGTTTAATAATGACACACTATTATTCATGATTTTTTGGATTCATGAATGACGAGGAAATAAATGATTTTACTGTTGAATTTGTGTTCTAATCTCAATAATAATTCTATAAGACTAGTGTTTTTTTTAACATTTCCCAATCAAAAGTTATAGGATGTCGAGACTTCTGCGTGAGTAAAAAAAACATGAATTCATCAATTTCTCCTTCAACAATGTTATCAAACTGGAACTCTGACAGAAGTATTTTGTTAATTAAACAAAGAATGGATGTGTATTTCTAAGACCACTATATGACTTAATTTTTCTTAATGATGAGCATGTATAATCAAATATGTGTCCCTTTCTTTTGTTTATCGAAAGTCAAAATACTTATCACTGATTAGTTTACAAATGCATTAGAAATGTACATAAATTATTATCTAAACGGTTAGGAGATTAAATTTGTTCCAAAAGTAATTAAGTCTTCTTCCTCATTATGCGTTGTGAAATTAATTTATATGTGAAAACGTTTACTGCTTTGTGTAAATTAATGTAAAAGGCATTTTATTGGGATTTTACATCTGAAAATAGTTGTTTGAGAAAGTGTATAGTTAGAAATGTTAGTTAATTCATATATTATAAAAAATTTAACACGTGATCATACCTCCCCTAAGAAAACTTTAATATATATTTATAAAGTTTTTCGATTTCTCTCATCGGATAGCAAAACTCATAATAGTTCTGTACAAATATCAGCTTAACTAGACTTATGATATTTAAAGGTATGCTTGCATGGGAAACAAAAAATAATACACAGACAGCAAATTTGTGTAAAACGGAATAATATGCATAAAAATATTCATTTTGGTTCTTGAAAACTAAATTCCGATAAATTATCTATAAGCACAGCATATATAAAATGAAGAAACTTTATTTGAAAATTGATGTTAATTATGTCAAAAAACCGTATAAATGATTATAGGTGAGAAAATATTTTTTCACGAAATTTTTTTCCGCTGAATAGGAAATGTCTGATCAAACAATCACTCATGAATTCAAATTTTTTCATATGATCATCGTTTATATTTCAAATGTTCAGCCATTGTTTTCATAATCATTAATTTAAAATTGTAAAGCTTATTTTTATTACTTAATAGGAGAACAGATGTAACAAGTCTCATTATCATGTATATAAATCTAAATATCATTAAATATATGCATATTGTAATATTCAGTTTTGAATGAATTATTTTGACAATGCTTTATGCTATATTTATGGGCTATATTTAAAACGTCTTAAACTTTCCTGAATTTTTAAAGTAAAATTAACCTTTCTTTTTTTTCCTCATCAATTGAAATTTTGACTGATTGAGTTTTTATGACAATAAGTTATAGAAACTTCAGTTACGTGTTTTTTTACTGTGTAAATAATCATTCCTTAATATGTTTTAGAGTAGTTTCTACTTTCTTTCATATTTTCGTACATTTATGTATTATTTTTCTTAGAAACAGATATTTGTAGTTGAATATTATATTCTTTCATACGTAAAGGTTTTCTCGTCGTATATTTATTTTGAACAAAATCTTATGATGTTCGTAAAAGCATGTTCCTGGAATTCACAAATATAATTTTTCTATGTTGAGTCAGCCAAATGCATTTGCATTTACACAATATTCTCGAAGAAATTGTGCGGGTAATTTATACAGTTGTTTGACTTCTTTTGACACCTTTCACCTCATGCTCTTTGCACGGAATTGCACCGTCAGCAAAATTCTGCCAGTATAAATTTTATACGAGAGGAAGATTTCATTGACGCTGAAACATGTTCAAATATGTATACAGTTAAAGTATAAAACTCTTAACTAATTATTCTAATGAATAACACCAAGATGAAATGTAAATGATATGGTACACTATATTTTTATGCACCCATTTAAAATATTTGCTTTAAAAATTTAAGTTTATTTTTACATTTAAGAAAAAAATTGAGATTTATAAATATCGTGTATATGTAATCAGTTAGATAAGGCAGTATGAAATTAATGTTAATTTTTTAAAAAATTGAAAGCACTAAATTCAGCTTTAAAAATGCGTATATCTATTGTCTATCAATAAAGTTAATTATTACAGTGACAAACTTGAAAATTGTTAAGACTAAATTCATTATGACGTTACTAATATTTTAGGCTCAATGCTTTTGTTTAATTTAAATATTCTATTAAAATAGCAAATATGTTATACTACGATATACTTTATATTGTTTTCACTAAAATTATAAAGTACGATTGAAAACACTGGATTATATGCATTTGCCTTGATTCCCATCTTTGAACATCTTTCTTGTATTATAACTTTTTAAATATTTTCTTGTTCCCTGATCCAAAGTATTAAAAGAAAAGGGAGTAAAATATCATGAATATCATGTAAATAAGATTTTTTATTAAATAGATATAGGTGATTATTATCAATTATAGAAACCAACACAATCAAATTTCAAATTGAATATTTCATTTATGTTTAGTCATTTATGCTTATCAAGTTAAAAGTATTTTATTTAAAATTGTCCTTAAATCCTCTTACTTAAAATTATCTTCAAAATTGTATATTTCATTAGTAATAAAACACATGACAAAAAATGTTATTGACATAAAAATGTCTGAATTTGGACCTTTAATATAAAAATTATTTTGGGCATGACCTTTCTGTGAGACATTTTAAACTATAATTTGAACTTATTTCATTTATTATAACATTTATTATACTGCTATTCAATGATTTTCTATTTTTGCTCCAGTAACATTTTGATTCAGAGAAACGATTTTATTATGATGCATTTTGAATAATAACATATAATTTTCCATTTATTACCATTTGAAACATTCTGACAGCTTATAACTCAAATTTTACTTTCTATTTGTTTTTCAATATCATTGTTCACCTTATTGCAAATGCAAATAAAATATAATTTAAAATTTACAAAGACATACCTAATTTGCAAAATTATAATGTATGGTAAAAATAAATGTGCTATTTTCCTTAATGAGTGTGGGACTGCCATTTTCTTAGTTTTATATTAATGTGATTAAATGTTACATAAAATTAGAAATTTTTATTTTTTGCTTATATTAACTAAAGCGATTCCTCTAATTGCAGGCAATAAGAAATTACAATATAGTATTTGTTCTCCAGTTAAGAAAAAGCAGCAAAACGATTTCAAGTAATTAAAAGAATATATTATGCTTTAATAACTGGATTTTAAAGAAAAAAACTTTTAGAAAGCAATATGACCTTTTTGTCTGCATGCTTATCTGCTTATATTTTGAAAATAAAATATGGAAACACCTCCTTACTCGTAATATTAGAGTAATTGGACATAAAAGCTAAATGAATTTGAAAAGGGAATTCTTCTCCTGTAAACAAAAACCGTATCAAAAAAAACTTGGAAATAAAATAATAATAACATAATTTGAAGGATTTTATAAATATTTCTTATTTTTTACAAGTTAGTTGTATTCTATTTTTAATATGTTTATGTAAATTAAAATATCTTTCTAAAATTTTATTTTGTACAATATTTAAAATTTGTGTGCCCTTTTGTTATCCTAACTAAAATTAATAATTATAAATTCAGTACATCTAATTAATATATCAATTTTTAATAAAGATAAATGATACATATTTTGTCGAAGATATAAATAAAATTTAAATATTATGGTTTTTAAAATATATAAATAGATGAAAGCAAGTTGAATATTGGACAATAGTACACAAAAGAGTTACATTTTTAACATGAAATTATACTTTAAAAAAATACTTTCCCTAAATCTTTAAGCAGTAAATATTATGTTGAAAAGGGAACAATATATTGCCGCTTACATTTTATAAAACATCTTCTTTCCAAAAATTAAAGATAAGAATAAAATTAAGGAAGAGTGAAGAATAACTGCATTTGTGTGCGTTTATATCAGTAACAGACTTACAATTTCCACAGCCTTTCAATTTTTATTCTATTTATTATCACTTTGGAGATTATGAAATATAGTAAAATATTATATTTCCAAAATATTAACTAATTTTTTAAATTATTGTTGTTTTAGTAATAAGTGAAATTTACATGCTAGAAGATTTATTGTAGCAAAGAAACTGCTTCCATATTTTCCAGGTTAATGTCTTATTAATTTATTTAACAAACAAGGAGGAAAAGGATAACGGAAAAATGAGATGGTTCTTGAAATCAATATTTGTAATTACATGCTAATTATATTCAAAATTTACGCTATATATGTAAAACTTTAAAACCATTTCTATATTAAAAAGAGAAACTTAATTAAGAAAGCCATGATACTGGGAAACTAGTGCATACAACAGAATTTCAAAAATATTATTAAATAAAAGATAGTTTTATTAAAATGTTGGAAATTTCTAAATTAAAATCCATTTATCTTTCATTTTTAAAATTTTACATCGACATGTAAACTTAGTTTTGAATGTAATAATAAAGTGTAATGTTAGAAATTGTTGCAAAGATAAATCTTTTTAAAAAAACATTTTTATTAAATTTTAAAAAGCAATATTTATGGACCCTTTGTAATATTCATTTTGTCAAAAATATTGTTATGCACAATAAATTGTATATAAAAACATTTGTTTGAATCTGTAAATAAATACATTTTACATCTTTAAAAATTTCTTAACTTCTGTACTTATTAATAACTATCCCTATAAATACTGCTCTCAAATTACAAAAATAGAAATAATTTTTTAAAAAGTTTTCTTAAAAGATTAGTGAGTAGTCTTTCAATATGAAAATAATTATTTAATCATTATTTAACTTGAAAAATACAAACAAAGAGTGCATTTGAAATTAAACTATTCCCAATAGAGAAGTATTTATAAGAAGTACAGGAAATCATATGATTCTAAATAATTTATAATAAAATGGATGATAAATGTCACTGAGAGACGTCAAGAGTCATAATAAAATGCAGCGCCAAAACTAATTTACAATCTACTAATTCATTTGTGTGAATTTCCACTTTAAATACCTTCCTTATATACAATGAAAAGCATGATCCGAGCAATTATATCCTCTATTCAGGGGATGAAAAATTCTTAACTAATCATCATAATTGAACTGCTTAATACACACACACAGAAATTAATAGGAGTAATTTTGGTTATTGAGTTAAGGCTAAAGGTACTATGAATTATCAATGACCTTTAGAAAAATCTAAGAATATTTTTGTGAAAAAATTTTTACCTATAGAGTATATGGTGAATGAGAAGACTTTTCATTTTACTTCTTTTAATTGTCCAGAAGTATAGGGCATAGATTTGGATACGCGTTAAGCAAATACTACATAAATATAAAGTAAAATCTAAGACTGTGCTGTTGTTTAGTTGGTTAGGGATTATTTTTCCATATTTCTTATTAAATCTCGAGAAAATTTGTTTATATATAGTGAGAGAATTAAAAGTAATATCCTGAAGATCTTAATTACTATTGGAAACCAAATTTGAATTTATTATCACATATTACAGCATATTTTTTCATAATAATCGAATGTATGTAAACGTAAAAAACATTATACGGTAGTTTTTACGTTAGCAACATATTATAGTAAAACATTTTTTGAAAATGTTATTCATCCTTCAATATTTTAAGTTAAAACTACATAATTTTCTTTTAATTATTATGTGTAACAAATATTTCAAATACAGAAATATTACTTCAAATCTTAACATAATTTTAAAGCAATAAGTTTAGCTTGTTAACTGAAAGACTAACTAAAATAAAAATGTTTTTAAAGAATTTCACTTATTAGACTTAATGAATCGAAAAATGTTGATGAGAAGTTCTTTGGAAAAATGAGAAATAAGACATTTATTTTGTAATGAAATATTCAATAATTTTCATTATCAGTTCTAAACACTTGATTTTTTAATCAATTATTTTATACTTAACTCATTCACTTTTTTAAATTCAATCGATACAAGAACATAAATTATTTTATTTTGACACTTTGAATAGATATCATTTGAAATAGATGTCTTACTATTTCAAGTGCACATTAAAATTCCATTGTAAAAAATCACCCATATGAATTTATATGCATAAACTAGACCTGAAATACCAGATTTGAAATTACTTATTTGAACTAATTAGCACACAGATTCTAAATGCAAATACAGATTTTAGAAATATTTAAGAGACAAAATTCTTCACGTGGTACCTGTATTACGATCTTAACATTGTCATGTATTTAATCATTTCAAGGCAGACTTTACGAGTTTATTTTTGTCTGGTTTCAAGTTCATTGAATTTTGATTGAAATTTTAATTAAAGATGGGAAACGGTTACAGTGAAACTCTCAGTGTAAAATAAATGGAAATATTTCTTTGCATTTTATCCTTAATTGATATTTTAATGAACACTTTTAGAATCCAATATTAAAATATATAGTATGCAATTTATTTCAAATTAAAATACTTAAAATTATATTGTAATACAAATTGTATTACAAAATACCAGGTGTATGCATATCAAATAAGACGATTGGTAACAGATGTCACCACGCATATATGCAAACGTTATGAAACTATGAGACGTGATTTTTTTTATGGTTTGACCTTTGATACTTACGTTTAGTTTACATTTGGATGAGTTTCAGCCTGCGTTGTGGTTCTTTTTTTTTTAATGTATTGAAAATGTCGAATTTTCCGACCAAGATGTATAATAATTTAATTTTGTTCAACAGAATCGTTCCTCAACATTTGCTTCGCCTATCCAATAATTTCAAAGTGAATAATTTATCTATCGCATTGATATATTTGTTATCGGTTTTCATTCTATTTGTCAGATGACGAGTGAGTAGCTTAGGTGGGGAAGGAAGAAGTTCTTATAAATTTACTAATATTTAAAGATTTATTTACAAAACTATTTACAGACTACTTTTAGGTAGCTCCTTCATACAATCTCTCTTCTCAATTACTTGTACAACTCTCTCAACATGACATATTAAACACTGCCATTTAGTGGCCACTCATTTCTTTAAGTAATAATACAGCTTGATGCTAACATATTGATTATGAATATCTTAAATTAATTTTTCTTCAAACATTTCTTAATAAATGTTTATTCCGAAAGACTGAAATTCATTTTTTAATTTATTTATCATTTTAAATTATTTGCAGTTATTCACAAGAGAATAGTTTTAACTGTATCCTTCAAGCGAGGGAATTTTGTGTGGGTTGAGATTTGAAAAAATGAAAGAATGTTAGTTAATTCTGAGTTAATTCTTATAAATTATTAAGAGTATTTTTAAGAGAACTGAAAATGTTTAAGAATAATAATTTCTGAGAGTCAAATTTATTTCATGATCAAAAAAACAAAGATAAGTATCTTTGAATATATAAAGAATTACTTAATATAATAAAATATACTTATCATATTATATTTTTGAAATTTAGATGAATAAAACATACTTAAGTAGATAATGTATGAATTTAATAGAAAATGTTCATATCTCCTATTAGATTAAAAGCTTTCTAACAACCTCTATTACATCAGAAAAAAATGAATGAAAAAGGTGTACTCCTAAGTTTTCCTTCTAAAGAACAGTCCCGAAATTGCCCCATTACTTGAATATTTTAAAACTGAAATGCAGAGATATTTGCTCTGTACGTGAGTTACAGCATTGCTTCTTTCTTTATTGTCTCAAAAATTCAAAATTTTTCGAGTGCATTAAATAAATTTGATACTTTTTATTATGTTAATATCCTTATTTTACGAAAATAAAGTGCATTACATGCATGTGCATTGACTTCCAAAAGTATCTTGAATATACTGAAATACAAAAATTATGCATTAATTTTTGTGTTTTTTATTCTTCCGAAACTATGCTGTTCCAACTTTTACTTTCTAAGAAATATAAGCGTTTTCATACAATATTCTTATTAAAAAATTTATTTTGATCACAATTTAATAAAATAGTAGAATTGTGCGTATAGTATGAAGCAATTATTATCATTTCAATTTATTATAACCTTTCAAAAATACAAGTATAAAAATTGAAAGACATATTTTTCAATCTAGTTTTTTTTTCCTTCTTTTTCAAAAAAATATTTAAATTACAATTAATAATATTTGTAATTAATATAGAAGGATGTTTAAATTGTAATTGATTGTTATAGTTCTTACAAAATTAACATTCACATATTGCTCACAAATTTTATAAATGCACATACGTAAACACAATAGTTAATTGAAATGAATCTTTCAAAAATATAACAAATATATTAACTCTCTTAGTATATATTTAGTAAAGTAAAAAAATTATCCATTTACAGTAAATTCTAAAATGAAATATAGATTGCTCTATTTGTTATTTAAATTCCCGCAAATTTTCCAGCTCTTATCATTTATATATCATATATATTACATGCATAATGAAATACATTTAGCAACTGTATTGTCTAATATGCACAATTTTATTCTTTAAACTATTATTTTTATACGTAATTGCATTTCTTTTAGAAAATCATTTTATGCTCATGGATTTTATTGCTTCATTTTCAATTCATGCTATTCTAGTCATCTTCCTGATTCTGGAACCATTCACATATAATCAGAAAAAATTATAAACATGCTAATTACATTACAAATATTTTTAACTATGGTATATGATCACACATTTGTAAGATAATATAATAGCATATCATTTGAAGAAATATTTACCTTGAAACTCTGATTTGGCTAATTTTGAATGCCTAGAAAATAATAATTACAAACAAATAATGATTGATTGAAAACATGAATAAAAGTAAACATTTTGGAAAACTTTTTCTAGTAGAATTCTGATAAGAAAAAACACAGATGTATAAATATACTCAAAATGCAGAAGAAAATGTTTCAACAGTTTTGAGTTTAATGAAATATTTAAAAAATTTGAATTATTTTGGCTATCCATGTTAAATGTTGATAAAAATTTCACGCATAATTTTGCTCTGAAATTAGACAAATTTTTACCTCTTGTTAGTTTATAGACTGTGTATATAAGCTACTCTATTCCAATTTCAAAATTGCCTCCCATATAATTATTTCAAAAATATCTCGAAATAATAATAGCGGTATACTAAAATGTTATTTTATTTTATGGTTCTTTTAATTATATTATTGGACAAATATAAATATACTTCCTGTTATTCTTAGCAGATTATCAGAAGCATTTTAAGTCTACTTTTACACTAAATGTTATGGGGTGATGCTAAAATTTGTTTTATAATTTAATGTAATTTACTCAGTGTAAATGTAAAGAGTTAAATAAATATTTGATGTAATTTTTGTTAAAACACACATTGAACCATCCAGTTGTTTTAAATTTAATTATTTTAATTCTTCTTGCGAGTGATTAATAGTGAAAATTATCTTACAGCAGAAAAATGCATAAAATTATAGTTTTTCTAAAACTTGCAATATTTATATAAATTTAAAAATATATATTACAATTATATCACAAAAATTTTTTTGTTATATAATTGAAATATATAAAAAAATTTTCGTCAAACAGTTCTAAATTTTAATGAATGTTAAACAAAACAGATATTTATTTCTTTGTACATAAAAATAATATGAAAATACTTCTTACTCAGTCCCTTTTGTGTTTGCATGCATATAAAATTGGCTGTTTCGTAAATTTTGTTGTAGTTGCTTTTTAAAATACTATGCATTTGATAAACAATTAATAAATAATATACAAAATTTATTTAATAAAAAATACCATAATCTAGTTTTCAAATCAAACATTGTAAAACCATGTATAAATTAGCTTAAATTAAGAATGCAAATAATTGAAAATAGACTCAAAACAGTGTGCATTCCTTATTTACATTCAATTTACATACAAATGCGCTTTTGGTACCAGAAAATTATTTTACATATTTTGCATGTTAAATAATTTATTTAAGTATAACTCATTCTAGTTTTTTAGTTTATTTTCCTGTTCTTAGTAATACTTAAAATCTAAAATATTGTTACCCTCTCTCTTTTTTTAATTTAGTTTCTTACTAGAATCTAATTCAAGTAAGACATACTTAGAAGTATAAAGATCATTAATTACTTTAAAGGGCTTCCAAGGGAGACAAGACACCTATGAACAATGATTTTAGAAAAGCTGTTAAAATATCATAACGAAATTTTTTATAAGTAATTTTAAAAAGATAAAAGATAAAAAAGGACTGAAAATAGATAAGCTTTGATTCATGAGAAATTTCAAAATATTCATCTTTCATGGCAAAAAAGTATATATTATAGTTATCTTATTCTTTTTACGTAACAATTTTTGTCATATAGAACATATTTCAAATATTTTGAAGATTTATAAATGTTCAGTCTTTTAGTGAATAACATATTTCAAAGCCTTGAAGATATCATTTATAAAATACACATCATTAATGAAATTCAGCACTCTGTTTGTCATTTTTTTTATAAAACTTACAAAATAAGACATTTGTTTTTACGATGAAAAAAATATCATAAAATTAATTTTACTTGTGATAAAAAAGATTTAAAAATTAATTTCAGAAATATTACATTAATCAAATGGCATGAAATATTTTATTTATATTCAATGTTTTGCGTATATAACGTGAATAAAAAACAGCCCATTTTTTAATCAAATCAATGTAAATAATTACACTCAAATTGTTATTTTAATGTTTAATATATGGAAGTATTTCATCATTAATTGCTCACCCTATCTTGATGAAAATTTTTTTTGTATAATATGCTGCCAATAATATGGTGTACTCCATAAGAAATACTAAATGTTAAAAGTTTTAATATTAAATTTTTTCAATATTTTGAATAAAAAAATACATTTTGATAAAACTGACATTTTTTATAAATTCCAATTTAGTTAATAATATGTTTTCCCTAAACTACTAAGATGCTTCTATTGTTTGAGAGATAAATGTAAGAATAATTCACATATTTTTAAACCTATATATTTACAAGAATTTAATCTAAAATTACGTATTCAGTATATTTTTATTATTTTTTTATTCAAATTTGATTAATTTTTAAAATTTTGCTAAGTTTTGAAATATTTGAATTGAATATTACTTCTTTAATTATTTAATAAATAGTAATGTCAATGAAATGTAACAAATTAATATTATTCCATAAAATATTTTCTTGCTAAAAACCTAGTTTCCGCGATATAAAAAAAGTCAATTGAAAATGTTTAATATTCAATAGAGATTCTATAATTAAATATAAATTTATGAATTAATGATTAATGGTATACCATATAATATTTTTCCACTGTTTATAAAAAATATGAAGAAAACTTCTTATATTTAGAAATCATCTTTTACAGTCAATTTTGTATTCTTAAGCCATATTTCAAAAGTAAACACATTATTTTAATTATATTTTGATATTAATGGTGGCTCATATTTAAGTTAAGAAGATCTGATCGAGTTTTACTATAATAATTTGACATAAACTTATGAAATTTTTTTGAATGAATGTAAAATAGTTTATCTTCTATAGAAAGCCCTTTAAAACTCTAGTACAAGCTGATTGTATTAATTTAATTCTATTAAAATGCTTTTGGCTCTTGTATTCTTACTGGCATGAAAACAAAAAAGAAGTCTAGATTAGCTGCATCTGGACTATAAAAGGTTAAGAATTGTTTACATGTTGCTTGGTGGCAGAAAACGATATCCATCTGTACAATGAAGTACAAGATCTCAATCGAGATATTATTTCAACTCCTTCAATATTAGATGATTCAACAGATAAGTAGACTAATCATAACAACACAGATTATTATAATGAGTGCATAAATTGGTAAACAAAGAGACCCTTAATAGTGGACGGTTAATAATTATTTAAATCAGTACTTACATATTTTTATAAAATTTTACCTTAAACAATACATGTCTTTGTTTGTAAAGCTATATGCTCTTATTATGAATATTTATATATTTAAATTATTTAATTTTATATGTTTACATACTTTTATGGTAAAAAAATATTTTAAGTAACAATATATAAATTTACAAAAATGTGATGTAATTCCCATCCTGCGCTAGGAGTCAAAGACTTATAAAGCTCTGTAAATTTCAATTAAAATTAAAAAATTTGTGTTGTAACTTCTTATATGACAATGCAATGTTTAATTACCTTATATAATGGATGGCCATAAGCTGTGAACCTATACAAATGAGAAATATGCATTTAAAATAACCACTATTCATTTAAACATTTTAAAATAAACATGATATGCTATTGTCATTTAATTTTAGAAAATTCAATATTGTTTCCTTCAATCTCGTTTTTTATGTAATGATATGAATAAATATATTTGATATTTTCCGGACTCTTTTGTTGACGATAAATCTATATTTTCATATTTTTAGCTACTATGTGATACTTTACATAATTTAGGTTTAAAGGAGTAATACTGTAGTAATAAAACAAACTATTTCTGATGTCTAGAAAAATATGGAAAAAATTTTATTTTAATATATTGGTTTGGAGTATTAATCGAAATAAAAAATATTATGAAAACGTTTTGTTTCAAATAAAATAAAAACATTTTAAAATAACAATTTGAATTAAAATTGAGGTATTAAAAATAAATCTGATTCCAAATATATCAAATTAAAAAAAATAAATTCAAAACTTATAAATAAGAACAATTATAATAGTGATTTAAGTCTTAGGTTCAGAGTCAATGCAATAGTATAACTATACAAGCTAAGGCAAAGCAAAAACTTAAAACAAACGATTAACAGCTAGATTTAAGAAAGCAGTTCTTGTTCAATTAGCATGATTTGTAAAATAAAATATTTGAAATAAAAGGAGGCTCTTAGACTCGTTAATCATGTAATAACCAGTAAATCATTCTGCAAATATAATGATAATTAAAATATTAAATATATCTCCCTAAAAAGTTTCATTGATAATATTATTAATGAAAAGATATTCAACGGGGTATTTTTTTATGATTACAAATGCCATGAGTAAGAAACTCATACACAATAATTTATTTTTAAATATAATACACACACAATAATATACATTGTTTACATATTTGATTCATTAAATAAAAGACTTTGCCATGTTAATAATTGATATAAAACACAAACTTATAAACTAAATATTCAAAGAAATAAGAGAAAGTGATTCAAAAATGACATGGCATGAAGCATTTTACAGAAAATGCATATAATTTATTTTACGTCAAAAACATTCTGAAATATTATGTTTAGTAATCATATTAATTATGTTTTAAAAGCAATAAAATTTCCATCATTAAAATCTGTATGTCGATTAAACATATAAAAAAATCATGTAAATTTTAACTGTAAGAAATGATATGTTTTCTATATAACTGTCAATAAATGATATGCTTTCTTTATATTTTAATTTAATTAATCTTGAACTATAAAATCACGAAGTTTTAAAATACATTGTTTTTATTGGTTTACGTTTTGAAAGATTATATAAAGATATTGTTGAGATTAAAGTTTTGAAATATATTGAGTTTATTATTTTATAACATAGTGCACTCATTAAATTGTATTTTTATGCAATGAGAACAAAATTGTCGACATTTTCTCTTATTAAATTGTGTTATACGTTTTCAGCGGAATTTGATATTTGACTTTAATGTCAAACTGAGATAGCAAGGAACAAATATTTTTGAATATTGAAAAAGACGAATATTTTCAAGATTATGTAAAGTAACATTTAGAGTGGAATATTTTTTCTGGTATGCGTATGCTTACATTTCTGACCCAATAAACTGTAAGTACTTCTTATTTCTGTTACTGACTTCTAGAACTTTTGAATCGATAAGCGTGAGAGCTTGAAATAGTCTCCATAAAAATGTTTCCATGTTGTAGGAGATTGATAAGAAAAACTGTCTTAGAGTTTTTCAACATAAAAGTTCTCAAATATTCTCGAATCTTCAATTTGTATTTCAAGAAAAATGTTTTTGAAAAATGTATAATGTATTTGTAATATTCACTTAGTGGTATTTATCAGTAAAACAGTCTTCAGAAATCTACATCACACACTAAAAATCAACAGTTAAAATTTGAATTGTCTAATATTATATAAAAGACAGTTAATAAGTGACAGCCAGCTAACATCAGGTAAATAATATAATTCCAATATTTCAATTGAAATTCATTGAAAGACAGTTTAATTTCCTATTATAGATAAGAAGAACTTTACAAGGTTAACACGCAAAATATTTAATAGACTGTATATTAAACATTATCTGCATGAAAAGAAATCTATCAACAGCTTTCAAGTGAATTTATAGTTAAAAATTATCATGGTCAGTCACATTAAAGCATACAACCGCATAAATAGAATTTAAAATTTATCTTATGTGGTGAAGTTTATCATTATTTTGAAACACATTCAGAAGTTTTTCTCATTAACTGTTTTACGAAATACAATATTGATTATATAGATTCTTTTGATTAATAAAATAAATGCCCTTTCTTTAGAATTTATTTTTAAAAAAATAGTACTTATATATATTACTAATTTTGATTAAGCAAATATTATGTTACAAATGTATTTAATTAAATTAAACATGTATTAAGAAAAAAATATTAGTTAAACAGCAATTTGATATGATTTAATTTAAAATCTGTATACATATATAACTTAAATTAGAAAAAGCTCTCTCTTGAAATATTTTAAGCTATTCTCAGAATGTTAATATTTATGACATAAGAACAAACAAATAATTCACTTTCAATTTTAAATATGAAATATGCTTTATGTTCCTTTTTAATTCAAAATTGATTAACATATTGTTTACGGATATTGAATGTTATGAAAATATTTTTTACACAGTGAACACTGTCAAATGAAGTGACAAAAATTCTATGCATTACGATATAAGAAACTGATGTACTTGAATAATAATTTTAAATAAGCCCCATTCTTTTAATTTAGTTTCATTAAGAATATTACCTCACTCTCTAAAAACAAAAAATTTTGGTTTTGTAACAAATCTATATTAACTCCACTGACAAGAGATGAGTTACTGCCTAATAGAGTAAACTTACAAAATATTTAATATCCAATAAGAGATGATATAGAAGAGGGATGTGAGAAATAAGAGGCGAACCATCCGGTTCATAAATAAAATTGTTTATTATTTGTAATGTACCTTATGTTCATGTTTGTAATGTTTTATTTTGTGTTCTAACAAAGTTCATTATCATCCTGATAATGTTGGCATGTTGTAATAATAGAATGTTTTGTATTAAAACTAATCCAAATAACATAACTTTTGTTTTTGTTTTTTGTAGTATTAGTCGTTTTAACTTCTGTTTTGATTAAATTTTGTTTAAACGTTTGCATGGATGTTAAAGTTTGTCTACTGCATGTATTTGATATATATTTTTCTGCAAGTTAATTTGCATGCATAGTGAAGTTTAATCAAATCTAAATTTGTATGATATGTTGAATAAAAATTCTTGAATTCAAACTGTTCATATTGTAAAACAGAACTGGATCAAAACGCTGTTCTATATTGTTGTGAAAGTAGAAAATTGAAAGAAACTGATTGATTTTGTTATTGTTTAAAATTAGAATAAAGTATTGATATTGCATATTTAAATTAAAAACTGGTTATCTTTGATTACTTTCAATGAAAGAATAAAGAATAATTTCTGTGTATTAAAAAGAGTCATTGTTCTGTATAGACAAGAATATGGAAGTCGAAGTAATGGGACCATGAATGTTGGTTTTGATAAAAAATAAATAAATCATTTATATTTTATTTGCTTATTTTTAAAAGATAGTGATTCACATTCGAAAGAAAAATATATACTTTTTCTATCTATGCAGAATCTTTTAAGATTTGAAAACAAAACAAAAGAATTTAAGAATAATATTTCTGTTGTGTAGTGATCTTATTATTTTGTTTTTACTTTTGATACCTTAAGAATTTTTTTCTTTCTTTTAAAAGAAAATAATACTTTATAGAATTTTGTATTTTATGACATTACTACAATAAGATTTTTAAAAATAAATCTTTTAGATTTATTTGTTTATCTTGAATATTGTCTATGAGTATATTTTAATTCAAAATTTTTACAAGATATGGTTTTATTAGATAAAACACAAGAACACATATATTATATGTTTTACATTGAAAATAATTTACTTATAAGTTAGTAATTATTCAACTAATGATGTGAAGTTGATTGTCAAGTGAAATGTAGAAATTGATTTTTGAATTTATTTAAAAATTTGTAAAAATAAAAATATTGTCATTATTCTATGGAATAATTTTGTTTTCAATTCAAAAGTAATTTTATATTATTTTTTTAATTATTATCAAAATTATTTATTAATTGAATAGTAATTGAAGTTGTTAGAAGAAATTGTCTTTTATTCATATTTCATTTTTTAAAAAAATAGCATTTACTTTAGGTGTTATCACAACTTTTGGTTTTTGATTTCATTTGATTTATAATTTCAACATATCTGTTACGTTTCGTTTTTATTTGAATAATTCCGAATTCGATTTCTCGATCATGTATAAAAATGGAATTCTTTTCAACGTAACATAATAAAATTATGGGCCGAAATATCTACGCGATATTTAAATTGAAGACAGAAATTATCAATAATGAATTTGAAAAACAGAAGTTCAAATATATTTATTTCTTCACTAAATCAAAACATTGCTCGGCGAGTGCCGGATGCATACTGAAAAAAAAGGTTTTAGATTACACAATAACGCAAGCAGTCACATGGGTGACGTCACTCGCTTCTCTGGCGATTGGTTGTTACATATCCTCCCACCTTTTGTTTCGGGAGAAAACAAAACCTAAATGAAAAAGAAAAAAGTTAGTTACAATTATAAGATTACAGATTTAGTTTTTTAGGAATTTTCACTAATCGTCCAGTTCTGGTTGTTTTGGGTAAGTCCTTATCATCACTGAGCAAAATTGTTCTTAGAGAATCACTGGAAATGTCATTTTCTGATACCGGTGACAAATCATTTCCTTCAGCATCTGAAAAGGAATCTCTTCTCACATTTGATGTAGTTGGGACATCCTCTTTATCAGTAGTTGCTGAAATCTCTAGGGGAAAAATCCTCTGTATAGGTCGCACTAAAACACCGGATTGTGTTTTCAATTTCACAGTTCTGGCGATATCATCTTTGCCAGGAATCAACTGCATGACTTTAGCAAGAGGCCAGTTCAAATGTTTTTTATTGTCGTCTCCGATTAACACGATTTCTCCAACTTGTATTTTTGGAGTTGAACACCTTCTGTTTAGACGCTGTATAAGTTGACCAAGGTATTCCTTTCGAAAACGCAGCTTTAACTGCTCAGTTACTTTGGTTCGATGTTTAATTCTGATTCGAAAATGCTTGGCTTCAACTTCATCAATATTTGTGGTTACACTCTTTATCTTGGGATTGTTTAACATGATCATGGCTGGTGTTATAGGCTTTAGATCTTCAACGTCCTCTGAAAGATATGTGAGTGGACGTGCATTTATAACAGATTCACAATCTGAGAGTACTGTAAGTAATTCTTCATATGTAAAAACAGTCTTTTCGAGGGTACTTTTAAGAAGATCTTTAACCACTCTAATCAGTTTTTCCCAAAAACCACCCCACCAACTCGCGGTTGGATGGTTGAATTTCCAAGAAATACATTGGAGGGCTGTTTTGATCGAATGAGCTAATCTTAATCCAATGGCGCAGGATAATAACTCCAATCTTGGGATGGTGATGGGTTTTAAAGGAGCTACTCGTGATTTAGCTCTTAAAAGACAAATTTTTACTTCATTGGAAGTGATAGTTCTAAGGAAAACACAAGCGGCATAAGCTACTTTGCTAGCATCCATGAATACATGCATTTGTGTCGAGTCATTAATTTCTGTATAGCGGGCTATTTCAACATTATTTAGTAAATGTAGATCATTAATCCATCTTTTAAAGCTATTCTGATCTTCAGTGGGTAAAGGAGAGTCCCAGGATAGTTTTAATTTCCACATGTCTTGCAATTTAATTTTTATGGGTAAAATTGCCGCTGACAATAAGCCAATGGGATCAAAAATCTTCTGAATCGTAGCCAAAATTACTCTCTTAGTTATTTTCCCACCTACTTCTAAAACAAAAGGATCAACCTTTATATCACAGTTACATTTCAAAGTATTACGGTCCAAATTCCATAAAATTCCCAAAACATTGGTAGTGCCAGAACTTTTCGTAATGTATTTACACTTGACATTGCTCTCCCACCCTCGCAAGTTGAAACATCCACGTGAAAGTACTTCTATAGCTGTTAAAATAAAATGCTCTTCTTCTTTGATATTGAAAACACCAGAAAGGCAATTGTCTACGTAAAATGATTTTCTTAATTTTTCAATTATTTCGTTGTTTTCTACAAAGGTGTTGTTTAGCAAATGGTAGATGGATGCTGCTAAGAGAAAAGGGCTGGAAGTAACCCCAAAAACTACTCTACAGTGTCTATAAATGACCATTTCATCTTCGCACGGATAAAAAAAGCGTAAAAAGTCTCTGTACCTTGGAGCAATAGACAATTGCAAAAAAGCCTTTTCGATATCTGCAGACAGGCCAATGGGATATGAACGAAATCGGTCAATCAGGTCTGGGATTAATTCAATGAGATTTGGCCCTTTATATAAAAGTTCATTCAAGGACGGCTTGCCACTAGAGGCATCAAAGACTGGTCTTAATTTTGTAGTAGTGCTTTCGTTTTTGACTATAGGCCTATGTGGTAAATAGTGACATTGCCTGTCGCTTATAATTTCATTTTGCGGTACCCTTTCAATTATATCAAGACACTCCCATTCCTTAAACACCATTTCGTAATCCTTAATTAATTTTTTATCTCTAGATCGTTTACACATTTTTTGGTGTCTATTCCAAGTTAGTTCCTTGTTATCGGGCAAACTTGAAGTATCTGTTTTAAAAGGCAAACCTAACTGGTATCTACCAGAAGGGAGTATTTCCAAACCCTCTTGAAAATCTTTTAATAACTCAGAGTGTACAATATTTATGTTTCTGTTTTCAGTAGGATCTAATATACCAAGATTTTCTAGATTCCAAAATTCACTAACAGATAAATTATTAGCATGCAAAGATAAAGCACATAAAACAGAGTCATTATTTACATCATAATTATCATTTAATTTCTGCTTTCCAATAACAGTATACCCCAGCCGGGTTTCAATAGCAACTAGACTTGATTCTAACTTCACAGAATGACCAGTTAACAACATTCCTGCCACATCGGATCCAATCAAAAGATTTATATCATAATTAGGGATTTCGAAATCACTCAATATAATCCCTTTTTCTTTCAGTTCATGAATAGTCATCATATCAGTCAGTTTAGGAACAAAACCACAAATTTTGTTTTCAGATAAAACCTCAATTTTACAAGAAAAATCATTTTTCAAACTAGCAATTTTCACATCGTATACTTCATGAGAACAGGGTTTCGTTTCTTGACCACCAAAAAGTCCATGTATTAAAGATAATGACCTTTTGGGTTTTAACTTTAATTGTTTAACTATTCCTGAACTGAGGTAAGAACGTTGGGATCCTGTGTCCAAGACTGCTCTTACTAAACACTGTTTCTTTTGATTCATAACTTTAACAACAAGAGTCATTAAATAAACATTTTCTACTCTAGAATTATTTGACAATACAGTTGTAGATACAGTTTCGTTTTTACTGGCAGGACTGTTCTCCTTATCTGAATAACACATAAGAGTACAGTGATTTTTATTACAATGAAAACACTTCACCTTAGCCCTGCAATTTTTAGAGGTATGTCCTGTTCTCAAACAGGAGTAACAGGCCCCTTTCTGACTAAGAATTTTAATCTTTTGATCAAAATGCATTTTTCTAGCAGCAAAACAATCTTGGCTGGGGTGTTTCTTATTGCAAAAAAGACAATCAAAATTCCTCTTACCTTGATTTTCTGCTTCTGATGTACTTACAAGGGCGGCAGCTGTAGTAATATTCCCTTCACGGGATTCCTTGTGTTTGTCGATTCGGGGAGCTCCAAACCCGGTACGGGCGAGCACAACCATTTCTTGTCCTTGAACTTCTTGTCTCAGAAAAGACATCAAATTTTCTAACGAACGTACTCCTCCGTCAAGTGTACTTCTATTTCTTTCCCAAGCTATTAGGACACTCTCAGGCAAGCACGATTCCACAAGGGGAGTTAAAAAGTCCCCGTACTTTTCTTGGGTTCTTCCTAGGCTGTCCAGCGCGCGCAGTTTTGATTCCAGTTCATCGTAAAGAACAGCTAAATCCGTTTTAGTTCGGTTTGAAGAGGCATTTCTCATTACCATAGTTAACAAGTCTCTGACGTAAACTTGTACAAGTAGATCACTCCGCCCGAAGCGATCCTGTAACTGTTCTATGACTTTGGGATAGTTATCCGCTGTTGGCGGGAAGCTTTCTACTAATCTTGCTGCTTTCGATTCTGGCACTATTGCCTGTAGCAAATACTGGAACTTGTCTTCTGGTGGAATTCTCTCATCATAATCAATTTTGGAGAACTGACTCCAAAAACCAAGCCATTCTCGAGTCTCACCGGAAAATCGCTTTAGTTCTAACTTCGGGAGCTTGAATTGTTTCTTATTTGAGGTATCTTGAGAGACTTCCGTTTTCATAGTTACTTTACGGCATTTTTCAAAAAGTTCAATATATCTATCACGATATTCTTCTGCTGTAATGAAATCTTCTTCATATAACCGTTCCGCATCTTTTGAAGTTAAAATTTCGTTTTCTACTTCTTGTTGAGAAACTTCTAATCTTTGAAATTTGTCTTCTAACTGCGCGGATAAAACCGAAATAACATACTTATCTACTTCTGGTTTCAGGAATTCTTCTTGAATTTTATTCCCGCAGACTGTAAAGGATGCTCGAAGCCCTTTTCGTTTCTGTTTCAACAAATCCATTCTTCAATAAAACTTTAATTTCAATCTTCAGGCCCCACGTTGGGCGCCACTTATGTTACGTTTCGTTTTTATTTGAATAATTCCGAATTCGATTTCTCGATCATGTATAAAAATGGAATTCTTTTCAACGTAACATAATAAAATTATGGGCCGAAATATCTACGCGATATTTAAATTGAAGACAGAAATTATCAATAATGAATTTGAAAAACAGAAGTTCAAATATATTTATTTCTTCACTAAATCAAAACATTGCTCGGCGAGTGCCGGATGCATACTGAAAAAAAAGGTTTTAGATTACACAATAACGCAAGCAGTCACATGGGTGACGTCACTCGCTTCTCTGGCGATTGGTTGTTACAATATCTTTAGTATTTTTCTGTATTGTTTTTAGTCTTAGAATGATAAATGTGAAAATATTTTCAATTTGTATTACTGTTAAAAATTAATTGAAGAAACATGTGTTTGATTAATTTAATAATTAGTATTTAATTAATATTGCTAAACAAGTGCTCAACAAAATTTGTTTGATTGATTAACTTAATTTAAATAATAAGTTATAAAATAAGAGCTTTTGAGATCAAGAATGGCTTTCCTTTACCGTGCCGGAAAAGAAGATTTAAGGACATTAGCCGACGAGCTTAATTTATTTGTTGGTGATAATTTAAAAATAGTCCAATTAACAGATCTCATTAGCAAAGCACCTAATTATGATGAAACTGTGGTCAAAAGTAGGCTTCAAGCAATTACTGAAGAGCGAATTCGAAAGAAACAACAGCTTTAAGAGAATCCGAAATTGCGCTAAAAGGGAAAGAAATAGCTGATGAGAAGGAAAAATTTGAGAAACAAGAAAAATTTGAACTAGAGAAACTCCAGCTTCAACATGAATTTAAGCGCTTGGCAAGCACAGATACTCTATCATCAACTGATCACTCGGTAGCACACCAGAAGCTGTATTTTAGTAATTTCAGCACTCTTTTGCCAAAATTCGATCCGAAAAAAGAAGAGTTGGGTACATTTTTTACAGTTTACCAGAGACAAATTAAATTTATGAAATTACCTGAATCTTCATGGATTCCTTACTTACTAGGAACCCTGCCATCTGACATTGCAGCTCTCATCGTTCAAGAACTTGAAGAAACACAAAAATATAAGAAGGTAAAGGAACTACTTCTGAAAAGATCTAAATTTTCTGGAGACCGATTCAGGCAGCTCTTCAGCTCAACACAAAAAAGACCCAGAGAAAACATGGGGAGACTTCTTTGACCTGTTTAGTTATTTTGATAGCTTGAAGAACTTAAGGTTCAGGATTTCGAAAAATTAAAACAACTTATCATTGCAGACCAAATCAAGAAGAAAGTTCCCCTGATGTTATAGAACATTATATTAATATTTGGACTGAATTTATTTTTGCGGTTGATATTGTTGAAAAACTAGATACTTTCGAAAGTGTCCGGTGTGGTGTAAAGAAATCTCTCCTTCCTGTACATCAAAAGAAGCAGTTTCCCCTTAAACACTTTACTACTCAAGAAAGAAAATCTCGATATGAAAGAAATGAGAATGTTAAGAAAGTATCAAGCGAAGTTGCATGCCATGGATGCGGCAGTCCATTAGACATAAACGACCTACCTGTAAAGGAAAGGAAAAGAAAATTTCTGATACTTTTAGCAGAGTTATTTTTCAATCGGCTTCTAGTGCACCCGCACAGATGGCAACATTAAAAGTAACTATCAATGGAGTCATGGTTACGGCTTGCGCAGACACTGCTGCAACCCACTCAATCTTAGGAGAAGCACTTTACCACACCCTGAAGAAACAAAGAGCAACATTTGCCGCCACTACTCTACTGATGTCTGTAACAGACTGTAGTAAAATAAAGAGAGAAGTTCATACAACCCAGATAAAAATTCATCTTGGAAGCCGTACGTTGTCTTTGAAACTTGTTGCCATCCCTGAAGCAAAAGGAAATAACACACTGTTGGGAATAGACTTTTTATACTCGGCTGGGATTCTACTAAATTTGAAACAGAACAGGTGGATTTTCAATGATCAATCCAAATGACGCTTTTCTTTTGAAGAGTTAATGCCAGTGTGTGGGTCGCTACAAACAAATGCTTCCCAAACAGTTGCACCACTATCCGTGAATGAAAAAGGTAACATTGATGATGAAGCATCCCATTTGACTCCCGCCCGGGAAAAGAAATTAAAGAATCATCCTCATCATCTGCTTGAAGATGAAGGTATTCATCTGACTGCTGAACAAAGAATTAAATTAAATGAACTCTTTTCCCGGTATGAAACTATCTTCAGTCCAGGGGGAGAAGCAACCCCATTTATTCAACATTACTTTGATAAGCAGAACCATCCCCCGGTTTCTGTTCCTCCTTATCAAGTGCCTCTAGCAAAAAAATAAATCATGCGAAATGAAATTGATAGACTCTTAACTAAAGGAATTATTGAGCCCTGCGAATTTCCGTACGCAGCGACTGTTGTGCTCATCCCGAAGCCAAATGGTGCTTATATATTCTGTGTTGGTTACAGAAAATTGAATGCCATCGCCAAAACGGAATCTTACCCTCTTCGACGCCTAGATGATTTAATTTAAGAAGCAAGGAAAACTTCACCTATCAAAGCTTTGGGCAGAAGGGGTTGGTCAACAAAAATGAACTGCCCTAAAACTCCCACTCTCTCTAACACTTTGCTCACTAACACTTTGCTCTTGAACTGGTAGCTCATGTTCAAGAGCAAAACCATTCCAGGAAAACTTCTCCTGCTGACCCCTAGTCAGGACGTTTTCGGGGTCAGAGGGGGAGGCTGTAACAGATCTATATTAACTCTACTGACAAGAGATGGCATTACTGCCCAATAGAGTGAACTTACAAAATATTCAATATCCAAAAGAGATGATATAGAAGAGAGAAGTGAGAAATGGAAGGTTCATAAATAACTTTGTTTATTATTTCTAATGTACCTCTTATAACCTTATATATTACCTTGTTTTATTATTATCATGTATATTCTTTTGTAACTGTTTTAATCATGTGTAATTTCGTAATAAATGCTTTGTTTTGCATTATTCTAACTTCCATTTTCTTACGTCCCTACAGTTTTAATTAAAAATTTTCAGGGTAAAATATATTTCGAGAGTTAGCATAATTTAAATACGTTTTTCAATGGAATTATTATTTTAAGTAACACGTATTAAAATAAAGATTTTTATAATTGTTCATCTAATACTTTTCGAAATGGAAATTCTTAACATTGATATAAAAATTTATGTAAAATATTTATACAATTGAAATTATTATAATGTCATGGGGATTTATTTATCATAGATCTTTAGAATTTACTAACTTATATAAGTAATCACACATATTTACATGTTAAAAAAATTTATATTAAATTTGGAAAGGATTTGTTAAAAGTAATATATTCAGTTATAGACTTTAATTAAAAATCAATCACTGAAAATAAATGTTCTATTACCTTAAAATATTAAATTGGATTGGATAAAATTGGAAAAGACTTAGTTGCTATTAAACTATTTGATCTTGTCTAATATTTATCACGTATTACCTAAGTAAAGCGAATTTTACTAAGTAAAGAGCCGTGTTTCTTTGTCTTGAAAAATAAAATAAGGGAAACAACGGAATACTCCCTCAGATAAGACGAAAGTTCTAAAGGTAGAAATATTTTCGCCTATTTATCAATCCATTTGCACCATTGTTGTCCATTTTCCAGTTGTTTATCAGGATCTCTAAAGATATGAACTTCAAACCGCTCGTTTGCAACACAGATACATAATGGAACGACGCATTTTAATAATGTTCATGTTTTAACATTATATTATACCTGCAAATATAATGCATTTACTCTGATTTCATAAACCAATAAAAGCATTATTTCGTTTAACATTCTTTATTTCATATGAATAATTTTTATTCTATTAATATTCATAAAATCTGTTAATTCCTAAAATCTGTTAATTAATAAAATCTGTAATCTTCAGTTACAGAGAGAAAAATCTTAGACTTTAAATACGTAATTCAATAGATTAGTATTAAAAAAGATAAGGAAAATATGTGAATTATTTTAGTTTAAATTTTTTTGTTTGAATTTCTTAATACCATTTGTAAATTGTTTATTATACTGATATTATTAATAATACAAATCTATATGATAAGTATGCTTAATGTATTTAACTAATTGTTATTTAATGGATTAAAAGTTTGAATTTAATTTTTCGTATTATTCTAATTTTAAGCAGAAATGATTTTACAATTAGTTGAATATTAACGACGTAAATTCAAACCGTGGAACCTTTGCATTGTCTCTAAGTAATGATTTCTATTTACGTATAGCTCCAATTTTTAGCAACACGTCCCATCTGATAAATGTTGAAAGAAAAAGCTCTAAAAGCTACGCATCAAGCTATAGTATTCTGAAAAACATAACCGAGTGCGTATGTTTCATTTACACCCATATATGTCTTAAATATATTTTTAAATGCTAAAACACACATTTTTTCATTGCTTAGAATATACAAATGTTTTCTAAATTTTAATACGCATAGCTAACTTGCTTTAGACCCTAGCAAATAATTTCACATAATACGCAAGATTTACTTACTTTTTTCTATCCATATTAACATTTATTACTCAAATACCATTTTGTTTCTAATGTATACAGATATACAGCTCGAACAAATTGAAGAATATTCTTAATATTCTATAAAATAAATGTAAAAATAAATATTTTGTAGACATGTTTTTATTTACCATGTAATTAAGAAGATCATTTTTTTCTTTTGCTTATATATATATATATATATATATATATATATATATATATATATATATATATATATATATATATATATATATATATATATATATATATATATATATATATATATATATATATATATATATCAGTATTTTAATGTTGATTTCTATTTTTTTTAAATCACAATTTCTTTTAATAAAGAAAGTTTAAAAACCACTTTTTTATTATTTCTAAAGGTTAATAATATTTCCATACCTGATTTAACTATTTTGTTGTGAATAACATGATATATAAAATAATATTATAAAAAATTATTTAATTATAAGAAATTGTAAAATATATGCTAATTTGTTAGAATATTATTTACCCTTAAGAATGATTTTATTAAAAAGTAAATCCATCTCAAACAAGCTCTGAAATGTATTTGCATTGACTATTTTAAAATAGGCAGAAAATAGAGTTAATTTGCATAGGGAATATGTAATCTAAGCGCTTTTATATCTGTTTAAACATTGTATTGCTTTCATGAAACACAATTCAATATATCTCTTATTTTTTGGTTGCATTGCTTAATTTGAATATTCAAGGAAAGTAATGTTTATTTTAAATAGATATAACATTTTAAATCTTATTATTTGATTACTATAAAAGTAACGATTATTATTTAAATTAAAATTTAAAAATTTAAACTTTAAAAATATTTTTTAAATATGTTTGTATCAAATATGATTTCTTAAAAATGTATTTACTAAAATGATGAAAAAAACTTTTAAAAAATGAACAATAAAAACATGTAATATTCATTGTAGATAAAGGCATATTTTCCTCACATAAAGTAACTTAAATAAATTTAATTTTTTTATATTATTTACAATACACAAGATAATGTACAATTTGGCTAAAATGGCTGCGAAGTACATTTGATTTAGGCACCTATATTAAATCAAATAAAAGTTTACTTAATATAATTACTTAATGCAAATTAAGGATTAAAGAAAGATAATGTATGTGTTGCAAATGAAAATATTAACTCTTTTGTTGTTAAAATACAAATTCTTAAGAGTGCAAAATTAAAAAAATTAATTATTCTGAAATTCAAAGTAAATTTATTGGATATATTAGATAGTAATTTTCTGCAATTAACATATAACTGCTAGATTTAAAACTTAATTAACTGGATAAAATATTAAATAAATTTCTGCATTTAACATGTGAAATAAAAATTAATACAATCGTAAAATATACAAATTAATCTTCAGTTAACCTCTTATTTTTTAACTCTTTAATTTGGACTTTTAATGAGACTATAAATCTGAAACTTAAGACATAATTCGGAAGAAAAAGAAATTTGAAGTTTCAAGTTAATATCATGTATCCTTCGCTTATCAATGTCAAAAACTACTTTTAATTTTCATTTCAGATTTCAGTACAATAAATTTCAGGGGAAAACTTTAGATTTAAATACTTTCTCTGAACAAAATTGATAATTTGTAATGTGGCTGGAGCATTACATTTAAATTTCTTGAAAAGTTATTACTGATTCTAATAAGAAATTGCACAAGTCAATTCAAATTATATTAAATGTTATGTTGTGGAATTGCAATTTTGATGTTTTATGTTGCAAATTAATGCTTTATCAATTTGCTGCATTATTCATTGTTTTTATCATTGAATTGAATACATATTCATTTAATTATTAAAAATGTAATATATTTTACATTTCAGTATTATTAATTTGCATTTTTATAACCTAAAATAATATTCATTTCATGAATTTTGTATATGCTCTCTTTGATCAGAGAATTTGAATTTTATAAAGAAAAATAAATATAAAAAAGAAGAAAATTTTAAATTACTACAGACCATAATTTTGCATTATTTTCAGTTTGGTTTCAGTTAGAATTTATTACTTTTTTATATTTTATTGGCTTCCACATTATTTATGTTTTAGTTAATTTGTTTCTAGTTAAGATCACAAAGGAAGCTACCAAATTTTATAATGTGTGCTTTGTAATATATATAATATTTAAAATATTACTGAGTATGGTTTCCATTACTGTATGCATGTTTCTATTAAAAAGAGTATAATCTAAACTGTAAACCTTAATTCAACAGTCCTCTAATGTCAATATTATTCTAGAGTTCAATTATTAATAATTCTATGATAATCTAATCATTTTTTCTGTAAATTATTAGTCGAGTTTTATATTTCAATTAAATGAAGTAAAATATAAATGAATTAATAAATCTACTGTAGGAATATTTTTTCCCTTTTATAACTTCTGGAAATAGATTTTCAGAATAAAATATAATATAGTAATCAATAGCATTATATTCAACAGCATATTATAATATAAATAAAATGCAAATGTGAATTTATGTGTTATTTTTTATATATACTGAGAAAAATTTTTTAAGTGTTTTTAATTAATTTAACTTATAAATCTGAGGGAATATTATAAAAAAATGTGAGAAACATATTAAGAAAAAATCTTTGTTTTCCATACATAAAAGAAATATTTTATACATAAAAGAAATGTTTAGATATTTACTGTCTTACATTGCTAAATTTATTTACATATTTAAAAAATAATTATCAGATAAATTTAAATTCGATAAGAAGAATTATGTTTTAATCAGTTTGAAAACTAAGATCTTTCTTGAAATGTAACAGCTATATTATAGAAAAGAAATTTAATAAATTTCTGATATTATATAAAAGGAATTTCTAATATAGTATAGTAAATTTTCCATTTAATTTTTATAGAAAATTAATTGTTCTCAGGCTTTTGCATGTTCATCGCTATATCACATAGATCCAATTTATAATTTCCATTATCAATAAACATTAATTTATTCAGTACTTAATATGATAAATATAATAATTGTATGTGTTGAAAGATCCTGTAAAAAATATAAAATCTCATTATGCAACAAAAGCTTAAAAACAAATGTTAGTTTTTAAGCTTTTAATTTATAGTAATATTTTGTAATTTATATAGATTCTACAATGAGACTTTGTAACTGTTTTAATAAATCGAGATTTTTCAAAATAATTACAAATATTTGAAATGAAAAAAAATTTTGAGCTGTTTTTGTATTCGAAAAAATAAAAGTTTTTTCATAAACATGTTAACTTTACTTCAGGATATATAAATATTTATATTTTAAGGTTATTATTCTTCCATAGAATATTTTTTTAATTTATCAAAATTTGAGTTTTAATTTTAGTATTCAGTAGAAAGTTAATACATAAATTTCTAAATATCAATAATATTTGTTTCCTTAAATATTATAAATAATATTCTTCTTTTACAGTCTCTATTAATGACTTAAATGAATGATAATACTTTTTGAATTCAAGTATTTATGATAAATTGTAACAATTAAAACACCATTTAAATTACTCCACTTTTATGCCCAAAATCCTTTGAATTTGAAAACAAATTAATAATTTATAGATATCATTATATTATATATATTTATATAATAAATCAGAATGAATGTTTCCTTAATTTTGCATTTATCTTTCTCTCACCACAGTATATATATATATATATATATATATATATATATATATATATATATATATATATATATATATATATATATATATATATATATATATATATATATATATATATATACCAAAATATTCATGCAATTAGAAGATTATAATAAATATCCATCCAATAAATTCTTTCCTATTTATTTTATTGCGAAAAACATAAAAATTGCGTCAGTCTTATTTGTTATAACTATTGTTAAAATTCACTTAATATGCATTATTTTTGTGTGAAAGATTATAAAAATAAAAATATAAAAGAAAAAACAAGCATTCTTTTAAATTTATCTGATAGTAATTAATATATATATATGTGTGTGTGTGTGTGTGTGTGTGTGTGTGTGTGTGTGTGTGTGTGTGTGTGTGTGTGTGTGTGTGTGTGTGTGTGTGTGTGTGTGTGTGTGTGTGTGTGTGTGTGTGTGTGTGTGTGTGTGTGTGTGTGTGTGTGTGTGTGTGTGTGTGTGTGTTTGAAAGCGCCACCAGAAGGCTATTCACATATTTGCTGCCGAACGGCAGTGAAAGAAGAAAGGTAGAGAACGACGAGGAGATGGAAGAAGACATTTAATTTGATCTTGTGATTTTGGACTAATTTCGAAAGATGTTAGATTTGATATTCATTTGTAAATATGTAAGTACCTTTTTCTTATTTTGTTCTAAATCATAATTAAATCATTTAAACATATTGTTTTATTATTTCCAGATAATGAAACGATAGAACCCACATTTATAGTGTAAGAAGTGGAAAAGAAAATGATCATCCTGTGAAGAAAAGAATGTGATATTATTGTGAAATTAAGAAAAAGTTATTAATTATTGTTATAATTTTCAAGTTTGGTACTCCGAATATTTTAATAACTTTGGATACTACAGTTACAAGGATAATCATCCTACAAGTCAAACATCAGAAAAGAGCATGTACATTTTTTTTATTTCAAGATGAAGTTAAATGACATCAAAAGATTACGCATTGCATTGCAGATCATTAGGTCGGACAAAGTGAAAGTTCTGCATAAATTTATTTTCGATTCTGATGGAGATCGGTCAAATCGAAAGGGCATAAGAGAATTTTTTGGTTTTAATTTTGCTATTGAAAATGAAGAATTTAAAAAGAAATTAAAAGTTATAGAAGATAATTTTTCTTTGTACGAATTAATTACAATTTCTAATATCTTAAATATTTCCTTCGAAGGAAATAAATCTGAAATAGGAAAAAGTATACTTGATCAATTGTATTCTTTGAACTTTTTAGCTGAGGGACGCCTGTGTGTCAGAATCGGAGAGAAGTAGACGAAACAAACAAAACTGAAAACGAAACAGATTCTCCAAAGATATGTGGAAATAAAAATAATACTTTAAGCGCGTGTGATATTGCTAATGAACTTAGTAAAAAGAATGATTTTACAAATATTTATATCAGTTATTCTCATATCGAAAGCACAGTTACCAAATTTAATGTTGAGTCGCATGAAAACATAAATAACTGGAAAGAAAGTTTTGAAAATGTATCGAAACTGTTCCATTTATCAGATTTACAAAAGTTTATTTTTGCTAAAAGATCACTTGGTGGAAATGCCTTATTATTTGTTAGAACAGAGCCGGAAATAAACTCGTTGAAAAAATTAAAATATGCCTTAATCTGTGAATTTTGTGTTGAAATAAATTCCGCTAATCTTCACGAATTACTAAGTAAAAGGAAAATGAAATATTCAGAATCCGTTAAGGAATAATTTTTAAAAATGAAAGAACTTTGTCACTCAAAAAAATTGATGATGCCACATTAATACATTATGTGATTAAAGGACTTAATGATAAACATGAAAATAAAATTATTTTGTACGGATACAAAAACCTGACAGAATTTAAAAATAAACTTAAAGTGTATGAAGTAATGAAAAGTGATTCAGCAAAGAGTAAATATGCTTTCGACAAAATGAAAACAAAAAATAATGCAAATTTTAGATCTTATTCTTTTGACAAAAATAAATATAAATATGATGGTAATAATAAATGTAATTCAAGGTATGAATATAGTGATAAATTTAATTCTAAGTATGAAAATACAAATAAGAATAAAGTAAAAGTTGATGGTAATTTTGATTCAAGAAACAGAGTGTGTTATAACTGTGACTCATGTTTACATATTTATAAATATTGTATGCATAAAGATAAGGGTTTAAAGTGTTTTCCATGTCGATCTTTTGGACATAAAGCTTCGGAATGTCCGAAATCAAAAGAAGCAAGCTCTTTTGATGATCAACTGAAAATAAATGCAATCAGTTCTGAAAACTTAATTCTTAAGGATGTTAAAAATGGTACTTTGAATGTAACTTCATTAATTGATACTTGAAGTCAGAAAATCATTTTGTAAAAGAGTTTATTTAATAAAATTAAAGACACTGTTAGCTTACAATTAAACCACTAATACATTATAATGCAAAAGTTGAAGTTGATAATTCAAAAGTTAGTACAAATATTTTTGTTATATATGATGACTCAGTAAGTTTTGATTTAATTGTAGGAACTTACGCTATTAACCAAGGTAATTTAATAGTTTCAACCAGTGGAGTATCGTATGACACTAATAAGAATGAAACAGATAATTTCATAATTTTGTAAATCTTAACGATGAATCAAAAATTGATTTAAGTCACATTAAGGATAAATCATTGTGTTCTGAAATACATTCATTAATAAAAAATTATGTTCCTAATAAAATAAGACTGTTGATGTTAGGATGAAAATTGATTTAACTGATGAAATCCCCATTTGTTCTTCACCGCGACGATTACCACCTTTTGAGAAAACAATAGTTTAAACTCAAATTAAAGAATGGCTAGCCAAGGAAATAATTCGTAATAGTTCTGATTTCTCATCACCTGTAGTATTAGTTAAGAAATTAGATAATTCTCACAGACTTTGTATTGATTACAGGCGGCTTAGTAAGAAAAAGGTTCGTGAACATTTCCCTTTACCAGTTATTGATAACGTAATAGATAAATTGCATTCTTCCGTAGTATTCACAACTTTGGATTTTAAAACGGCTTCTTCCATGTTGATGTTGAAGAAAATTCTTGCAAATATACTTCATTCGTTACCCACGATGGTCAATATGAGTTATTGAAGTGTCAATTTGGATTAACTAATTCTCCGAGTACTTTTCAAAAATACATCAATAATGTGTTTCGACAATTATTAAAAGAATGTGTTGTAGTGATTTATATGGATGACTTAATTATTCCTGCCGAAAATGAAGCAGAAGGTGTTAGAAAACTTTAACTTGTCCTTAAAACTGCAACAGAGTATAGACTTGA
Source organism: Latrodectus hesperus (assembly GCA_037975125.1). NCBI lineage: Eukaryota > Metazoa > Arthropoda > Arachnida > Araneae > Theridiidae > Latrodectus > Latrodectus hesperus. The sequence continues at coordinate 43,280,694 of CM075858.1, forward strand.
ATTGAACTTAAAGAAATGTAATTTTTTGAAACGTGAAATAAAAATTTTAGGTTATAAAATAATAAATGGAAATTAAATCCATCAACAAATAAAACGAAAGCTGTAATTAATTTTTCCGAGCCAAAAAGTACAAAAGACATTCAGAACTTTTTAGGATTGACTGGGTACTTTAGAAAGTTTATTAGGAATTATATTATTGCTAAGCCTTTAAGTGATTTATTAAGGAAAGATTGTAAATGTAAATTTGGTGAAAATGAAAGAAAATCCTTTAACCAATTGAAATATATTTTATCCACGGTACCCTTTCTTACAATTTTTAACCCTAAAAGTGAAACCGGAATTCATTGTGATGCCAGCATTGTTGGTTATGGCGCCACTCTTATTCAAAAGTCTTTAGTAGATAATCAGTTCCACCCTGCATGAGTAAGAAGACAACAGAAGCTAAGAAACAAATTTAAAAAGTTAAAAATGAAAATTGCAAAACCTATAATTTAAGAAGAAAACAATTACGACACTTCAAATTAAATGATATTGTTGCTATTAAGCGTGTACAACAAGGTTCAGGTCTCAAGTTAAAACCAAAGTATTTAGGCCCCTACAAAGTAACAAAAGTAAAGCTATGACACCTACGATGTCAAAAAGATTGGTTTTATGGAAAGTCTCTTGATTACTAGTACTTGTGCTGAGTACATGAAGCCTTGGCCCGATGTAATTTAAAATGTGTGCTGAAAGAGGAAAAGCAGACACCGATGACGACCAAATCTTGATTTTTACTTTTTTTACTCACTGAATTGCTACTTTTAAGACTAAAACTTTTTATTTCAGACTGTTGCCTTTTCATTTTTAAAAAAGAATAGTAACTGAGATGTGTTCAAAATGTTTCCTTTTGAAGATGGCAAATGACGAGAGTGAAGATGTCGCTCTCGATTCTCTAACCAGATGAAGATGAAGGAGTCCTCCACGACAGAATCTCAGATTCAGGTACAATGACGATGATTTAGATGAGAATTGAAAAGACGAATTAGACGAGAATTGACAACACTGTTTAACTATTTTCTTCTTGAACATGTTACTGCTCCTATTCATTTTTTATTTCAGGAAGTTTTGATTCTAGACGAATGATGAGGTCAGCTATTGTCATCAGGATGGACGATTGTGGGATTGAAAGCGCCACCAGAGGGCCATTCACATGTTGGGAGGGAGAGAACGACGAAGAGATAGAAAAAGAAGACATTTAATTTGATCCTGTGAGTTTGGACTAATTTCAAATTATAACTAAGATATTAGATTTGATATTCATTTGTAAATATGTAAAGAGCTTTTTCTTATTTTGTTCTAAATCATAATTAAATCATTTAGACATATTTTATTATTTACCGATAATGAAGCGATAGAACCCACATTTATGGTGTAAGAAGTGGAAAAGAAAATGATCATATATATATATATATATATATATATATATATATATATATATATATATATATATATATATATATATATATATATATATATATAATGTGCTTCACATTTATAAATACATAATTTTCAATGGTAAATATAGTATTACACTTTTGTGGATGTATATTCTGTGGTACATAGTAAGATAAGGAATTTTCTGTTGATCACTATAATCTTTTGCAGCCTTTGTCGTTTATTACATTTTTGTGAACTAATTCAAATGTCTATATAATAAGTAATAATATAATAAATTCATATACTTATAGTGAATACCTTATCTGATAATGAAACTGTCAAATTTATATCTGTCGTCTAGACTTTAAAGTACAGTGTGTGTGGAAATCTTTGATTAGAAGCTGATAAATTGTTAATCTCTTAGTTAAAATATGCTTCTATTAAGACAAAAAAGGATGTAAGTATAATCTGATAAACTAATTAATTTATGATTGAATGTCTATTTAAATTTTAAGAATTTATGTGTAATTAGTCCAATTTACTTTCAACTTATTCTTTCTGAAATTTTGTTAAAAAATAAGTTAGCAGTCTTGATTAAATTGTTTTCCAAAATACCAAGAAAATTACGTCAATTGCACAAATTAAGTCATTCAACAATTTGATATTATTTATAATCTGATAATTCTTTCGTGTAGTTTAAATAACATATTCGTCTAATTATTTTAAAAGGCATAAAAAACTCATTTTTAAGTAACTTTATATCGAAAAAATATTAAATTTCATTTTGATGGGGTCTTTACCATTTTCATCGGTACATTGCTGATTCTTAAAAGTACAGTTTTACATTGCTAATCTGTTGTCGATAAAATTTTAAATGTAGGATATGCATAATTATATATAAAAATTTTATTTTTAATTTACTTACTGAATGTTACAACAATTAAAGTTTTATTAACATCACAATTTATCATTTTTTACTATAATTATTACATTATGAATAACTTTAACTTGTGTATGTGTTTCAAAATAAGTAGGGTATTTTAAATAATATTATAAATGAAAGTTTAATTTTATATAATATACGTTCTTATTATTGACTTAATTTAATAGCATTAAAATATTTATTGTTGCTAAATATAAACAGAAAAATATGAAGTTTTATTTGATCATAGATTTTATCATATAGGAAAGTCATTTAAATTGGAAGTAAATAATAATTGCAACTTTACGTATTGCAAATTATTGTTTACAAGACAAATTACATCTGTAAAAGTTTTCTACTTGTAGTGTTGAAAATAAACCAATATTGTTTAAAAGTAAAACTCAAATTTACTTTTTTAAAATTAGAATAAGGAAATATGATGATATTATTTCATTTTTTGTAACACGAGATAGATCTTTGAAACTTAAGAGAATTGTAACGTTTTTCATAGCTTTGTTCACATTCAATAGATCTTCTGTTAATTAGAATCAGAATTCTTGGGAAAGTACATATGGTTATTTGAATAAAAGAGTATGTTTGGTTAAATGTCAAACATATTTCCCTTTTAGATTCAGACGTAAGAACAATCTATTTAATTTCAATTACAGTGAAGCATATTAATTTTCCTTGCGTGTGTACGATTATAATTGAAAATTGGCATTCTTTTTTTATTGGATTTATGCATATGCAGTTTTTAATTTCCAAGTTATTATTATTCAATGTTTTTTCTATACATGACTTTCCTTCTTTTGATTATATTTCTTATAAATTTTTACTAAATAAAATATTCTTTAACTTAATGAACAGCAAATTTTGTGGTGCAGATTTTACTGAAGTAATTTATTTGTAAATATTCATAATCTTTTAATCCGCTTCCCATAAAATTTAGGCTTAATTATAAGAGAACAAAATATATATAAGAAGAGGAATTCATTAAAAACATGAGATGGATATTCTAAGGGAATTAATATTTTGCATTTTTTATTTTGCTACATTTTATTATAATTGCTCACTAAAAACTACGAAAAACTATAAAAGACACTTCAAATATTATTATAAAAAATAATGAATTTTAATGAATCAACTGTCCATGAATGTTGTGTTTAATAATCGGTGCTTGATTTCCATATTCTTAAATTTTCATTATTAACAAATAACTGGAAACCATTGTGCTTCAAAATTCAAAATGTACAGAAATTATTTAAACAAGAATTTAATAATATATATTTGTAATTTTAAAATTATTTTATTTCCTAAAATTTTACTCCTAATTTAAAGATTATTTTCAAGTAAACAAATTATGTTTTTGACGACACGTATATCATTTTGTTTATTTATTTTAAACATCAAATTTTAATGTAAGTTTAATTTGCATTCTTTTATAATTTAAAAAAGCTAAGATAAATTATTATGTAAATTTAAAAAATAGTTTTAGGCAAATGATTTTATATAATTTTAATATTTTAATTTATGTTTTCTTTGTCTTATAACTCTAATTTTGAAGGCTTTGTTTCCATTAGACATTTAATAGCATAACATCAATTTAATTGATAATTTCATTTAATCTACTTTAAAAATAAAATGTTTTTCAAATAATATTAACTTAAATTGACTTAAATTAAAAAACTTAAATTGGAAATTTCTTTTAAAACTTAATTTATTTATTCAATATTTATAAATAAATTCAATAAAGTATTAATATTTCATAGCTTATGAAGTAGTACTATATACTCGTAATATATATGTATAAATTAAATCATTATTGTAAAACATTTATAGACACATCGAAACATCTAGCGTTTATATAAGGAGGATAAATGTGTTAAATTTTTTTCTTATTAAAAAGTAGATATTTAGAAACATATTTGAAGAAAAAAAAAACAAATTAGAGTACAATTAGTTGTTTTCCTTTCTATTTTTTCAGTGTCAGAACATGCTTGTAAGTTTTAAACGACATAAATATTTACAGAAAGTAAATCTCAGAAAATGTACACATTTATGGTTCGATAACTCCCTGAAATACCCAAGTTCTTTAAAAAAAAAAAAAAAGGCACTGCAGTTACTTATCATAGATTGACAAATGATGATGGACACAAAAAGTAAGAGGCAAAATGAGCCTGTCTTTTGCAGCTGTGGAAATGAATGAGTTTCCTCTTCATTCGTTCACAGTTCCACTTCCCATCTTGATGGTTGGTCAGGAAACAGTCCTTTGAGGAATAGATGAATGATGCCGTACCAACGGTGGCAAAATAATAATTTGTTTCTTGATCTCAATATTTCTTACAGAATATTCTTATACAGTCCTTTTGAGCTAGAAAGATTTATAGTTATTAAAAATATAGTGGTTAAGTTTCCAATTAATAGCTCTTAATGAATTCAAGAAAATATATTATTAAATTATTTGTATGCACTTTTTCATCAATTTTAGTAATGTTTCATTTATGAATTCCATTTTCTTGACGTTTAATTTTTTAATAGGAAAATATTAAACATTCTTCAAACTAGTTCTAATATTTAAAAAATAATTCATGACGGAATGGAACTTTAAATAAGAAATATATTTTTTCTTAGTTATAGTTCAAAAGATTATTTCAAATAATAATATTTTGGCATTTGTTTTCAAACATGTGTAATGGAGTAAAATACATTCATATGAGTTGATAACGTCATAAAGTGCTTTTAAAATATTAATACATACTGTTTTATGAACTTTAGCTAGATCTCTGAAATAATTTAGCTCATAAAAGACTTAAAAAATAATATAAAATGGTTTCAACTAATAAAAGATATGTTATTTAAAAAACAACATTCCAATTCAAGCAAAAAATAAAATCTTCATAATTATAATTTTAAAGTAAAAATATTTCTTTTATTGTGAATACATGAAAGCCTTTAAGACAAGAAGTTTTTTATGTTGAAATGGTATTGTATTTACAAATTTATTATTGAAGTATAAGCAGTATATATCAAAGTAATACTGTATATATTTAACTGTATATACAGTATAAATCAAAGTATTTAAGTATATACCTGTATTTGAAACACATATTCTTTTTGTTTTCTTAATTGTTCTCCTCTAAAGTTTGTAAATTAAAAGCTCATTATTTTTTTCATGAAATTATTTTTGCTTTTCATATTGACTTACTTGATATAAATACATCTTTTTCAAAGTGAAGCCTTTTTACACATTCAAAAATTTTTATTTCTGTTTTATTATAATAATTTTAATTTTATTTGAATAATTTTAAACAACATAAAGTTAAAGTTTTCTATATAAAATTTAGTAAGAAACTTATAGACGTAGTTTAAGCATTATTAAAAACATGGATAATTCTGAAAGAAAACGCTTAAAAAATTATTAAGGGTAATAAAGAAGCAATAAATATTTATATAAGCAAATTCAGCATATTTACACATCATTAACTTTTATACTTACTTGCTCAACATTATAAAAAATTATGTAACTTCATGCAGTTTTTATTTAAATTTGTTTGATACCATAAAATGAAATAAGACACAAATTATTGAAATCAAGCTAAAATTACATAAACTTTTTGTTTAGCAATAAATTAAATCATCATTATAAATGCGTTTCGATATATAAATTAATATGAGTTTAATTTAATCTTCGTACATTCTATATAATGATTTCTTCACTGTAATATTTTATTACATTGAATTTCATATTATCAAGGCATTTTTTAAAAATGCATCATTTGTCGATTTTCGAAGTAAAAGAACATTCAAAAAAGTAACAAAATATCGCCTGAGTTATACATGAAAAATTCATTATTAAAGTTCAAACGTAAAAACAAAAGTTTAATTGCTACCAAATCCAATGACAAATTTCAGTCCTGCTGAATACATTCGTATTTAAATTTTATAATTTCGTTAAGACATAAAAACGTTATTAAGTGACATCTGAGTTTTCAGTTAGGTCTACGAAAAAAATTACTGAAGTTAATAGAAACATAATTTGAACTTAAAACTTTATTCAAAAATGAGAATATAATCAATATGCATCATATAATATATCTTCATATCTTGCAATAATTTTAAATTTTAGCTTTTTCTGAAAGGAATTCCTATATATGAAAAAATAATTACTGCATTTCAATTATAATAACTTTGCAATATTATGTAGTTTGGATACATATGCGTTTTTAATTCAATTTACTTTATACATATTAAGTTTAAAGTATAATTCAATGCAATTAATATTTCACAGTATTCATTATCTCTAGGTAAACTTTATGTTTGACACAAAGAAGACCACAAATTGTTTTATTTGCCAATATTTTGCACTCAAGCTTTATTTATTTTGAAATGCAAAAATTAATAATGTTTAGGACTCTGAACAAATACATCAAAATTGAACTTTCGTAAACTAAGTTCGATTTCTTGTTGTATTTAACATTACGGAAACTTCAGATACTGTTAACTTGCAATAATAGCAAATAAAACGCAATTTTTTAGAACATGATAAGTTTCTCGTATTGAAAAGTTCCCTAAATAAAGTTTTATTTTACCAAAACATTCAAAATATAAATTTTATAATTTTATACACAATGTTACAAAAATGCTTACAAATAAATAGTAACAATGAAATATTATTATATATTAAATAATAGGAAATTAGTATTTATAAATACGAATTTTTATTTCATAAGCATGTATTTGATGGTTAAAATTATTAATCTATAGTAAAAGCTCCAATTGCATCAGAAATTATTTTCTCGAAAATATACGTAATAAGAAATGTATTTATAATCTATACATATTTTATACTTTAAAATTATAAATGAAACTCCTTTTTTCAAATTTATGAAAAGATTATTGAATTATTTCAATACATGACTTTAGCTTTATCGTTAATTAAACTGTATTTAATTTTAAAATACCAATCCGTTGTTAATCAGTTGATATGAGGGCATTAAACTTTGTTTAGAATAATTACATTAATGTGATTACATTCATTAATTTAAAATTTTTTAACTTTAAAGTAAACAAAAGTTAATTATTTTACTTTAATTATCTAATTTCATTCATTTAAAATATTTTCTTTCAAAATTTACTCAAAATATTTTATAAAACGTAAAGCATGCACAATAAATATATTTAATATCGCATATTTTAAAAATACGCCACAGTAGCAACTAATATTAACTTAAAATTCAAGTTTCAATGAAAAATGTTAGGTGGGATTCAGATTTTTCTGACTATAATATCTTGGGTAATATTTTACTCTTCTAATTTAGTTATTAACTTTACCAAAAATAATTCCTAGTATAATATTTTAACTCATAATTTTTGAACAACTAAGTTCAAAATCTTACTTGTAGAACAGTAAAGTTTAAGTAAATTCTAAAAATAATTGAAATAAAATATTTTAATGTTAAATGTTTCGTGAAAAATAAAATGTTTCAGCCGTTAAAACTAAAATAGAATAACTTCACGTGTATGAAAAACACCATTTAAAACAATATCTCTGTTTCTTTTTTTAAAAAAAATATTTTATTATAAATAAATTTATTTAAAAATAATTATGTGTATGACAAATAAATTAATTAAACTAAAACAATATTTGAATAAATTTGAAAAGATAGAAGCAAGAAACACATAAAATCATTGAAAATTATATTTCAATATATTTTTTATATATTGAAATATAATTTTCAATATATATATTTTAAAGAAAATTCAATGTTTTCTTTGTTTTAAATATTTTTATAAGATAAATTAATTTTTATTTTGAAATTAATTTGTAATTTGTATTTTGATTGAAGATAAATTAATTCCCATTTTTACAACGAAATTGAAATAATGTAATGAGATTAAAAAAATAATTGTATGTTTACGATATTTTCTTGCTTATACTGAAAAAACGTTTTGGAATTTTGTTCTGAAATCAAGAGATTCAGTGTTCTTTAATGATGGTTGGCTATGATGGAGAGTGATGGATTGAAACACGAAAAGTAGTTAGTTCTAGTTCGCCTCGAACTATCGTGTCACCAATTTCGATTGATATTTGCTTTTACTATTAGCTCAAGTGGGATAATATACAATCTTTCTTCTTCTGATCGCAATACTCGTAAATTTTAAAAGCATCAACTAACACAACATTTAACATTCTGTGGTATTATTGTAAAGTCTTCATGTTTAGTGCTAACATGTACTAAATGAGTTCAGAAGAGAATTCAGAATTGTGTTGAATGTTACTGTATTAAAACTATAATTTTCATAAATATTTTAAGATGAATGAAGGTCGTATGTTTAAAAATACTGACAAATAAAATAAATGAATAAATTAAAAAGACATTACATTTTAATAAATACATTTTATTAAAGTGTAAAGTTTACAGAATATGTAAAAGATATTTTTTCAATACGAATAATAGGATATAGAACCTTTTTTGTATTAGGATTATTTTAAGCATATTAAAGTCATTGAATAAGTGGTAATTTATAATTGAATTGGTAGTAATTTATAGTTTAAAGTAAATTTCGAATCACTTCAAAAACCCTCGCCAAAGGGGAAAATGAACATCACTTGCTTTTAAATTGAAGCTTAAAGCACTAAACTTTCAGTTTACAGCTTGGTGTTTACATATCTTGATGCATTAATATAGCAAGTAAGAGAATAGAGAATATCATAATCTTCAGCCCTTTCAGCACTAATTTAAAAATGTTATATATATATATATATATATATATATATATATATATATATATATATATATATATATATATATATATATATATATATATATATATATATATATATATATATATATATATATACAGGGTGTCCCGAAAGGCCAAAATTAACGTGCTGGTCTGTCATACCATGGCAAACAAGATTTGCATAGGAACTTATGTTCTAAAATGCAAATAGCGACCACTAGAGGGCAATGTTAGCAGGCTGATGGGAGAGTGGAAAGTGTGATTATTTCAGGCGACGACGCTGCAAATCAACGACGCTTCAGCATAAACGTTTGGGCTGGTATTATCGGTGACATGCTAATTGGCCCTTACCTACTTCCTGAACGCCTCGATGGGAATAACTATCATACTTTTCTAGAAAGGGTACTGCCGGATCTGTTGGTTAACCTTCCAGCAGCTACACGACGAAACATGTGGTTTCAACATGATGGAGTGCCTGCGCATTTTAGCCACAGTATACGGGAATATCTCGATAGGACATACCCTGATCGCTGGATTGGCAGAGGCGGTCTAGTCCCATGGCCACCGCGATCCCCTGACCTGACTCCCCTGAACCTTAAGTACAATCCAGTACTTACCTGCACTACAAAGTATGTCTGATATAAATGAGATATATTCAAATGTATATAATACGTCTCATGCCACTGTTTCAAAGATGGTAACGGCTAATTTTTGATTTTTTAATTTAGTTTATTAACATCTGTCTAAAATTAAATATCAAAGGCAATTTTATATTTAGTAGGTAACATTTCACTACATATGTGTAGTTAAACTTTAATTTTTTTGTTTAAAATATATAAATTCAAACATTTTTTCTAAAATTTATAAAAAGGCTGTTAAATATGTGTATATATATATATATATATATATATATATATATATATATATATATATATATATATATATATATATATATATATATATATATATATATATTTATTTATTTATTTTATTTATTTATTTATTTATTTATTTATTTATATTATGTACACTTGTTAGCAAATGGATGTATAAATATATTTGGCTTATACTGAAATGTGAAGAGCAATCTAGCAGCTTAAAAATTATAAACAAATATATAAAATAAATATTAATATATATAGGATACGTCTCTTTTCAGTTTTATTAATTTTAATATCATATCAGTTTTTATGCAAGAAAAATTGTAGTAAGTTCTTACAAAAGTAAAATTTTATTGCTCAGTTCAAATAAATTTAAAGAACTAAAAAATTATCGGTTACAATAAAAATAAAACATTAAAGTTTAAATCATATTTCCCATAATATAACTTATAGATAAAATTATTTAAAAGCAATTAGAATTCATTTTACTTGGCATAAGCTCAAGGTTATGTATAAAAATAATGAACCTTGCGGTACTTGTCACAATTCTGAGCAATAATTCTCAACTTAAAAATACTTATAATTCTAAACAAACACTGAATTCATTGTCATATTTGTTTTATACTTTCAAATATTTAATTTATGTGAACATTTTTCACGAAAATTCTTTCTTTTTCAGAAAGCGAATAAATACGCTGAATATGTTAGATACTATATTGTATATTAGTATATTTTTATATGCAATTATATAATTATATATATATACATACATACATACATACATACATACATATATATATATATATATATATATATATATATATATATATATATATATATATATATATATGTCCTATTTCGCAATAGATTAAATTTACTAAATTCTGAATACTTGATGTGTATTTAATTCACACACTATATTTATATCATATTTATAGGGTTAACTTCTTTAAAATTAAGCTCTAAATTTTGTTAATAATACGAAAGATAATTTATTGACAGATTCATCAGCTATAATAGATAATCAGATATAATAATCAGATTCATCAGACTTTATTTAAGCAAAATCCGAATAATCATTTGCAACTCCATAGTACATATAAACTAACCTTTTTCTTCTTTTTTTCACTATTTTCTGATTATTTTCTCTATATTAGAACTTGAAATAAATAAATATCTTTTAATAATCATAAATGTAAATAATACATATAAACAACGCTATCAGTTCTATGATAAAGTTTGAAATAATATTTTTTAATCCCTTCTTTTAAAATTTCAGAATTATATTTATGAAAATGTTTTACGCGTTTTTAATCCATAGCAAATTTAAGTATTAGAAGACATTAGTCAGAAAATTTTCTATATGACAGAAAAATAAATGTCATTTAATTAGTTTTCTTAGAGTTAAAGGGTAAAATGTTAACTTCCACAATCTTTAAATCAAAATATTTTAAATATTTTATTTTAAATCAAAAAACTTTAAAAAGAATTTTTGTCTAATACATTTTATATTTTTTGTATATTTTCTTATTTTTATTTGTTTTTAGTTTTCCTATATATAAATATATAATTTACAAAAGTAGATATATATTCTACAAAATGTTTTGTGCCAAAAGACTGGATAATTTTAATAATAAATCATTTTGATTTTGTTTCTCCTTTATTCGGAAATCTTTGAATTCTTAAATTACTTATTAAATTTCTTCTTTCAAATCCGTAGATTTCAAATTTTGAAAGAAATCCATAGTAAAAAAACTAAATTCAATACATCGGCTTTTAAGTATAAACATGCAAATACCTGTTGGGAAATAAATATCCCTCTCGTACAGTTTCTCAGTATTACGGTTCTTTTTAGACAAACTATTTGCCTGTCCAACTTCCTCATACACAAAACTGATATAAAATAGACATGAAAATAAAGATTCTCTGAACATGTCAGGATTCTTTTTGACTTCATTGTAAAGACAGCCTTACATATTTTTATTTCTATTCATATTTCATCATTTCAGATGTTTGTGAATTCTTTAAATCTAGTTTGTGCTCCTGCATGCAAGCAATTTATTTCAAAACGTTCTTTTCAATACTATTAAAACTTGTTTTTGTAATGCGTAGTTAAAATTTTATGGGTTCTTTAATATTTTTATATAATCTAAGCATTTAATTTTATACATTATAAGTGATTTATAATATTATGTTTTATTTATATTATTTCTTTAATTAGCTTATTACAACATAAAAGTTTTATTCTACTGCCATATCACAACTTTTATTCCAAAAATAATTTTTTGTGTAAGTATAAATTTATTAAAGCAGGTTATATCTATCCTTGTGGAAAAATATATTTTGTGCAATCAGATAGTTCTGATACTTAATCTCTTTTTATTTTGTCCTATAGTAAAAATTCAAAATTACATTAAAAACAGTAAAATTTTTTCGCAAGCACTTACATATAAATACCATTGAAATAAAGGAATATCGTCTTGCTAATACGTGCTCGTTAAATTGAATAAGTCGAATATATCATGCAATAGATAGCATTTATGTTTTTTTAAATATCTAAAACAACTGACAGTTTTTCTATACGCATTTTATGATTAAAAAAACCAATAAATTTCTATTTTACTTAAATATAAAAATAATGAATTTGAATATTAATTTTTATAAATGCAACTATCATACCAATCTTTGGCGAAATTTCTTTAGAAATTGTACAGTAATATATAAACATCACATATCAATTAATAATCAAGTTTAAACTATTTTTAATAAATTGTTGAATGTTGAAAGTAAATTCATAACGATGATGCCCTAAAATAAATTTACGAATTATTTCCATTAAATGTGTGTTCTTGTAAGTTGTAATCAGAACTAAATTATTGAATTAATATATATTATAACGTTTGTATTAGAAATAAATCGCAATCTTAATCAAAAAGGAGGTAATGAAATAAATCTATTGATGTGATATGTGCCAGCTTAAAATTTCCATCATTGAATTCAGTCAATAGATTTAAATTCTAACATCTTGAGCAATAAATTAATATATATATGTATATAAATTATATATATATATATATATATATATATATATATATATATATATATATATATATATATATATATATATATATATATATAGACTATATATATATATATATATATATATATATATATATATATATATATATATATATATATATATATATATATATATATATATATATATATATATATATATATATATATATATATATATATATATATATATATATATATATATATATATATATATATATATATATATATATATACAACCTTCTGAAATGATTTCCATAAGTCTCACAAGTTGCAGTTAGAAGTCTTCAACCTGTTCTTTTGTCTTCTTGTTTTCTTTATAATTATTGAACCAGAAATTGTTCAAGAACTTTAAACTAATCTAGAAACCAGAAATTGATAAGAAAAAATAACTAGAAACCAGAAATTGTTCTAGAACTTTAAACTAATCTATTAAATTATCTTCAGTCTAAATTTTGATAATATTCTTAATGGGGATTTTTATTTCAATCTGAATAACCGTATGTTTCATTAGACGAACTTCCAGAATTCAGAGCTTATGAATAAGTGCAAATATTTAGCGAGAAAATTTTATCCTATATTTAAAACTTTTTCATTTTGAAGTGAGTGTCCTCAATGTTGCAATAATGGTATCTTAAGTATATTGAAAGTTTTGTTTTCTTTTTCATTTTCTGCGCTTCTTTTATTATTACAAAATACTCCCTCACATACTTAAATTTATTACCTTGACAGAAATAAAGAAATACATCCCCACATATATTCATAGTTTCTGATTAAATTTATTCGAAGAAAAAGGATCATGAATAATGTCGTAGTGTAATACGACATAACCAAACCCTGAGAAAATAGGTGTGTGTATTTTTATTGCACTTTAAATTTAAGAGTTTCCTTTTTTCCTTTCAAACTAAGCGGGAATAATATAAAGGAAAGGATGTAATAAAAATTGGCACAATGAAACAAGTGCAATAAAAGAATAAATTTTTCCTTTCGGAAGGGATGAGTGATCTGGAGGAAATTGCAAGCAAAGTATATTGTTTTATGATATGTATTATTTGTAAATCTGACCAGTCGGGAATGAGGGGGAGAGATTTCTGACCTATCCCATAGAAGTATAGGAGGAACTACAGAACTTTGGAAAACCAATGGTGTAAAGAGGAGGAGCTAAGCCGAAAATTATGAAGAGTTAAAAACTGCATCAAAACACAGAGAAGAGACACAGAAGCCCCAGAGAGGCCCGACATAGAAAAGGAGTCCACAATTGAGGACTGGGTCCTCATTGAGCATGATAAGAAGCCAAAACGATCGAAGCACCATATTCCAGAAGGAACCCTACCTCGAATTTCCAGAATGGAGCTGCAGATGTCCGCCAAATAAATTAGTGGACGAGAGCCTAAGGAGATATACCAAAAACAGAGAGAAAAGAGGGAAAGCTCATGAGCAAGCCAAGCGAGATCCTGAGCCGGTGATGCCATTGACGTTAGGAGACACCACACTCCAAGTTCTACAAGGGGTGAGTCTGATCTCTCGTTCCTCATTAAGCTGGTCAAATTCAATTATGATATTAATGTGTAATTGTCATAAAACAAATAATAATTTTAGAATCTCTATTGTTTAATCAAGAATGTTTTGATTGTAAATGTAAATTTCTCTTGTAATTAAGTTACTAAAATTAATTATTAAGTTTTATTGTATTTTGTTTTGAATTTATCTCTGTCATTCAATTATTTAAAAAAACGAATTTGGGTTTCCTCGGGATTCTTCGAAAATTACCGAGTTCACCACAACAAGTAAAACGTAGTACCTTCTCAGAATTCGCCTTAGGCTATACTGAAACAAAAAATATATTCGGAATGTGAAAAAAGAAATAGATAAAAAGTTGGTTTCTGAGTTTCTTTCGTATTTCCTCACGAAAATTGTGTTGACCTAACAACTTTGTCCAACATATCTAGACCGTTATGATCTAAATGGATCACCGTTGTAGTTGAGCAAGAATTTCCTTAACATAAAAAGTTGTCAGTGTTTCGACTATTTTCGTATAGTTGTCTGCTATTTTTTATTACCTATTGATATTTTTACTGTATTTTTCATTTGATTTTAAGATTCTATATTATCTTTTATTTTTATTAATAAAATAATTTCTTATTTCTATCAAAAATTAAGACTTCTAATGTAATAGATATTTTAAAAACATCTTGTAATTTCATTATAAAGTTCTATCAAGGTTTCTATATTTTATTATGATATTAATTGTTTTATTAGATTCCTATATTTTACTAAACAGTTAAGCAATGCAAATTCTGTTGTAAGTGAGTATGACTTGTAACTCTATGCTGGATTTCCTTTTTATCATATAATTTTGGCCACTGCTTATCATTTCAGAATATTCCTTCATAAATTCTTAATTTATAATCACGGCAAAATTATAGAAATACATCCACTCATCTTAGACTCTGTTAGAACGGTATTTATGATTTAATTTTCAGAGTTCTATTTGGATTTATATGAAAAAAGTTTGTTATATTTAGGAGGCAATTTCTCTACATAGATGAAAGATAGTATTTACATTTTACCAATAATTTCCGCAAATACAAGAGCAGTTATATAGACGGAAATCATTTATGATTCACTGATTTTGAAAAGATGATATTTTTAAAAATATTTCTTTATAGATATATGAAAAGAGCCACGATCCCAACAAGTTTATACACACCCTACAAATGTTCTTTATATTCCCCTTTGGTGGCGTGACACTTATGCTGAGCTCAGCCTAATTCCTTTCATGCATATTGTAGCACACAATTAGTATGTTTGGATTGCCAATACAACCACAAAATTCCTTGTTTACATGGCGGTTCTTTCACATACTCTCTTCCAAGCTCACCATTGCAAAGTTATAATTTATAAACATTTAACCTATTCAAAGGATGCAAAATCTGTTTCTTCCTTTACCCCTTTTTTAAACGATACTAATCTTATATTGCTGCATGTAATTAGAAAGGACATCTTTGGCTGGCTGAACATGAATCCAAAGTACCGGGGTCAGAAGCCTCTTACCCAAGTCTAGAGCTGTTAAATGAGTGAGTGACTATAACTGAATTTAAGCTTGTATATCATGGGTTTAGGCATAAAGTGAGGAGTTAAGACATAGAATTTTACTATTCTGTTAAAACCTAATGGGAATTCCAATAAAATTGGTTTTATTTCATTCATTAGCTGAATGAACACTGAGAAGTTAAATGCAAAATTCAATGGGATAGGACTACTTAAAAGTATTCAACAAGGTATCAGAAGGTTGAGTAGAAGAAGGATCCGAAGCGTAGCATTTGCGTAAGTAACTCCAATTTTTTTTTTTTTTAAATATTTTTAAAATTATTTTAACCTCTTGTGAAACGTATTTTGCACATCGTATTTGGCATATTTCAGAAATATGATTGACTCTCTGGCATCATAGTTCTAAAATGTGCCGTACTACATCACTTTAACCTCTTTATTTCCAACTATAATACCGGAAATGAAGCACAGCTGTTCAGTTCGTAAATGTTGGTGCCATCTAATGACACAAATATGTGGCACAGAAATAGAGACATAAGATTCCCATTTTTAAATTGGTCATACTATCTCAATTTTGCATCATAAATCATCTGCTTAAAAGAGCTTCATCTATGTCAGAGAGTTTCTTGGAGAGAAGTAAACCTCGGATAACATGTGTTTTAAGTATTTCCCTTTTTTCTTTTAAGAGGATACAATCAATGTTGTATGCCTTTAAGTGTGCAGTCCTTGTTCTGTGAGCTTCTGAAGTTTTTATATATAATTAAAAATTATCTCAGAGAGCTTTTTTGTTCAAAATCATAATTTATATTCTATTTAAATGCTCTTAAATATTCTGGTATTTTTCAACATATCTAAAATTTATTGGGGGAATTTTCCCCCAAAAGATGTGGGTATAAAAGTGGATTATTATTTCTCTGAACTGCGTCCTAGTTAGATCTGTGTGTTGTTGTTGCTAATCCCAGATGGTCCGATTCCAAAACTAGACCAACTCCACAAATCCATGAACAGCCAAGAAATGCAAAACATTAGGAACTTTGAAAAAGCCTCTTCCAATTCAAAATTCAAGCAGTTCAAGGTATGCTCAGGTGATGCCTGTTCAGCTTTACATTTTGTGCACAGACTAAAAGTCTTTTAAACCTGCACATATTTGAGGCCCCATATAAGTGACCACTGGTGAAGCGTGAAATACAAGTCTCATGGCCTCTAGTTCCCTCATAAAACAAGGAGCCAGCAGAACGTTGTCTAGGATACCAATTATGAGTAGGTGGAACCCTCCAAACATCTATAAACTTTTTTTTACCCTCGGTAAAAACCTCATTAAAGGTAGATAGCAAATCAGATTGTGAAGGTTCCAAAGATGCCGCCTTAGCCAGCAAATCATCGATCTCGTTTCTCTTAATGCCGACGTGTGACAGGATCCACTGAAAATTAAAATTAATCCCAAAATTCCTTGAGATCTTTTAGATCATATTCAATATTGAACTTCCAACTCAGTCAACAACCTTCATCCAATTATTCAGGTGTTATCATGAGTCCCTTTATCATGGTTAGATCTAAACTGATGAAACGAGTTTTAAAGGATAATGGGGATCTATTGGATTTGTCTCTCCTTCTAGATAATCTTTGCTGTTTACTTAGGTTTGATGAAATCATACAGATGATTTTTCTAACCGTTTTTTTTTGTTAGTTAGAAGCAAAACTAGTAACATTTGCTAAGTTTATATTGTCATTAGAATTAACAGACTTTTCCTGTTAACAGGTGTTTCCTATATCGGATACAATATAATCACTTACAGTACAGACTTGAAATCTTTAAAATTTCTCTGAAGAGAATAATGTGACCATTAATTTGGTCAATAATATCTTGATAAGGATGAATTTCAGATGTGCCGGTTTGACTCCAAAGAAGCGCCATTTTGATTTTTTCTAAATTTCTAATAGATTGTTCTAGCCTTTCTTTAACGTATTTTTTCACTTGAAATCCAATTACCGAGAGTCCAAAAGTCTTGTCCATGCTCTTAAGTTCCAGACTCAAACTTAACAAACCAAATTATCAGTCAAAAGGATAGAGGTTTCCTAATACTCCAATCTGAAAGCAAATGCACTTAATTTGCCAAATAGAATACGCAATACAAATTGGTGAGTTTGTGGTTTTTCGCGTATCTTTTATATTAGTGCAAACTCTACTTGTAAAAATAATAAGACATTTTTCAAAACGAATAAGACATTTATGCAAACCTCGTATTGTGTAAAATATACTTTTTCTACATTACATAGTATCGAATGTAAGCTGATAGCTTAATTACCTGTAATCAATATTTTATTAATAAAAATTATTTGAGAGAGTTATTTGGCTAGAAACATTATTTATATTACGATTATAATAAATTTTTATCATTTTATTTTTTAATATAAGTTATGCTTTTAAATTAAAATAAAAGTATATTTTTACCCTCTTTATATATTTTATTTTCAAAGTCAATTGAGATTATTTCATTGCCTTAAAAAGAATTCAACTTTGACTTCTTCTGAAATATTTTATTCGGAAGCAAATTTTTCTACTTCATATGCTGTTAAAAAAGATAAACACAACTGCGTAGATTTGCAATTCAAATAATATATAGTAGAAAAATATCTTAAGAAAACAATGATATATAAACATTAAAACTTGAATATGAAAAAAAAGTAAATCAAAACATAATGATTTTTATAAGAAAAAAAGACAAAATGATCATTTTTCATGACAAAGCGTCTATTTCTATTTTTGCGATTTTGCTCACACACGATATTTACTCGTTTCAAACTTATTTAGATTTAAACTTTGATTTATAGCAGTACATATTTTTCTAACAAATAAAATACTGCAATTCAAACATTTTCTTCAGCTATGAAACTTTGTTTGATATTTTTCTGATTCATTGGGTAAACGTCATAAAAATATATAAATATCAGACACAAATAGAATAAATAAATTTTATTTAAACTTTGTTTAATTTAATTTTTACACATTTAAATATTACATTATTAAGTTAATGGTTAAGAGAATATTTTTTACATTCAGAATTTCTTTTGCAAAGATTTTAATTATAAAAAAATTA
Organism: Latrodectus hesperus; assembly: GCA_037975125.1. Taxonomy (NCBI): domain Eukaryota; kingdom Metazoa; phylum Arthropoda; class Arachnida; order Araneae; family Theridiidae; genus Latrodectus; species Latrodectus hesperus. The sequence goes on from CM075858.1 coordinate 43,299,881, forward strand.
GTTAATATGTTTTCTGAAGACGTTAAGAAAAACTTTATAATTATAAAAGTAATTACGTTTGTTTATAGTTGATATCTAATTAATTAAAAATAACTATTACAAATACATGAAAACAATCACAGTTGTAACATTTCAAATAAATCACTAGCAAAGTCAAATCTGAAATGATTTAGTATTCTACTTCTCAATATCTGGAAGAATATTTGAGTTAAAATAATATTATAAAAGAAACATAAATTTAATAACGTTTCATTTTTTTAAATTGAAATAATTATGTAATGGATAGTCTCGAAAGACGTTTTATAAATATACATTATATTTTTGATAATCATTTTGTAGAAAACTATTTTTTTCATCAGTTTGACTTCAAAATATTTCTAATTGTTAACAATTAAATAATAGCTAAGTTACATATTTCCTATATAATATATTTAAATGACTTAAATATTAAATTGGATTTAAAATTTATACGTTTTGCAAGTCTCAAAGTATCGTTTTTCTCTAAAGGAATAATACATTATATTTTTCTACATAACCATTGAAATATAAATTAAATATTATAGAATTGTGTAATCAAAATTTGCTGAAAAATTTAAATGTTTTTTTCTTCTTTTCTAACAATTTTATTGTAAATCTATTTGTTGAATAATTCTAATAGTAGAATATAAAATTTGAAAATTTCATTTTGAAACATATAGACTAATCACATAATTTGTTGACTTATCACAAGCAATTATTTTTGTTCTTCTTTTATTTGCATATTATTTTAACTTCCATTTGTTTAAAATAATGTTCTAACTGAATGTGCTATTTTATGCAGATATATACCAAAAATAAATTTGTTTTTATTTGAAAGTGGTATTCCCGAGAAATTTTATTTTGTGAATATAATATTTAAAAATTTTTAATGATGTCAATAAATTTGTTTTGAATATAATATTTAAAGTACTTTATTTTTATGTTTCACAATCAGTGTCACATCACGAGCATTTGAGCAATAAAATGCTTAAAAGTTCAATATTTGAATTAGCAAAGTGGAGAAAACGTTCATGGATTAGCTGGAAAACAAAGACGTACCTAATTCCAAAAATATTTGATTTCAAGTTAATATTAATTATCAATGCACACTGGTAGCTACTGAAATGTAGATTTTGTATAAAGTAAAAAAGTTAACTTTTGTGGTCATGGCAATTTAGGTTGACTTAATTGGTCACTTTACAAACTATAAAAATTGCTTATGAATTTATTTAATATATCTACATAGTTATAGTACCAATTCTGTTTTTCCACTGAATATTTATCCAGAGCTTATAGAAAATAGTTACATGAAATTTAATGACACTTATATAAGGACGTTAATCTCTGGATAGTTAAAAATTATATTTCTATTTTTTTTTTTTTTGAAATTTTATGAGGAAAGCGTATGCTATAATTTAAATTATAGTTATTTTTTCCAATGGTGGGGGAGAAAGCAAATAAAAAAGTTAAACATAAAAAAGACACAAAAAGTAAAAGAAAGACCGAAGTCATTTCTCCACGAGTACGCCAATCAGTCGCGGAGTCAAATCCATGTAGTGAACTATAGCGATGGATATGGTTACGATTCATGGTTTCCTTAGAACCGCCTAATCAACAATCAGTGTGATCATAGATCCATAAGTGATATAATTATAATTAATATTGATTTTTACTAACTATAAAGTCACTAATAGTCATATTTAGTTAATTTCAAACATTTAACATGGTCCCTGAGGTCTATCCACTTCAAGAATGGAGAAGCTACACATTTTTTTTTCTAATTTTAAAATTATCAATGCGTAATTAGTAGCAGGTGGTGAAAAAAGGCTACACTTTAGATAGAAGATCAGAGCCTTCGAAGAGTATCTGATAGAACGCAGTAGCAATGATTTGTCACTTATACAGAGGGTATTAACACACTTTTAGAACAATTTCGATTAAGAATTTTTAAAAAAGTAAATGTTTTAAAATAAAAATTTTTGGCAACAGCTTATTATTTGAAATGAGAAATATCGTCTGCTACTTTTAAATTTATTGTTCTTTCAAAATATAGCATGTAGACAAGCTGTGGATTGAAGGATGTGTTTTTGTGCTTTCCGAAGAGAAATATTCTTATTCAAGGGTTCAAAAACATTGTGAACTGCATGGTATTAAAATTTCTAAGTGCAAAATAAGCTACATTATTAATCGGACAGGTAAAAACCGTCAATCATTATTTCTACATGGAAAGAAGACTCCAAACGAATATCCGAAAAAAGTACGCACTGTTTCAAATGTTCCTAAAGTGAAATCGCTGGTAACAAGAGAAAATCCATCAACACAGAAATCAGTTGCAAAGTCTTTAGATACATCTGTATCAACAATAAATAAAATAATAAATAAAGATTTACAACTTAAAAAAGCTAAAAAACATAATGTTCACCAGCTTTTGCCGAGACATGTAGCTCAACACAAAACATTTTGTAGAATCCTGTATGAAAACTATTTAGCAGGAGATAAAAAGAAATACATTGTGACCCTTGATGAAGCATGGGTTTACCTAAATGACTGCAACAAAAAAGGTCTATTTACTATAGGAAACGAGGAGGAAAAAATGTACAAACCTGGTTCCGTCAATGTAAAGAAAGTTTCAGTAAGGGGTTTATGATGGCCGCAGGTTTCTCCTACAATGGGAAATTAAAAATAAAAAGCGTAGAAAAAAATGTTAAAATCAACTCATCATACTATTGGGAGAAGGTTTTACGTCTAATATTTACAGAAAAAATTCCACTTCTTTATCCCAATGAATTTCAAAGAGTGAAACATCAACAAGACAAAGCTACAAGTCATACTTCGAAAATTACCATTGCATTCATTGAAAAAATTAAGACTAATACAGGTATTGCATATATACCTTTTCAAAATATTCCTGCAAAGTCCCCTGATGTTTCACCTAGGCACTATTGTGCCTTTGGTCTGTTAAAAAGAGCTCTTTCTAAACGCAAACCCACCACGATAGATGGGCTCTGGAAAGTAGTAGAAGAGGAATGGAAAGCAATAACCCTGGAAATTTTACGAAAAGCTCTTATATCATGGAAATCAGGATGCAGACTTATAGTCCAGAAAAAAAGGTATCAGATCGAAAATTCAAAAAAATAGTCTTTACATTTTAAACATTAATTAAACGGCCCCAAAATCGTTCTAAAAATGTGTTAATACCCTCTGTATATATTGCTAGATAGGTTTGATAAATTTTGCATATACATGAAATTATTAGCTTAATGCAATTTATAGACTGTACTAAATATTGTCAATTTAGTATTATTTTAAAAGGCTTATGACATTCTGTACGGTCTTCCGAATAATACTATAAATAATTTTTTGTTTAAAAGATGTTTCATAAACATAATAAACACTAAATAATTATAAATAATCTAAGAATTAGTGTTAGTGCAATTTAAAAAATTAGTGAGAAATATAGGCTTACACACAGAAGCAAATTCAGCTTTATATCACTCATTAAAATTATGTTGTTTGCTATTGATATCTCATCAACTTGAATAGCAGAACAAGATCAGGACCATAAGCCCATTCAATCTGAAGAAGTTCATTACCAAAAGGGGATCTTGAATCGGATCATGCCTAGTGAGCCCTAGACAAGATAAAATCTGGCCAGGGGAGATCTTTGCAGAATAATACTTAGTGCAAATTTTAAAGTGCTTATTACCACCGACAAATGTCATTGATGACGGATGACCACTAAGGAATCGGGTAAAGGCAGTTTGATCTTGTACATTGCTACCCTGAATCAAGGAGCCTCCAGAGCTCTTACTCTGATACCATGAGTGTACCGGTGGAACCATCCAAGTGTGGCCTTATTCTTTGTCTTACTCTTGTGCCTCAATAAAATAGCTCAGTGTGAGTAAGAGAAGTATCAGGCACTGTTGGCTCGCCAGTACCAGCTCTAGCCATACAATTTCATTTAAAGAAAATCAAAATTTTAAATAACCAATGAAACATAGGATTTCAGAACACCGAATAAAAATATTTTAAAATAAAAAACACAAATTTGTTCATTAAACACATCTTTATTAGATATCCAATGCTAAGAAAAAATTTTATACGACTAATTTACATTACTAAAAAAATTTCAGCAAATTCTTCACGAGAATAAATGGTGCACTCTTTTTAAGAGAATGGAAAATGCACCCATCATATTTAAAATGAGCAAACGCCGTGTGAAACATGCGAAAGAAATAACCAACCAGTTTGAAAGGGAGAAATTCTTGTATTTATCAAATAACATCGAGGATTACTCATGGACTAATACAAGTATCAAGAAGCCAAATTGTTTAATGCGCTTTCAAATGTGGAAGACAGTTGCTCATTTGTGATCTATTATGTAACTCATCAATGCCCTGATTAATACCAGAGAAGGTAAAGTTTTCATATTATAAGAAAACCTAGAAAGGCCTAATTTTTAATTTCAGTATTTTCCCGAACAGATAAACGCATGTGTAATTGGAAAATAGTATTTTATAATAAAAACTTTAATTTTATGGTATAATTTTGAGTCATATACCTCAAAATATTTGAATCTAAGGTAATGGATATAGCAATTACTTGCTTATTCAAATCATTAAATTAACTTGGCATGAGTAACTGAAATAATTATGAAATACGTATGTGAATATTTTTCTTACCACAATTTTTAGTAAAAACCTTATTTCGTGATGGAAAAAAATTGTATTCACCAATAAAATAAGATTTATATTAATGTTAAAACCTTTTCTTAAAGAATTCTAGGTAGAAATAATGAAAAAATCTACAGTTGGTATAAAAGGAGAAATATGAGGTTTGCAGTAGTAAGATCAATAACAATTTGTTGAATAATAAAAAATATCAAAACAATTTGTCACTTCATTTAAATAACTCAATCAGTTTATTATATTCAGATAAATACCATGGACGAAACAGAAAAATCTAGATTTAGCTTGTTGGTCACATTTGTTTTATTTCACTTAGCGAAGATTGAGATCACGCTTTATTTTATATATAATGTCAAACACAACAGATCATTTGTTGTTGAAATAAAACTCCTTACGTTCTGGTAGCGAGAAATGTGTCTTTCTCAACCAAGTCACTGCAATCATGTATTACAATAGAATCAAATTTGAAAGGGTCACTAAATACAAAAATCTATGAATGTTCAGTGAAAGCCAGCTTTTAAGTTTCAATTCCTGTTATTAATATATATAACGTTAAATTATTCCAAATATAACTATTACAATACGTAAGTAAATAGAAATTCAGTTCACCCAACGATTGTACTTGCGTTTGAGCTGTTAGTTTCTGTATAGTTGAAGTCTGAAACGTCGACAATGTGGATTTTGTCGGAGTCTTTATTTTATATATTACAAATTAGTACCATCAGATGTTGTACAATGGGTAAAGATACTTGAAAAGTGACGCATTTTCAATCACAAAGTGAAAAGAAATTAAAATTATTTAGAAATGTGGCATATTTTCTGAAACACATTATTCCTTAACTATTAACAACTTCTGTAATCAAAACAAAATTTAAAGCATCTATCTGGAACTTACGCGAAGTGACAATTTTAATTCAAATTCTACTCTTCTGTAAAAGAAAAAAGGTTTTATGAATGATATTCATAAAATTTCTGTTTGTTAAAGTATATCTTGATGGAAATAGTCAAAGCTTTATAAATCTATAAAAGTCGCACATGCTAATTTGAAAATTAGTTTACTATTTTACTTCAAGTTTGCGGATGAATTACTAATACACTGGTTTTCAGTTCCACGGGCCATGAGTTCTGGTGGTATATCACATTGGTGTTCTAGTGGTAATCTTGTAGATCGTCGTGCATTCATAGTGGTTCATAGTCCACCATAAACTTGAAATCTAAAAGGCTTTTTGAGTTCCAGGAAAACATTTTGTAAGACTCCAAAGGGTTCTATTACTTTATTCTTTGTGAGCTTGAGTTTCGCTTCGAGTTCTGAGAAATCTTATTTTGTAATAGTTTAATGGATTGTGTTACTTCAACCTCAGTACGCCTATACTCTAACCGACTAACAACTCTTGAAGCTTATGATTCGGTTAAATAATATTGAAAAAATATCAGAACACAGCACAAATTGTATGTCAATCATTAGTTTTGATTTTTCATAAATTGAAATCAAAATTTCAATAGCTGCTGCTAGGCCATCAGTTTAAAGGTCACTCAAAATTTGCATAGTCCAAAAAAAATTTTAAATAGAATTTGGGATTGTCTGCACAATTAAATCCATCATATCGGAATACACATGTGAAAAATGGCAAGTACATGCGACATTTATATGACTTATGTTATATTTTAGTTACTTTTAGCAATCTATACAATGTGTCCATTATATATCATCATTTCGTGAGTACACAGTATAATTTCAAGAAAATTTTATATTTCACTCTAGCTCCATTCAAAAAAGTTGTGGTTGTTTATATGTTTATTAAATTGCTTCTCTCTCTCTCTCTCATTGCAAATTTTAAAATTTTGTTGAATCTTCTCTACTTTTACTCACTTATTTCTTCTGAAACTATCCTACAATTAAAATAAAAAGTTTCAAACAATTTTGTTTAGTATGTTAGGCAAAGTAATATTTAAAAAACATTTATGATAAGTTAAGGAATTCCTAAATCAGAAAAGCAGGAATTAAAAGCATAAATTAACAAATGCCTAAAGATTTGAATAATAACAGAATAATGGTTGAATTTCAAATTAGTGAATGATACTTCTAAGAATGGATTAAAATAATATGTTGCATGAAATTCTTGAAATTTTTATCAAAGAAATTTTTAACAATATTAAAAGATATAAATTCATTATGCTAAATTAATAATTAAATTTAGAAAATCTCTGAAACTCTTTTATTAAATTCAAATGTAATACAAAAATATAAACGTTTTAATCTTCGATAAATTTTGAATATGTTATGTAATGAAAAAGGATATAAGTATTTCTAAAACAAAATGAATAACATTTTAATTAAAAAGAATTTTCTGACTTTTTAGTTTAAATGAATAAAATATCTCAAATGTGCTACTATTTTCCTTAAATTATGAAGAAGAATGTAGCTGTAGCTATCTATCAAAATTATTATTTATTTCTTCGATTTTGAAACGTGGAAAGCCAAAATTTAATAGAAAACTTATTTGAGCGCAAAAATAATACAAATGCTGTAAGATAAAAAAATCTTTCAAGCTTTGGGGAAGAGTTGTTTTACTCTTTACTCATTTTTAAGTGTTTTCTTTGTCTCAAAATGTTGGTTGCGGACAAATGATTCTGGAGGATGAAAAAGAAATGAAGTCTTCAGAAACTTTCGGAATGCGATATTTATTTTCAACCCAGTATGTATGTTTATATTTCAAAGCCCATATACAGATTTAACTCATCCATTCTTTTATTGATTTTTTGAGGTTGAGAATCGATATACTTGAATGCAGGAAATTCATAATGTAAGCAAAGTTTTATGCTGAAGATTATTCATTCAAAAAAGCAACTTTTTTTAAGTATTCTTAACATAATTATTCACAACAAGACTTAGATAGTTTCATCATTAAAACAAATATCGGATATATTTTCCTATTTTCACCCATTTGGCCTCATACTATTTGTGTAGCAATTCATAAATACTATTCTTAAGTATATTTTGAATAAAACATTGACAGAATAAATAAATTTAGAATAAAACATCTATTTGATGTTGTTGTTGTTGCTTATCCTCCATGTCTGACGGAGTCAGACTAAATCCACGAGTTCGTTGACTGTAAGGAAGTCGAAGACTAAAAGAGGATTGCTAAAGAGATCCTCCCTAGAGAGACCACTGCAATCCAAAAGATGCTCAGGAGAAGCCTGATGATTTTGGCACTTGGTGCAGGTGACGAAAGTTTTCCTGCCCTCGTTGAAAGTGAGGCACTTAATATGACCGCTAGCAAGTCTTGAGAGAACAGTCCGGGTACGTCTGTCACACAGGAGGTCAAAGGACAAACCCGGTTTTGATCCCTTGTACCAATTATGGGTGGGGGTGTTTTCCACTCCTCCGAGATTTTTGATTTTTCCCGGGAGTATAACTCCAGAAAAGTAAGTGTGGAAGAGGAGTATTTGAAATCCTGCAACCCTCCTTAGCAAGATTATCGGCCATTTCATTCCCGTGGAGATTCACATGTGAAGGTATCCATTGCAAGTGAACATCATGATTAAGTGAAATGAGTTTTAATTTAAGCAGGATAGAGTTGCTGATCTTGTCGCCTACAAGAAGCCAATTACTAAGATGGTGGAGAGAACTACGGCTGTCAGACAAGATCCATAGGTCACCATAATCCTCTTCAGAAAGAATAGCTTCTAGTCCCAGGTCTATCGCAATCAATTCACTTCTATCTATTTGATAAAAGTACCAAGTAGAATATAAAATATGAACATATTATATGATTAAACATTAAAAATAAATAAATATAATATTACGAATAATACATTATTTTAAGGTTTGATTTTGAAACTTGAATTATTTACTTCTTGAAACTATATTTAAATATAAGTAAAATTCTTGAGATAAATATGTATTGAACTTTGATTTCTTACTTTGCGTTGTAAATGTATTGTACCACAGAAGAGCTGAGCTCACTTATATATATATAGGGTTCCAGAAATAATCCTGTAGACATCGTAGTAATTAACCAATGTATTGTTCAAAATTCTTAATGAATATATATCTTGAGAGCATACGGTATTTGATTTTAAGTTCACGATTTATCTTAAGGACGTTGCCACAGGGGTGATGGTTTCATAGTTTTGGTTTGGATCTGAGTCGGTAACCGAAGTTTACACTTTATCTTTCCTCACTAGTCAATAGTTTGGGGTGTGATTTTTGAGGTGTATATGTACATTTATAGGTGGCAAGTTTGACACATATATCCGTACCACATCTATGCTTGATGGAATGTATATGGATGATGACACACGAATACGTAACTCACACTTAATGCGAAACGTGAATACTGCCTCGAGTTTAATGCCAAGCTCTTTCACTTGGCTTGAATTTGAGAGAACATATTTGAAACATGCTAAGAATATCCTTTTTCCTCTATACAATTTTCTCCAAATCCTTAATAACTTGACAATATTTCTTATTTTAAAACTAAACAAAATTTTGGAAAATGTTTATGAAGACTTGGATGTTGATGTAAACCGCAATTATTTACCCTGTATCCCCAAAAGTATCACTCACATGCCTGGCTGATGAATGCTTGCAACTAAATATTTTGCATATCCAACAAGAGATATTATTGATTATTTTTACTAATTGATAAATGATAGTTTTTAAGTTGTTTTATGTTCCATAGCATCTGCTCTCTTTTCAACTATCAGTAAATTGCTCACTTGGTTTCAATAAAGTTCTTTCGTTTTTACTATCATTTTCATGTTTCTAGCTTTTTTTTGTGTATTAGAAAAATGTTTAATAGAAAGTTTTCGGATAAAAAATTTCTTTTACAATGAAATTCAAGTGGCTTGAAGTGCAAAATAGAAGTGCTTTTGACACTTTCAATATGTTCCAGGGAATCGGTAAAAAATCACTTTTAAAAGAGTTACATTTCTTTTGACAAAAAAGAAAAGTGAAAAAATGTCTTTGAACTGAAAGTGTTATGTGTGAAAAATTTATCACGTTTTTCTCATGAAAAATACTCCCATATGATTCCCTTATATTTTAAAGTGTCACATTTGTAGTATTTCATAAATTTCTTTATCTCTCTTGATATCGATCCATATTTATTGCATTATTTTATCAAACCGATCTAAGTCAAAATATTTTTCCACCATGCTTCGCTAATTTTTCAGACGTTGCATGATATTATTTACTTGTTAACATGCATTGATATTAAAAGATTTCCTAAAAAGAATAAGAGCAATATATTCACTAAAAGTAATTGGATACATTTATGTGGAAACAATTATTAATATAAAACATTACGTAGAAAGAAAATTCAATATTTTAATAAAATGTTCTAAAAAGTGAATGAATATAAAAACATACTAAATAATAAATATGTAGCTAAGACTTACTTAAAAAGTGATTTCATTACTATTTGTACTTTATAAATTTTAATTTTAATTGATATTTTTATTATATATATATATAGATATATATATATATATATATATATATATATATATATATATATATATATATATATATATATATATATATATATATATATATATATATATATATATAATTAATAGTAGATTTTTATAAAATTAATAAAATATATTAGATGGATAATAATGCTTTGAAAATAGGAAATATAGTAAACAGATGGAAAAATGTTCAATATATATTTTAAAATTTCAAAGAAAATAGAATAAAAAATTTAAACGAAAATGGAGCGAATTATTAATTTTATAAATTTGGTTTTTGATTAATTTTATAAATATATTAATATTCTCCATTTGGTATTTTCGATGCATTATTCTCCATCTAATATTTGAGTATTAATTTTATAAAAATGTGCTATTAATTATATTTTAGTATATATTCTTGTACTTTTCAATTTTATATCTATTCTTTATTGTATCTTTCAATTTTCGCGCGCGCGCGCGCGTTGTGTGTGTGTGTGTGCATAAATATGCTAATTATTTATATGCATATATATGCACATACATATATATGAATATATAACTAATTTATTGTTGATATAGTGTTTGATATGATTTTTGTTCAGATATATTTCAAATAAATACATGAACTCTAGCCACCTGTTTTTTAAAATTACGTTTATTTTGTAGGTATCGATACATGGATTGTCAGAGAATTATTCGATGAAACTGTCTCCAATCTTCAAATAGAAATATTGTATGCCAAATGTTTACAAATATTATAAAATTGGAAGAAAATTTGACGAGGAATACCATTTTCTAATTCTCAAAAATCTGCTATGAAACCTATTTTTATTCAGCATATTTATATTATAAAACGGAATTTTTTTAAATTTTTTAATGTTAAGGACCCCACAGTGTTTGCGAAAATATTGTGAGGATAGATACCATAAAAATTTTGTCATATAAATACACGTGTGAGTGAAACTGTGAGTTTCTTCAATTTTACTAAATATTTTATTATAGTTCTAAGACATTAACTTTTTAATTTTTAATTTTAAGATAGAGCAGTGGAAAATTTAAAATAAGTAGCAAGCTTAGAAATATAATACAATAATAAAAATAAATTCAATTTTTTAAGTATATTTAAAAATTAATTTAGCCCATCCTATAAGTGTAACCACTTGGAAGGTCAATTCATATAGAATCTACTTATTTCTAATAATGTATATGTGAGGATTCAGATTGAGTGGGAAGGTTGCAATTGTATATTTTTCATTAGATTTTCAAATGATGACAAAATAATTGACACCACAGAATATTTATTCAGTATTCTTCGGAATTAATGATCACTTTGATTTACTCATACTCTCTTTAGAAACGAAAAAGCCGTCTCCCACAAACATGAAAGAAAAAATAAGAGTTTTCAGAAATCTGTAGAAATTCTTTTCTTACTCTTAGACAAACATCTTCTAATGACTTTGAATTAAAATCAAATTTCTCTCAACCCGAATAATTTAATATCTCAAAAACTCCTTCTCATGATTTTATTGTTAATGAATAAAATTTTTCACTTGTAATTGTGAATAGTGTCACAGTCCATATTAATTCATAGGCACTTAAATTTAAAGCAAAATACTTCGCAAAATTTTTCTTAAGATATTGAAGAATACTTGTTGCCTTCATAAACTCTATTTTCATTGTGTACTTCATGAATTTTCCCTTAAAATTTCAATTATATGAGAAACATTTCTTATAAATCATTTTCCATCATGGTTTAAAATATAGGAATTTTTTAATAAAATCATTATTTTTATGTGAATATGAATGTGTATCAACTGTTGCCTTAAAACAGCAATTTTATTTCAATTAATTTTAATTTTCCAAATATGTTTCTCAAATAACAAAGGGCTTGAAAAATAAAATATAGAATAAATTTTTCAAAATTAGATAGTTGTTCTGTTAGAAAAAAAATTCCTTCATTCTATTACAATAAAATTTTATAGAAACCTGCAATATTTAATTTTCTAAAACTGAATACACCTTTTAATTTTATAGTTAAAGACACTCCTTCATAAAACACATGTAAATATTTTCCATTCACAGTAACCAAGTTCATAAAGCCAATATTTTTATTTTTCATTGTTTCAAAAATATAACAAATAATACTTAAGGCTTAGTATAATTTGTATTGAGAAGCTTCTTTTATTGATTGGTTTCATGTTTCATTAATCAAACCTCTTCGCAAATTATGCATAATGGGCTTTTCAATTTCATCACAATCACATATTACAAGAACATATTTCAAAAATATTTTCTTACAAATTTCAAACGTATTTCATAATATTTTCGCTTCTTTACACTGCTTTCATGCTGAAAACATGAGTAGAAATTTCTATGTTTTTAAGTATTTTTTTCTCGTTAGTATAAATTACTACCATATATTCAAATTGAAGGAGCGTTCAAACTGTGAAAACAAGCCACACAGAACGGGTGATCTTTTAATTTTAAAAAGACAACTAAAAGCAACGATTGAAATTTAAGACTTAACAAACCAGTACCTTAAAATGAAAATTTATATTAAACTATTCTATCCCACATTTAAAATACAAAACCAAGAAGAAGTTGCCAGAAAATGGCGAAACTTGGTCTGATAACTGTAAGATAATTAAAAAAATTTCAAAGTTGAATTTTAAGTATAGTTCAAAAATTTATGGAAGATAAATCTGTGTTATAATAAAATGTATCTTTTCATCTAAGTAGTCATTCACAAATGTATTATGATAAACGCATAATTATAAAGAATTTTTCTTTTGGTAAATTTTAAATCAAGAAGTCTAAAAGGGAGATAGTAGTTGAATAAAATTTTAACTATCAAATTTAAATAAAGTCCATTTTTAATAAATATACCATGTAACTCATAACCTAATACTTTAAATTTTACAAAATAAGACATTGCTTATATCAGGTTTAAACAATAACAAATGCAAAAATATAAAATAATTTTAAAATTTTAAAAACAGTTATCACCTTTCTATAAAAATATGAAACATAACGCCACACTTGTTTCACATACTAAAATTTAAATAGCAAAAACAAGCTTGTAATCTGTAATCTATTGGACAGGAATCCTGTTGTAAGATTTTAAAGAAATTGGATTATCTTACGGTGCGGTAACAAGATCAACTTTCCTTAGCAGGAAAGGTTAATTCCTTTTGTTATCTAAAATTTTTTGCATCCTTATATATGTATCCGGAAGAATGTGGATTATTTGGTATACCTAATACAAAAATTCAGAATATTCTTACAGCAGAAAAGAATTTTCTGTTTCACTTTTTCCTTTTTTTACTCTACAGAATCAAAATAATGCAAAATTTAAATTTTGAAATTTTTCTAATAATTTATATTAAGGAATATATATATATATATATATATATATATATATATATATATATATATATATATATATATATATATATATATATATATATATATATATATATATATATATATATATATATATATAAACATTTTTTATCAAAGCACTTATTATGCAATGATAACAGGTTAAAATAAGATGTTTTGTTATTCAAGAGTTATTTTAAGTACATTTATGCTACTTAAAATGAATATATACAGTTTAAAGCAAATTTTAAAGCAATAAAAACATCTAAACCCGCAACGAAATTTCAGCTTATGAACTGATGAATTGAAGAACAGAAAGATAACTATCCTACAGCCGGCTCGGTATTAAAATAGTATTTTTAGTTTTTACATGGATATGAATATGCGTAATAGTTGAAATTTTTGTTATTTAAATTGTACAATGTAAATACACACATATGTTGAGAAACGTTAACAGATACAAGTAATTTTAACTGCTCCTTATACCTCTAGTGACTACCTTGGCTTCCCATAATATTTCTTTGATTTCTATAACTTATTTCTCCTGGTATTACAGACTTTTCTTTGCATATTACTGTTGCAATTTATATTTTTCATAATGAAATCTAAAATAGTCGAAGACCCCATTTGGAAACCAATTCAACATATGAGGCGTATTGCCGTCTGGTAAAACTTTTGTCATAAATAAAAGGCTATATTTACACAAAATAAAGGGAAAAGATTCAAAACTCTTATTCCGAAAAATATGCATACTGAAGAAAGAAACAATCATCTTCTCTCAAATGCTGCTGAGATTTAAATCTGAGCTCTGCTTTACAAATTAAAAAGTGCTTTTAGGTAAATAAAATTTCACAAGGTCTCCACATATTATAAAATTCAAAGATAAATTGAGGCCGTGAAAACTTTTCGTTAATTTCAATGCATACTATGCATTTTAATACTGTGTTTAGTCAAATTTACCTATTCCCTAATAAAATATTTACATGTTTTAAAAAAATAATATATATCAAATATGTACAATACCATCTATAACCAAGTATCTAATCAAATACGATTCTCACACAATTTCTAATCACAAACTTCTGATTTTAAATTATTTAGTGCGCGATTTCAATTTCGTGTCTTTGCTAACCATGATATATTTAAGCATATGTCTCTCACATTATTTAAAATAAATTAATCTTTCAATTATTAAAACGACAGTTTTAAAAGACAGTTTGATATTTACATTTTTAAAAATGAAAGAGAATTTCACTTCCTACGAAATATAGTAAAATGAATAAAATGTTTTATTTCCTTTGTCAGTAAAATATTCTCAATGAATTGAATTCCTTCATAAAACTTTTAATACATAAATAAAATTTTATTCCGAAATGTGTTTTCCTTTTTAAAAAAATATTAACTATTGAAGTAAACATGTTTATTTATATATGTACATACACGCATTTTTCATTATCATAATATCCAAAGTAACTCCTTCTGTTACAATTTATATCTATTTCTGAATCATAAAGATGCAAAAATATATTTAGCTTCTTTAATTATTGACGCTAATAATTTCTCAGTAAATGGCCATAGTTTAAAAATATATAAATAAAATATCTATCACTTTGTAAATTATTAATGCAAAACATGTAAGAAAATTGCTTTCGAAATTATTTTGAATGAGACAAATTTCAAGTCTTATAAAGTAAAAAAGTTGTTTTTTATATAATTATTTAAACCAAATTCAACCATAATAGAATTTAACGTAGAGAAAAAATGAAAATATTTTTCTTTTCAAATTTTAGAATATTAGTTATTACAATTAGAACAGTTTTTCTATTAAAATAATAAAACAAGAAAATGAAATATGAATAAATCAATATTACATAATCAAAATACAATTAAAATATATGTTGTACATCATAATTTTTTTCTTGCATGTAGATTAATATTAGATACAAAAAAAGTATATAATAATATATGTTCAGTATTTAGAAAATGTAAAATGTAAATAAATAAATTGCTTGGATATCAATGTTTTCCTTTTGGTGTATAAACACAAAAATTATGATTTGAAGTTCATGTGAAATATAATCCTGAATCTATCTTTCAAAGAATATTTTTTGGTAATTAGGAAAATATAATATAATTTTGAATTGAGGAGAACACATAATCCTGTATTAATTATTCTTAGCATAATATCATTCATTCTGAAATCTAATTTATTTAATGTCTGTATGATATCATCAAATATCATGATAAGATATGATTATCTTAGATTTTATAAGATAAGCTTCATACATCCCAAGATCCATACTATAACTTTGATGGATAATATCATAGTTCTCTATCACGGAGAAATAAAAATGATTTATATATATATATATATATATATATATATATATATATATATATATATATATATATATATATATATATATATATATATATATATATATATATATATGTATATATATATATATATATATATATATATATATATATATATATATATATATATATATATATATATATATATATATATATATATATATATATATATATATATATATATATATATAAAAATATATATATATATATATATATATATATATATATATATATATATATATATATATAGCTTTTTGCAAAATTAATTAGTAAGAATACACAATACCATTATTAGATTACTGTATTCTAGAATGATAAATTTTTACATTGTTGAAAAATTTAATAAAACAAGTTCTTGTAATACAGTTGAGGTACGTTCATTACAAAACATCTTGAAAGACAAAAATATTCAATATTTTTATAAATGTGATTGTAGAATATTATAAACAGAGAATGGTTTTCAATGTTATGTGATTTAAATAAAATAAATTTTGCGAAAATTTTTCAAGTGTTGTCAATAAAGTTTAAGAACATTTAATTATTTTTGAGTTTTAAATAATTGAACACACACAAGATATAATAAAAAACTGCATAAAGATAAATAAAGATAAATATGGGACTGTTAACGGAAAATTTTAAATATTTTCTGAAATCAATCTCGTACTCATTCCAAAGTTATTTGAATTTATTTCAATTGTATCTTGTATACGTTTATTTAAGGCTCATAATGAAATTGTTCATTTATTTTATTTTACCAAGAACTTATTCAAAAATCAAAAAAGGGCTATAATTTAAATTTAAAAGAATAGGATTTAAATATATATAACTCGTGCAAGAAAGAATATATAACTATTATGCGTATATATGTTCATGTGCACTTAGTATGACATTAATGATTATCAATTATTATATTAAATTTTTAAAATAATTCTGTACATATTTAAAAGAATTATGAATAAATTATTTTATAATTAAAACAATTATCACTTTATATAATGCTAACTGAATTAAGTTTTGAAAAAATATGTTATTTCACATCTCTTAAATACATATTAGACTATGTAGTATAATGAAATATTCACGTATATATATATATATATATATATATATATATATATATATATATATATATAGATAGATAGATAGATAGATAGATAGATAGATAGATAGATAGATAGATAGATAGATAGATAGATAGATAGATAGATAGATAGATAGATAGATAGATAGATAGATAGATAGATAGATAGATAGATAGATAGATACATACATACATACATACATACATACATACATACATACATACATACATACATACATACATACATAGATAGATATAGATATAGATATAGACAATGCAAATAATTCTTCTTTGAGCGTATTTCAATGCATGAGAATCAAACTGTATTTGAAATACAAAATAAAAGGAATATTGGACATTGGATTTCTCATATGAAAATCACTTTACAGAGGTCGGAATTTACTCAGAATATGGTATAATGTTTTTAATAAGAAAAGAAATACTTAGCACCGAATTCTTAATTTAATAGGGGCAGAATTATTGCCTAACTATATATTAAGAATGGATAATAGTCTTTTGATATTGCCTCTTTCATTGGCTGAAGTCCAAACGACATTATGCAGATATGGAATAGATGGATTGATGTGGCTCATAACAAATTACATGCAAGATCTCATTGCCCTGCCGTGACAAATGCAAATCTGGACAAACATTGGGAAACCATAAAAACCTTACAAGCATATCATTTACCGTTACTTAAGAAATAAACTAACTTGCAACATATCCAGAAACCGCTTTTACAATGCGATAACTTTGTAGCACCTCGAATTATCATGACAAGTACCATTACTTCGGTCTTTTACAGAGCTGATCCCTTTCGAAAGTATAGTTTGGAGAGTTGAAATTACAGTAGCCACATCATTGACCCAATACCTTTTCTACGGAATTAACTTTTTGTGCTTTGAACATGTATAAGAGCAATAATTAATGGCTAATATGTTCTGTTTATGCATGTATATTTGCATGCGACATTCTGGGCTATGTTGCCAATACTTTATTCCATATATATATATATATATATATATATATATATATATATATATATATATATATATATATATATATATATATATATATATATATATATATATATATATATATATGTGTGTGTGTAATATATATATATATAGATAGATAGATAGATAGATAGATATTATATGGAATAAATTGACGAAACTCGGCAAACAGAGAGAAATAGCAAAAAACAATAAATGATCTGTATTTCGAAATCATATGCATAATACAGAGCGAGAATAAGGTCGGTTCAGAAGGTAGTAAAACCACCGTGGAAGATAATATACGGAGCAACAAATCTAGACTCAGAATCAGTGAAACTACGAATGGCTTAATGGCTCTCCATTCCCTGCCAACAATTTGCCAATGTGCATCTTCTAATATTGGCAGTGACAGGGTATTAAAATTGTGTTCAATCATATAACAAACGTATTCGATTGGTAAGAGATATGGTTTGCACGGTGGCCAGAGAAGCAGCTATACACCTTGTAGGGTATAGTGGCTAATGCAAACAATGTTAGTTTGATATCCTCAGAAAGCAAAGAAGTGTCACTCGTCGATACACATCATCCACGTAACTTTACGCTGTCATAGTGCCCTAAATACGAACAAGAGATGACTTGGAATCGTACGTAATGGCGCCTAAAATTCTGATTCCACGTTGTTGCGCGGTGGAACGTTCCACAATTGCCTCATCTGAGAAGACGATCCTGTGAATTCCATCGTCCTCATCACTCTAATCCGGCACCATTCCAGACGTTGCCGTTTATGCTGTAGGTTCAATAGCAGTCTCCATAGCGGACACCATGAACGCAAGCCACAATCAATCAATTAACAGCAAATGTTTCTACTCGATATGGAAGCATCCAGGGGTCTTGCACATACTGCAGATTTTCAGTAGACTTGCTTTGCGGTTCACCACCACCTCAGATCAGACACGAGGATCCACATGGACTGACGTCACTATGACAGCACCGGCACACCGGAAACGTTCAATAGTTCTTTGCTCCTACCATTTTCACTACAGTCCATGCACTGTGGATGCGTCCAAGTGTCTGTCAGCTGATATTTGCCATAAGTAATAACTTGGACTTCGCAGTCCGATCACCATGACCCCGTTAACTCGTCTGTGTGTTAGAACTGACTCATTCGACGATGGTCTGGCATTCTCTGTAATTACAATCGTCATTTGCGAAAAGAACAAAGTTTCAGCGATTTATTTCCAAGCAGCAACACCGGCTGAACATTGCCAACTCTACCGGTTCCTTACCTTAGATCTTACCCTACTTGCATTGTAGATCTGCGCCTTTCACATCATTTGCATAACTCAGAAAGGTGCATCTACCCTGAAATTTGCCTGATTTTCTGGTCACTGCTTTCTTGGCGTTGTATGTCCAATCACGAGTAAAATTTATGCATATATATATACATATATATATATATATATATATATATATATATATATATATATATATATATATATATATATATATATATATATATATATATATATATATATATATATATATATATATATATATATATATATATGTATGTATGTTTGTTTGTATATATATATATATATATATCTTTAGAATTGCATATATATTTAAATAAACATTTCTCATTTTGCAATATATACTTGCATACTATTTTATGCTCAAATGCAGTTTTTGGCGCATCGCGAAAGGAAAACAGAGCTACAGACCTTATCAAAAAGAATTCAACTCCCACTGTTTTTAGTGTCATAAATGTAAACAAGAGGTAACAATATATACATCCAGTTTCATCACCCCAGATGATAAATCATTATGACAAGACCAAATGAATTCTGAGAATGCATATTCTCTACGATGTAGTTAAAGATTGATATTACAATCAGGATACCTTATAAGCTCCATAGAAATTTATCTGAAAACATGATACCCGCCAATTCCTTCGCCAACATCATCATCGCTTATTTCTCTATTAAAGATACTCGAACATGTGATGCAGTGTTAATAATAGATAAAATCATTGTCCCCCTTATGATTGTATGCTGCTGTAAATGTCAACGAACTGTTCGTGTAGACAACTGTGACGCAAAAACTCCATTTCTTTACCTAAGTTTAATGCATAGTTGTACGATCCATTAAATTTATGAGACTAGCGTTTCTGTCTACTTAGCAACAGGCTCTTACGATCCTGTGCAACATTTCATATAACAGTTTTAAACCAAATGATTTTGTATTCTGCAGACAATTGTCACATGTTCAATACTGCGTTTTTATTAACCGCCATTGTCGTCAGCTATATTTTGACTTCTATCAATGCCTAAAACGTGATGGTAAACATTTTTCCTTCTTATAAAAGATATAACGTCATTTTTATATCAGAAGCAAAGTTCATATTTCATATCCATTTGAGAAATACGCTGTCATTCATTCATCATTTGAGAAAATTCATCCATATATTTTCAGATAAGAACATTTTAGGCCACATTATTTTATATTAATTCACAGAAAAACTAATTATTTGCATAACATAACATCTTCCTTAAGTGCAAATATCATGTACGCAGCATGTGGTTTTCTTGGTGTTATAATTTTAATGATTAGAAAATTACATATCAAATGGAAAAATAAAGCTTTTTTCTGTTTTACTGGAAAAAACGCATTTATTTTTAAAGAAACATTTTTAACAGATTTATTATATTATTCAAAACAGATTTATATAATAGTAAGAAATTAATTATCGCAATATTTTTCGGAACTCGAAGTAATGTTTGACGTCCTAAGAGATTTCAACTTTAGTATTTACATTATATTCAATTTGTATTCTTTTTTCATAAAATACCAGTTATCCAAGTGCATATACCCACCAATTAAAAATTGAGATTGCAAAGAAAGATAGTTTCTCAGAAAAAAATATATAGTATATATTACATTAGTAATTAGCAAATGTTTTGAGCATTTACTAAGCAATCTACTAAATAAAATCAAACGAATGAAACTTATAATGAATTAACGCTGGCAAAACTGAAATATCACAACAAATCTTTTAAATTAAAATGCTTTCTCTTGAGAAAATACTTTTGAAGATAATTAATAAATAGCAAAGTAGTTCCTTTTTGACGTTTCAATCATTTAGCGAATTTCAATTTTGCTTAGAGAAACAGATTTCAATTTCAAAGTTTCTCAATTACTTCTTATTAATTGGAATCACTATTAAAAACTTAAAACTTCTATATTCCTTTACCAATAACCAAGCTTGAAGTTTCCAATTTCAAAATTCTTTTTATTGAAATATCTGTTTGACTTTTAATATCTCTCATTAAAAACTTATATTAAGTTTATTCAAAACAAATAAATACTCCAAAGTCAATTAGTACATTTTAACGCAAATATTTATTTCTATTTTCGATATGATATTGACGCGTAATTAATATTTGCTTAACTTAAAGAGGGTTTTAACTTAGCATTTTTATTTTTGATTAATTTTAAAGACGTTGCGTGAAATTATTTATTTTATTTAAATTAAATAAATGTATTTCGAATTACTGCAACATTCTAATAAACGTACTTCTAACATTTCTACACTTGTCTTGATTTATATTTTATTTATATATAATGAATTGTGTTCTTTTTTAACTATTTTCAAATGTTATGAAATGACACTTCAACAATATTAAAAAATTTAATAATTTCTATTAATACATGCAAAATTAAATGTATGTAATTAAATAATTAATTTTTTTAATCCTAATAAACCAACATTATCTTAAAAAATATTAATAAAAGTTATATGGTAATAAATTAAATGTCTAACAAAACTAACCTTTCACATTTATCCAGAAGATTATTTAGAAGCAAAAGGTCGGACACATGATCATAAATAATTCATTAAATTAAGTTTTATAGAACTGGATAAAAAACAGAATTAAATAATACATCGTAAACTCGTGACAAAATCATCTGGTTCTCACATTGTTGCATAATATAATTTTACACATGATAATTTTACATCCATTTTTATAGACAATTTAACCTCTTATGCATGCCCTAAAAATAATCTGCATTCAAAATAATTTTAAAACCAAAACAAAGAAATCAGAAATAAAATCTAAAATTTCATGCTACATGTGTTCTTTAATAGTATAACATTTTATAAAAATACAACCACACACACATTGAAATTACTTTAAATTACTTCAACGATTCTAGTGTAACGTCTACATTATAGTATCACTGCTAAAGCTTGTATTTGCAAGATTTAAGAATTAGATATAGTATATTTTTTAATAAAATATAATCTTGGTCATTCAAACTCATTTAATTTCATTGTAAGTCATTTTTGTTTCGTCTTAAGCATTATAGATGATGGCACATATAAATTTTGAGTTTAAAGCAACAGAGAGTATATCATTTGCTTTTCTTTTGGCATCATAAAGCTAGCTACATTGTCAAAAATATTTAAAAATTATAAAAGTGTAGGATATATACAATAATACAACAATATCATAAAATTTAAGTATTATTATTATTGTATTTTAATTATTTTAAGGAACACCCAAAGCAAGCATATACTTAACCAGATAACGAACTTTTAATTACATGTGAACTTGATACATTAAAGAATATCCATGACTATTTTTATAAACATAAATACCATATGATATTACTTTAAGATGTGATGGTGTAAGACAGGGAATACATGTGATTTATTAAGAAATCAATACCTGCATACTGAAATTACTCTATAACTATTCCGCACACGCTTTCAAAAAGATTTCAAAGTATCTGAGGATATTTTAAGACCATTTTTGCTTCATGAATGCCACTAGCACTAAACATTTGTATCGAATTTCCCAAGTTTATAAACGTCGTTTTGAATAGTCTTCGCTCCCCTCCCCTAAACTCCTCAATGAGTTAGGTCAGGAAACTGAGCTGGGAAAGGAGATAAATTTACATCCAAACAATAATCGATTGTTTGAAAAACTATGAAAGATGGCAATGCATGTTGTTGTCCTAAAAGTTATGTTTATCCTTTGTATAGCTATCAAAGTGAAGGAAACAATTTTATTGTTCGAAATATTTACTCAACCTTCAACACTTAATATAAGAGGAATAGCATGTAAGGTTCTAAGGTAATACTTTAAATAAGCCCTTAATCTTATCATTTTGAAGGAAGGAGAATAGCACCATTTCTTTCAAAGAGAATGTAAGTTTTTTTATTCATAATTTTTAAATCTTGATTTAATTGTGATACGTTATCTGTTGTTCCCAGATAAAAAGATGGTAAAGCAGTGAGAAGCAGAAAATGAAATGAGAGGATTTTTGTTAGTGATTTTTTAATATAACGTTTATTTTATTTTGGAGTATGTTTGGTAAAAGCAAAAAATATGAAAATGTGGTAGATGCAATATATCATCGGACAGTTGCCGGCATAAGGAGTTTTTGAAAGAGGTGTTGATTTTTGGGTAGCAAGTGATTCACAAATATGAGGGTATGCCATTCTCATATTTGTGATCTTGAAATGCACTGTAACACTTGCTGTCATTTAAAACTTATTGTACATTATTTGAAATATTACCTTTGATTTTATAATACCTTTGATCATATAAATTTTATATTTCCAAACTGATTCAAATGGTCTATAAAGATTACTAATCTGTGTATTTCCTGTTCCATCTCCTGTGCATTTCCACATTATAAGTATATCACCAATGGTTGACAGGGGCTATAATAATTTAACAGTAATTGTAAAACTTTTTCAAAAAAATGTAAACCTGCCTTCAGATTTCTGTTCGCTTATACAAATTATCACAATTTTGCAAAATAATTATGTACCCACTTTACGTGTGATGTTCAATATTTCATAACATGTTTGAATGCTATTTTTACAAAAACACAGTTGTGGAAATATTTAGCTCTTATGCACATCCTCTGGCGTTCGTTACATCATTGTAAGATTATATGTATGCAAATGTATATAAACGTACAACACACATATAAATGCATATACGTAATTTCAAAAAGGTTGATAATTGTTATATATTTACGTGTATGTATATATATATATATATATATATATATATATATATATATATATATAAGGTGAAGATAAATTTGTGATAGTATTAGTATATAGCTTATCATTTGTAATTATCAACAAAGAAATTTCATTCCATTAAACTAATTCTTTTTCCAACAATATCTTTTGATCAAAAAATACTCCTGTTACAACTTTAGAAGATGTTTACAAAAATTTCACACATTAAAATCAAACTTGTCAGCGGAAATTATTTCATATATTATGGATTCATAACAATCCCCAATACATTAAAAATGCGTATGTATGTTTTATATATATATACACAGTCCAGTCACATTAATGTGACCACCACGTACTTTCCACGTCAGAGTTAAATAACCAATCACAGAAAGCAGGTGGCAGCACAGTGCAGTTGAGCGTATATTAAGGGTGTGTGAGGGCTTCGGAAAACATTTCAATCGTTGGCGTAATGCACAAACAAAACAATTTATCCGACGTCCAAAAAGGCATGATCATTGGCTTTTGGGCCATGGTTGGAAGCATTTCCGAAGCGCCTGAGTTTGTGAACTGTTCGCGTGCCGCCGTGGTAAAAGTATACCATGCCTGGCAAAATGGGATTGTCCAAAATCATCGACGTGGCAAATGTGGTGCACCACGGGCCATAGATGACAGAGGCGAACGACGGTTGCGGAGATGCGTTCGGGCGGATGGACGGGCTACCATTGAGCAACTGACCACTAAAATGAACCAAGGGGCTACCAAAAGTGTCTCCCAAACTACTATTCAGCGAACATTGCTGCGTCTGGGCCTCCGAAGCAGACGCCTGGTTCGTGGACTTATGCTGACTGCTGTTCATCGATGGCGAAGGCTAGAATTTGCACGCCAGTACAGCAGCTGGACGTCCACTGAGTGGCGACAGGTTGCGTTTTCAGATGAATCGCGTTTTATGCTCCATCGGACAGATGGACGTTGGCGTATAAGGCGTGAAACCTCTGAAAGGAACCACCCTGCAACCATTGCCGGAACGGTCCAAGCTGTAGGCGGGAGCATTATGGTCTGGGGAATGTTTTCCTGGCATTCTCTGGGTTCACTGATCATTGTAGAAGGCATGGTTGATCGATACAAGTATGCATCTGTCCTTGCGGACCATGTCCACCCCTACATGCGCATTGATTTTCCTCAGGATGTTAATGCATCTTCCAGCAGGACAATACGAGGTGCCATACAGCTGCCAGTGTACGTGCGTGGTTCGAAGAGCACCAGGATGAGTTTACCGTCCTCCCCTGGCCAGCAAACTCACCTGACTTAAATCCAATCGAGCATCTGTGGGACCATCTCGATCGAGTTGTTCGCGCCATGGATCCTCAACCACGTAATCTAGCGCAGCTGGCCACGGTATTAGAGTCGGCATGGCTCAACATCCCAGAGAACACCTTCAGGGACCTAAGTGACTCTCTTCCTGGACGTCTCGCAGCAGTCCGCTCTGCGAAAGCTGGTTATTCTGGCTTTTGACAGATGGTCACATTAATGTGACTGGACTGTGTATATATATATATATATATATATATATATATATATATATATATATATATATATATATATATATATATATATATATATATATATGAGGGGAGGTGTGGATTATATAAAATATGTTATACAAAACTATTAAATCTCTTTCTGTACTAAATTATAATACTTTAATATTATGCCTTTATTTAAAGTATTTTAAATATTATCATTACTTTATAAATAAAGTTACATATTTTTCAAATAAAAAATAAAATTGTTATGTAGAAAAGCTATGAGTAAAAGGTATATATATATATTAAAATGTTTAGTCACACCCCCATTATTCTCACAACATATTTCAATACATACATACAAACAGACAGAAGATTGTTAAATATCATTATTTTCGAAATTATAATTAGTTAATTACGGATTCTTTTAAATTGTTTTAAATACTATAGTAAGCTACAAACACTAAACAAGAAATTTTAAGACGACAGTTTATATATGAACCATTAAACATGCACAGAAGACTCACGTTTCTAATTTCATATCTAAATATGTTAGTTTGAAGATCATATATTCATTTTTCGTTTTCACCATTGTAGGTTTTCGTTCAATTTGAGTTAAAACAACAAATATTTAATCCATAAATAGAAATAAAAGCCACACGCTTCTTTCTAAAATGTGCAATAATCTTATTTCCCTATCACGTACACAGGAAATTGCAGTGCCATTTGATGTTAACTCCTTTAATTGTTCTCAGAATGAGTCAATTCAGTGAATGCTTTTGCCATTCTTAACTATATGCAGATATTCCCAAATAGTGACATAATTGATATTTTATGTTATAATGGAAATATATTTTTTCCTATATTTCAGTGCGATAAAATGCGTTAAAAATTTACTCTATTCACACACATTTGAAAGTTCGCAATTAAGTAGGTAAACCGTTAATTTATTTTATTAATAGTTTATTTAATTTCATTACGAAAGTAGGAGTTTTCAATAAAAATTTTATTTAATTATTTAAATTAATTTATGATAATTTTATTACATTTATAGCTAAAATATTGTATTAAACAAAATACCATATTGTATGTAGACCATAACATTTGATTCATTAAATATATGTATATATATATATATATATATATATATATATATATATATATATATATATATATATATATATATATATATATATATATATATATATATAAGGCAATAAATACAATACCATACAATATTATAAATTAGAATTTCCTTGTTTGACAGTTTTTCCGAAATTTCATAAATCTTCTATAAAATTCATATATGTTACTTATGGAACTAAATCTTATATGAATAAACCTGGTATTATTTTTGCTAAGCATCCTAACATTATATTAGCAAATATTGTGTTAAATTTGAAGCCACTTGGGCTATTAGTAATAATAGATCTGTTTTGGATTTTTTTATCAAGAATTATATATATATATATATATATATATATATATATATATATATATATATATATATATATATATATATATATATATATATATATATATAGTATATAATGCATTTGTTCCTTTGATTTTAAATAGTTTTTCACTAGCCTGCCAACTGATAATTTAAACGATGTATTGTATCTCAATTCTCAAGATTATAAGAGTTTATTGAATGTTGATTTTGAATACTGGAATCACACTTGGTAAAATTGTGTTTTGGTAGTTATTTTACACATAATGGTAAAAATATATTTATTCAAAATTGAAATATACAACAAGATATACATTTCTTCTAGCATACTGGCAAATCTATTCTTTATATTATTTTGAAAAAAAGTTTTATTAATCAGTATCCTTTTATTTTAGATACATTGATGTTTTATTTTCAATAATTCAAATTTTAAATCTATTTCTATATCTTATTTACCCTAATGAAATTTCTCTGATTAAAACTAATTTAATTGATATTAACGCAGAATTTTTAGATTTATTTATCATTGTAATAATTCTATTACTTGTGTGTTGATATTTTTGACAAAATTTATTAGCTTAATATCAAGGTCAATAAGTTAATACATAGGAATTCCAATATTTCCTTAAAAATATATAGGAATATTATATTTAATGAACTAAATGTTTTTTATAATAGTTGAAATAATCATAAATTTACTAAATACCAAATAAAACGCCTAATTGATCATCTCAAAAACAATAACATTCAAATTAATTTTATTTTAAAATATGTAGGAATAGCTTGTAAGATTGAAGACAAGCATAGTTTTTACAACTACAGAAGGGCCACTTAAGCAAGAATTTCTTACAAGAATTTCTTTAAGAATCCCGAAAACACCTACATTCATGTTAAATTACTTAGAATCTTTTTTAACATTATTTAACTTTAAATCTCTTTGAAAGTATTTTAATTTTAAATTTACTGCATGTTTCTAAACTACTTTTATTTTTTAAATTTAATTACTTTTGGCAACTATATCCTCATTCCAATTTTAAATTAACTTTTAGAAACTTTATTTTTATTATAATATTTAAATGAATTCTAATTTCATGGTATTGGTATTTTTTAATTTTAACTGTTGTTTTTTCTATTGGGGTTTTTTTCTTATCTTTGATAAATATATATTTTGACATTAATTTTTAAAATAAATATCTTTATATATGCTTCAATCATAAAAAACAACACTCTTCGGAGGAATTGCTCGAAGATCCTTAGACATTTGTTTTTCGTGCAAGTTAAAAAAGAGAGTTTATTTTGCATAGCTGACCATCTCTCTCTTGATAAAGACATGGTCCCTATGCTTTCCTCCTATTCTTTGTATTGCATATTTTCATTGGTTTTCAAAGTTATACTAGCTTTATTTTTTTCATGTTTTATCTATCAATGGATATATATATATATATATATATATATATATATATATATATATATATATATATATATATATATATATATATATACAAGCTGACCCAGCCACGCGTTGCAGTGGTTGAGTAATTATAATACATTGAATAAATTTTTTACTAACTCCTTGGTACAATCAAATAAATATTTTCTAAAAAAATTTAAAATAGGTTCATTCATATGAGATTAAAAATAAAAGGTTTCACCAAAATTTAAAAGTAATAGGTAAAGTATCGAAACTTTGAAATTAAGCACAAATCAACAAATACTTTCTGAATTTACATTTTATTCATCTAACATTAAATTATAGTTAGTAATCAGTGACTTACTTATAAAATATACAATATGAATTAAAAACATCTAAAAATAAATTGTTATAAATGAGGTAGATAACATTGACATCGAACTATATTTTTTCAATTTTTAATTATTAAAGCTAAAAAATTTTTCCGTGGTATTATACTGAAATAAAAAAATTAAAAGAATTTATCATTTGAATATATAAATTAGATCAAAATATTCTACTGAATAAATTAATAATTATCAAATTATAAAATGAAAATAAAAAGGCTTTCAAGAAATACTTACATGTTTTGGAGGTGGTATGAAAATTAGTAGAGAAAATCAGCAATAAATAAAATTTTATTTTACTATTTATAATATTAAAAATATTCAAACTGAACACGCACAATAATAACACAATACAAAGTATAATTATGAAAGTGATTCACAAAAAATTGTTATAATATGATTATACATCATGAAAATATATGTATCATGAAAATATATGTACATCATGAAAATATAATAATAAAAATATATGTAAATTCTATATTTAACCACGCGATTGCGCGTGCACGTTAATTTTCTCGAAGATGTATAATCTAGAAAAATAAACACTTCGCCATCTGCCGAATACCTGTGCAACTTAGATGCTAAACCGCCATCTATTAGGAGCTTACAGAACTAAACAATAAATAAACATTAATGTCGTATAATAAATATTGAGAATAATAATTAAGAGATAAAAACTATTCCATCCTTTAAGTTGGACTATATTATAAATGGTTACAAAATTTTATCAAAATCCGTTCAGTAGTTTCGGAGTTTATCGGGAACATACATCGTGACACGAAATTTTTATATATATATATATATATATATATATATATATATATATATATATATATATATATATATATATATGTATATATATAAGGTGGAACAGATTAGTAGTCATATTCTCCTCCTTCCTAGTCCTATAGTTCTAGTGAAAGCGGATGTTTCAGAGCTTCACTATTTAACCTTTAACATAAACAATTATACCAATTTTAAATAATAATCTAGTTAACATGGATATTCCATAATTTCGCTGTGTCTTGTTAACATAAGTATAACTGCTTATGTTATTAACAAGGATATATCTATATATATCTTTAGTATATTATCATGAATACATGTACCCCCTTCTTATTAATGTTAACTTTAAAAGATCAATACAGTGACCTCTATTGGTAGATGGATCCATTTTCTTACCGCACTTGCAGTATATATCTTTAAGTATATATATATATATATATATATATATATATATATATATATATATATATATATATATATATATATATATATATATATATATATATATATATATATATATATATATATATATATATATATATATATATATATATATATATACAGTAAGACCCCGCTTAACGCTGTTTCGTTTAGCGCTGTTTCGGTTTAGCGCTCTTTTATTTCAACCCGGGGATTCCACGAAATCGCTCGCAGCATACGGTGATTCCCCGAAATATTATGCAGCGATAGGTTTCAAATACATATCCGAAAGAGTGTACTTGTGTTTCTTGTTTGGTGCGGTATTGTACAGACATATTTTTATTATTGGAAACATTTGTTGACATTATTGTAAATAGGCATTAATTTACATATTTAATACTATATTACAGTGTCAAATATTTTGATCTTTAGTTTTTACTATGGGTGATAATGAAAAAGAAAAGAAAGCAACCAGAAAAAGTATTTCACTCAAAACTAAAATGGAAGTGATTAGAAGATTAGATTCTGGTGAACGTCAAACTCTAATTAGTGCTTCATTGAATTTGTCAAATTCAACAATAAAGACCATCATGAAGAATAAAGAAAAAATACTGTCATCGGCAACTACAACTACGTCAAGCTCTGCAACTATAACTACCCGTTCTAGAAATAATATCATAGAGGAAATGGAAAAACGACTGTCTATATGGATTGACGACGAAATTGACCGCAATATGCCATTAAGCCAATCTATCATAATGGAAAAAGCTAGAAGAATTTTTAATTACATTCAGGCTGAGACAATTGACACAAGTGAAACTTTCGTTGCTAATTGAGGATGATTTAATAGATTTAAACATCGAAATAACCTTCACAACATAAAGATTACAGGAGAAGCAGCAAGTGGTGATACAAAAGCGGTGGCTGAATTTTCAGCGATATTAAAAAAAATAATTGAAGAAGAAAACTATCCTCCAGAATTGGTTTTTAATGTTGATGAAACAGGCTTGTTTTGGAAAAGAATGCCGAAACGAACATTTCTATCCCGTGAAGAGAAACGGGCACCAGGATTTAAAGCTGCAAAAGATCGCTTATCCCTTCTACTAGGTGTTAACGCAAGCGGAGATTTTAAATTAAAACCGTTACTAATTTACCATTCCAAAACCCCAAGAGCGATGAAAGGCATATCTAAATCAACTTTACCTGTAATTTGGGAGACTAATAAAAAATCATGGATAGCTGCGAAAATTTTCCAGGATTGGTTCACTGAACATTTCTGCCCGTCTGTTAAACGTTATTGGGAAATTAAAAAATTTGAACAAAAAGCACTTCTGTTAATTGATAATGCTCCAAGCCACCCAACAAACTTATCAGACTTAACAACATGCATTCCAGTCGAAGTGGTTTTCTTGCCGCCTAACACAACTGCCTTAATTCAACCAATGGACCAAGGCGTTATATCAAATTTTAAGGCTTATTACTTGCG
This sequence comes from Latrodectus hesperus, assembly GCA_037975125.1. NCBI lineage: Eukaryota > Metazoa > Arthropoda > Arachnida > Araneae > Theridiidae > Latrodectus > Latrodectus hesperus. The sequence goes on from CM075858.1 coordinate 43,331,403, forward strand.
GCGAACCTTTAAGCAAATGTTTGAAAAAACAAACGGAGAATAGAACCAGTCCATAAGAGAATTTTGGAAAAACTACAACGTGGATGCTGTAGAAAACATAGGCCTTTCTTGGAATGAGGTAACAGAAAGATCTTTGAAAGGAGTATGGAAGAATATTTGGCCGGATTTAAGTAAGAGCGATGACGTTGGACACTCTGTCGATGTGGATGAAATAGTGGAAGAGATAGTGAAATTAACGAAGCAAACCGGTTTTGAAGGGGTAAATGTGGAAGATGTCGAAGAAATAATTCAAGAAGAAGTGGCTAGTCTTTCTAATGATGAGCTCAAGGAATTAACTGAACAAGAAGAAAACAAAAATGTTGACAGCAGTGATTCAGAAGAAGAGCAAAAAGAACTTTCGATGGCGTTTGTAAAAAGGAGTTTGTCTACCATAACTAAAATAATGGATCAATTCATTGAAAATGATCCGAATTTTGACAGGAGCTCAAAAGTAAGGCGTGGTGTTGCTCTATCCATTTATGAAGAACTTTTACGAGAACAACGCAAAAGAAAAAGGCAAACAACATTAGATGCTTTTGTCACAAAAAGGCAGAACACTGAAAACGCGGAAGGCATATATATATATATATATATATATATATATATATATATATATATATATATATATATATATATATATATATATATATATATATATATATATATAATGTAAAAAATGAATTTTAAAAAAATTAAAGAAATTCAAGAGTTTCTTGGGCTATTTTTTTTAACACTTGAGAATATTTCAAGATTACTCTGTGAATATGAGGTGTATGGACTTTGTTTAGACTATTTTCTATTGCACAAAAACTTTTCAGATTTTTGTATTTAGCCATTACAGAAAGTCATATTTTGTACTAATTTAGTCAGAATCCCCTATTTTCAAACCACTGAAAGATAATTATACTTTATCTGTTTAAAAGTTATTCAAACACACTTCTTAATGAACTTCAAGAGAACAAGACATTAAAATAAAAACTTATGATAAATCTCAAAATAATGTAAAAGTAATATCCACACAACTTGAAACTTAAACAAATAGTAATTGATGATACTCCGAATGGATTTTGGAATCAGGAATTCTTCGGCCACATCAGAGGTACTAGTATTTGAGTGCATAATGAAAACTTTGTCCTCTTCCACTTGAAGCACAACTTCTCTTCTGCTTATGATAAAACGAGTTTTCTTCATCTTCTGAAACAGAATAACCTCTTTTAAAATAACCTCTTTCTTTATACTTGGCAATCACTAATGGAAAATCTTGTGTGTGTGTGTGTGTGTGTGTGTGTGTGTGTGTGTGTGTGTGTGTGTGTGTGTGTGTGTGTGTGTGTGTGTGTGTGTGTGTGTGTGTGTGTGTGTGTGTGTGTGTGTGTGTGTGTGTGTGTGTGTGTGTGTGTGTGTGTGTGTGTGTGTGTGTGTGTGTGTGTGTGTGTGTGTGTGTGTGTGTGTTGTGTGTGTGTGTGTGTGTGTGTGTGTGTGTGTGTGTAGCTTATTACTTTTCCAGTAGCTTATTACTTGCGCGCGGGTAGATAAAATTTTCATTAAATTATTCCAATTTTTATGTAGTTCTTAGTAAAATAACATTGTAACAAGTAAAATATAGCTACAAAAGACATTTTTAAAAAAAATGAGAAATCAATGATTTGAAAATGTTGATGCTGAAAATTTAAAACATTTTTTCCTATCAAATTCTGTCTGAGACTTACTTTTGTTGAATGTTTTCAGTACTTCAGCTTATCGATTCAGGAACTCAAGAAGTCAATAACTGAAGTAAAAAGCAAATGCAGCATATTGGCTTTGAAATACAAGCATAACCATGCCACTCCAAGAAATAAACATCACCCTCTAACATTTCCTTGACATTATAGTTCTCCTCTTTCAATATTCGGTGGTATTTCGTTCCTTGCAATCTCTCAGATATTGATGTCAATATAAAATATCATAGAAATTTCTCGTGAACCAGAAATGTCTGCGTATAAAAATACTGGGGCTTTTTATATTATTGTAGGAGTATTGTGAGTAGTATAATACTTAAATCTACATAGCTGAAAGTGAAGTAAATCACATTTATATTATATATAATTAAAAACAGTGTGCTTAAAACTCTCAGAATATACAAGAATTAATTTAAAATAAATTTTGCCTGAAACTCATAACGTTTAGCTACAAATTTTCTAATTAAAGGATAAAATTATTTTATATACTTTTCTCTACTGCAGCGTTATAATATTTAGGTGTCTGTGCTTATTTTTTTTAATTTTTATTAAATTACACTCAACTTCGTATTTTTTCAAAATGATGATGAATCTTGTAGAATTGTTAAATACCTGTAATTCATCACTGGTCTTAAATGTACTCGAAATTTCATCCGAACTTAAAATCATCCATTTCTGTTATGAAGGCCAAAAACAGGCGTTTGTGTTAAAAAATTTTAAATTTTAGAGCTTGTGATTGTTCGGAACCTGCATAAGGCAGTCCTTCGAAAATATATTGCATTTTCTTAAATTTCTATAAAAAAAATAATATTCATAAAATATTCGCATTCTATCTATATTTGAAGATTGAGAACTTTATTATTCAGACTCGCTTCTAAAAATCAATATTTTTTCTCTATCATGTGGAATTGAAAAACTATGCATTTTCTCTAAGAGCATGAAAAAATTTTATTATTTCAAGAATTCATTATAATTTTTTAAAATAACAATTTTCTTACGTTCTTTTAAAATGAATTGTTTTTCAATTTCGTAAAAAATCAATCCAATTGCGAAAACCGTAAGTGTATATTCATGCTAACAGAATAAATTACAATAAAAGGAATCTCCTCTTCACATGCCGACATCAATTCATAAGTATATTTTAAAGTTATTCAAGGATTTTCTGCCAATTTTAGTAATTTATACAATCAAATCAGTAGAATCCTTTTATTTAAATTTTTACATCATAGAGTTAAAATTCATTAGCACTACTGTTATTACTAAAATGCTGTAAAACTAATTTATGGTATGCGTCTTCTTAGTAGTATTTCTTTAATTATGCGCATTAACGGAAGACTAAAGTATAATGAATTGAAATAAGGATGAAATCTGGTCTGTGTTTTCTTAACGGATTTATATAATTAAAATTAACCAAAATAAAAATTAGCATATCACGAGTTATCTGTTTAATTTAAACATTTTATAGAAATTAACATTGTTTTTATAGAATAATATTTTCGTATGTCTTCTTCAATATTTAATACGCCTTTTAATAAGAATTCTAACAGTGAAATTATTTTAAAATATATTACTTGTTCAATGCATTTAAAACACTTGAGGTGTGAAAGTATTTCCTTCAATAAAATTTTATTTATATGCAAATAAGGAATAAAATATATATGAGTGCTTGCGCTTATATATGTTCAATTGTGCATAAATATTTTTTAATAAATTAAACTTAGTTTTGGTTAAGAAGCATAGTACTTTTATTTATAATAGTTTATTAAAAACAATAAATCTATCTATTACAACCATAATAAAATTTTCAAAAATAAACAAACTAGCAAGTATAAATTATTCACTAAATATTTATGAAAAGAAATATCAGAAAATTTCAACGGACCACATTTATAATATATTAATTTATTCTCAGATTTTAAAAGTCTATCATAAAGTAATCAGTATTATAAATTATTATAATTATCCTTTAATTAAGAATTTATCATTGAAAGTAGTATCTCATGGAAAAATATAAGAATCCTAAAGTTAAGTTATAATAGTAAACATACATGGAGAAGTTGATAAACTAGAATTTGCATGATATTGTTTCCGCGAAACTAAAATAGAAGTTCATTTGACATTTAAATAAGCAAATTCTTTCAATTGAATAACCATATTTATTTTCGCAAGAATTCTGCAATTAATCAACATGAGACAACAACAAAGCTACAATGAAAAATTACCATTCTCTAATTTTTCAATGCTCGAATACTTTTGATTGCTTCTAAGAAAGACATTTATTACTACTATGCATTATTGTGTGCGTCTTTTTACTTTGAAAATTGATATATCTTACTTTTAAACAAACATTCTTTATTGTCATATGTTATAATAACTTAACTTTTACAAAAGTAGTTTGTCATATTATTAAGGGCTTAAAGTGGGATTACTGCTATTATTCTTTTTTTCTATTCACAGTTAATTAATGTTTCTTATTCATAAATTTTTTCATGATGCCAAAATCAGATTGTTTAGCTTATTTTTAAAAAAATCATAAATTTTTCAAGCAAATCTTATTGGAATGAATATTGGTGTGTGTGTGTGTGTGCGTGCGTGCGTGCGTGCGTGTGTGTGTGTGTGTGTGTGTGTGTGTGTGTGTGTGTGTGTGTGTGTGTGTGTGTGTGTGTGTGTGTGTGTGTGTGTGTGTGTGTGTGTGTGTGTGTGTGTGTGTGTGTGTGTGTGTGTGTGTGTGTGTGTGTGTGTGTGTGTGTGTGTGTGTGTGTGTGTGTGTGTGTGTGTGTGTGTTATATAAACAAGTTTTTGTGTCAAATGCGAAATGATTATGATAACTTTGAAATACTACAAAATAAAAATACATTTAAATAAAACAAATGATTGAGACAAAATCATGAAATTTATGAATTTATCAATTTAATTATGTCTGCTTTTAAGATGAAGAGGATGTCTTCTACACGTTTCTGTCATTTTGAATTTGACTTTTTTCCGTATCTTATTCAATTTTTGATATAAAACAGTAATTTCTAAACTGCTCTACTTGTCATCTCACCTTATAGTTTACAAAAACTTCCTTAGACATAAACTCCTTTAAAATAATCGTAAATTTGGCTGTGAAAAGTAAAACAAAGGGCACAAAATATTGCTATATATACTGCATTCTGCATTAATTGTAGCCTTAAAAATGTATTCATATATAAAAAAATATATAAATTCATTGACGTAAATACAGAAAAACATAAAGTGAAAATGAACAAAACAAACTCCATATTTTAGCAAACATCCTAAAATACGTCGAACAATTTATTTCTAAGAAAACATTAAAATGTCTCTCTCTTAAATATTTAAAGTTACAATAAAAATAATATGTGTTCCATCGTTTTAAAAACATAGAATGGGGCAAAAATAGATAGATTATGTATATTTAGAGCACTAAATATTATTTTCCAAAACAAGTATAGAGTCAATAAAACATGTGAAAGTGTGAAATATGTTTGATAAGACAATCTGTTCTTCAAGAATAAAAAATAACTGAAACACACAATTTTATGTCACAAACATAAGCACATTTTGATTTTTTTGCAGTGCATCAATATTGCTTCAGTTTCAGTTACATTTTTCTTGAATATTTTTCCAAATTTTCAACTCATTTTTCAAAAATAGCTTTCTTAAGAATATTTTTGGTTGTTCATTTTAAGATTCGAGTTATATATATAGTAAAATATTAACTTCATAAAGATTCATTTATTAGTTTATAATAGAATTAACTATACGAAATGCAATATGCCATTGGAAGTTTCTTTAAAAAAACATTTCATCAAAAATATTTCATGAAACAAATGGTTTTGAACAATATTCAATGCACGTATGCTAATACTTTCTAAAAAAGCATATATGTATAGTATATTTTAACCTCTCATTGGAGTAATAAAAAGATGTAAAGATGAGCATAAAACTTTGCTTTAATTTCCAATTTGCAAAAACAATTTAAAATTTTTAAAAAAATTTTAATATTTCATCATGAAAATCAAATTTTTCATGCCCTTCTTCCACTTTCTATTTATACATATATCGCTATAAATGCTTAAAAGTATTACGTACATTTCTATCAATACCGCCTTTGAATAAGATCCAATGTTAAATTAAGCCTTCCTTAAAGGTAATGTAGGGATGGAGTTGTAATGATTTTACAATAGATTTCATCATAGTAATCATCATTGATCTATGGTAAGAACTTACATAATAATAAGAGATTTTAAAAATCTTGAGCTGAATAAAAATATTGCACAATTTAAAACATTTATCAAAGATTTTATATAAATTTAAGAATACTTAAATGGATAAAATACATTTTTTCAGTGTAATAAAGTGATAGCTCCTTTTATAAATTGAATTCCTCACACCTAGAATAGATAATATTTGAAAATATTATTTAAAATTGATAACTTAATATTTTATCGTTTCTCTAAATATTTTTATTGAATCTGAGCTGGTAAAAGAGAATTTGATCACTTTTACCTATTTTAAATTTTATAAAAAGTGAAAATATATTGCAAAATTTTCGACATGTAAAAGGAAATAATATATTAATACGAATCCCTATCATTTACAAAATGCATAATTTAAAACAAATAAGGAAACAAAATATTAATTTAAATAACTGTTGAGGATCGAAAATATACTTAATTTATGTTAATGATTATGTAAATGAGTAAAATGTAGGTGAACATTCCAAGTTTTTTTTAATTGAAAGCATGAAAATGATTTATGTGACTTTAAATCAATTTGAATTTAAAAATTCTTTTTGATTCATCTGCGCTGATATAAAAATATTTCAAACAATTTTGTTAAAACATTCTAGGTTAATATGTCCGATTCATATTTATACATTTATTTTATGCTTGTATTCTACGAGCACAACATTAAAATAATACAAATACATAAACAATAATTATAAAATATTAAGTAAAACTTCGAAACACAATTGTTGTTTCTAAGAGAATTTCTTTATAAATTTGTGATATTTTGCAATTTATTAACCACCACAAGGTTATTTGAAAACTATTTAAACACAGGCATAAAAATTTCATTGCTATTTTCTACTGTTCAAGAAAGAATGTAATTTTTAAAACTAATCTGAATGAAATTTTATAATTTTCATAAGAATTAATAATACTTACAATTAAAACTAAATGAAAAATATTTGCGCAGGCATTAATATTGTGGCAATCCAAGAGCTACATCTTCATTGTTTTACAAAATTGTTGATATTTTATGACTTTATATTATTTGAAAAATTTAAAAAAATGCATTAGATAAAGGTATTAAGATCATTACATAAGAGGATAAAAACTATATCTTCAAAACGAAAGTATAACATTTGCCTTGTTTTCTTATTAACTAGAACAAAATAAATACAAAATAAAAATGATATAAAAATGGAAACTATTTTAGAATATGAATTTAATTTATTTTATTTTCCTTTTCATTTAATATAATTTTAAAAGTTTGGAGAATAAACAAAATGAAAAAATAAATTTGCGGGATATGTTTACATTGTTAAAATAGTTAATATATATATGTATATATATATATATATATATATATATATATATATATATATATATATATATATATATATATATATATATATATATATATATATATATATATATATATATATATATATATATATATATATATATATATATATATAATGTAAATGAGTAGGAAGATTATAAATATTTAGAATTTTTTAATATATTAAACCATACAAATAGTATTAGACAGAATTCCAATTTTATTCTTCGTAAATGAGAAAATTTTCAATGGTTTAAATGAAATGTGATTCCTTAGAACGGATAAGATTTTTACACAGATCATTAGGGCAAAAATGATGAGATTATCAATAAGAACTAGGAAACATTTTTACGACCCCTATAGGAATGATAAAAATAATTGCCAAATTGCAAAGGCATTCAATGATCTTAAAGCAAGATGCCAGTAGAATATTTTCCAAACATTTTCAATTGGATTAAAAGAGCATATTTTCCCCTCCATAGGATGAATAGTTTGAACTTCAAGCATGTTTTTCATAAATTGAGTTGTAAAGAGTAAGGCATTATCATGTAATAAAGGAAAAGTACAATAATTGCAATGTAAAAATCAACATGATGCGTCAACATTTTATTTGCATTCATTTTCATTTAAAATACCCCTTCTAATGAAATGCATGTCCATATCTTTGAAGATTTCAGCGTTTGCCATCAACATATTTCATGCACAGTTTTTTCAAATCGAATGTGAAAGAACTTCAAAAAAGTACCCATTAATTCATGAAAAACACACCTGATATCAAACTGTGAATTTTATTGTTATTCACATGTAATTAACACTTGATGTCAGTATGTCCGCATTCAACCCTGATATTCAGCAGCTCAGTATTTTGATACATACAATATCTTGAAGACAATAGAAGCACCATTTTTCTAGATGCAAAAGGATCAACATTTGATGAATATATTTCAAATTGTTTGGTTTCAGATACTTTTTTGTCACAAATATAAACTGAAACTGATGCCGTCTAGCTACATTTATTCAGTCTGAGAGAATTTATAACAACAGCTCATCTATTACGCAAACAGGAACTGTAAAAGCATTATACTTTCATGGCAGTACGTAAATGTGTGACCTTGCTCTAATAAATCTTTAATATTTCCTGTTTCTGATATTTGTGCCATAGCGTTGCAAATCACTTTTTGTTTCTCTAACAATATCCGACACAATTCAAACTGTTTGTCCAAAGTTAAGTATCCAGATTACATTGTAGCATCTGTATTCTGATAATTTCCGTTTTTAAGCCATTATCAAATAAGCAACTTTTTTTAAGCAAAAGCAGAAAACAGTTTTTATCACAGTGAAAAAATAAATCATAGAAAAATGAATATTTAATTCATATTCCTTTTATGGATGTTGAAATTTACTTTGAACTGCATAAAAAGTTTTCTTGTTTTGCTTACTGCCATAATTACTCACATCATTCCATAATATTGAAAAGTGTATCAATATTAATATCTCAAGCAAAGTTTGTCTTATTTTCGCAGATAAATATTTCCAGAACTACTTAGATTCCTTTTATTTTTGCAACTTTAATGAAATAAAAACAGTAACGGAACCAACTACTCGTTTGCAAACATTTTTGTCTTTAAATTCTCCATTTTCTGAATAGTTCAAAAAAATTCTCAAAATTTCCCAGTACTTTTGATAAACTTGCATTAAGTAATATGTAAGTGACACCTCAATTTACTCTGTGAAATAATACAACTTTTCTTAAATGAGTTAGTATTTAAGCTGGTCTCACTTTAGGATGAAATTCCTCTCTTGCATATACGTTAAAGGGGCCTAATATTTCTAAAAAAAACATCACTTCCATATTAGTAGACAAGCATTACTGTAAAAATGTTTTTAATTCGTTACGTATATCACTTCTGCAGTTAAATGCTGGATTATAATGGATTTTTATATGCCAAAATTTAAAAATACTTTTTACATTTGAAATCATATCATAAATCATTGAATTTTTCTCAAATAGTTTTGGTAGAAATGTTAATTTTGTTATTTTTAAAATCAATGATTTATTTCATTTTCATTTCTCTATCATCTTTTACATGAGAGAGAGATTTCTTTTTAGTTTAGATTAGATCTTAAAGTTAACAGTGGTTTTGTGCTTCTACAAATATCTTCGAGTTATTCAATTGATAGCCCACGAGCAGAAATTTCAGCTGATATATATATATATATATATATATATATATATATATATAGCTTGGACCTAAGAAATGATATATGCATTAACAGTTGAATCAACAAGTAAACAATAGTTATAAGTCACAGTAATTTTGATAAAATTTCAAGACTTCAAATAAAATTATCCAAAACAAATATGAATTGTTGTTTCAAAAAGCTTGAAAATATGGCAAACTTAAAAGATTCATTAATATTTTAAATAAGTCTTTGTTTCATTTAAAATTGTGAATGCTAAAATTCAAACACATTCAAACACATCATTTGAAACATAACTATATATAGTTATATTTCAAAATTGTTCTTCAATTCTTCTTAAGAATTGTATCGTTAATACATATAAGAAATAATGAGATAACTACATGTGAAATTAATATCAGGATTTCACCAAATGTTCAACTTTGAACTAATAAGTTTTTTTTTCCTAAATCTTTCTTCAATTCTTCTTAAGAATTGTTTTCTTCATGCATATAAATAATGAGATAGCTACATTTGAAATTAATATCAGTATTTTACCAAATATTCAATTTGTGAGTTACATGTGAATTACTAAATTCAGGTGAGGAAATTATTTAAGATTTAAAATATTAATGAACCAATAAAGAAATGTAAATTGGTAATTATCAATATATAAGTTTAATTTAACAACATTTGCAAAAAAACAAAAATTTATCATAATGTTTCTTCAAATCAAGAATATTACATTTATTCAATATTGTTTTTGCTGAAAAAAATATTATATTACAATTGTGTAATTCATTATGTAATTATTAACAAGAACATAACACCAATATAGAAGATAAATTAATAAGGATCAAATTCAATGTTGCCTTTACAATTTTAAGAGGTTAGCTTCTTAAAAATAATTCACATAAGATTTTTTATTTTTATAAATGTTTAAATATTTCAAAGAGATTAAATTGAAGAAGTAAAATATATTTTCAGAGTTTCAAATAGTTATGTTGATACTATAGTACTTTACATTGCATATAAATTTCATAATTAAATATCAAGAATTTGACAGTCAAAAAAATAATATAACATGAAAATGTTGTGATTCTTTGTTATTCTTCATTTTTCAGCCGTGAAAATGAATTATATGACATACTGCTCATATTTTAAACAATTATTTTGTAAATTAGATAAAACATTTCTAATTAACATGCATTTTTCCCATTATGGTATATTATGTATCAAGCCGACAGATGGCGGAGAGGTTGTCTTAGAACTAGTAGTTCCTGGGTTCGAATCCTGGTTCATACATGGATGTTCCTTTCTCTTTTTGTGATTGTCTTTCTTTATCACTTCTCTTTCGAGAGGAAGATCGCACACCCTCATGTGTTCACTATATAAGATGCCATCACTTCTCACATTATAGAGCTGAGTAGGGCAAATGCCTAAGGGCGGCTAAGCATTAGAAAAAAAACAACTATATATATCAAATATTCCATTTCTCTCTTTTCACAAGTTTCTTCCAATTTTAGAATTTCATGGAAACCACTGTTTTCAATCCTTATAATTCCAGATGAAGAAATTATCGAAATTGTATATAAATAATAAAAATCACAATAAAGAAATGAGTTTTTTCCTAATAATTGTTATCTTTATTTATTTTTCATCAAAATTTTAGATTTGTATTCATAATATCATAAGAGCTATTTATGTAACAAGGTATTTATTAGAATTTCTTAACTTTACCAGAATATGTAATCTTCAAAAAAATTTATAATTCTCAAAGATTTTGCTACAAAAGTTTATAAATACGCAAATAAAAATATAAAGGATCGGAATAGTTAAATTTTCTTATTTTATTTCTCTGACTGAACAGAAAGTTTTATTTTAAAGATTTCACTATACTTTTCTTCCAACAATCCATTTATTAACTTTTATTCAATGACACTCTTATCTGCAGAAAGTATAACCGTGGAATAAGAGAAGTTCTACTGTATTTAAAAGTTCCAGTCTTAGAACTTCTTCCCATTGTTGTCTTCTAGGAAATTACTAAAAATCTTTTTATTTCTCTCGCAAAGTAAAAGACAAAGGAACACGGAATCTCAGAATTCTACTCATTTTCCATTTCCTTTTCCTTACGCTGACTTGCATAACAACGCTAAGACTAGAGCTTTGTCTGAAATAAACAGAAAAAGCTGCACAGATCCGGAGAATTACCATATCAAAGTTTCGATTTTTTTGTATTCATCTTTTGCCCTGTTTTATTCTTTTCTGTTCTGTCATTTTTGTTGGTATTGGGTCAAAAATCATTCAGTAAAATGTTCAAATATCACAAAATCTTTCACTAGGAATATATAATATGTTTATTAGAGGGACAGCTCATTTCAATTTTAAATACATCTATGCTTTAGTAAGAACATTACATATAAGATAAACACAGAAAAAAACACAAAAACATCTTATTTAAATATCATGAATGCTGTTCTAGTTCAGAGAATTTAAGGAAAACATTTTGAAATTGTAATCGGATATCATTTTTATATAGAATTCAGCTTTTAAAAATCTATCCCACTCATTGAGGTAAGCTGAATTAAAAATCTTTAATCTTTCTGATTAATTTAATATTATACATTGCTGCTTTTAAATATCAATGTAAATATAATTTCTACATTATATTCAAATAAAATTTCTGAGAAATTTCTACAGTATTCATATAATTACGAATTTTTGATTTACAAAAAAGCAGAAAGTAAAATTAATGTGAAAATTAAAAAATAATATGACATTAAAATTAAATAAACAAACATTATTTCCTTCGGGCATAAGAATATAAATAGAAATATATTAAGATGTTGCGGAAACAAAATATGTGCATTTGTGTAATTGAATAATCTTTTTTATATGTTCTTAAATTAAAATATTATTTGTTCTATTTTATGTATTTCAAAAATCTTACTCACATTGATAATTTTAGACCGATTCTCTCTCTTTAAATACATTTAATAATTAAAAATAAAGTTTTCTTGAGCGTGATTTTTGACTTTATTTACAAAATTGTTTAAAAGAGTTTAATCTTTTTACTGATGATATTAGTGAAGATAATAAACATACGGCCAAATTGGCATGAAGATTCAATGGAAATCCATATATAAAGTGCAAGAAAGGTACTTTTAATACGTACACTTTATGAGATTCTTGTAGAGGTTGAAAATATTTATATTTTTATACAGTTAAAAAACACATAGCTTTATATATTTTCAAATATAATTGAATGAAACTTATTTCAAATTGCATAAATCATTCTTTAAAATCAAATAACAACATATTTAATAAAAATATTTCAAATTTTCATTACGAAATTTATTATATTGAAGGGAACATAATAGAAAAATGTTATTATTTTTGTATTTTATTGCCACAATCAAAGAATTTGGGTTTTGATTTTATATTTTGGTTATCAACATGGTTATTTTAGCAGATAAAGCTATTTTTTCAATTTAAATTCCTCTATAATAAATCAAAAAAATTAGAATTTTGTTTACACTTTAAAAATTTGCAACCAGTGCATACAATTACATTGCATAGAAAACGTTGTTATTTTATTCTAAATATCTAATTTTATAAAATGTAAACAACTTTGATAAATTATGCCATGAGAAGAATTAATCAAAAAGTATATAAAATGTGTTGGTTAAGAGAATACTAAATTCAATTTTTAATTAATAACATTTAAATGATATTTTAAAGTACATGATAATTTTGCTGTTTGAATAAAGAAAGCTAGAAATTTTTTGCTGAGGATTGTCAGCAAAAATATACAAAATAGTCATTGTTATTGCAAAACAAAATTATTCAAAAGAATATCCACAAATTTAGGCATTTTTACATTTTTAAATTTGATATTTTCCACTTTCTGATATCTTTCACTTGAATTGCTAAGGCTATGCAAGCACAATATTGGGTACAAATTTTATGATTCACTGAAGTCTAGTAAAAACCTTAAATATAGCAAGAATGGAGATACAAGTTTTGGATCTAAATATTAAATTGCTGGAAATGATTAGTTAGTTGAATTGTTAAAGCAGATTTTCATATTATGAATTGTTGTTGTTACGCTTCTGGTGCTGAATGAAGAAAGCGTAAAAAAAAGCTGATGGAAGAAAGAAGTAAACAAAAATTTCTGTTTCGATTAAATGTCATTTATACTGAAAAAGATAATATCGGTATGGAAGTTCAGTCTGAAGTAAAAATATTGAAAAAGAAATTGATGGTTATTTTTGAAACCAGGATGTACACGCAGAAGTGACGGAAATCAGGGAGGATGAAATTAAAGCAAAAGAAATGAAAAATAAAGAAGGCATATTAGATATTTTGGAGACAAAAATTAAATTGCTAGTGATGAAAAAAGTACAAAATACAGCAAATATATCTAACATCATTTCAATTTTAGAAAATACGGAGATTTATTTTTGCTTTCTAGCCTTTAAATTTAACAACAGGCATGCAAGATTAGTTACTTTAAAATAAACCATTACTCAATATTTCATTTATACATACTGTTAAATAATGTTGCAACAGAAAATAGAAAAGCCAAAACTCTATTTTTATATAAAAATATTTTGATTTTAGATAAAATAAATGGTGAAATAACTGAAAGATAGTAGTTAGTATGCAAAGCATAAAATAAAGCTATTTAGTGCTATGCTTGCAAGATAATTTCAATTAAAAGAATAAATTTTACAAAAGAATACATGGAAGTTTTGTGGTCAGAAATGAAAGCCGCCAAATATTAAGTTATTATTCGCTTTACTCAAAACATAACACACAAAAGCCAGTTAATTTTTATATTGCGTTGGAATTCACCCAAAAATATTTTTGAGTTTTTCTTTATTCATTCGTTTATAGGAGAATCATTCCTATAAGAGAAAAAATTAAAATGAAAATGACGTTTTCCATAATCTTGAAATATCTAATTTCGACGCTTGCAGCTATAAAGAAAGATCAATTACAATGCAGCAAGTACATCAGAAAAATCAAATAGACTTAAAAACCACATTAAATACATAGTCAAACAGCTCATTATGATCACTGTACCTCACATTCGTTAAACCTGATAGTAAATTATACTAATGAACCATATTTACAAACGATAACTTATTTAAGTTTATTGTGTTAAATGTTTATAATTTTTCTCGGCATCTATACTCATAAGTATATAACACTTTAGTGAAAATTTAATAACAAATAATAAATATTTTTCATTTAAAAATTAACTCTTACGAGGGAATTTTGTAAGGTATATGAATTTAAAACAAGTCACTCTGGATTCAAAGGAATAAAAATTCTCTATTTGATATATCTCTAGACAAAAAAACTGGAGTAACATAAATGATATGTAAAATATTTTTATATTTCCAATGGCGAGGCAAAATAAAATGAAATAAAAGTAACAAGGAGACCCGCAGGTGGTCCCTGTCCATTGCTTCTCCAGAGCCGCAGAGTGGACGAGAAGGAACAGTAAGAATTCATTACTATTATAAAGTATATTATTATTAAAATATTACATTATTAAGTATTTACTGAAATCTAGGAGAACAGTAAACAAATTAATAATATAAAATTTACTTTATTAGTAATTATTTTGGATAAAACTCTTTCAAGAATAAATGCAAGCATTGTATTGTTACAAGACTCGAGCTATAGCAATCAAATTTTCCGCAGTTATTTTTTTTTACTGTTTTAATTTTTTCATTAATTTCTTTTAATAACTATTTACATTAATCAATTAATTTTGATAAAATTGAAATACTTTAAAATAGTATTTTAATTTCTTACAATTAATTATTAACTGTAAATGCTTAAGAAATTTATTTCTGGAAATATATGTAAAGGTGTTAATACGTTGAAAACAATCCCTTAGTAGTTTAGCTCTTAGAAACTTTTATTAAAACTAATTAAATGCCCAGAGAACGGTGAAACATTTTTAATTAATTTCATTTCAATGAGGACGCAAAATTTCATCTACTCAGGGTCAAGAATTATTTGAGAGAAATTTCATTTGCTTAATATAAGATAACACGTTTGCATCGTGTTTCCATCTGCATATTTCTACCACGGGAAATAAACTAAATAAAGCCAATAGCGTAGTTATTTTAAACTATGGTCAAGTGATGAAGTCGACACCAGAACTGGCACTATTTGCTTTTTACTATACCATATTAGTGATTGAAAAACATTGTAATCAAGACATGTTTTGCATTCCCCAGTCACTGTTAGTGAACACTATGAATTATTGATTGGGTTAAGTATAAATTGTATCAATGCATCCAAATATGAAAAATAAACTGAATTTTTTTTAACATTAACTATATATATTGTATGTATTTGGTAAAAAAATTTGTAATCGGTGTTAAAAAGCATGAAAAACAATTTACGAAACTCCAAAACTCTTTTAATCAAAAGAAATTGACTCCTTTGGCTGTACTATACATAGAACATAATTCTTTGGACAGTACTATGCAAGAAAAAATAAATAATACATTTATAAAATAGAATGCCAGAAAAAAATGTATTTTTCGTTCATTTTGTAACCATTTTTGTCGAAATAATCTTTTTCTCATGTAATAGATTAAATTTCGTTTATAATTTATGACATACAAATTAAAAGTTCTGATTCTACAAATAAAAAGTTCTGTTTAAATAAAAGTTCTTTATTGTATTGATACGTAATTAAATGCAAATTTATAATTATACTAACAATGAAAATTAAATGAATGATTTTTGAAAAATTGCATAATTTTACTAGTACAATAATTACTTTACATCCCTGGAATTTGAGCTTGACAGGAAAAATATATCTAGGGTATTAAATAAGATTATGTATAACGTTAATTTATTTTGAATAAAGAAAATCACTTTTTTGTTGCAGATAATTTTATTTTAAAAAAGGAATTTTTTTATTCAATTTTACTTTAAACTGCATTGTTTATGGTGATTCTAAATTAATTAACAAATTTCACCAAATTCATATAAATAAGACAGTTTTGCAGTAAAATTAATTTTGTCTGATTACTATTTCGGGTTATTATTAGATAAACCATTATAACTATAGACTTACCAACACGCTCTAGACGAACTGTTATCAAGAAATGCAGATACTGCTTACACTATAATGAAAAAATTGGTCTAGAAATTAAAATAAAATTAATATTTAAGATTTATATTAAAGTTAAAAATCTCACTTAAATTCAAGGGTTAAAATAACACGTGTTAGTCAAACATTTGGTTAATGTATTTAGATTCTTAATAATTAGAAACAATAATTGGACTTCAAAAGTTGTATAACCTCTAGGATGTAATAAAAATTACATCTCTTCATCAAATATATGTGAAAAATTTGCACATCTTCTTTCCTTAGACAGAAGCAACATAGTATTTCAGCTGAAAGAAGTTAATTTTCTTATTTTCAAACTAATCATGCGGTGGAGTAATTATTTATGTTCCTTTCAAAACTGTCTAGAAGATCATGTTAAATATCATGATGAGTAAAATATTTGAATAATATTCAGTATTATCCATACAAACCTCAAACTGTGTAAAGAATGCTTCACATGATTTCAAAATTCGATATCAGTTCTCATTTCAGTTTCGCTCACTGAGTTTGATTCTGAATGTCTTTGAGATATCTTCCAGACACAGGGAACACACTTTTAGTCAGATAAATCAATGACTAATCCCAATTGTTGAATTTGGAAATTAGAAAATGCATAATTAATCTTATCGGTCCCATAACATTACCAAAAGTAAAGGTTTTTTACGCTTTTACTGCAGTTGCATTTATTTTGAGCCCTTACTTTTTTTGATAAAATATGGGATGGAAGTCAGCACGCATGCTCAGTCTTCGAGCAATGATGTATGACGAGCATCGTAGCACCACAGAAAAAATGAAATATAAAATAAATTGTAAAATATAAGACAAAAAATATAATAGTTAAAATAATTAAAAATTTAAATTATTATCCTTCACAAAATGAAACAATTGCGAAAATTAAATCATTTTTAAAACATACAGAGCAATAAGCTAATCCAAGGAAATAATGTAGGTATCTACAAATGAGTAAAACTGATACATTAATTTACTCAAAATAATCATGCTTTGTCATTCATCATTATCATTCAATAGAGGAAATGTAATCTTAAATTTTATAAATTATTTTCGAGAAATTACATCGGAAACTGTATTCAAAACTAAGATATGCTTTTAAAATATGTTATCAAAATTCAAACATTTAATTGAAAATATTTTAACTGTAATAAAATTAACGTCACAAAACTATAATGAGTTTAAAATTACCGCAATAATCATTACTAAATTTATGTATATCAAATTTAGTCTATTGACTATGATTGTATGTTAAATAAAGATTATGAAAATTTATGTGTACTAACAAATTTAATTTATTTTATAAACAAAATACGTTTATTTTATAGTAGATTTTAATAACAATTTAGACTAACAAAAACAATCAAAATAGGAAAATATAACGTTTGATCTGTATTCAAAAGTTTTTTTTTCCTGACCAAATATAAATGATGTTTAGGTAATATTAATCTGGAATTATGTTAGCTCCGAAGAACATGATTTTAATTTTCTCTCTCAGTATGCATGTAAAAATTATTTATCATTGTAATAAGTAATTATAAATTGCGCATAAAATATAATTAACCTCAAATAGTTGATATAATTATAAAATATTATAAGTCCTTTATGGTAAAATATTATTCCACTAGTTTAACAATATTAATAAAATTTCGTCGTAAATAATTCAATATTATGTCACTTACTTCCCACTTTTTTAAATGAATATTTAAAAATGATTATGAACTCTCTCATGATCATAATACTCAATGTAATAAATTACATTATCAACAGTTATCTTCACAGAAAATAAATATATTCACATTTTTTAATAATTTCTATTAATATTTTAATAAAATAATTTTATTTTAATGATAATATAATTTAATAAATCAAATATTCATAACAATTTAAAATGGCAATCAAATTACATTTGATTTTAAAGAGAAGATAACTGAAAATTATTCAGTTGAAAAATCACAATAATATAAATAATTTAATAACTGTAAGAAATTTGCACATGCATTTTTAAATTCCATTGCGATTACCTAATCTAGTTCTTTTAAATTACCAGGTATACGAAGGTTAAATTATCTTAAAAAGAAAACATACATTCTTAGAAATTCTTAAATTCCAAATCCATACTTTTAAGAATCATTTATGTTAAATATTTCTAAAACAGAGCATTTTAAGAGAAATTAGTTCCTTGAAATATAGTAGATTGAAAATAAAAGTAAAAGAATTGAAATAAATAATTTTTTTATTAAAAGATTTCTCATAATTACTTTCCTGTTTAAGGATAATATTCTACAAAAACATTTTTATATTGTGTCACCTTGTTATTTTTACATAATAATATTCCAAATTTCCTGCACCTTTATTATTAAACTTGTATTAACAGCAAAAACTTGTCAATATTCATTTTCTTTTAAAAAATTTGCATTGATATTGCCGTACAAATTGCAAACGTTGTAAAACTCTGCATGTTTAATAAAATGAAAATTTCTCTGGAACCATTGTTCCGAAAACACGCACTAAATTAAGACGGTCGTTTTCAAACTATAGCTTAGAACATTCTTGAAATGCTTACTGAGAGCAGTTGAATAGTTCAGTAGAGTTCGAGAATAATTTACCTCATAAGTGAAATGAAGAATCTGATTATTAAGAGCTTCAAACTGCAAGATGTGGATTTGCAATATTTCTGTTCAGTGTCAGTTGTAAATTTTATTTATGATGAATAAAAGTACATGTATACATATTTATAGATAAAAAAATATGCATATATATATATATATATATATATATATATATATATATATATATATATATATATATATATGTGTGTGTGTGTGTGTGTGTGTGTGTGTGTGTGTGTGTGTGTGTGTGTGTGTGTGTGTGTGTATATATATATATATATATATATATATATATATATATATGTATATATATATATATGTGTGTGTGTGTGTGTGTGTGTGTGTGTGTGTGTATTATACAGAGTGATTATAAAAAATCTATCCCGACATATGGGGCCCGCCCCTAAACATTATCATATCATTCACAGAAAGTAAATGAAATTTTGTCGTAAGATATTTTGAGGTATGCCCTCAAGAATGATATAGAAAACAATAGTGTTACTCTAACAGTTACGGTTACAGTGAGAAAATGTTGAAATAATCAAATGGCAACACCAAGTTTTTTGCATTGAAATGTGATCGCTATTGTGAAAAACCCTAAATAGCATTTGAATGGCAACTGTAGCACGAAAATCCCAGGTGGTAGATAGATTAAAAGTGAAAACAACCAATAAAGGTATAGAGAAGCAGCATAAAATAAAGTATTTTACTGCGCTTCATAAATTCTCTACATGACTTCTTTGACATACGATGAGACTTTGTATGACTAGATGGTGAATAGTTATGCAGCTCGTACCATGACAACAATAATCTATTAAATCAAACAATTTGTTCACAAAGTCTGCTGGCATCTTTCAAATCATATTCAATTTACTGCTGAAACAGATACACTTTGGGTTTCAGATATTTCTACAGCCAGAAATCCATTGGTGTCAGATCAGGAGACCTTGTTGGGAAATGACGGGAGATGAGTCAGTCACCAAACTGTTGACTTAAGACAAGTTTGACTGAAGACCTTACATGTGGAGCAGCGTCATCTTGCATCCACACAACTTCAGATTGAGCATTTTGAATTGCGTAATGAGTTAACATGTCCAGATAGCGAACACTTGTTACTGTATACGTTTGCGTATCCCCGGCATCAATTTCCTCAAAAATGTAAGTGCCAAGGATGAACTTGTTATACCACACCACACAGTCACTTTTCCCTCGTATAATCGACGTGGAAGCACAGCATGTGGATTAACTTCTGCAAAAAGCATACAATTTATTGATTTCACGCTACCAGTTAATAAGAAATGTGCCTCATCTGTCCACAGAAAGCGTAAAGTTCATCTGCTATCTTCATCGTACAGGATAAGAAATTGATTCGCTAAATCCCACCGTAATTGATAATTTCTCACTTCCATTATCCGGTCATGCTGGAATCGATACGAAAATATGTCTAGAATAAAGCGCGGTATTTGACAGACAGTTGAATTCGGCAGATTCAGAACTCTTAAAGCATCACACGCACTTGCGGGACGAATTGTGACTGTGTTTCTGCAAATTTCCACAGAAACAGAAGGTGATCCAGACCGAGGTTAATAGCATGAGCAATCAGTTTCCTTAAATGTATGAATCAAGCCCGTACAATTTTGACAGTGCACGGGGCTTGCGGTAATCCATGGTTTCAGTGGTAAGCACGCAATGTCTCCGTGGTATTTTATCCATTCAGGTAATAAGCCTTTACGATTTCCGTTACGATGTTCGGAAATCACAGAAAGCTTGCATTTCTCTGTGTTTTTTTTTCACCTAGCATGACAACGTCAATCATGTTTTTTATAAAACTACAAATTATTGTGCCTTATGCAGAATCCGAAATTTGCATTTCTTGGTTTCTTCTTCTCATTAATAATCAGGCTGGGATCTCAGCAGGAGAATTGGTGTGACGTAAGTGAAACGAACATTAATGCTTTGGTACACGACATTCACTAAGTTCTTTTTGCTTTTACCTTGTCTAGAACCAAGAATTCTCGTGCTACACGTGCCATTCCAACGCTATTCAGTGTTTTTCAGTATAGCGATTAGATTCAACACAAAAAGATGGGTGTTGACATTTGAAATTTTCCAAATTTGCTCACTGTAACAGTAATTGTTTTAGTGATATATATAGGAAATATAGCAAAATTTCAGGAAGAATAAGGTTTGGTTTGTTTGTCACTCAACGGTCATTTTTTGCACACAAGGGCTAATTAGACAGACGGTTTAAACGGTTTAAAGTGGATTCCGAACCACTACAAACATTCATGCCCAAGGTGGGATTCGAACCCACGAACTGTTGAACCGAAGGCAAGAGCGCTAATCCTTCCGCTGCCATCTCGGTCATGAAGAATAAGGATTTAGTATTGCGCTTGTGCATGAAAACGCTCTAAAATAGAACATAAGCTTTCTATAGTATTCAAGTCGGGTGACTGGACATGTCAAGGAAGCTCTTTAATTTTTTCTTCATTTTATTCAAACAATTGTTTAATTTGTCTCATGGTATAGATAGGTCCATTTTCATCCTAAGAAACTCCCTCTTCTGCTTGACATTTGGAAAAAGGCAATCACTACCATATACTTATGCAGGAGTCCTTCAAATGTGAACAAGTAGTGTTGTTAGTAAATGTAATAAAGTCTATCTGCCTGGCTGTATTGTTTTGTTATACTTATCAATCGACCAGGTTTTGTGTGTGCGATTTCGCTGTAGACAATGTTTAGCATTAGTATCTGCAATAGATATCTTGAAAATTGTGTTGCGCTGCTGTAAATGTTCCATTTATGAAGGTGCCTTATAATATAGTTTTTGAAAGTGTGAAAATTGAGGTGTCGATTGAGCCCTTCAGTCACTTTTACTATAGTTGTTCGATTTTCAAACGAATTACAATCCATTTCATTACCCATATTTGATTTTCACAAATATGTCTTTTCCGTCCACTATTTTGTATTTCATAGCTTCACTTTGTGTTTATGTTGTCATGCATTTTGACATCGTTCTACTAGAAACGTCTAAAAGTTGTCATGCTTCGGGTACATTTTCTTCACCTAGCTTGGCTCCTGCAATTTGACTTTCTTTAAATTGTGTTACTTTGCGCTTTTGCCAAGTATATCTATGTTACAGAACAACAATAAAGTTGTAATATACTACATAATATATAAAGTTCTCCGTATACAGAAACTGGTGGTTATTAACTTCAAAGATTATGAAGCACGCTCCATTATCACTTTTATTCTCACAGGCTTTTTTTATTATTTATTTAACCATCTAAATGCAGCAATAATAGACAAGATTTGCTTGGAATATTGAATGTATCATAGCAAGCAAAATTTCTTGGCAATTAAAATGTTATGCAAAATGTTCTCCATCTAAATTTATTTAAATATATAACTTTTTTATTTTCTATATTGCATTTTCAAAGTAAAATAAATAATATATTCTATAGAAAATGTATTAAAAATTATTAAATAGAATAACACTGTTTGAAAATTTTATTTTCTTCAATGATAAAATGATGATAGGTAATTAAAAGAAAATATAAATAGTTGAAAACATTGGAAAAAAATTTTATATATTAATGTTTTTATTTATACCACACAATGAAATTACATGTAATCAGTTCAAATACTTTTCCGAACATGTAAAAGTGTAATATAATAAAAATAATATATTCTACCATTAGATATTTATACATTAGAATTACATTGTAAAACAGTTGCTTTACATGTTTAATTTACATTTCTTCACATTTTTTGCAGTGGACATCCTCAAGTATTATTCGATTGTGGACAACTCCACTTTAAAGTTATTTGCAATGAAGGAATTAAGTGAAACATCCCAAAGAAAAACAAACATCCTATTAGCATCGTGGATTTACACAAATACTTTAAAAAGAATTGAGAAAATGCTATCTGGAAGCGAAGTTTAAAAAAATGTAAAATATGCTCAATTGTTGCATAAGAAAATGTAGTTATCCACCAGCTCTTCGTGGTAAACCATGTTACACACGACAGGAGCACAACATCTACGCTTCCCTAGTTATAGTTAAGGATGCGGACTTGAAAATGGATACCGAGTAACATCTCAAGAATAAAGACAAAATTCTTTACATATATATATAAAATATTTATTTTATTAAGTGGTAGGTAAAGCGTAATCATTTCAGTGAATATTATCAAATTTGTGTGTGTCATTAAATTTTAAACTGAGTTTTAGTATAAAACACATCTAAATATATTTCTTGCTAAATTTATTATTAAAGTATTTTTATAAAAAACAGTTTTTGAATAATGAGAGAAGTATAAATATCATTAAATGTTAAGGATTTATTCTGTATTAGAATATTTAGCATTCAATGCTTAATAATTGTTTATTGATCTAACCAATGTCTCATCTACTTTAAACTTTAACAAATTTTTAAAATTTAAAAAAACAATTTATCACATTATCCTTTTAGCAGCTTCTTCTTTCAATATTTCTTAAAGCATATACATATGGAAAATTACATATATTGACCTATAATTAGAAATCATTTTATGTGTGATCTAATCATAAATGTTTATGAACAATAAAATTTTAAAAACTAGTAAAAATTTATTAGTTGAATATATTAAATTTTTCATTCATTTTAGCTTGCATTTTTATTTAATACATTATATATTTTTTAGATAGGATCCTTTCTAAAAGCAGAAAATCGGTATATAAATTAAATTTCAGAATACAAAGTTTCCATATTTTCTAAAAAGGGTCATATTATAAAGTGATAGTTTCAAACTACGTGCATTAAAATATCTGTGTTTGCTAAAAAATCTGGTAAGAAATTAAACAATATCCATTCTCTACTACGATGAATAATTTAGTATTTTATGTATTAAATGATTGAAAAATTATCAATCATTTTTAAGCATGTATTTTTTTCATATAACATCAGAAAAATTTTTAATTAGAAGACCAAAATGTGTGAAAATTCACTGATTAGTACCATTTAAGTTAAATCAAAATTAAAATTTTGCTTTGATTAAAAAGTTGTATTTTTTAAAATAAGATATATAAAAAACTTGGATTTAGTTATGTATTTCATTATTTTATGCAACCTTTCCCCATCAAAGAGTCATAATAAAATTTTGAAAAGTGTTTTTCTTTCCACTGTATTCAATTTGGATTTTTTCTTACATTCAATTGGATTTTTCCTTATATGATAGATATTTTTAACTTCTTAAAACACTTTAACGCTAAGACTGTCATGTTTTAAGATGACGTATGAATGTAATGATCAAAATTTCCTGATCAGCATGCAAAAATGCTTTTCGCAAGGGATCTGATTAATTGATAGGAAAGATGATATGGGATATTTCTTTATAAATATCCCATATCATCCTTCCTTTCAGCGTTATGAATAGGAAAGCTGAAAATAATGATACTTTTACTCATCTAGAACAGATGTACCTCCATGCTTAACAGTTGAAAGGGTAGCCAGACAGCCGCACAGAGATATAACGGACTGTAACATAAGGTTAACAGACTACATCTCCCTGACACCAATTGAACATTTATTATAAGAACAAAATATGTACAAATTTAAGGCATTTTGCTCCGATAGAGAAAAGGAGTTATAGTCCCAGTAAAAATCACATAAATATAAACGAGATTTAACTAAATAAAAACATTGATAAGGAGACAAAATAACAACTAAAATAATTAAAGTTCAGTTAAGTATTAATATTCAAAGATTTATGAAGTTTTTGTTCCTAACACTGAATCTCCATAGCTGTTGATTAAATAGTTCGATGTATAAAAGGACAAAGTGACAATTAACCATCGAAATTTGTTCTGTTATCTTTAAAGCATTCAGCAATTCCATTTATCAGAAAAAATTGTCCAATATTATTTACCTGAACTCATGTCTGTTTCAAATTATCAATTGATTATGTTTTGTTTTACCAACACTGGGCATGTCGTTTGTTATTAACATAAGTGACATTTGATATAAAAATTATTACGGTATCGTAACTATTCTGTTTTAAAAGGTTCCTGTTAACTTTAGTTATAATTGACAATATATAATTTAGTAACGAAAAATTCTGTGTCAGTTTAGGTGCACTTGTTTTCTTATTACTCACAAATTATGCAGCAATAATCTTCAAGTACTTTCATTCTATTTCGCGCGATGTACATTATCTAACTTTTAAAATATTTTCCCCATGAACTGTGTGAACCTCTAAAAACGCCTAAAGGTTAGGAAGTTTCTTCTTACTGCCTGTGCCATGAATAATGAAAGCTTCACTTATTTTTACCGTTGCACTTGAAAACTGAGCACCAATATTTGATTTCTTTTGGGGAAAAGGCAGCGATTTTCAAAAAAATTCGTTTTTCATGTCAACTTATAGGCACATCTTAAATAGATGGATTATACTCAATAAATATATCATTTAAAGATGATAAGCATTGTACTGTGCAAACTACTCTAAAGGGTCTCAGTAACATCTAACTTATTATTGATTTAAGGTAAAAATGATATTTTATGCGAGTTACGTTGAAATGCCTTATTTCATTTTGGAATTGGAGTTTTACCGGTACCTCCACTGACATTTATGACATAAACACTATTTTCTGTCAATTAGGAATACAAGTTGAAATTTAAGTTAGTGAGTAGATATTAGAAATATGACTAATTACTATAAATTTGATTTGATTACATATGCAATTTCAGTAATAAATATTAAAGAAACACAAAAACTCTTTGCTAAAAGTTAAATATTTTTATTTTAATGATATAAGCATGACAAGTTTTGTCTTCTTAATTAAAAAGCGATTAACATAGTAAATTTCTTTTTGCAATGAAAATACAAAAATATTAAAATAATTAATATTAGTCAGTAAATTGTAAATAAATTTTAATTTGATGCACAAACACTTTTTGTAAATGGTTATTTTTAGTACATCCTTTATAGAGGTAATATCAATATTTTGGGTATAATATATAAGAAAACTAACCAATTTAATATAGATTACTTCACTTTGTGTTCATAAATTTTATTGACAATTATGAATACATAAAGATATATGAAGAATATTTTATAGGTAAGAATGTACTCTTGAAACTATTCATTTCGCACATTATTATTTTTTCACACATACATGACTTAGAGTATAAAAAATTTTGAAATATGAGTAAAATATAATTAAAAGAAAAATATAAATCACAGTCGAGATACGACTGAGATGACATTTTTACAAACTAATACTAATTATGATAAATAAATAATACAAATTTAATAAAAAAAATTATTTGACAGTAGATAACTTTTAGTGACCGTATCTAGACCCTGAGGGTGCTAAGCATATGCCCGGTTTAGTGGTTAGCCTAACTCAAAACCTATAGTGCTTAGTTCCCAAGCATCCTTGGTACTAGTCTTATCTACCTTCTGAAGGGATAAAAGATTGAATCGAGCTTATTTAGCCCGAGGATCAGACCACTGACTTGTGCGATGGGAGAGAGGAAATGAATTTTACCTAACTTATATATATTAAGTGTTAAGATTTGAATAATTAATTATTTCAAAAATTATAAAATATTGTATGTAAAAGAAAAAGAGTCTTACAACCTATCTCTACCAGCAAAAAAATTCAATTTTAAAGCTAAATTCTTTTAGTGATAAAATGTATGTATGAAATCATATGTGACTCACTTTTGTCAATCTGATGCAAATTCTGGAAAATAAGTCTATATTTTAGAATTTTATTATTCTTTTTTTCAATTTTGAAAACACAAGGTTGCATTTTTCGGTGTCAATGATTTAATGATATTTTAGTGGAAAATATATATTAGACAAACAAATAATTATTAAAATAACAGAATAATATATTTTGTTATTCTAAACTTTCTAGTGAAATATATACTTCATTCATGCTTTTTTTTATAAAAATACTTGTATAAAAAATTTTACGAGAAAAACTTGTAAAATGTTTTATACAAATATTTAAAATTGCATAAAGCAAACATGTATGTTTGCTTTATATGCAACCTCACCTTTTTGTTTACTGAGAAGGTCACTGGATTTATAAAAATTAATTTGAATGTTTAAATTGCATCTACCACTCAATAAATAAATATTGAACTTATATAGGGAAAGCGTATAAGAAAAAACTATTAGCAATGGAAAAATATATATTTATTTCATAGCGCAATTGCGGGTTTCATGATTTTTATTGTACATGAATGTAAAGTTTATTTCTGAACAAGTATTGATTATTTCGGCGAAATTATGTATATTGTACTTTTACTCACATTATGCTTCATTCTGATGGTGTGATTTTTTTTTTCACATTTTGCTTAAAATAAGTATTTGAAACTGTAGTTCCAAAATGTTGATAGCTTTTCTCCTAATCGTTATAACATTCCTCATCGGGCAAACAGGATTAGTCGAATAGGCTTCGCTTGAATTAATCTCATGCGTAAGTTACACTCGAAAATTTCAGGTATAATATAACTAATCTTTATACGTAAATTCTGTTACTGTGGAATTCTAATAAATACCTATGTGTGTGTGTGCCTGATAATATATATATAAAATATGTAATATTTATTATTGAGAATCGCGTAAATTGTTAATAGTTATATAGTTGTGTAAATTTACTAATTCATAAAACTGAATTTCCAATTTGCATGTTTCATTAATATTAACTCATTAATGTTTAAAAGACATACTGTGGTTAATTGAATTCATTAATCATAGATATTTTAATTTGACACTCATTTTCTGTTTTATGTTTTAGTTTTTGTTACATTTACATTAAAGAAACACGAGGAATATGATATTTTCAATTAGGAAAAGCTTTTATAAATGCATTAAAGTATTAAATAATTATTTTATGTGATATTTTGCAGATGTTTTATTTGTTGTTTTGCATATTAATAATGTAATAGAGGACAGAAATGGATCAAAATTTACAAATTTACATTCTAATCATTTATTAATTTTTATTTTTACAATGCTTATGATTTTTAATTTTACTATGATTATTAAATTCATGTTTTTAATGTTTCCATTTTAAAAGAATATTTCAATTAATATATGAGCAAACTGGTTTCTTAAAAACACCACATTCAATATGCTAGTTATGCATAAAATCAAATGCCTTATTAAAACTAAAACGTAATTAAATTTTTTTTTCGTGTTTATCCTTATTTCTCTAGGTGACAAAGATTTTTTGGAAAATATTAATTATGAAAATTACAAAATTAAAAAGTATCTATGATTATATGTTCATCTTCTTAAGGGGAATCCTTCCTCAAAATAAATCTAGAAATGAGCTTCAGCGCCATCTAGCGCAGTTGTTTGGGGGCAGTCCTTCTTACAAAGACTGAAAGAACTGATTGGTGAATTTAAACTCATAAGTCACGCCAAAGCACCTGTTTACAAAGAAAAAATAGTTCCTATCTCAATGGGGGGCGAATTTTAAGTGGGGAATGAGAAGACCACTTAACCGCAATAGGGGTAAAGTGGACAATATAACCCCCGCATCCTAATTTCCTTCCCCATGTTCTGACGTAGATTTTCTCCGCATATGTGGTCAGTTTGCTTGTCCCCTCTCGCCTTCCTGGAACTGTATGTCCGTAAATCTCATGGGTGAGGAAAAAGTAGGGCAAGCTCAAATGCTTCTCAAATTTGACACCGGAAGAAGAAGTGGATCTAGTGTTTGTTAGGTTCCTAGCCTAAATGGCCATGTACCTTCTGTTCCTAAGAAATTTTTCTACACCTAACTTTAGTTGAGATTAACATAATGATTTCAAGACATAAGGTTATTTAAACACAAAAGATTAAGAAAATATTTTGCTTAGGTTAAAGTGCTCCCAACGAGAGTTCTTTGCATGATATTGAATAAACATAAAAAAGAAAAATTTGAATACACATTACAAACAAGAGTGCAAAAAAATAATAATAATAATAAAATAAATAAATAAAAATTTAAATTACAGTTATATACATAGTAACAGTATTGATATAACTATATAAAGACAAAATATTTTTTTTTATTCTATTATATATGCATATATATAAATACAATTTTTTTTCCTTTTCTGTATTTTATTATATATATTTTTTTAAGTATAAGAAGAAGAAATTATTAATTTCTACTTTTTGGGAGGCAAATAGATAAGTTTGAATGTGGCTTAGCCCGCAGAACCGCCCTTGGTCTGTGGAAATTGGAAAGTTCATAGGGACTGTAGTTTTCAATTGCTTGAATTTCAGAGTTATCAATTTCATAAATATTGTTGTAGAAGCGAAAAGCAAGGAATTGGACGTATCTTGATAGGGGAAGGACACCCAAATTGTTTCTGATGTGTTCGTTTCTGATGTAGAAGTCTGATTGAGTGATCAGTCTAAGAAATTTACTTTGCTGACCCTCAAGAAGTTTCAGGTTCGTTTCCGCAGCACCACCCCAGATTGGGGCTGCATAGGTGATAATAGGGCGAAGGTATGATTTATAAATCAATAGCTTGTTAGCCATGGAGAGCTTTGATTTGTAGGCAATTAAGGGGTAGAGTAAAGTTTTGGCAGAAATAAATTTATTCTTAATTTTATTAATATGGGCTTTCCAGGTAAGTTTTTTATCTAACGTAAGACCGAGGTACTCGACTTTATTTGACCAGGGGACCGAAAAACCGCTTAGTTGAATCTGGGGGGGTAGAGTACGTTTCCTAGTAAAAATGACAGCAGTGGATTTGTTTGGATTTATTTTAATTTTCCACTTATTAAGCCACTCTTCAATGGCCATGAGGTGTTCAGTAAGGATAGCATGGATTTTCCAGTAGAGAGAGCTAGTGGACAAAACGGCAGTATCATCCGCAAACAAAATTTTGACACCGGAAATATCCGTTGTGAGCTTAGTCAAGCAATGAGAGAGAAAAAGCTCTGCTCGGAGATTTTGGGAAGAAATATTCTATTTACTGTTCAGCAAAAAAGTATACAGATGCATAAAAAATTTTATCAATTTTGTTATTATTCATTAAATGATCAAAACTTAATATCAATGTTCAAATAAAAATAAAAATATAAAATATACTTATTTATTTTTCTTGATTTAATTTCAATTTGCTTTGATTTTACGAGATTTGATTCTTTTTTAATGGGCCTTATGAGAAAGCAAAACAGTTACTCTTCTCTCTAAGTAAACTTCACTTTTAAAAATATTTTCAAATAGACAAAAATGCCGAATTTCTTATCTCTCTTAAAAAAAGAGAAAATAATGTAGTTTATTTATTAACTTTGGAATAACTTTTCTAGCTTTATAAAATATTTCGATATAAAATGAACGGAAAATTATCTCTGATAGAACTGCGAAAAACCAAACTTCAAATTTTAGTGTGTGAGGAGGAGCTTGTTGACTAAAGCATGCAATTGATTGGATTGATTTTTCAAACAACCAAGTATTCATCCGCCATGTGGGCGTTGCTAATTTTTGCGAAAAATTTTAAGTTTTATGCGGACAAATACAAAAATTCTATCGTAGATAAAGTAAAAATAAAATTTTGTTGGGATTTATAAATATATGTACACATTAAGTCTGTTTTTAAAATTTCTAAATTTTTTACTATTTTTAAGTTATTAATGTTTTAAGCATATTATCAAATTACTGAGCCAATTTAAAAATAGTTAAAATAATTTTAAAAATAAATTTCAAAACAAAATAAATTATTATTTTTGTGCATTAGTAAAATCTACAAAAAGTGAAGGTATAGCTATAATAGAACTTGAGAAATATGTATTTCAATTTCTCCATAGACTTAACATTAGCGCTCGTTTTCAATATGGCGCGGTAGGAGTCCCCTTAAGGGGAATCCTTCCTCAAAATAAATCTAGAAATGAGCTTCAGCGCCATCTAGCGCAGTTGTTTGGGGGCAGTCCTTCTTACAAAGACTGAAAGAACTGATTGGTGAATTTAAACTCATAAGTCACGCCACAGCACCTGTTTACAAAGAAAAAATAGTTCCTATCTCAATGGGGGGCGGCGAATTTTAAGTGGGGAATGAGAAGACCACTTAACCGCAATAGGGGTAAAGTGGACAATATAACCCCCGCATCCTAATTTTCTTCCCCATGTTCTGACGCAGATTTTCTCCGCATATGTGGTCAGTTTGTTTGTCCCCTCTCGCCTTCCTGGAACTGTATGTCCGTAAATCTCATGGGTGAGGAAAAAGTAGGGCAAGCTCAAGTGCTTCTCAAATTTGACACCCGAAATATCCGTTGTGAGCTTCCGTCGAGTCAAGCAATGAGAGAGAAAAAGCTCTGCTCGGAGATTTTGGAAAGAAATATTCTATTTACTGTTCAGCAGAAAAGTATAAAGATGCATAAAAAAATTGATCAATTTTGTTTTTATTCATTAAATGATCAAAACTTAATATCAATGTTGAAATAAAAATATAAAATATAATTATTTATTTTTCTCGATATAATTTCAATTTGCTTTGATTTTACGAGATTTGATTCTTTTTTAATGGGCCTTATGAGAAAGCAAAACAGTTACGCTTCTCTCTAAGTAAACTTCACTTTTAAAAATATTTTCAAATAGACAAAAATGCCGAATTTCTTATCTCTCTTAAAAAAAGAGAAAATAATGTAGTTTATTTATTAACTTTGGAATAACTTTTCTAGCATTATAAAATATTTCGATATAAAATGAACGGAAAATTCCGTATATTTCGCTTATAATTTCTATCAATGCTTTTTGTAGGAATGGAAAGTCTACCTCTCTATTTGGATTGATCAGGCATCTCGACATTGTTTCTTGATATATTTCCAAGCAAACTTTAAAAACAATATAACCTATTACATAATCCGCACTTTTGAGTTCAAATATGGCGATATCATCATTCGTATCTGAAGAAGTAAATTCACTTAAAGAAAAATAGAGTCTTTAATTTAAGAATTAAATATAATCTTTACTTTGGGAATAAGCAAATGATCTTTTTTGCGAGTATGTGTGTTAAAGCTTAGCCTCTCAACAAATTAAAATAGAATATGTTTCTCAATAAAATCATAAACATTACAAAATACTCTAAATTCCTCGAAACGTCGTAAAATAGATTAGGGTCTCACATTTCATCTAAATTCAATGTATATTTTCAAATTTTTTAAATTTTCTTCATCTGTAACAAAATTTCAGAACTCGAGGTATCCAAAATCAGAGCTCCAAGCTTGCAGCCAAATTTATAACATCATCTTTAAATATTGTTTTCATAATTATTCTTAGCGTATTTATTCTCATTTTAACTCGCCAAAAAATCCTAAAATTTTGAAGATAATGATCTTATAGTGTTCATTTTAAAGTATCAAGCGACAATTTAGCTGTATATATATATATATATATATATATATATATATATATATATATATATATATATATATATGTGTACATATATATATATATACATACATATATATATATATATACACATATATATATATACACATATATATATACATATATATTTATATATATATATATATATATATATATATACATATATATATGTATATATATATGTATATATATATATATATATATATATATATATATATATATATGTATATATATATATATATATATATATATATATATATATATATATATATATATATATATATATATATATATATATATATATATATATATATATACATATACATATACATATATATATATATATATATATATATATATATATATATATATATATATATATATATATATATATATATATATATATATATATATATATATATATATATAAATTCTAATTTTCGAAAAGTATAAGTGCTATTATACTGAGTTCAATAGTGGCATTTTATACATTTTGCAAAAAGTATTTTCGCATCTCACTAATTCCTTTTTGAACTGATTTCGTCATTATTTTTATTTTCGACATGAAATATGTTTTAGGACATCAACAAACGAAAATATTTTATACCACATATTTTGCATTTTTATTGTTTGCTGGTATTAACTTTACTTTTCCATAAAAATATTATAAGTTTACTAACAAAAGTAGCTAAATAAAGATAATAATTTTCTAAACTTTCACTTGTATATGCTTTAGACCAAAATGCATAAAAGATTATAAAAATGAAATTATTTGATTTAAATTTCTAAAAGAAATAAAATATTTAAATACCTACATACATATATAAATATAAATTGTAATCACATATTCTTTTTGTTAGCACATTAATATATTTAAAAAGATGTAAAATAAATTATTATGTAATTTTTATTCTATGTAAGAGATTGAATAAAAAATTATTCATGCTCTAAAGATAAATTGTGGAGAAATTTCTTCAAAAATGTGCATTTAGTAGTTCAAGAAATGTGATAAGAATACACTCGAGTATGTGTATTTTTATCACAATGATGTGATAGAATTCACATCCCTACCAATGCACCCCTTCATCGTAATTTCTCAGCTTTTTTTCTTGATAAATTCAATTTTTCGTTTTATTTAATTTATTGGGAAGTTTGAAAATGTTATACTTTACACTTGATTATGAAAAACTTTTTCCAGGGCTACTATTGTATAGCTCTCTATGGAGCTTCGAGTGCGGAGTTCTTGTGTTGTGGCAAACAGCAGCCGCGGCACATCTTCCTTGATATAAGCGACGAAAACAGTAATTAATGTGCTTTCCCCCAATAAATTGGGCAATTATTGAATTAAATTCTTCAACTGCATTGTTTGTGACATCAAACAACAAACTTTTAGCATTTTCTGCTAAAAAGTTCATGACCTCCATTAATTTAAAATAAATTTCGCTGTTTTTCAGTTTTGAAAATAAATCAGCAGAAATACTCTGGCGATTGCAAAAATAATCAGCGCACTTGTAAACTCTTGTAGAAGACCTTTATGAGTGTTTCAGGACGAGTCTTTCGGACAGCACTTGATGGATTACTTCTCCCGTGGAGCAGCACACCCCATGTTGCCAGTCTAACTGGCACAAAACAATAACATTTCTTCCCCCGTTTCGAGGAACCATTTTCTACCGATCAAGTTTCCTTCTGGCAGTGGTGAGAGATTTCGGCTTTTTATGTCCGAAATTAATTAAATTTGAATATAGCCAGGGCGGAAGTGTTGAACGGACAACCACATGTAGGTCCAAGATCTCCCCAGCCCCTACAAGGTCTTACAATTTGAATCCAAGGTTTCCCCCAACATCTGGAATTCCATATGCAAGTAATAATTGAATATAGAATTATAATTTAATATAGAGATTTCAAAAAATACTTGACTTTCCAAAAGTCTTATTTAAAGCTTTTTTTTAAATAAATCTTCCTGATTGTCATATCGATCCTATACGTAATATCCATCGAACCATTAAATATCAGTAATATAAAATTCGGAGGAAATTTATATCTACAGAGAGAGAAAATAAAAAAGGAGGATACAATTTTACAAATGTATTATATGTAATGCATGTCAAATTTTTAGTTTTTAGAATTCTTAAACTGCATGCCATGACTCACAAGATGCATTTTTTAAATGCTAGAATATATTTTGAAAGATTTAATTTTGGTGCATTGATGTCATGTTTGAATTAATATAAGTGACATTTACGATACTCTGAGAATATCTATAACACATTTGTTCAAGAGTGTATCCCAATTTTCTACACTTTACAAGTTTCATAATAACTAATAAGTGGGATATTCTTACTAAAATTTTGAATTGTGTAAGGCCTATGAATATATTTATTATTGTCCCAAACATCATCGAAACATATGTATTCCGATTTAGAGAAGAATGCTTTTGCTTACCAAGAATTCGAACTTAGAAGAAATTACCTCAAAATCAAAAGAAATATATATATATACATACATACATGTATATATCATACATATATACACACACTCACATCACACACACACACACACACACACACATATATATATATATATTATTTATTTTTATATTTAATAATAAACAATTTTTATATTTTTCATGGATAAATAAATATTTCGTAGGATTTGTTGAAATGTTCAAGTTAATTCTGCATCCAAAATCAGTAAGCAATAAACTTAGAATCAAATATAAAATTAAGAAAAACAACAAACTTTGAGAAGTTTTTATAAAATAAAGATTTAAAAATATGGAATTGAAGAATTTTGCAATAGCTATAGATATGTATTGCAATATCATATCATGTAGATATACTTCTTGAAAAATTACATCAAAAATAGAAATAAAGAATTAAAAAAGTACACTACATGAAAACTGTATAAATTTTATATTTTTTCAATAGATTTAGCTGTTTAAAGTCAATGTATATAATGTTCATAAGCCCATCATTTTTCGTGAAAATAATTGCAGGACCGCTCTGGAAAGATGAAGATTCGTCTCAGGGAAATCATAAGAGCCCCTCGTATGTAGTAAAGGGGAAAGAAATGTCCCTTCTCGCGCCAATTTAGAAGCATATTTTTACAGGAAGATACCGGATACTAGGAACACCCGCAGCGTTTGCTGGGGGTGAGGGAAGGGAACACACAAATTATCTGATAGAACTGCGAAAAACCAAACTTCAAATTTTAGTGTGTGAGGAGGAGCTTGTTGACTAAAGCATGCAATTGATTGGATTGATTTTTCAAACAACCAAGTATTCATCCGCCATGTGGGCGTTGCTAATTTTTGCGAAAAATTTTAAGTTTTATGTATACAAATAAAAAAATTCTATCGTAGATAAAGTAAAAAAAAAATTTGTTGGGATTTATAAATATATGTAGATATTACGTCTGTTTTTAAAATTTCTAAATTTTTTACCTTTTTTAAGTTATTAATGTTTTAAGGATATTATCAAATTACTGAGCCAATTTAAACATAGTTAAAATAATTTTAAAAATAAATTTCAAAACAAAAGAAATTATTCTTTTTGTGCATTAGGAAAACCTACAAAAAGTGAAGGTCTAGCTATAATAGAACTTGAGAAATATTTTTTTAAATTTCTCCATAGACTTAACATTAGCGCTCGTTTTCAATATGGCGCGGAAGGAGTCCCCTTAAATGATGAGCATTTGTATTCGTTCAAAAATACAAAACAAACATTTTTTATCAAATATCAACAGAATCGAAGGCCTACCTTTTCTAAAAATATTTTGAGCCAAGTTGTCTTGAAAAATAAATTAAATTCAGTTCCACAACCAACTTGATGATAATTCTCTACCAAAACTTTTGATTTAGGAGTGTTAATGGTGCAGTAATAAAACAATATAAAAAGATTATAAGATGCTACACATATATAAATGTCATGTTTTAAGAATATTCTACACCATATATTTTTAAAAAATTATTAATATTAAAAGTAAATGTCCCGAGTTTTCTTAACAGATAACAAGAGAATAGTATACAACCTTTCTATTTTCTAAATTTCTTGAAGAAATCATATGCTATTTCATGCATTTTTCATTTGTATCGTTGATCACTGATCATTTGTAGTAACCACTATTTGTTTAATTTTCGTTTGTAAATATTGCATAATGTTGCATAATGTTTGTAAATATTGCATAATGTAGCTGACTGATATCCATCTGATTTGCACCAACAGGTTGAGAATATCGATAAGAATTTATGGGGTGAGTTTTGTTCTTCGAATAAAGAAATAAAATATTACCAAATCCCCGGAAATGAAATTAGATATTTTTCTATAAATGCGCCAAACCAATGTAATCCCAAAATGCAAGATTACAGTTAAGAAATCAAGTTTATTAGCCCGAACATTGTGTCATTTTAACTTTTGCATGTTTTAATAAAATGAGCTACGATAATGAATTGTGTTATACAATGAAAGAAAAAATAAGTAATGCTTACAAAAAACTTATAGTATGCGGTTAGTGGCATATCTGCAGGTACTTAATCACTTAAATATTCATTTCAAATCACACATGCTTTTACAAACCCCCAATTATAATTATTCCAAATTATTTTAACACCAACTCGATAGAAATGAGAAATAAATTGAAGTTTCTTTGTGAATAAAATTTCTATCCAGACTATGATATTCTTGATTCATTAAATACTATTTAATTCTAGTCAGTCTGCATCATATCGTGATGCTCTGTAGAATAACTTAATCGGTCTACTTGATCTCTTGATATGAAAAAATGTACAACAATGACATTTGCGTGTATTAAAACCATTCTTAGAAAAAGGATTGTTTATTTCGATTGTCCTTTCATCCAGGCTATATATAGAAATACTATCTTTACTGCTGAATATGTTCCAAAATTGTTCTATACACACAAATTATTTATTCCATATATTAAATATCATTTGAAATAGTAGCATTTTAATGATTTTCTCTCCGTCAACATCTCTAATTCTGTGTTCATCGTGAACGATTCAACAGCCTTGAAAGTATGTCATTTCAATATCTCTTGTACGGCAGGGATATTTATTTATTTAATGCCCTGAAATTTGTGTGACTATGACGCCGTTATTTCTCTAGCCTTCCAATATTTCTGAATTCTACAGTTTAAAAACACAAGTGCAGAGCTCAAGTCGAAAAGGTGTATTTTCATCACCAAGACGTGATATGAACACGCTATCTTCTGATCTGCAGTCAGACGCGCTACCGTTGAGCCACCGAACCCCGGCAGAGATATCCAATTACCGCATTCTGTAAGGTCTGAGCCTATAGTTTATACTTAAGATGCCCAAGAGTATGCTGCAAATTTGGCGTTACGTTTGCAAAATTCTTTTCAAATTGTTAAAAATATTTTAATAGTTGCGACAGAGCAACGTGAAGTCTATTGCCGTGAGATATCAATAGAAATAAGATATAGAGTATATAACTTGCCAAGAGATAGTCGTAAGACAGCAACAGAAATAGGGTACATTGTATATTTACACATTTCAGAAACAAAGCCAGGGTTTTCCAAGAAATTAATAAGGCACAATTTGGATCCCTTTAAAGTCTTCAATAAACAAACTCCTGTGAATTATTAAATGGCAGACATAAAATATCACCCTAAAACCCGAATAGTACATGTAGACCGACTTTCCAAAATTAGTAAAAGTATATTATATTCTCGACTTCATCGGATGCGAATTAGTAAAAACTTAATAAAATAATAAAGATATAATGTTACTGTTTTATTGTTCATAAAACATACTGTTTTATACTGTTCATACTGTTTTATTGTTTTTCCTTCCGTGAATATCTGTCTTATGACATTGTAGGCGTATTTAAGATAAGTATTGAATGACAAAGTTCATGTTCATATAAATTATTTTTGAGTTTTGCTGTTTTATATATCAAATATTGCATTTCTACATTGCACCAAATTTTCTATATTTAAGATATCAATACTTTTATTTTCAATTCCTGACCAATAAGTTATTTAAATTAGGAATAAATAAGGAAATTCTAATATATGAA
Source organism: Latrodectus hesperus (assembly GCA_037975125.1). Classification (NCBI taxonomy): domain Eukaryota; kingdom Metazoa; phylum Arthropoda; class Arachnida; order Araneae; family Theridiidae; genus Latrodectus; species Latrodectus hesperus. The sequence continues at coordinate 43,370,120 of CM075858.1, forward strand.
AGAATGTTCCAGATTAAATGTAATGTTTTCTCTCACTTTTTTCATTTAGATTTCCCTTCTTAATAACATAGGAACTATTTATGAGCGAAGATGTTTAATAAAATTTACCAGAGGATACTTAACATTCTAAAACATTTATTATTTCTCATTTATTTTTCTACAAAGTTTTCTTAGAAAATTACTCAAATGTAAACATATATAATCAGAATAGCTAAAATTCCATATTTTATTCTTCTGATTACAGAGAAGTTTTTGTTTTCTAGAATTTATTATATTTTTCTTGCAGATATGCATTTTTTAACTTTTATTAAACTTCAAATGAAACTGCCTCTTATCAGTGGAAAGTATTACCCTGGAATCAGGAAAGTTCCATTGTATTTAAAAATTCAATACTTATATCTTCTTTCCTTTGTTGTCTTCTAGGGAAGTACTAAAAATCTTTTTATTCCTCCGGAAAGTGAAGACAAAGAAACGTAGAATTCCATGATTCTATTCATTTTCTTATTCCTTCTCTTTACGCTGACTTGCATAACAACGTTAAGACTATAACTTTGTCTGAAATAAACAAACAAAAGCTGCATACACAGAGATCAGGAGAATTACCATATTAAAGTTTCAATTTGTTTTCTATTCTTCTTTTTCCCTATGTTTTATTTGCTTCGATCATTTCTATCTTTTCCTTGGTATTATATCAATCAAATCATTTCGTAAAACCAACTAAATATCACAGACACTTTTCGCAGAAATACACAATATCTTTTAAAATTTTCATTTTTTCACTTCTACGAACTATGCTTTCGTACACTTTACAGTATTTGATAAATGCAGAAGGAAGCGGAAAAATGTCCTCTGATTTAAATGTTTTACCAATTCGTTTTCTAAGTTGGAGTATTTAAAGAGCATGGAAGGTTTTGAAAGAGTAATCGGATATCTTTCTTTGTCTTAAGTTCTGCATATGAAAATTATATTCGTTGTGACATTGGTTATTTTAAAATTCTGCATGACTCTGATTAATTTAAAATTAAACAGAGTACTATTATATAGTCGTTATAAACATCAATTTAAATTAGATTTTCACAGTATTCAAAGCAACATAAATTTTGAAATTTTGAAAAATTAAAAAGAACTATAATAAAGTAATCACATGAAATAAGCTGATGTTAATATTGAATATATAAATTTTATTACATAAAAATATAAACAGAAAATGCGAAAATTCGCAAATAAATATCTGTAACAAAATATATACATTTGTACATTGAATATTTTTTATATATTCTTAAAATAAATTAGAAAATTTTATCCTGTTTAATTTAAAATATTAATCAAACTAATAATTTTACATTGATCCCTTAACCGTAATTTTTAAAACTGTATTATAAGAATTTTGATAGCTTTTAATGCTTATTCTTATTAAGAAATGTTTAATAATTTTGTATTTCATACCACCTCTTAAAACATCTGTTTTGTATTTTAAATCTTGGATTAATTGTAAAAGTTATTTTAAGAGATACTTTTATAATTCTATTCCTGTAATTAAATAAAAGTACTTATAGTAAATCACTAAAAATACTTAATGTGGATTGCCTGCAGTTTAATTGTGATATTGTAAAATAAAATTATTTAAAAGCATCTACATATGTGTTTATACACGTGTTTTTACACAGTTAAAATTTGACTCTTCCATTTTACGAATATCTCCCAATAAATCTGTATAGGGCATGACACAATATTGGGGGACATGTACTGTATGGTGAGCAGAAGTCTAGTAAAAACATTATATACAGTAAGATTTAAGAGACGATTTTTGGCTTTATAGCTGAAAATGATTCATTAGTTGAACTGCTGAAAGAGACTTTTGTATAATAAAATGTTAGTGCAATATTTCTAGCACTGTAAAAGAAAAACGTAAGTAAAAACTGATGGGATAATGAATAAACACAGTTTCGGAAAGAACTAACAAATACTATTGAAACAAAAACTATTCCGTTTAAAGTATCCGCCTCGCTCGAGACAACCATTTCTTGACATTTAATTTTACCTTCATTTTATGTTTTTAATTAAAATATCATGTAAAAATATAATATTAAAAAACATTTTAATTACGAATACCAAACATTTTTGTAAAATTGGTTATTTTATGGCAAATTTTCGTGAAATTTTAAAAAACGGGTAACACTCTAAAAAAATTGTAATGCATCAATCTTAAGTTAGTTTGGGCATAAGGTTTATATGACAGTATTCTTTTAAATTTGGCGAAATGCAAGAAAAAATGTATTAAATGAAAAGAAAAATGTATAAAAAGAAAAAATGCATAATTTAAGAAAAATACAAAAATATGATTAAAAATATAGAGCAATAGAGCTATTTTACGAAATTTTACTGAACATTTTCTTTAAAAATTTCGCCGATATTAAACAGGCAGTTGTTAATTCATTTAAGAATTCTGGCATTAGTAATGCAGTAGAGGGTTCCGAAGACAACTTGTTGAATGAGGACTCAAATGTTAGAAGAGGCTTTAAATGACTCTACATTTAGCTTGGGAGTTGAGTGTCTGGGCTTTGACAAAGATGTGTTTGAAAATAACATCAGTTACATACATATTATTCAACAACACACACAATATTTTGGGGACCACATTACATACTAATATCTAAAATCACAATATAAATTTAAAAAATTATTTTATAAAAATTGTTGAAAACTTATAATAAACAATTTCCCAAATTTTATGCTGAAAATTCCGAAACTGTTTTTTTATTCCTATCAATATCTTTAACATAGATTTTTCCTTAAGATATATATATCCTCCACTTAAATTTATCGATTTCAGAGTTCAAGATATCAATAGTTTTACTAAAATTCAGGTATAATACATTACCTTCAAAAAGAAATATTGGTATGTTAATTCATGAGAGAAACATTCTATTGTAACGATTACACTTATTCTCTGATCAGAGACGTTTCTTGTAAATTGTTATTGACATTGAAATGAGATAAAATGTCATGTAAACTTAATCGAGTAATAAAAGACAAATGTTTTGATTTTATGAGTATTTATATGACATGAGCATTGTATGAGAAGAATTTTTTCAATATTGGTTATGTGGCAATATAGTGAATACCATTAATGAAAATTTTACATCAACACTTTTCAACTTCATTAATAGTAATTTAGAGGAAACACAATTGAAAATATAAATTTTGTTTTGATTAGATGTATATACATAAGCTCTCTTTTGTTATTGAAATATAAAGATTTTATTTCACATTCTTTTCAATACTTAAAATTTAACATATATTTATTTCTTATAACTCTAAACTATATTATTGCAAAAATGCCAATTGCATATTTAAAATTAACATATTCCTGCAGTATTTCTAAGTGAAAAAACTGGGTAATTTCAATATTAAAAATTTTTCAATCATTTTTCTCAAATTATAATTTAGGTATTTTAAAATAATAATTTAATATCTATCTTCTTGTTGATTTATTATGAAAGTTTCTTAAACGTGTAAATCAATTACTTTATTTAATATTGATTGTCGACACAATTATTGGTCACATTATAAAATTTTTATTCTAACATAATGAATGAATGTTATAACAAACCCTAGGATACTTTTGTTAAATTACGTATTTAGTTCTGGTTCATTTTTATTTATATTTCATCAACAGTTTGCTCATAAACTAGTCTAACTCAGTTAACTTATACTTATTCAAATGAGAGATCTCTAAAATAAGCTATAACTTTGACTAAAACTCACAAAAGGATTCAGCAGAAACTGCCATGTATAATTAGCCGTAGGATACTCTTGATGAATTACATATTTAGTTCTGGTTTATTTTTATTTATATTTCATCAATAGTTTGTTCATAAGCTTGTCTAAAACAATTACTTTTTACCTATTTACATTTGTGATCTCTAAAATAAGTTATAAACTTTGATTAAAGGACATACATTCCCATTTAAAGATTAATTCAGTAGCAACTGCCGTGTATCACTTCAACCCAATTCAATCTGCGATTAAAAAATCACGCAGTAAACAATTACTTCGAGCAATGAAATGCCTACAATGCAAAGAAGCCGAAACAAATGTTCAAACTTTTGTTCACATCAAGCTCCATCAGTTATAAAATTTAGGAACTTTCATGATTTTGTTTTTCAATTTGCTCGCTTTGTCAATCAAAGTGGTTTTACATCTGCTGGAACTAGTTTTGTAATTTACATTCTTTTAAGAAATCATATTTCCGCAGCAATTGCATTAAGGAAATTTTGATTATTGAAGGGGATATAAAAAGATTTTTTGACACTCAAAATATTTGATTAATGATAATCAGATTTTAAGAAAAAATTCGTTTAACGTTGCGCTGAAACAAGAAGAAAATCTGTTTTGACAGAAATATCAGAGATGCGCTTCAGCTAAATGAAGATAAATCTTCTTTAGGGGAAACTAATCACACATGTGGTAGAATAATAGAATAATTGGTTATGTTTCTTTCAACGGTCTAGAATTTCATTTAGAATGAGTTATATATATATATATATATATATATATATATATATATATATATATATATATATATATATATATATATATATATATATATATATATATATATATATATATATTAATATAAAGTAATAAATACAATGCTAAAAATATAATGTTGTAACTACAATGCATAATAGGAAATCTAGCCAGCGCAAAAGCAGCTAAAGAAAGATTTGCCTATATAAATAAGATAAAACATGAAGAAAAGTAAAATCAGAAATATAAAATTGGAAAGATACTAAAGTATATGAAGCAAAAGACAAGAAGACATAGTGACTATGTCTTCATCAGGAGGGAGATGGTCAGCTATGCAAAAATGAACACTCTTTTCTGATATGCTCGAAGGACAAAAGTCTAAAAATCTTTGAGCAATTCCTTCGAAGAGTGTTCGTATTAAAAGAACTTAATTAAAAATAAATATATAACTAAAGTATATGAAGCAAAAGTATTTTTCTACTATTGTGAGTATTTTTTTACTGTATGTATTTTTCTACTAATGTGAGTATTTTCATCTATAGTGAGTATTTTTATTTTTCTGCATATATATTTATTTTTAATTAAGTTCTTTTAATACGAACACTCTTCGGGGGAATTGCTCGAAGATTTTTAGACATTTGTCCTTCGAGCATGTCAGAAAAGAGTGTTCATTTTTGCATAGCTCACCATCTCCCTCCTGATGAAGACATAGTCCCTATGCCTTCTTGTCTTTTGCTTCATATACTTTAGTATCTTTCCAATTTTATATTTCTGATTTTACTTTTCTTCATGTTTTATCTTATATATATATATATATATATATATATATATATATATATATATATATATATATATATATATATATATATATATATAAAACCCAGTATGCATACTGAAATTAATTAAGTGATTCATTAGTTATGAAAACTTTTTACTCTAAAATACCACAATGAAATTTTTAGAAGTATTATTTTTCCATTATGCAGCATTTAACATGGAGTTTAACTGATATGCTATTGAATATTTTAAAATGTTTTAACATTAAGATAGTCATGATTTTAGAAGACGAGTACATACTATGAAATGCGTGTGTAAATAATGATGAACAATGAGAACAATGAATGTAAGGAACAATGAGAATAAATACATTTTATGTATTGTGTTTTGCATATTATTAATGTAATGCAAAATAGAAATCAAAATTTGCATATTTGTACTCCAGGTGACTTATTAAATAATTTTCTTACGTTGCATATTATTTTATGTTTTTAACGTTTCCCTTTCAAAAGCACATTTCAATTAATATATGAGCTAATTTGTTTCTGTAACATGCTTCATTTGATATGTAAGTTATGTTTTAAGACAAATACTTTATTTAAAAAACGTTATTGATATTAATTTTTTTTCAAGTTTATCCTTACTTTCTTTCTTTTATAATACACAGCTGGACAATTGCTAAGGACGGATAACACTATCATCCATAGCAACCACAAAATGAAAGGAAGCAAAATGTGGAAAATTAGAATAAGTGCGGGATATAGTAAGAAGAAGTATGCGTATGCAAATTTTTTTCCACGTCTGTTCATCACGTGATAGCGTTCATAAGAGCTTTAAAGGTTTTGACGCGTGTGGACAGTTGTTGTTTCAAGCCAAAGTTTTATAGGAAAGATTTAATAGACGAACTTGAAATTTTTGGCATGTCTTCCCGACATCACTTAGATTATTTTATGCGTGGCCGAATTATTGGAAAGATCGAAGAAGGGCGAAAATAACAGATGTTGCCAGGGAGTTCGACATCGCTCACAGCGTTGTTTCACAATGTGGAAGTCATTTAAAACTACTGGAATGTGTAGTAGGCGGCACGGGGGAGGTCGTGTTAGAAGTACGACACCTGCAGAAGACAGATATATCGTCCTATCAGCAAAAAGGAACAGGCGCACCACAGCTCAGCAGGTGGCAAATCAGTTTCTTGCTGCCTCAGGAGAGCAGATCTCCCGAAAAACTGTTGCCAGACGTTTGAGGGGAGGAGGACTATACGCCCGCAGACCTGTTGTGTGTCTCCCATTGACCAGACAGCACCGTACTGCCCGTTTGCAATGGTGTCGTGAGCATCGCAATTGGACTGAACAGGAATGGGCATGCGTACTATTCTCAGATGACAGTAGGTTCAGTGAGAATAGTAAACTGTCATCGGATTGTAGACGCCCACTGATCTGGCTTGAGAGTTGTACTGCTTATCATCCAGAAAATATACAGGAAAGAGACCGATATCCAGCATGAAGTACCATGGTGTGGGTCGGCATCATGATCAATGGCCGCACGCCCCTACATGTGGTTGCGAATGGGACTATGACGGACCAACGATACATTAATGAAGTTCTACTTCCTCATGTTCGTCTTTTCCGTGGTGCTGTCAGGGATAAATTTGTTTTTATGGACGACAACGCAACATGTCATCGAACATTCGCTGTTCAGGATTGTATAGACAGCGAGGGTATTCAACGCCTCGTTTGGCCATCACGTTCTCCAGATCTAAACCCCATTGTAAATGTGTGGGATGCTTTAGGGAGGCAAGTTGCTGGTCAAACATATCTTCCGACAAACAAGAACACCCTCATCCGTGCACTCTCAGAGGAATGGGATAAATTCCGCTGCTGCAATAACAGCTGATGGATTATGTTGTGCAAAGTATGATGCAACGTGTGGAATGTTGCATCACACTTCATGGTGGACATATCCCGTACTGATATCTTTCTTCAAGGTGCCTGCTGATTTTTAGATGCATTGTTCCATTTTTCAGGATGCAGCATCAAATGAACATTTTTTTTCTTTCAGATGTTTCACAGCTTTTGTACTTTCCAGATCAATAAATATTCTTTATTCTAATGTATGAACAGTGTGGCAACTATATTTTATCCTACTAGGCCTCATGTCTCGCTTAATGTTATGCTACATTGCAATTTGTGATCCGTCCTTAGCAATTGTCCAGCTGTGTATTTATTTTGACAATAAAATTAAAACGATTTTATGATTTTGTTAGAATTTTTAAATGGTTTTCAGTTTCATGAAAAGTACAAAACAATCATTTTCAACTAGATTAAATAAAGTCTAATAGGCATTACCTTTTCTAAATATATTTTGATCCAATTTATCTTAAAAAATAAAAATTCAGTTCGACAATCAACCTGATGACAATTCTCTATCGATGCTTTTTATTAAGAAGCGTTAATAGCAATAATAAAAAAAAAGGTTTGAAGATGCTACAAATGAAAATATCACATTTTTAGAGCATTCTATATCATTTATTGACAATTATTTTTAATATGCTAGTAGTAAATATTCTGATCCTCCTAATCAAATAACGAGAGAATCTTACTTGAATTTGGAACTGCTTCAAGAATTGAATACAATTTCCTGCAAATAATTTGCAGTCATCATCGTTTGTGTAACTTTTGTTTGCAAATATTGCACTATGTTGGTACAGAGCCCGGCTCCTTCGAACAGATATGATTGTTAAAAACCAGATATGATTAAATAAGTTCAATCAATGTTTTTAATGTGACTTATAGCATGCAGTCTCAATATCTTATCTACATGCGCATATTCATTTCGAATCACGAGCAAGCCGAACACCCAATTACTTTTTTCTAGCCTATAATATAAAAACCACCCGGATTGCAAGTTATCTTTCCGGAAATAATGTGAAGTTCCTTTAATTAAAATTTCGAAGATATTCTTAACTCATTAAATAATATCTAGTTCCCATCAATTTGCATTGAATCCCGATATTCTACAGAATAATTTTATATCTATTATTTTGAGATGAACAAATATACGTCATTGGCTTACCCATGCATAGAGACTATTATATATATAGTGTATGGGCTATTTGTTTTGAAATTTTTCGTCCAAGCGGTACAAAAAAACTATCTTTACAAAACCAATTACGTTCCAGAATAGGTCCTTACAAACAGATAATTGTATATATTGACTATCATTTTGAAACTATAGCATTTTAATGATATATATATATATATATATATATATATATATATATATATATATATATATATATTATATATATATATATATATACACACATATGGATTATGATTAATAGAAATAACGCTGTGGTGTTATATAACTTTAAATCACATTTTCTAAATAACTTTAGAAATTGAATTTCATGAAGGAAATACACTGAACAACATATTTATCGAATCTCATCACAAAGAAATGACACTTTTTACAATAAAATGTTTAGTTTATATGAATTATGAAAATAGATAAGCGATAGTTAACGTTTTTGGATAAATTTGTAAACTATCCACAAAAACGCGCGTGCGCTAAGTATCTTTTTTTTTAACAGAAAAGATAATGTATATACGGCTAAGAGAAAAATTGATTATCAGACTTTTGTAATTACGCATGTAGCTTTTGTTGATTTTTCAACTTTTGTTAACTAACTTTTGACAATAGTAATTGTGGTCTCATAATGCCTGAGAGAAGTTATTTGCCGTTAAGGTGGCGGATAGTGATATGGATGGAAATGTCACAGGATGATGCAGCACCACGAGTTACAAAACCTAAAGAATACCATTTTATAGTTCTTTCGGCCCGAAAGAGAAGAAGCAATTCTGTGCTGCATCTTGTCGCAGATAACTTTGTAGTATCAGGAAGAAGAATATTTGTTTGTATGGTGCGAAGGGGTCTTCAAATGCAGGTCTATATACAAGGCGACCAGTTGTGTGCGTCCTCTTCACTGGACAACAGAAGCTCCTGCTTTTCTTGGGCAACAGAACACGTTTCCTGGCCAAACCACGATGTCTCTTATATTTTTATAAGCAAGTACAGATTCACACAGGAAAGAGATTTTGGACTTGTGCTGATTTGAAGGGATTCATCGTATTTAGTCATATTACACTGCATTATTTGAGAGAGTGTAATATAATATGAGTAAATTATATTATATTTCAAATAATGAGATCATAGTAAATTGTATAGACAATTTCAATAATAAATGCTCAAAAATCATTCAAAATTACACAACATGTGTCTTTTAAAGTTCATTAAGGTATTTTAAAATAGTACTGAATCTTGTTTTAAAACTGAAATGAAAAGATATTTTTTGTTACAAGGAAAATTAATTGTTTATTTTACTATACCAATAGAAAAAATACATAAATATATTATTGTTTTTAATTATATATATACAATTAAGATTTCACACGTAGCATTACTTATATATCATTTTAATGTAAATATTTTTATTTAGTATAATTTCTTGACAAAAACAATGCCATTTAAAGTTTATTATATTAAAACTATGGAGTAAATTAAGTATAACAAGGAAAATATTTTCCTTGCTTATTTTATAAACGTCGTAAAGTTCTTTTCGGAAAGCATGGTACTTAAATTACTGAAACTAATGAAATATAAATGTTAATACGAGCTCTTATGCAAATGTTTACTGCATTAAATCGATACTATATTAGGATACTGTTCAACTTTACATTTAAAAATTATTCATTTCAAATATAATAAGATGCAAAGTTAGAAATTATCTGCTATACAGATACCTTAATTAATCCAAAGTTTCAATGATTAAAATAATTTGAATTGTTTTATCATAATATTCTGAATTATCTTATTATTTTATCATAAATTTCTAAAGAGCATCATAAAATATTTTAACGAATTACTTCGGCATATGTGTTGCTTTCCACACTGGTGTTTAAAAACTATGTGGCAAATTGGGAAATTATTAAAGCTTAATTTTACAAGAAATTATTATTAGAAAAAACCAAAATTTTAATTTCGTTGGAAAATAACCTATTTCTATTTTAATATTTGCATAAACTTCTTTTGCAAAATATAAAAAGTTGATTAAGTTGTTTTGAAAAAACTTAAATCTTCAAAGCGTTTTTTTATGATATTATAATTTTAATTAATTCTTTATTATTTCTTGAAGCACAAACTTTCGCAATTTTGTTTTCCACTTTATTTACACAAACACATTTCAAAGGTATTTTTCTTACAGGTTACACTTTAAATGTAACTCAAGATAATCATATATTTCAGCTACATTTTTTCATTTATATGTTCATTATTATGCTGAATTATATGAGTGTCATAAACTAATAAAAGCAAATATTTTTTTATTTTTAGAATTTCATGAATTTAAATTTCCTCCCCATTTACAAATACTGAGGAAGACTGCGTGTCAAATACCAGAGAAATCATTGTTCTGGAATACGCGTTAATGAAGCAAGGTTATGCAATTTCAAATCACCACTGGGAACATTCTTGAAATTCTCAGTGAAAGTAATTGAATAGTTTCCCGCAAGATTCTTTAACGATTTTTGGTATAAATAGAACGAAGAATAAGATTTCAACATATAAATTTTCGAGTTTATTAAGAATCAGTAAGAATGTGTGTGTGTAAGAAAGAGAGACATATTTTCATGTCTCTCTTATACACACATATACAGAATATAGTAATTTTTTATATATGTGTGTGTGCTAATAGATATATATTAATTTTCGCTTGAATACAAATGTTTACATATCTAATTAAAGGAACTTTGCTTTAGAACCTGATTGGAAAACAATTAAAATATTTACAATACAAAAAACTATACACTACAAATTATAAATATGTCATAAATTATACTGCACTTTAAGTTACACCCACGCACAGATAACATTTTATGTGACCACTGTTGCGTTTAATATAGTTTCACTGCATCAAGAAAACTGGTATTTAAGGAGTTTATCCTTAATCTCATGATGTAAGAAATTAATTATATCAATAAGTTGCATTTTACTTGATGGGCTCATTTTTCCAAGAAAACTTTCAAACGCTGCCATAAACTTTCAATAAAATTTAGATCGGGATTGTTTCCTGGCTAGTGAAGTAATTCTATGTCCTTCTTGGCTAGAATAATACACTTTTTGTTGTATAGCATGGAGTTGAATCCTGCAGTAAAATAAATGATACTTTATTGGAGAAGAGATTACAGATAGTAGATAACAATTAAGGTAACAAAATAGTATTAATATTTCTTTTGCATTTAAAAAAATCCATCAAACTCTTAAACGCTCCCTAAACCATTTCCAGACAAGTGTACCTATGTCATGACATTTGGTGGTTCTTGCTTGGTGGTAGTTGCTAATGCAATCAGGATGCTGCTATTTTTCTACTCTATGGCTAACATATTTAATTTATGTCACACACGTAAATTATAAATTATTAAATATAATATTTCTTGAAAAATTTTAATAAATGAATTATCCTTCCAAAATAAATAAGTAAATTTATTTACGATTATTTTTAACATTAAAACTCTTTTTATCAACTTCGATTTGATTTGCTTTTGTAAATACTTGAAAGAGTATATTAAATTTTTCATGAACTAAAAATATACTTTTATGATATATGTAAAGAAGAAAAGTAAGAAAACCAAATAACTTCCAGTGAAATATTAAGAAAAAACAATATTTTAATGAAAGCAACGTTTAAATTATGTTACAAGCAATTCTTCATTTATATTAACAACATAAATAATTAAATTAGGCTCTAATATTTTTAGAAAATAAATATGCATGCATATATGAGTAGAGGAATCATATTTTATAAAAATTGTTGATTTTATTTTTGCATTTACAATGTTTATTTCAAAAATATAATATAAACCGTACAAATTATATTTTCTCTCTAAGTTTTTTGCGTTTTCTTTTCTTTGCAATAAATAAGTGTTAGTATATAGGTTAAAACACAGTTATAATATTACAACTAAAGAATAAGCTATGCTCTAGCATATTTTCAGAATTTTGAAACAGCTATACATTGTTATGTATACATTTTGTTTTAATGCATATTAAATATTTCAATACACATTTAATAATTAAATGATTTTTTGCGAATTTTTAATGTCTTGAGATTTTAAAGTCTACAATTTGAATATAAGATTTATCAGTGTCCACAAAAAGTTATATTCTAAAAACTGACCAATTTCTCTTTTTTCTTAAAAAAGTTAAATGAATTCCAACCAGAAAGACTGAATTCTAGTCAGAAAGAGCGAATCAACCAATCCTCAAAATTACAAATCAATCTTTTAAAGGACATCTAAAATTACTTTTCAAAGAGGAATAATTTTAAACCCTAAGTAGAAAAATCTGAGGAATTCAATAATCTATGGGATTAAAATGAATTAACTTAAAATATTATAAGAACTGCTTATGCTGTTTTAAGCGGAAAATTTATTGCAGCAAATATAAATATGATTTTTTTATGAAGCCGTTATAGTATCATAAATATCAATTTAATAGAATACAAGAATCATTATATCGATTATTTTAACATTTATAACACAGTAAATGACTTCATTACATGCAATTATGTTTTAAATTGTGGTTTATTGGTTTTTTGTAATTATAATAGCTTTTACAGAACATTTAATATAAAGCAAATTTTTTAGTTATCTACAAATTATGCAAAAATTTTATGATGTAATATATTAATTACTATGTGTTTATTTTAAGTGAGTGTAAAAAGATTATTTTTAAACAAGTAATAATCAAGCAACTTGGATCTTTGATTTTTACATACTTTTGACCCATGGTCCCCATAAGAAGAGCCACCACTATATTAAACTATGCAATTCAAACAATCGATAAATTTTTATAAGTATAATTGTGCTTAACATTTTTTTTTAATTCGTAATCACTCGGTATTAATTCAGTTAAGTTAGTTTTTGAAGTTAAGGAATAGAGAGAGGCAAAAATTTATAGACTATTCTGTTGTACAAAGCTAATATATTACAAATATTTCAAATAAATTTTGTTATTCATGTTTGGTTAAGAGTTTGAAAATAACTTTTCAAGAAATCATTTCAATGAAATTATAAGGGAAATTTGTCAAAAAGATGAGATTAAGCATGAAAACATTTTATTTATTCTCAATAAAGAAAAATAATTTGAATATATATTATATCTAATTTAGAAGCATGTATTTCTTAAATTTATTTATTAATACACATAATAAAATATGGATAATTTTGATTCTGTTTCAGAAAGACTGTTCTTTTAATTTGTACTCTGAATAATCGATAACACTATAAAATAGGACAGGCTAGAATCAAATTTAACATTTAAAACATGTGTGATGACTTTTAAATAATATATCAAAAACTGTTTTTTTATTTTCATCAATATTGGATTTATAGTATCAATACCGACACATCCGATTGTCAAAGGACATAAAATATTGTGATTTACTATAAAACAATTTGAGAAATTTATTTATAAACATTTAAAGTGGTTGTAGTAAAAAAATTCTGAGTCACGAATATTATACAAAATGATTAAATGATATACAGTTAATTATTACAACATACAATAGAAAATAATACCTTTTGACTTTAATTGAAGTTTAAACACTTATTTCAACAAATTAAAAATAATGAGAAGTTATTTTATTAATAAAAACTCGATTTTTATTCCTATTACAATACATTTATTACTTATTACAATACAGTCTTATACAATAGTGTTAAAGAAATTTTCCCAAAAGGTTATGACTATGTTTTGGAGGAATGAAAATCCCAAAATAATGAAAAAAAATAAAAATCAGATTTCAATACTATTTTTACTTTCTTATAAAAATAATTTAAAAGCTATTTTCCATTACTAAATTGCAATAGATTATTTGATATATTTTATGCTTTGTGATCTTTAACTGTCTTGACTTTCATATATTTTGTTCGAGAAAAAATTTAATTACTAACTATACCTTTAAGTCATGTACTATAATATTTACGCAAATTCTTTTTATATTTACTTTACTTCTAAGTATTGTTAAATTAAGTACCTTATAATTTTCTTTCAATGATATATATTCTATTTTTCAATGATAATGATTCTATTTGTAGGATCTATTATTGTTTTACTGTAATGTTCATTATTATCAGCAAAAAATAGTATTGTCAATATAACCAAATTTTTAGCGAACTCAAAATTTCTATGATGTTCTCTCTTTATTATTTAAGTATAAATTTATTTTTATCGGACCAAAATCAACTGATTGTATAATTGTAACAAAATAAATATATAAAACTAAAAATGTATATGTTTTGTATCTAACAAATAGAAAAATATAACGTAGTTCTTACTACTTAATACTACTTATTTCAAAATTTTATAACAATAATGCAAAACTCATATTAATAATTAATAAACTTAGATAGCAAAACTGAAATTGAATGATCCCTTTCAAGAAATTAAAGGCACTAGAAATTGTAATCAATATTATGCAGATAGATATTCATAACTAAATGTTTATTAAAAAATTTTTACAAGTTTTGTTTTTCATTGATTACCTTGTGTTTAGCTAGTAAATGTCACACTAATTTAGAAAATTGTGAAAAAAATTGTTGGAAAGATTTCTACATTTCAAATACATTACTACACTTACCGACTAGAAGAAGATGATGTTTTTTTCTGAAATGCTTACTTTAATCATAAATGTTAAAAATAAATGTTCTTAATGTTTGCATTTTACTCGTAACATTTATTTTTAAATGTATTAATAATGTTGATTGAACTTTATTTGATTTGAAGGAATTTTAAAATATGTATATTATATATGATATTTGCAAATATTCACTAAGATTAGTCAATTAATGGACAAAGTTTACGTTGTAGAAATGTGTTATGGAAACTTTTATTCTCATTTTAAAGGAAAATTTACATTTTTTCAAATCAACACAATGTTTTAATTGCTAGGAACTCATAACTATATGAAATCAAAGATTATGTGGCTACATATTTTCTAACAATCAAATTATAAATAAAGGAAAACTAATACTTTCATATAAGAAGAGATTTATAATATTTCGGTAATATGCGTTCTCTCCAATAATAATCAAACTGTTAAATATCATTCCTTTTCAAAAATATATGTACAAAGTATTGTGAGAGATCTTGAAATTTAAACTAAAAATTACTGTAGGAAACAATTTTAAAATAAATTATACTAGTGGTTATCAAGTTTATTATTTGCATGATAAATTCGCGATTATTTAATAAAGATTATGATATATATTATGTAATACATATGTAAATACGAATTAAGTATTAACTAGCACATTTGTTTTCTTAATAAATTTTATTCGATGATTAATGGAGTTTATAAATTAATATCCACTAAATGCAAAATTTTTAAAATGGAATCAAAAGAACCTATTACTCTGAAGCATAAATTTAAATAATCTTTCTTCTCATTACTAAAGTAACTTATAATATAAAATGAAATCTTATATATATTAATCAATAAAACCTTTATTGCAAACGGTTTCAAATTTAGCTCCAAATTCTAAAATCATTTTACTATGAATGTTAATATATTTTCATTTCCTTCATTTCATCTAGGAAATATTTACTTTACATTTAATCATCTACAAAAAAAATTCAAATATATATCAAAGCAATTTCAAAAACATTTGTAAGAAAATACAAATTGCTTAGCAATATTTTGTAAGTTTACATTTGTATTATATTATATTACAATTTAAATTTAAAAAAGTGTTATGTTAATCTGTCAGAAAATTGATCCATTACAAGAGTATAAACGTATAGAAAAATTAAGCGAATAGGAGTTCATAAAAAAGATTACTGCAAAGATGTATTTTATATAATTATATACTTAATTGTAAGAAACAACGACTTATCATAAACTACCAATGCTCTTACTGATGAAAACTTTTAATATTAAAAAAATTCTTTTAGATTAAACGAAATTCGAATATCATCTGTTTTTTTAAAATAAACCAAATCTAGAAAGCCTCATGAAGATTTAAACTAATTAGAGCGTATATTATTTGTCATGCTTCCTAAATATGTGAAAAAGGATTGGAATTTGTTCTATCTAACCTTAAATAACTCCAGAGAAGCTTCATCCCTTAATTAAATAGATAAGTGACAAAAAATACTTTTTTAAATATTTATCAAGAATAAAAGTTCTGTCATTCATTGAGTAATAAAAAATCATTAAATGATATATATAGATAGATACATGCATATATATATATATATATATATATATATATATATATATATATATATATATATATATATATATATATATATATATATATATATATATACATTTATATATATAAATAAATGTTTGTAATAACAAAATTAAATGTATTTCTAAGTATTTCATTCACAGTACGTATTTTAAACAAGTATCACAATTTTAATCTCTACAAACTTTATTACTTTAATGTCATTGTAAATCATAATTAAAAATATATACTTTATTATTTATCGCTTTCCATCATTGAAATGAATATTTTATGCTTTACTAAAACCAATTTAAAAATGAAATAAATTTGAATATTTTTCAAATAAAACGAAACATTTTGATGAAATTATGCTTCAAATATAGAATTTATTTTTGAAATATTGATTTTATTTTTTAATAAAGATTCTTAATTTTTATAGAAAAGCAGATTCAATAAGTATATACTTATTGAATCTGCTTTTCTATAAAAATGTATAACTATTAGCTTTGAATCATTTAGCACTTAAAAATTTGTCTCTTTCAACAGAACTTTATTTGAATATTTTTATAAGAAATATTAAGATCGGAAGATAATATTTTGACTCTGTAGATATGGCATCATTCATTCTTTCCTCAAAGGAATATTTCTGACCAACCATCAAAATCGGAAGTAGAACTGTGAACAAATGAAAAAGAAAACCATTCATTTCCACAACTGCAAAAGACAGGTTCATTTTCCCTTTTCCTTCTTGGCTCCATCATCATTTGTCAGTCTACAAGTAACTGTAGCGCATTCCTTCTGAGAGAAAGGACTAAGACATTTCCTGAATTATTGTAGCAAAAATGAATTATATTTTCAAAACCTTGCGTTATAAAAATATATATCGTTTAACAGTTCCTATTCTAAAACTATAAAATCGAGAAAAAAGTGATAAAGTTAATTAAAATCTGGTTTATATCATTTTTTCAAACATATGATTTAACAATTAGAATCCAAAACGATTATAGAAAGATGAAAAGACATTTATTAGTAAGAATTAAATCATAGAAACTTTATCATTTAATAGAAATTTCTTCATTTAAAACAAGTAAACATTTTCACAAGCATTTGAGTAAAATATTATTTTAAGAGATAAAGTGGTTACATATTTCGCAAATTCTGTAATATTATTTTCCCGCAGAGCATGATTTTGTTTTATTTAAAAATAATAGGTAATTAATAAATTTAAAAGAATAAATTTGCAATTCAAAGGTTATATTACTTAATACAGAATATATATTAAAAAGAATATGAATGAAATTATTAAATATTTGATTGATATAACATTTGATGATCAGAATCTCGAAATTATACAAAATGTGAAAAGGGAATACAAAAAGTGAAACATGTTTCAATATTATGTTTATCGTAAGCGGATACACAAGTACATTAATAAAATAATCAATGAAAAATAAAATATTTGGAAAATGCTTCTCAATGAGATATGCTTAGTGTTTTACAAATAAAGATTATATATAACAAATAAAATTATAAAACTTTGTTAAAAAATAAATAGCTCACAAAAATTATTTAACTATTAAACTGAACTAACAAGTTATTACATTTTAATTTATTTTATGAATGAATAAATGTGCCAATGGAAACATAATATTTTTTTCATAATTATTTTCTTAAACTCAGAGAAAAAGAACAGAATCTTAAAATAACAATCTTTTCTATTTTCAGTATTTAAATGCTGTACATTTTGAGCTTTGGAACACAATTATTGTAAAAAATTGAAATATATTTGCAAATGTCTATAAATACTGAACATTTTGAATAAAGAATTATTGAAATGAATTAATTTAGAAATATTTCGCTGTGCATCTTTTACAGGTTTTAAATGTTGTGTATTGAAAAAATATATAGTTCATACGAAATTAACTACAGAATTTTTTATCAAATTACAGTAGATTTGTAAAATACGCAATATCATGCAACTATATTTTATCATCTTATAATAATGTTTTACTGCATAAATCTAAAGTTTTATTTTTATTTTATTTGTATTTTAATTGCTTTTTTTATATATATTTAGCTCAAGCTCTTATCGAATGGAAAATTTTCTTAAAATCTTTCCAAACATTTTTAGGATATGAGTAAACCAAACGTGAAAACAGTTTACTCAGAAATATATCACGAGATCAAGTTGTTTTCAAATATTTTAAATTTTCTTTTTCCAAAAAGTTAAGTAATGGCTAATGTATATAAGAATAAGTCTTAAAAATCAATTTTGCTCTAAGCAATTTATAATGAAAATTTATAAAAATTTTGATAAGTAAATGAATGTAACTAAGAATATAGTTCAAATATTTAACATATTATAAGCCAAAATGATTATGTCATTTAAGGTTGGTTTTATATGAAAAAATAAGTAACAACGTTTTTCTCTCTTCTTAAAACATTATAAGGGATATAAACAGCTTTATAAGAATCAAAATATACAGTGTATAAGAATAAGAAGGAGCAATATTTCAGAATCGTGATATTTCGCAAATAAATTGAGAATTCATATTTACATTCTTATCCAACGATACAACTGATAGTACTGCCAATGTATCCGTAAAATCCTCTTAATAACACTAACTCGTTCATCGACGAATTATCTACGAGATTATTTTAATGACATTAATTCAGAAAACTAATGAATAAAAATTTTCAGTACTCAAGGCATTTTGCGCCACCTCACTAAATTTGTACACGAGGCAAAAAGGAAACTTGGGATCGTCATATTTTGGCGA
This sequence comes from Latrodectus hesperus, assembly GCA_037975125.1. Classification (NCBI taxonomy): domain Eukaryota; kingdom Metazoa; phylum Arthropoda; class Arachnida; order Araneae; family Theridiidae; genus Latrodectus; species Latrodectus hesperus. The sequence continues at coordinate 43,389,501 of CM075858.1, forward strand.
TTGCTTGGTGAAATTCTAGTACACGTAACGTGTTTGGAGTAATTTTAAAAAATGTATCCAACCCTCGAAATTCATGTGATTCATAACCATCAACATAAGCAAACATTTCATAATCAAAATAGTTTTGAATCTCAAAATTGTAATACATAAACAAACAATTCGAATCTTAATGTCACCAAATCCATCGCGTTACAGATACTAGTATTAAGCCGATTGCTTTTAATAAAGTATCGAATGAATTTTGTTGTCCTTATGTTTTCCGCCACATGAATTCGGCTAGATATAAAGGTAGATGGTGGGGAGCAGTGCCTCTTTGTTGTCTGTTCCTCACTTTGCTCATTCCCATTGACTCTTACGTGTGTACCCTCGTAGTTAGATCCACAAAGTGTTATTTGTGACTTACGGTCATATGATGATATCTTGCTCTTTAGAAATTTTCAGTTTTATAAGTACGCAATCAGTTCAAATATATTGTTGATCCTTCCTCAACATATTCAAATATTTTTGCCATCAGCATACTGCTTCTCTTCTACTTTAACTATGAACAGTAACCGGTTTCACTGCATACCCCGCCGAAAATCTAATTATGGTGAAGTATTCTCAAAACATTGTTTTTTCTTTGAATGAACGGACTCTTATCAATTTGGACTACATTTTCAAAGCTGCCTGTTCATCTTTTAGTCTGTTGGAAGTGCTCCAAAAAACAAATTTCTTGCGTAAAATTATTGCAGTCAATTGCCAGTTTATCGATAACATTTAGTTACTCTGCTCACAACTTGACTGTAGTGAATTTCTTAGCCCAACAGTAAATAAATTTTAATGGTATTGATAATGGAACTCATGATCTACTGATCTAATTAGACCGAATGCTTGTTTTAAATTTACGATTCTTTACATCGGAGAACTATATATTTCTCTTTATGTAGAGTTTCCTTTCATGTCCATTTGCACAAGTTGGAGAGTGAAATATCTCTTTCTTGGAAGAAAAATATAGATTCCTCTTCACTCCTCTGTAAATCAAAAAAGCTCAACAGTTTTAAAATATAAAATGTTTGTGAATAAAATATTATTCGTTAAGGAATTAAGAATTCACAAGGAAAGAAAAATACGTGGCTCAACGAAGCCGCAAAGATGACTATATATTGTTTGCTACAATATTGATTTGACAACTATCATTAGTAACTCATCGTGAATCCATTAACTTCCCTGAGTACCAAACTTTTTTTATCTAATTGGTAACACTGGCAAATGAGCAAGTAAATCTTAAGTTGACAGCCTTCTGCTAAATTCCTAACATTCTACGTTAAAATACGCTTAATGTGTCCAGAATTCTCATTCATGAAATACAATAATATCTCATTATTTATGTTAGACAAGATAATTTTGTACTTACAAATTGTTCATTTGATATTGACAGCTAATACTGATATTGTTTATCCAAAATTTAGCATTAAATAAACTTTCATTATTTCATAAAAGTTCTCCAATATAAAAATTTTTTAACTCGTTTTCAATATGAATTTTATTAAAAATAAATAAAGGGCATTAAAAACAGAAGTAAAAATAAATTCAAATTACCTTTCAATAAATTTTATCCCAAAAAGTAGTCAAAAATTTTTTTCTGGTTATCATGATTTCCAGCCGCCAATTAAAAGTGCATTGAACTATAGGTTTACAATAATTCTTATTACCTTAGATTTCATAAACTATCACATAGTCAGTGGTGTTTAATTGAGATGTGTTCAATTGAATTACCTTTATTTAATGAAATAATATTTTAATTATTAAAAAATGAAAGTAATTTAACAAAAATTCTTTTCTACAATTTTTATTACGTACCGTAGGAAAATTTATTTGCCTTTTAAATTTAACTATAACACTCTTCATAACTCAATAGAATATATAGTTATGTTTGTGTAAATTTCGTCAAAACCACAATCCTTTACTCTCTTAATTTTATATACTAATCTTACACAATCTTAATTTTATATTCTAATATTCATAAAAATTTTGTCTTTAAAAATAAAACTATAGTATTGTCTTTCCCTTTGAAATTCTTTTTCTGTTTCCCTATGAATAAAATATTTTCCTTCTGTTGAAGATTGATAAAAATTTATTATAATTACTTATTCTTAACATCTTTATATTTATTAAAACCTAGATGTGACAATGAAAACGGCACGCATATTTATCATATCAGATAAAAATAGTTAACATAAAAATAACTCTGTATTAACATAAAAATAAAAAATAAGGGAGCACATGTTGTTTTAGCAGGTCTATTCATAGCAAGCATTTTAAATTCTGTTTACAAATGGGCCTTCTTACCATTGCCTTTATTGGTAAAATTAAAACCATTGTTGTAGTCATTAAACAGCTGTCGATTTTTAGCCATTCATTTGTAAAGGCAGTGATATCAGATTCAAACAAAGGTCTTAAAGTCTTTGAAGTGATAAAATTACCTGTTAAAAAATCTTGGACTGTAAGCCTTTGCTTAAAGCATGGCACATAGAATTTCTTTCTTATGGATTCCAGACACTTGTTAAACAAATGCATTAATCAACTACTTTTCATGCAACTAAACTTGATACTTAAAAAAAAATTTTAACAGAATATGATTACTAGAGATAAAAGACGATGTATTCTAAAGAAGAAAGAACTATTCTCAGCTTTCCAAAAACGACAGTAGCGCCTCTGTTTAGGCATTTGACTAAACATTACTGTTTGCAACACCACCTCTACAAAATTGGAGTGGTGAATTCCTCAAACTGCATCTTGTGTGACTGTAATCAGTCTATGGTTTTAGAACATTTACATACCTGTATTGTAATTCCATGATATGAAACTACTGTTAAGAAGTATTGAAGAGCCTGTGAACTAATAGATCTATGAACTAATGTTCTACATTTATGAAATAAAAAGCATAAAAACACAATTTTGGAAACAGATAATTTATTACTAACAAATTTATAATAATAAAATACTAAGAAAATTAGATGGTTATTTTTAAAATGTATTAAACATAATTCAGCTACTTCTGAAAAAAAAACTTCTTGATTTAATTATTCAACCATAAATAGTTATAATAATAAATGATTAATTAATAGTTACAGATGTTTAAGATAACATAAATTAAATTGAGTACATTTTGCATACATTAAAAGGAATCTGCTTAGTTTCTTAAATTAAGTAATTATTTACAAAAAAATGCATTTAAAAAACATCTTAATAAATAAACTATTGACACTTATAAATGTAACCTAATTATTTATGTACTTAATATTATTTTCTTAGAATATATTCAATTAAAAAATCCTTAAGAATAAAAAGTTCAAAATTTAAATTAAAGAAATGAATCATTGTGTCCTTTAAACAGTATATGTTAACTTTTAAACTTATACAACAGTTTATCTAAAATATTTCTAAAGTACTTGAAATTATTAAGAAGTAAAAGAGAAAAAAATAAGTCTACTTCTTGAAGCAGAAATTCCATAAAAAAGATAAGTATTAAGAAAGAGTGTCATCGCGAAATTTTTATTTCAAAGATATGTCTGAGTAATCTCATATTTCAAAACCAATAGATTACGGTACTTTTATTTTTCCTTCCATTTACTCTTTTAAACTTAAAAATTGCCACTGCAAGTTTTTTTAATAAATTGGAAGATATCACTATAAGATATTGGATACGAAACACTTTCTGGAATCAATGAAAGTGCTCTTTAAAACTGGAGATATTTCTCTGTGTATTTATTTTAACATCTAATCTTTAATTTCTAAACGTATATATATATATATATATATATATATATATATATATATATATATATATATATATATATATATATATATATATATATATATATATATATATATATATATATATATATATATATATATATATATATATAAAATTTGTGTTATTAAAATTATTATTAAATATTAAATTTCCTCATGTTTTTTTAATATAAAATATATACTTGCTTTTTCAAAATAATTTTTTATTTGTTAATAAATTTTTACAAATTTCCCTCAAAATAAAAAATTTTAAATGTTTTTTTTTTTTGCAAAACCTATCCAGTTATAACCAGAAATTTGAGACAAACAGGTTTTATAATAACATTGATATTAACATTACCAAAGAGCACCATCCCACCCGAAGTTATAGGTGGAGAACGTCGTCGGACAGTAATCCTGGAGGGAACCCAGGCTCAGCACTTGGCCAAGGGGTGTGAGAAGAACTCTTTAAGTGGTGAACTGTCCAAACCGAGGGGACAAAAGGACGTTCTGTTGAGACTCACTGTGGCTAGAAGAGGGCCGGATGGTCTTAATTGAGAAAGATACAGTACAAAACATATATATACAGATACAGGTAAGTTTACAGATGGTATTTACATATGTACAAAGGAAGGAGGAGGTGGAGGTTAGTCAGTGAGCTGAAGGAGGAGTTCAGTCTTCAGAATTTCCTTGGCACCTTTCCTGAATTCTTTAAGAGGGAAGAGCTGCTTGAAGTGTAGTTGGTGGAAGTTCTTGGGAAAGGTCTTTTCCCGAATGTTGGAGTACCGGCTACAGTGGAGGAGAAGGTGTTCCGGATCTTGTACATCGCCGTCATGTGGGCAGACATCTGATTGCCTGTGGAATCTGCTGCGATAGGCGCCGAAGACTCCGTGCCCGGTAAGAAGCTGGTTTAGAAAGAAGTCCCCTTGTAGTCTTTTCTGTGAAACTTTCGAGAAGAGTTCAAAGAGTCTCTGGATTTGTTGGAGGTCTTCCATCTGTGCTGCCACATAGAAGTCTCGTGCTCAATGGTAAGTGTCCGGAACTGCTGTTTGCTGAGTTTGATAGTGATGTAAATGTTGTCTAATTGGGTGGCCTGCTTCGCTGCAACGTCTGCTGCTTCATTTTGGGTGATACCAATATGAACCTTGACCCAGTGCAGGGCGAATTGTCCCTCTCGTCCTTTGCAGATGTCGACAATCTCTTGTATTGTGTCACTTGAGTCTTGCCTTCCAGCCAATGCCAAGAGTACTTACCTAGAGTCAGTGTGGGTGTGGCATTTCTGGTAATCATGGGAGATCGCGTACTTGATAGTTAGCAGGATTGCGGTGGCTTCTGCCTCAAACACTGAAACCGTGTCATTAAGTCGGGCTTGGATGGTCTTAATCACCTCATTGTCTCCGTAGATGAGTGACGCACAGCCGACTCTATTGTCAATCTTCGAGCCGTCCATGTAGGCGTAGAAGTCTTCGTGGACCTGCTCCATATTCCAAGTTCAAGGGTTGGTCGTCCATGGTGGAGTGAGACTTGGGACTTTGATCCAGGCATTGCAGGGGCTCCAATCAGTCCCGTTGATGTGGATTGTGGACCCAAGATTCCACAATTTGAACCTCTTTTGGAGGGCGTTCGCTTTGAGAAAGATCAGTGGGACACCTGCCAGGATTTGGAGTGCATCGGTGGAGGTGGTACGATAAGCTTTCGTCACTTTCAGGAGTCTAATACGTTGGATTTGCTAGAGCTTGTTGTTGATCCTGGCAGTGCTGGAATACCAGACCTGACACCCGTAGAGGATGGTACTCTCAATGACGCTGCAGTATATGAGCTTCAGGATAAGACAAACAGCATTTATTAAAATAAACTTATACCATCGATATTATGGGACAATATGGTCAAATGATCTAGTAGGTTTAATTCAGTATTGATTACTCCGTTGTAAGCTATATGATAAATTTCAATAAATATCATCATTTTCAATTCTGTAATAAATCAGAATTGTATTTTTACAAAAACAGCACTTGCATATTCTCATGTTCACATATAAATTCAAAGGAATGATAATAAAAATATATTATATGTGAATTCTGATAATCTTGATTTCAAAGCTGCTGGAGAATAATTATTACTTTTACCAACCTATGCGAAATACAAACATTCAGGGGCTATAAAATTCCATAAATGAACTTCATATCGTACTTCTATACAAATAAATAAAAATATTATTAAAAAATTAAATCATATGCATTTTATTAAATTTTATCTGAAACCCTCATTTTTCTAGTTACACCTATTGTAGTTTTTTATTCAAATTGTTCCATGATTTAATAAAGAATATTTTAAATATGTGAATCAAAACAGTAAGATTTTTCATGCTTAGGATCTCACTTATTCTTCATGTTTAAGATCTCACTTATTCTTCATGTTTAGTATCTCACTTATTCTACATGTTTAGTATCTCACTTATTCTTCATGTTTAGTATCTCACTTATTTTTCATGTTTAGGATCTCACTTTTTCTTCATGTTTAGGATCTCACTTATTCTACATGTTTAGGATCTCACTTATTCTTCATGTTTAGGATCTCTCACTTACTCTTCCCCTCTACTTTTCATGTTTAAGATCTAGTAAATAAGTAGTAATGTAAGTATTTTAGCTATAAAGTATGTGAATTATACATACAGTCAAAAGACATTACAATGCTTTAAATAAAAGAATTCAAAATGTTTTGGATGTGTAACTTCTTCAGGTTTAAAACTAATACTTTCAGTATTCCTCTTACGTTTATTTTAATAATAAATATAAAATAATTTACAATAAAACTGATCCTGTAATTGGTAAACATTTAAACAGTTGCATATTAATTTTAATAAACGTTTATTTACAAAAAAATAAAAGAATTATAAGATTCTTATTCTTCTGATAAATATATGATTTATTTAATACATTGTTATTAGAATTTACAAATCATGTCACTGAAGTTTTCAGATGTGATCACATCAATCTCTGTTTGCATATAATCTAAAATGAAGTTTATAATGTAAATACTCTAAAATATGACTTTATCGGAAATTTTTATTATGTAATTTTCTTATAGTAGAATTCAAGTTTTCAGCAACTTTTTTCTATAATTTCAAGTGAATAAAACACATCGTCAAATTCATTTATGACAATAACTGTGGAAACAAAATTTAAGTAAAAATATAATTAATAATAATAATTAAGTGCAATAAATCCCGAAACAATTCCTGTTTGGTTAAATAATGATAAAAGTGCAATTTTCTACTTCAGAATAAAAACTTTTAAATGATTTATAAATTAATTTGTGAAATTTTTTATAATTCAATTATATAGTATTATAAAACAGAAGAGTCTTAAAAATAGATTGATCAGATAAAAAAGAATATCATAAAAAATTTCACAATCAAACGATATAAATCAAAAGATCGTGCAATTAAAAGCTTCCTCAGAAGCCTGAAAATTCAATTGAATAATTTCTAAATAAAAATTAAAATAAAGTTAATTAGAATTTCATTTCAACTTATGATAGTTCTTAGAAGACTTTCAAGATAAATTATTTTAGTGTTGTATTCAAAGAAACAAAGACCATCAAAACTGTTACAGATAAATTTAATTATTAAAACGACTTAACAATTATACTAAGATTCAAAAGTTGTAATCGAATTACATAAAAATAACATCAAGATAATCTAAATTGATATTAGTTTTCCATGCACAATTATTTATTTTCAAATCTAAGAATATTCTTAAAAAAAATAATTTCGTATGTGATTCAATGTATCAAATATCATCTAAAGATTTTATTGAAATGTTGAAAAATATCTAAATGTTTTACACAAAAATCTTTAATATGAGAAGTTAATTTTAAAAATGCTGTTCATAAAAAGATACTAAAGAATTGGAAAAAATCCATTTTTCTTTTGAAACTGCCAAATTGAAAACTTAGAAACGTGAATTTACTTTCTAAGTACAAGAAAATATAAACTAATTTTTAAAAGTAATCCAAATTAATAAAATGATTCAATCATTATAAAATTATAAATAAATGAAAAGGAAAAATATATTATCAAAAATGAATCCATTGTGTGTTTTCCTAAATTTAAACTTACAATTTGTAGATGATGACTTGTATATTTTAAATTCTATTGGCAGGATAGTTTAACAACGGAAAACTATTGTAGTTCATTTAAGAGTCTACTCATATTGCCGTTTCAAGAGAACTTTTAATAGAAATTGTACCATAGATATATTACATATATATTATGTTCTCAAACATTTAACCCGTCTCACTTGCAGAAATGCGAAACATATCTATGAAATAATTACATGAATTGAAACCAAGACTTATACTCAAAAGACAGCAATTCTTAATTCATTGCTCATTTAATTGATGGATTTAATAAATATCGCCTGGTATTGTAAAGTGAGTTTTATTATTGTTGAAAGAATCTCCAACTAAAAACTTACTTTTTACAAAAAAAAATATTTTATATTTATTTTTAATGTTATAGAATAAACGTCTTTTGAAATAACATTTTCATCCCCTTAGTAAACAGAAAGAGTTTGCTCCCTCAAATATTAATAATTTATACCTCAAATATAAAGCAAAAGTATAAAAATTTTGTAATATTTATTCTGTATTATTTTTGATAGAAAAGTACGCTTTTCTAGTTAAAACAATGCTCATTACGTAATGAAAATTTCCACATAGAGGATCAATTGCACTTTATTTTCACATTTATAATAAATTTTATTTTTACAATTTCAAAAAGTGATTTCTTTTTAATAAGATTTTTGAAGTATGACTTCTTACATTAACTTTCTTAATTTATCTTTTCTACTCTAGCTTTTCATAACATTTCCTTTTATTTTCTAAAAGCAATATTTATATTTAAAAACCATGACTACTTTCCAGTATTTACAAAGTATACATTTTTTCTCAGCAAATAATTTCATGTTTAGGCTAATAGAAAAAATATTTTAACCATCATCGAATAGATACTAAATCTTCCTTTTTTGATAGTTAAATTTAGAATTTTATTTAAAAATTGGTATTTTAAATAATAAATATAAATAAGTAATATTTATTCCTCTTTTGAATTAAAAATTTCTACTAAATAAATATCACTAAAATAATTTTGTAAAATATTTACATTCTCTTTTTAAATTCAGAGGTTTAAAAATACTTTGATAAAAATTATCCTCATATTTTCAAAGAAATTTTAAAAATTTAAAAATATTTATTAAATTTCATTATGTAGCTTATAATATTACACATTTATAAAATTTAATTTTGGTATCATATATAAAAAGTTATGTCTGAGTATAATCACTTAATAAAGTTATCTGTTTTAAATTTTAAGGGAAGAAAAGTACCAGGAAATAAAAAGATGAAATCAATGGAAAAGTTAAAAAATTCGTTTTGTACAGAAAGAGAAATTTTTAAAAAAATTTGCCTCTTTTAAGAAACAAAATATAAATTTTTAAGTTAGATACATTAAGGGATTTTGGAAAATACAGAATTATATAAAAATAAATTATATTTAAAAAGTTTGTGATATATTTAAATATACAATTACATCCTTTTTAAAAGCTTGGATAAATTTTATTTAATAATCTTATCGCATAAGCAAATACTTTGGCAAGAGCATAAACTTTATTGTAAAAATTTATTTTCGGAAAAATATTTAAATTTATTTGGAACATAATATAAATAAAAATATTTCAATTATTATTACAATAAAATTTGATATGAGTTTGATCTTTTAAAATATATTTGTTGAAATGTCTGTCAGTAATGTGTTAAAACTTAATAATTTTAATATTTATCTAACATATTTATATCCATGAAAACATTTCTCTTACATTTATACTTGGATAAGTCAAACTTGTGAATAATTAAAATACACATGAATGTAAATAATATATATTTGTTAATAATACATATTATTATATAACTGTAACTAATTATACATATATTATAATTTTAATAATACATATTGTTATATAAGCATAGCTAATTAGAAAATAAACATCAATATGCAGATTTAATCAAAACAAATTGCATCCATATTTATTTTTAACTATTAACATTTTAAAAATCAAGATAGCGATTAAATTAACTTGTTAATAAAAAATTGCATCTAAATTTTTAATTAGGAACACTTAATAATATAAACCATTAACGTCATCATAAAAATAATATTCTTAAAAATGAACTTAAATTGCCTGCCTTCACTGAATGAATTTATTTATGGTTTCTACAGCGATGAAGATTTTCCTTTTAAAAAATGTACACTCTGGAAATTTAAAAAGTAATCTTAATCACCCAATTAATTTAACTTAACAGCAGTGTCTGAGAATCTTTTTCATGTAGTAATTTATAAGATACTTCAAGATTCTTCTTTTAAAAGTAGAGAGCATTTTTTACATAAAATTTATTATTAGTCTCTTTCAGACAAAGTATCTTGCTTATACTCTTGGAAGTTAAGTTAATTTCATGATTAAAAAATATTATACTTGACTGCGAATAATTTAAATTGCATTTTTGAAACTAATAAAAATAATTATTATAAAACAACTATTAATCAAAATATTAATTAGAAATTTTTAATTAGTAATTACTAAACTGCTTTTGAATGAAGCATTCATTGAAACAAATGCATTCAACGATGATATTTGAAATCATTTTTTAATTAGAATATTCGAGCTTTAGTTTATTTGAACACTTTTCACATTATATTTGAAGTTAAATTATGAAATTGCATTATTGTTCAGCGGACTTTATGTTGTGTAGATAGCATTTTATAATTCAGATTAATTCTTCAAAAAGCTCCTGCGTAATTTTAATTTTTATTTTAAAATATTTACATTTGCATCAATTATACATAACATATTTTTGTACTTTTATATTACTAACAAAAATATTTTCAGGAAGAAATTAAATATGTTTCCAAAAAGAAAAAGTGCAATATAATTTGTATGTTTAACATTATCATGTAAATATCATAAGCAAAACCTATTTTAAAAGTTTGGTAATGATAATAGATATAAAAATGAGTTTTTCTCTCTTAAATTATACACAAATTACGACAGATATTATATGCTTTATTCACAATTACTTATCAAATATGTATGATTTTGACAAATTTAACAGAATCACAAAAATCATAGATTTATATAAATATATTTATTATGTTGAAAATAGTTATAATAATCTTCCAGTTAGTTTTTAATATTTCCGTTCCAAAACATATAGTCTTTCATCCAATAAAATTGTTTAAACTAGATAAAAATTTATTTTCTTTTAAAATATTACACTGACATAACTTTGTTCTCAACGAAATATGTATCATTAAATTTAACATTTAATTCTAATTAAAATTAAATTAATTCATTTTATTACTTAATGAACTGATATCTGATTCATAAAATTCTTATAATGTGTTACGTGTTAATTTCAGCATGTGTTTAAGAAACAATTGTGACCTTTTATTTGTAAATCAGTGAAAAAAAATTAAGTAAATTTTAATAAATTGAATAAGGTTCTATCCTTTCAAAAATTTGCGTAATATTCAGTTTAATTTCAAAAGACGTGTAGTACTGTTCCATGTTCAGAAAGATAGCCTCTCTATTTTTGTTTCTTCAGTTGATCACATTTGATTGTAATGAATCTGAAAAGATAAATAAAAAATTATTTATTTTAACTGTTTAAATGAAACATTTTTAATTTAATGTAAACATTGCATATTAAAATTTTACAAAGTATCATTAATCGTATTATAAAACTTTTCGGTTAAATTTTATCTTATTAAATTAATGTATTCTATAAGAAATAAATATTTCTGGTTCGAAGCTACTGCATGCGTTTTAATAAAATTTGTAATCAGTAATCTCTGTATAGAATGTGAAAAACTTGAAGTATAAATAGTCAGTGTGGAAAATATTTATTTATATAAAGACTACTAAAAATAACATGAGAAATTCAAAGTGTTTTGAATATTATTTATCTTATATTCTTTAAATATGCTTTCTTCGTTGAAAATAAGTAATTTATTTTAATTGCGCGATAATTTGGTTCAGTTGCTTTAAGTAAAATCAGAAACGCCTCTTGTATAACATTTTATTTAAAACATCTTTCGAAATATTTTAGCAATTTTAAAAACATATTTTCAAGTCTTTAAATATTTTAATGTAATTAATATTATTTTCGGTTTTGCTGTATTCCAACTCAATAAAAAACGTCTTCGAAAATGTTCAAAATCCAAAAATACTGAAACAATTTATAGAATATAGTTTTTATTCTTATTTTCAAATAGTAAACTAAAATGATAATAATGGATCCTATCATTAGATGCATTGATAATCATTTCTCTTAGGAACTCTTATACAAGCTGCTATTAAAAATTTATCTTCGCTTAGATTTTAATTTTATAAAAAATTGATATTACGTTCTTTCATTTAACTTCTATGATACCTATATTTTAATTTAATTGAATTTTAATTACGTTATTTATTAATGTATAGACAGGTCATTTCTGAAAACAAAAAAATAATTTTGTGTTATATCATTCACAAAAAAACTTTTTTAATGATAAATTTTCTTTTCATATTAATTAAATTCTCATTTCATCATCATTTAAATCAGCATTCCATGATAAAAACATTCTAAAGTATTATTTTAACAATTGTTTCTTTTACAGTTTATTTTTTATATTCAAAAATATAATTTATTTTACTTTATATTGACTCAATTAAATAGAATTAGAGCATATAACACCAAGCATCTAATGATGCATACAATTTTAATTAGAAATTATACAAGAATTCATATCTAATTTTAGAAAAGTAATGCAATACCAAATTAACTTTTATTAAATTAAACGCTTAATGTGAAAGAAAAATATGTTTCAGGTGCAATTTTAATTTCTAACTAAGTAACAAGATATGAAAACAATTTTTTTAAGTTTATATACTTGAATATTCTAAGTCAAAATTATTTTAATTAGTTTAATATTTCCTAAGCCAACTATCCAAAAGTTTCAAGAATAGACTACCTAATTAATATGCATCATTATAATCAAATTCCTTTAATTAAATTTAACATATAATTTAGTCTTTGAGGAAAGTAATTATCTTGTTTTTCCTGTTAATAATTACTGAAGAAAATAATTTTTAAATAACATGTTACCCATTTTTTTCATTAACACAACTTATTTATATCCTTGATTAATAAATTATATTTTATCTGTCAAGTATTTAATGAAAAAAATGATGTCTCAAGTATTGCTTACAAACTCTGGTTATATATTTTATAAACATTTTATATGTTTTAATTCATTCAAACAAAAATTTAACACATCTTTACATTGCAATTGTTATCAGCATTTTCGATTTATTTAACCACACAATAGAAATTTTAGAATGTAATTTTTTATTATTACTTTTGTTATTTTATTAATAATATTTCAATAAAGAATATATAATATTTTATAATTTAAAAGTACGATTATGACTTTAAATTGCATTCATAAAATTTTAAGTATACGGTTTTCCAAATAAAACAGTCATTCTATGTTGAATATTGTATTTTAAATCACTCACAATGCACCTCCAGTGTAATATTATATTGGATTTTTTCATTGCATTGTCACTTATATTTATTGATTGCAACTAACAATAGCAAAAAAATTCTTTCAGATAAATTAAAAAATAGATACAATTGTTTATTACAAGCATTTCATATGAATAATGATCTTAATTTAATTTAATAGAACAAAATAACTAGTTATATATATATAATAAAATCAAATAAACTTTTTTTCAATTTATACTATAACTATTTCTTCATTTTGTTAAATAAATTTCTTACTCTAAAATTTTAAAAGAGAAAACAGTTTTGATTAATCTGTATCATTTAATAAAAGTTAAATAAAATTATAAGTAAATGAACTTTTACATCAATGCTAAGAAAATTTCTTTATTTAAAATAGTAAACAAATATATAAAACTTTGATTCTTCATACTAAATTATTCATTTAATTATGAATAATTTTGTACTAAAAATTAGAAAATAGCTTCTTTGCTTATTATATTAAACAAAAAATATTTTGGAACATACAAAAATGTTTTTGGAATTTGTCTTGAACTAACTCATACATATTTGGAAAAGACCTTGCATTTTTGAGCATAATAGTAATCAGTATTTCCAAATAATTTTTAATATACCTTATTGGTATATCTGCATATTAAATATTACTATATTTTATAATCATTAATTTTGTTTTCATGAAAGTTTCATTATGTAGAACAGTATATTATCGATTTTAACACAAAGAATAAACTGACATATCGATGTCACCATGCAACCATACTAATGGCGTACATTTTTTTTATTTTTAAAGAAGTATCATTTCCAATTCTAATTGAAGGTTTTTTGCTAGGGAACATAATTTTATCTCACATTTTTTAAACTTTCACTCTCTTCTTCCATTTTAAAATATTTACAAGTCCAGTAATACCAGAAATATCTTTGTATAAAAAAATCTCCAACTGATGTGCTTTTAGCTTGGTAATAGATTTCAGTGAGGTAATAGATACTTATATAATAATAGATAGCAAATAATTATTTGTTTATCATTAGTTTATAAGTAGTTAATTTTCCAAATACCTTATCTGTCCATATAAATGCGAGTTATATACCTCCCTGTTTGTCCTTACAACATCCTTCATCTGATTATCATGAAACTTTGGGGGGGGGGGTTGTTGTGAGTACACTTCCTCAAACATTTCTATCATAGTACATATATCCTACGATTGGTGTTTGCACGCACAGAAACAAATTTTATACGATTCCGTGTGATCAACTACGCATCAGTTCAAAGACATAAATATGTACAGTTACAATTAAATGTAAACAATGACAGTTCTTGCGCGATATAAACCATCAACAGTAAAATTTTATTAAACGATAGAATTAAAAGAAAAAGAAAAGAAACATATTGAAGTATGTAAACTACAATCAACGTCTTCCAAAAAAGGAAAATGTAACATTCGTCTTCGTGGTTATTTTGTCGTAGATTGAGATTGAGTGTGGTTTATAAATTTATAACAGATCACAAATGGATTACACAGTACAAACATTTATTAACATTTTACACAAAACACGGACACACATAGACATGAGCGTAACTTAACATATGGTTTACCAGCTCCTCTTTTTCATCCTTCTCTTTTCTTATCTAGATCCCAGCGCCACGTGCTGCCAAAATTAAAGGTTCTAATTAGAGATTTCTCTCTATTCCTGACAAAACACCATGTATATCTGTACATATACTTAATAGTGAATTATTATTCGATATTAAAATTTGGAATGCAGAATTTTTCCCTTTATTAATTGATTATAATTTTCAGGAAGTGATTTTTATTTAAGAGCATCATCAATAGTTATGCCCGCAAACAGAAATTGAAAGATACACATGAATCATGAAAGAAAGAATTATAACTCAGAGGTATTACTTTAAAAGGAAGTAAGCAGTTGAAGAATTATCAGCTCTTTGAGCATGCGTTGCTCAAGCCATTTCTTCTCAAATAAAAAAATTGGAATTATAATTGTAAACCGATCGAGTATGCACTGCTCAGACCGGCTTGAAAGAATCAGGAGAATAACGAGAAAATCATGTATGCAATTCCCTGATACGTTCGAATGTAATTGACCAATGGAAGACAAGACTGGGAACCAGTCGAGAACGCAATTTTTGATCCTGACTCTAGCTGCACGGTGATGTGAAACTTTCTGTTTTCATTACGATGCTGATTAAGATTACATTCTTCAATGAAGTGTCGTTGTCTGAGAAATGAACAAATTGCACGAATTTTGCCGTGCACAGAAATTTAAAAATGAATCTGCTGGGATTGGTTGTGCCGGTAAAAGAGGAAATTACCGAAATGTATTTACAATTATCAACATTGTTAACATATGTCCATGCTTAAAAATGATATCCATGCTTAAAATGACAGTCCATGCTTAAAAATGATATTGCAACAAAAACTATGCATCACATTTACATGCCAGCATTTAAGTTCAAAGGTAAATTTGTCCTCTTTCTCAATCACTTCAACAACTGCTGGATTCAGATCACAAATTTCTTGAAATTTATTTTATAAGAACTACTGATGAACAAGCTTTTCCACTTACCGATTCAATCTCAGCACTAATTAAGAAATTATTGTTGCATCAAAAAATTAATCAATCAGTAAATTGAATTAGTTCGATTGTTCAGATTTGCTCTTGAGCGAATGATAGTTTATATTTAAGTTGTTATCATTAGAATTGAAAACTACTAAAAATCCAAATCGAAAGACAATAAATACAGCAACACTTAAGTGGTGATTTTTATAGTTCGTGAAGAATTTAACTCTCGTGATATAATTCTATATCGTAGAGATGGTAATGTTCAGCAAGACTCCGAAATTCATACAATAATACATTGCAATATCAATTTTATTCTGGCAATGAAAAGATGAATAATATTTCATCAAAATAAGAGATCACAAACCCTTGAGAATACCAATAACAAAGTCAATGCCATGAATTCGTATTAACTGATGGTTCATGAGAACTTAGACAATCACATTTTGAAATGTCGTCAATTATTTTATTAATGCTTTTTGGAGTGTATGCAAACATCAAGATGAAATTTCTTTTTTTCATTAAATTAAACTAAGCTAAGATGAGTTAAGAATAATGTATTCCTCTTAATGAGCAATTGTTAAAACAAAACCGATTTCAGAATTTTTTCACAGAGTTCTAACTTGAAATTGATTTACATAATAGTTTTATTGTCAACGTTGTTTAGCATTTACATGTAATTTATCAACATGAATATGAACTTAAATTTCCTTAAATTGAGACAAACAATTTGATTTTATCTTCATTAGCTTAAAAGGAAAACATTATTCTGAATTTTTATTTAAAACATCTTATAATATTGCTACTAAATTATAACTAAATAAAAGTACAGCATCTTAATTTTGTTAAAAATGATAAAAGCTTTAATATAAAACAACAGTTACATAACTATAATCAAATGAGGAATAAATAGGGTGGTGATACAGGAAAAATATTTCTCATAGTTATTTTTTAGATACGAACTCATCCAAATATATTTTTATTTCAAAAACAGAGCATAAAATACAACTTGTCAGTAAAAAAAACATATTTTTTCAGCGAAGCAAGAACTATCTGATACTATTACTATATGTATTACCTCCTAAAAGAAAATAAAACTGATAAATCACGAAAAGTACGAAAAGAAAAAGTAAATAAAAGTTACCAACCTCCATAAAAAGATAAAATGAAACATGAAAATGCGTAAGCGTTATGTGTATATCCGGTGTGGACTTTATCCAATTAATATTGACTCGCGTCTCATGTAACACATATTATCTCCTGAAAAAGATCATAATAAATAGAAAATGCTGTGAAAACAATTCAATAACCCTCTTTACTTTGTTCATTTTTTGTCAGTTTTAATGTAATGCTAGTAATATGATGATGGTTTTCCTGCTGACTTGCTATTCTTTGAAAGTAGGGATCATTTTTATCGCAGCAGTAGGGATTTTCATTTTTTATGTCAGCTTCTATTATTTAATAAATAATAAAGAAGTAATATTTTTGAAAAATTAGGAAAGAGTTATTAGGAAATATCATTATTTAATTAACGTTCAACAAAAAAGATTTTTGAATAGTTACATGAATATGCCATTTTTTTTCTATTATATTAAAACATACATTAAATGCATTTAGTTCTTCTGAGATGAATTTGATTGTAAGGATTTTTAAAGCTACTAGATTAATTTCAAGATAATTAATGCAGTAACATTTAGTTACATCAATTATATCATTAAGTAAATTTTATTTTTGGACTTTTTAGCTTAATTCATTTTTATCTAAATATTTAAGTATGGATTGATTTTTATTGCAAGGTGAAGCGTATCTTCACCTTGCAATTAATAAAAAATTTTCTATTGAAATTATTAAATTAGATTGATTATCTTCTAATATTAATATGATTTTGAACAAGATAAGTAAATGAAATTTACATTTTTATATTAACTTTTTATATAAAATTTTCATCACAGAGCCCTCGATCATAAAAATAGGAATGGGCAATATAGGCCTTGACCCCTAATAATTGTCGTGCCTTTGAATAAATAAAATCTTACATGTTTTATGAAAAATATGCCAATTTTTTTAAAACCTAATATCAGTTCTTTCATTTAATAGTCCTATTTACTATTAAGTGATTTGGTGTTAAAATATAGAAAATATTGTAATGAGATAAGCTGAAATGTAAAAATATTCAGAGTTATATTGCAGGTTATTTTTGGGTTAATATGTTAAAGGCTTTTATTCAATAATAATGAAAAATATATCACTATTATATCAGAATCGCTTAGCTAAAAATAGAAATTTTATTTCAATTGCATTCGTTTTGATCGTTTAGTGCAATCTGCCCTATGTTTAGCATTTTAATTTTGAGATTAGATTTATAAAAGTTAATTTAAGTGAAACAAATCTAGTAACACAAGTGTGTCTGTGTCTGTGTCTGTGTCTGTGTGTGGGTAGGTGGGTGGGTGGGTGTAACTTTTTCATTTATAAAAATAAAAGTCTAATATTTTAATAAAAATTCATTTCATAATTCAAACAGCAAATCCTGTCAAATCATAAGGTTCATCATATGATAATAAAAATTCATATTGAGATACAATAAATATGATTTAGTGGTATATAGTTAAACTTTAGAATTCCTACAGAATTGAAATAGTTGATTTATTTCCTCTCCTTTATCTCATAACTTTTGCATAAAAATACAATAAAATATGATTGATTTTTATGAAGCTGACATTATAGAATAAAACTGGAAGAATAATAAAATTGTATTAATTATTTGTTTTTTTAAATAATATTACATGTAATTAAGTAACTATTCATACTTCAACGCTTGTTTTTAAGATATTTATTCAATTTTTCTGTGCCTAATAATATATATTCATAAAAAGGTATGAATGCATATTTTCTATACTATTCTACTGAAATATGCATCATTTTATCTATTTTGTTTTATCTTAAATTTAATCAACAATAAATATATTATTTCTTTTAATGAAATTTTAAGTACTAAATTCTAACTGAAATTTATAAAGTAAAAAAAAAATTATCATTCTTTCTTTATCAATTAACTTCCCTCATTTCTTATTTTGTTACATCTTCAATATCTACGCAAGTATTCATTTAAAATAGATTTATACTTTTGAATCATTTAATTCTACATAAAAACTATATATTCAATATTTCTTTTCAAATACCAATTTTTTATAAAAACTATATTCAGAGATTAAATAGCTTCATGGTATGAAAAAAAATCTTATGTCTTAGTATATTTTTAATATTCTAAGAAATAAGATTGCACATTTTTTATAATTCACATTTACCCAATATTATTTATTAAATAATTTCGTTAAAAAAAACAGATATCCAAACAATTTTTATTTATACAGAAACATATAGATAATTCATTAATATGAAAATATTCTAAGATAATCATAGAAGATGCTCACTATTTTAATTATATATATATATATATATATATATATATATATATATATATATATATATATATATATACATATATATATATATATATATATATATATATATATATATATATATATATATATATGAAGACGCTGAAGAATTTTAGAGAGTATGGTTTTGTTTTTCACTCAAGTGTTATTGTTTGCACATTAGAACTAATTAAACAAAAAGTGTTACATTTTCGAAACACAAGCAGGCATGCATTGCATAAAAATCACAAATTTCTAAACAAATATTTGGTAGAAATTTAAAACAACCAAAATTAAACAAATGATATCCTACAAATTTTACTATCAACAGGTAGTTTTTCCAAATATATGTACTTGTGCATTTGGTCAACTTTAACTTGAACAAAAATAAAAAAGCGAACAATTAAGGAAGATATTTTTTCACAAGTCAAACATTTCAAATCGCGTTTCCATTACATAACTTTCACTGTTAACCTTTAATTAAAAATTTTTTTCATTTATTTCATTAGTTTTTATTTTACTGAAACTTATTACTTATAGTCAGTATTAATGCATCAATATACAGGTGCTTTACAATAAAAAGAAGACATTAATTCAAATATTCAGAATTACACAAAAGTTTTGCTAGAAAGGGATTATTCTCGTAAAACTTGTTTCTAATTTTGTGTTGCGATAAAGGAAATATCTGTTAAAAATTGAGTGAAAACTAAAATTATTATGTTCAAAATTGCTATTGGTTTTCCATTACACATCAACGTTATAGAAACACTCATTCAGCATTTTTTCCCTTCTTGTTCCAAAATACATGTTATATGTTTTGTATTTTAAGCCTTTCTAGAGAGAAAACAAATTACAAGTTATAATTTTATATACATTTTTATTTACAATGTGTGTTTAAGATATTCTTTGTGAATAATATAGTGAATATTTTTATAATATTCCTAGAGTAACTATTTTTGTTTCGTTGTTTATATTTATGCATATATTAATAGTGATAAAACTACAAGGAGCGTAATGACATGAATCAGGAATTAAATATCTTAACATAAAACAAAAAAAATGTTCCTATCTTATGCACATTATTTATAAAAAATAAATATTGTTTAAAAACTATGTAAAAATGACACTTGTATACAGATTTCCCACTGATGTATTGATTATCTTTAAGAGAAACAAAATACAAAACACATTTGGAAAATCACTCTTTAGAAAATAAATTTATGTTTTACATTTATGTTTGAGGAAATAGTTTAATACTTTTGTTTCAAAATAAATTGTTTTGCCGAATTTTTATCCAGCGTATCATACAAAATTCACAATGCTCCACTAACATGAAATCAACCAACATTCTGAATTTTCATGTTTATGGAATTAAAGAAAACATATTTAAAAAGCATGCGTGTGTGTACAGATATTTACTGCTGGAAGGAAAATATATGCATTCAGAACATGACTTATAAGCGAATAAATAATGAGAAACAACTTTTATAAGTTTATAACTAAAAATTAGAAAGCACTATATATGTATTATTTATAATAAGTTAAATGTGTTTTAAAAATATCATTGCAATGTGATACCTCTGAGTTGATTTCAAATTTTTTAATGTTTTTGTTTGTACTGATTATTAGCTCATATTGCCATCCACTCTGTCTAGTGGTCAGCGTGCCTGTCTACGGATAGGAAGGTCCTGGGTTTCAATCCTAGTTCGATCATAGGTGTATTTTCTCGTTCTGTCTATCCTAACTTTGTCCTTTCTTTGCATGAATGAATTATGAATGGTTGCCTATACCCTATAAATGGGTACCTATGGTATGTGTGTACTGAGGAAGTCGGACTCCACACCAAAATATGGTTCAGTTGGAAAAGTGGAGCCGCGCACTTCATATTGTCAGCCTAGCTGGCACAAGACAACAACTATATTAAGACATATATCTCAGACATAGCTCATAATTTTAAGAAATGAGAATATATTTAACGCTTAATAAATTAAAAATTTAGCTATAATGGAAGATTGGCATAATTACACAAACTCGAAATCGTTTTGTAGATTTTAAAATACACAACTTCCTAAACTGAAGCCAAATACAACTCAGGATGTCCAGAATTATTATGTAATAATTCTTTGGAAATGATTTTTTCAACTATAAGAAAATACATAGTCTTCATGTGTAGTTATTTAGGAGATTTTATGCAGTTATAACTGTGTTTAACTGTGAGTTATAACTGTGAATAATTGTAAATAAATCAGTCATAACTATGAATAAATTTACACGCATAACTTCGATCGTCATACTTATACCTACGCAAACTAACATTTTGAAAAATATGTAGCCAACTTATAAATTAGGAATTAAATAAAGTTCGGAAGAAAATATTCTTAAATTTTTTCCAACTAAGAAGACTATAAAATTTTATTAATATAATTTTTAAAAAAAAGAAATGAATATATGAAAATTTTTTGAAATGCCATTAAATACTTTTATTTATATTTTATACAGTTATGTAAGCATTTTAAGTATGATGACACATATTGTTACGAGAACTTTAAATTAAGAACTAAAGAAGGTTTAAATAATTATATTTCAATTTATTTTCATGTGAAAAAGAGGGTATTTAAAAAAATTTGTTTGATTTTTAATTAATTTATAAATCTCACTATATTAAAAGTTATGCTTGCCTTTTCCTATTTTCGAATCATGTTAGCTACAGCATTTACTTTATAGTCTAATAAAAAAAGAAACTTTTCATGTGTGCTTTATTCATTTTAAAAATTTTATTACATCTTTATATAATTCACAATTTAGTAATTCTAAAATTACGTACACACTAATATATTTACTTTATTTTACACTTTAAATTAAATTAAGCAGCTTAAATAAATTTTTAAAAAATATGGAACTTTCAAACTTTTCCCTTGAAATTCATACAATAGAGATTCTTACTTCAAGCATATTTTATTAAGAAATAAATTTATTTTAAATACACAAAAACTTTTGTAACATTTTGTAATTCAGTTTTACAACTTCATTAAGGTTGTTGTTGCTATTGTTGGCTTATCCTCTTTAAAGATCTGACAATCAGATCAACTTCAATAAATTTTTGACAACTTCATTAATATTTTTATATAGCAATGTATTAAGTTGTTTATCAATTAGATTATTAAGTAAACATTTACTTTCAGTTTCATGAAACTCCTATTAAATTTTTCTGTGCAATCTTAAAAAGACATTAAAATAAAAATAAAATTTTACTTTTCAATAGGGAATAATTTTTGATGGGTGTTGATGTAACCATTTTTTGAAAAGATATAATGATTGGCAATAATCAATTATAGATTGCACAGGTATGCACAATTTTCATGTAATTTTAATTACCTGTGGCCTAAATTAAGAATATACAGTTGCTCTAATTTTTCCAAATTTAACATAAAAAAATTTTAACTTTCTTCTCATTAACTGAAGCGATGGCAAAAAAGTAAAAGTATTTTTTAAGATAAGTTTTTCATTTGTTGCCACAAATTCTTAAACATATTAGATGTATTTTAATAAAATTTTTAAACACCATATAGGATAGAGAAACTTGTACTTTAAAAACTTAATTGGATTACTTTTTCTTGGATCTGATCTTCTTTCGAAAATATTCTTTATGAAATACTCAAAGATGTATGAATTAAATTTTTATATTATAATTTTTAAATTTAAAATCTTATTCAAAGTTTTATTTTTCTCAAAAATTTTTGGATTTTCAAAATAATGGAATTTTGTAAGATTAAAATATCAGAAGGAATTGAAAGGGAATGTTTAAAAAAATTCATTTGATTGTTAACTATTATGTAATCTGCATTAATTTAATTATTTTGCTTATATTTTGATATTTTCTAACCACTTTCTTTATATTTAAGTTATATTTTCTTTCTTATGAGCTAATTCTGGGAATGGAGAAAATATATTAGTCCTTTTAATAATTTTATTTTCCTGCGTAAGATTTAATTAAATAAATTAATATTAAATGTAATGAAACACTTATTTTATCTTACATTTGCTTAAGCTATGAAAAATCATATAAATGATGAATAAATAAAGAATCTTAAAGTATTTAAAATAGATTTAATTACACGGTAAATATATTATTCCCTAATATAAACAGTTGAATAGAAATTGATTTATACCTCATTAATTTAGAATAAAGATTTGTTTACAAATGTACATTCAATTATAGAGTAAATTAATAGAATTAGTCAACAACTACATAGCACATAATATAATCCACGATATGAATATTTAATATCATAGGGCGCATTGAATTTTTGTAAAATTATCTTTGTTAGATAAGATTAAGATTAATTCCCGCTAGAAAACCCTTTTTGAAAAAATTATTTTGTTCAAAGTATCATTCATATCATTGATATAATCTCGGTCTACCTTTTATAAGAATGTTGAGCGAATGCATAAAGATATCGACATAACTAATTTTATTAATGATACTTCTTAAAGAAGGCTTTTCAGTGTCTTCATACCAAGCTATTTCTTTGATAATAGTCCTTTGTTTTCAGTGGATTATACTCAAATTACAGATTAAAGCAATGTACTATTTATTTCATGTTATTTTTCAAATTGCATAAGCAATACAATTTTTAATACTATACAAAATGATTTAATTTAAAATGATCAAAGGTGCAAATGCTTCAAAGACTGGAAGCTCTTTTCAACACACTGATTAATTAAAGCAAAATTCGTATCAATTTTAGTTTTAGTGACTTATTTGCTCTTTGGATTAGTAACTCGATTTGATTTGATAATCATTTCTTTTCCCCTTTTTAACTCGTAAAATAGAAATTACCAATTCATTATTTTTCATAAAAATATAAGTTACATTGAAATTTTTTTACTTCTTTAAAATTCACATTTCCATTAAATATAAATCTTTTAAATGAAACAAATTAATTTCTGCCATGCATTAATTTTCCTTGAGTTTATCGTTTTCTAAATTTAAAGTTTGTTGAAAGAGCAATATTATTTCATAAGATATAGAGTTTCATAAGATTAATATTCATTTAAGAAAGCAATAAAGTAAACAAAAACATCGTATAGTTTACAAACTATAAATAAGGTAGTTCGAGAACAATGTGTGTGTGTGTGTGTGTGTGTGTACCTGCCATATTATAATATTAGTTATAATCTTGATTAAAACAGTTCACTATTATATCAAAATTTAGAAAGAACAATCCTTGAATTATATTTCTACAAATTTGTTTCAAAATAAACTGTAATTAATTTAAAAACAGTATTTTTAAGTTAAATATCTTTAAAATATACTTCATTGCTATAGAATAAAAATTCTGGTTACTTTAAAATAACATTGAATATCTTAAAAATATTAGCAAATTTGGTTACATGAAAATTATAGAATATCAGATGACGTAATAAAATTGCAAATAATTAAAGTTAAAAACTGGTTTTTATTTATAATTCATCTAAAAACCTCTGCATACCTATCAGTAAAGATTAAGTATAAGTAATGAAAAAAGAAATTATATGTTTTAATAGTGTTTTATTATTATAAGAATATGCTGTGTATTTAATATGTACAAATAAAATAAGTTTTAATTTCGAAATATATTTGACGAAATGTGAATAATATTGAAGAAGTGGTCATGATTGAAATAAATATATGAAATTTAATTACGTACGCTACTGGTCATTAAAATTGCTACACCAAGAAGGAATGCAAATAACAGAACGATATATATTGGACACATACATCATAGTGGAAAGAACAAGTGATTAGATTTACAGGAAATTAGGATGTATAGATCTTGAGAAATCAGTACCCAGAGCAGCCACCTCTGGCTGCATTTATCCGCCTAGGCATGGAGTCAAACAGAGATTGTATAGCATATACGGGGATCTCAGTCCATGCAGCTTCAACTACACAGTTCATCGACAATAGTGGATGGTGAGTGATGGCGTGCCAATCGCTCGGCAACCATTGACCACACGTTCTCAATTGGTGACAAATCAGGAGAACGTGCTGGCCAGGGTAACAGTCGAACCTGTTATGTATAAAGGAAGTTCAGAACAGTACGGGCAACATGCGGTCGTGCATTATCCTGTTGAAACAAAGCATTAGGGAGGCCTCGAAGATAGGGCACAGCCACGGGCCTTAACACATCGGAAATGTAACGGTTGCTGTTCAAAGTGCCGGTAATGCGAACAAGAGGTGATCGAGCCGTGTATCCAATGGCACCCCATATCATCACTCTAGCAGATGGGCCAGTATGGCGATGACCAATGCAAGCTGGCAATGCGCGTTCTCCACGATGCCTCCAAACACGGATGTGGCCATCATTGTTCTGTATACAGAACCGAGATTCATCTGTAAAGATGACGTGATGCCATTCCCGCGTCCAGGTTCGTCGCTGATCACACCATTGAAGGCGCTCCTGTCTGTGACGCAGCGTCAATGGTATCCGAAGTCAAGGTCACCGTGCAGACAATCCATGCTGCTGCAAACCACGTCGAACTCTTCGAGCAGAAACTTGTTGCCTTGAAAATGACTCCATTTCTCGACTCAGGGTTCGTGACGTGGCTGTACGATCCCTTGTGACCATGCGGATAAGATGTCTGTCTTCTCTGCTGTTAGTGATGGGGGGTCGCTGAGATCCTGCATGACGTTTACATACAACATTTACATAACTATAATCAAATGAGGAATAAATAGGGTGGTGATACAGGGAAAATATTTCTCATAATTATTTTTTAGATACGAACTCATCCAAATATATTTTTATTTCAAAAACAGAGCATAAAATACAACTTGTCAGTAAAAAAAACATATTTTTCAGAGAAGCAAGAACTATTTGATACTATTACTATATGAATTACCTCCTAAAAGAAAATAAAACTGATAAATCACGAAAAATACGAAAAGAAAAAGTAAATAAAAGTTACCAACCTCCATAAAAAGATAAAATGAAACATGAAAATGTGTAAGCGTTATGTGTATATCCGGTGTGGACTTTATCCAATTAATATTGACTCGCTTCTCATGTAACACATATTATCTCATTAAAAAGATCATAATAAATAGAAAATGCTGTGAAAACAATTCAATAACCCTCTTTACTTTGTTCATATTTTGTTAGTTTTAATGTAATGCTAGTAATATGATGATAGTTTTCCTGCTGACTTGCTATTCTTTGAAAGTAGGGATCATTTTTATCGCAGCAGTAGGGATTTTCCTTTTTTATGTCAGCTTCTATTATTTAATAAATAATAAAGAAGTAATATTTATGAAAAATTAGGAAAGAGTTATTAGGAAATATCATTATTTAATTAACGCTCAACAAAAAAGATTTTTGAATAGTTACATGAATATACCATTTTTTTCTATTATATTAAAACATATATTAAATGCATTTAGTTCTTCTGAGATGAATTTGATTGTAAGGATTTTTAAAGCTACTAGATTAATTACAAGATAATTAATGTAGTAACATTTAGTTACGTCAATTATATCATTAAGTAAATTTTATTTTTGGACTTTTTTGCTTATTTCATTTTTATCTAAATATTTAAGTACGGATTGATTTTTATTGCAAGGTGAAGCGTATCTTCACCTTGCAATTAATAAAAATTTTCTTTGAAATTATTAAATTAGATTGATTATCCTCTAATATTAATATGATTTTAAACAATATAAGTAAATGAAATTTACTTTTTTATATTAATTTTTTACATAAAATTTTCATCACAGAGCCCTCGATCATAAAAATAGAAATGGGCAATATAGGCCTTGACCCCTAATAACTGTCGTGCCTTTGAATAAATAAAATCTTACATGTTTTATGAAAAATATGCCAATTTTTTTAAAACCTAATATCAGTTCTTTCATTTAATAGTCCTATTTACAATTAAGTGATTTGGTGTCAAAATATAGAAAATATTGTAATGTGATAAGCTGAAATGTAAAAATATTCAGAGTTATATTGCAGGTTATTATTGGGTTAATATGTTAAAGGCTTTTATTCAATAATAATGAAAAATATATCACTATTATATCAGAATCGCTTAGCTAAAAATAGAAATTTTATTTCAATTGCATTCGTTTTGATCGTTTAGTGCAATCTGCGCTATGTTAAGCATTTTAATTTTGAGATTTGATTTATAAAAGTTAATTTACGTGAAACAAATCTAGTAACACAAGTGTGTCTGTGTCTGTGTGTAGGTAGGTGGGTGGGTGGGTGTAACTTTTTCATTTATAAAAATAAAAGTCTAATATTTTAATAAAAATTCATTTCATAATTCAAGCAGCAAATCCTGTCAAATCATAAGGTTCATCATATGATAATAAAAATTCATATTGAGATACAATAAATATGATTTAGTGGTATATAGTTAAACTTTAGAATTCCTACAGAATTGAAATAGTTGATTTATTTCCTCTCCTTTATTTCATAACTTTTGCATAAAAATACAATAAAATATGATTGATTTTTATGAAGCTGACATTATATAATAAAACTGGAAGAATAATAAAATAGTATTAATTATTTGTTTTTTTAAATAATATTACATGTAATTAAGTAACTATTCATACTTCAACGCTTGTTTTTAAGATATTTATTCAATTTTTCTGTGCCTGATAATATATATTCATAAAAAGGTATGAATGCATATTTTCTATACTATTCTACTGAAATATGCATCATTTTATCCATTGTTTTATCTTAAATTTAATCAACAATAAATATATTATTTTTTTAATGAAATTTTAAGTACTAAATTCTAACTGAAATTTATAAAGTAAAAAAAATTATCATTATTTCTTTATCAATTAATTTCCCTCATTTCTTATTTTGTTACATCTTCAATATCTACGCAAGTATTCATTTGAAATAGATTCATACTTTTGAATCATTTAATTCTACATAAAAACTATATATTCAATATTTCTTTTCAAATACCACTTTTTAATAAAAACTATATTCAGAGATTAAATAGCTTCATGGTATGAAAGAAAATCCTATGTCTTAGTATATTTTTAATATTCTAAGAAATAAGATTGCACATTTTTTATAATTCACATTTACCCAATATTATTTATTAAATAATTTCGTTAAAAAATACAGATATCCAAACAATTTTTATTTATACAGAAACATATAGATAATTCATTAATATGAAAATATTCTAAGATAATCATAGAAGATGCGCACTATTTTAATTATATATATATATATATATATATATATATATATATATATATATATATATATATATATATATATATATATATATATATATATATATATATATATATATATATATATATATATATATATATATATATATATATATATATATATATATATATATATATATATATATATATATATATATATATATAATATATATACAGGGTGATTATAAAAAAACTTTGCCAACATCTGCACTTCTAGCGTCCATTCTATTTAACCGATTAAGATGATACTTCAAATATAGTTCTTTTGAGATATGCGCTCGAGATTCTGTGAATGGCAACACAGTGGCCCTCACGGTTACAGTTATAGTGACAGAAACTCGAAATTTTCGAATGGCAACGCCTACTTTTTAAGATCGCAAAATGTTCAGCACATGCGAAAACCCTAAATAGCGTTGAAACGGTACAGATATGTCCGAAAACCGACGTGTTATACACATACAAACAGTTCCTCAAGGCGCACGGAGGAATAATGCATACGACAGAGACAAGACACTGCTCAATGATGAGAACACATAGAGAAAAAAATCTTTATTAATTTCAAACATTTTCCACATGAGTGCCATCACAGGCAATTACGCATTGCATGCGGAAGACGGTGGACAATGTCGCTGCACGCAACATGGCACGAGGGATGTTTCCAATCTCACGCCGTATAGAATCCTTTAAGTCCGCCAATGTTTGAGGATTGCACAGATAAACTCTGGATTTGAGATAGCCCCAAAACCAGAAATCCATAGGCGTCAGATCTTGGGATCGTGCAGGCCACGGAAAAGGATAATAGCGTGAGATGATGCGATCACCAAAATGCTGATCCAGGAGCCTTTTAACTGACCTCGCTATATGTGGAGATGCGCCATCTTGCATCCAAACAATGTCATTGAGTGCATTCCGCCGACGCAACTCCGGTAAGACATAATTTTTCAGCATGGCTGCATACCGAGGGCCCGTTACAGAACATGTTGCAGGGCCAGTCGGGGTCGTTTCCTCAAAGAAGAACGGGCCCAGAACAAATGTAGCTGTAATGCCGCACCACGCAGTCACTTTGGCGTCAAATAATGGTACTGGCGCCACAGCATGAGGATTCGTCTCTCCCCAGTGCACACAATTCTTTGTGTTAATGCTGCCATTTAGGTGAAATGCGCCTCGTCCGTCCATAGTATGCGAAGTGGCCAGTCGTTATCCGCATCATATCGTAACAAAAATGCATTTGCGAAGTCCAGACGTTGTTGTGGGTCACCCGGCTCCAACATCTGGACGCGCTGGAACCGATAGGAAAACATGTGAAGTACCGAGCGCAAGAGCTTGCGGACCGTTGAGTTCGTAATATCCAACACGCGCGCTATGCCTCTTTCGGTTTCTGTGTGTCCTTCAGTCACTATATGGTGCACTTCCATGACAACGTCCTCAGAAACAGTTGGCCGTCCGGAGCGCTGTTTGTCACAGGTGCAGCCTGTATCTTCGAATTTCCGCACTAAATCACGCTGAGCTTGCAGAGTACATGGGCCGCGTCGTTGTCGATGATTGCGGCGATACACACGCAAGGCTTCCGCAGCGTTCATCCCATTTTGGTAATAGAGTTTGATCAATTCACCGCGAACTTTCCTAGGAAGACTCATATCGTCGGCATGTGCGAGTTCCCGAATGACGACTTCGCATAACCGCTTGGTATTTTATAGGTTTCCTACGCTGAATATCTGGCGACCGGCGTTCTGTGATTGGTTTCTTGACTCTGTCACATGCAAATTTATTGCGTGCGCCCAGATCGTGTTTTATTGGCCGGTTTTCAGAACTCTTTTTTGTGTTTGCAGAACACGTCCGTTTTTAGACATATCGGTACCGTTTCAACGCTATTTAGGGTTTTCGCATGTGCTGAACATTTTGCGATGGTAAAAAGTAGACGTTGCCATTCGAAAATTTGGTGTTTCTGTCACTATAACTGTAACCGCGAGGGCCACTGTGTTGCCATTCACAGAATCTTGAGCGCATATCTCAAAAGAACTATATTTGAAATATCATCTTGATCGGTTAAATAGAATGGACGCTAGAAGTGCAGATGTTGGCAAAGTTTTTTTATAATCACCCTGTATATATGAAGACGCTGAAGAATTTTAGAGAGTATGGTTTTGTTTTTCACTCAAGTATTATTGTTTGCACATTAGAACTAATTAAACAAAAAGTGTTACATTTTCGAAACACAAGCAGGCATGCATTGCATAAAAATCACAAATTTCTAAACAAATATTTGGTAGAAATTTAAAACAACCAAAATTAAACAAATGATATCCTACAAATTTTATTATCAACAGGTAGTTTTTCCAAATATATGTACTTGAGCATTTGGTCAACTTTAACTTGAACAAAAATAAAAAAGCGAACAATTGAGGAATTTATTTTTTCACAAGTCAAACATTTCGAATCGCGTTTCCATTACATAACTTTCACTGTTAACCTTTAATTAAAATTGTTTTTCATTTTTTTCATTAGTTTTTATTTTACTGAAACTTATTACTTATAGTCAGTATTAATGCATCAATATACAGGTGCTTTACAATAAAAAGAAGACATTAATTCAAATATTCAGAATTACACAAACGTTTTGCTAGAAAGGGATTATTCTCGTAAAACTTGTTTCTAATTTTGTGTTGCGATAAAGGAAATATCTGTTAAAAATTGAGTGAAAACTAAAATTATTATGTTCAAAATTGCTATTGGTTTTCCATTACACATCAACGTTATAGAAACACTCATTCAGCATTTTTTCCCTTCTTGTTCCAAAATACATGTTATATGTTTTGTATTTTAAGCCTTTCTAGAGAGAAAACAAATTACAAGTTATAATTTTATATACATTTTTATTTACAATGAGTGCTTAAGATATTCTTTGTGAATAATATAGTGAATATTTTTATAATATTCATAGAGTAAATATTTTTGTTTCGTTGTTTATATTTATGCATATATTAATAATGATAAAACTACAAGGAGCGTAATGACATGAATCAGGAATTAAATATCTTAAC
Organism: Latrodectus hesperus; assembly: GCA_037975125.1. NCBI lineage: Eukaryota > Metazoa > Arthropoda > Arachnida > Araneae > Theridiidae > Latrodectus > Latrodectus hesperus. Next base: position 43,421,198 of record CM075858.1, read on the forward strand.
ATAAAACAAAGAATATGTCCCTATCTTATGCACATTATTTATAAAAAAATAAATTTTATTGTTTAAAAACTATGTAAAAATGACACTTGTATATAGATTTCCCACTGATATATTGATTATCTTTAAGAGAAACAACATACAAAACACATTTGGAAAATCACTCTTTAGAAAATAACTTTATGTTTTACATTTATGTTTGAGGAAATAGTTTAATACTTTTGTTTCAAAATAAATTGTTTTGCCAAATTTTTATCCAGCGTATCATACAAAATTCACAATGCTCCACTAACATGAAATCAACCAACATTCTGAATTTTCATGTTTATGGAATTAAAGAAAACATATTTAAAAAACATGCGTGTGTGTACAGATATTTTCTTCTGGAATGAAAATATATGCATTTAACATAACTTATTAGCGAATAAATAATGAGAAATAACTTTTATAAGTTTATAACTAAGAAAGCACTATATATGTATTACTTATAATTAATAAGTTAAATGTGTTTTAAAAATATCATTGCAATGTGATACCTCTGAGTTGATTTCAAATTTTTTAATGTTTTTGTTTGTACTGATTATTAGCTCATATTGCCATCCACTCTGTCTAGTGGTCAGCGTGCCTGTCTACGGATAGGAAGGTCCTGGGTTCCAATCCTAGTTCGGTCATAGGTGTATTTCCTCGTTCTATATATCCTAACTTTGTCCTTTCTTTGCGTGAATGAATTATGAATGGTTGCCTATACCCTATAAATGGGTACCTATAGTATGTGTATACTGAGGAAGTCGGACTCCCCACCAAAGTATAGTTCAGTTGGAAAAGTGGAGCCGCGCACTTCATATTGTCAACCTAGCTGGCACAAGACAACAACTATATTAAGACATATATCTCAGACATAGCTCATTATTTTAAGAAATGAGAATAGATTTAATGCTTAATAAATTAAAAATTTAGCTATAATGGAAGATTGGCATAATTACACAAACTCGAAATCGTTTTGTAGATTTTAAAATACACAACTTCTTAAACTGAAGCCAAATACAACTCAGGATGTCCAGAATTATTATGTAATAATTCTTTGGAAATGATTTTTTTCAACTATAAGAAAATACATAGTCTTCATGTGTAGTTATTTAGGAGATTTTATGCAGTTATAACTGTGTTTAACTGTGAGTTATAACTGTGAATAACTGTAAATAAATCAGTCATAACTATGAATAAATTTACACGCATAACTTCGATCGTCATACTTATACCTACGCAAACTAACATTTTGAAAAATATGTAGCCAACTTATAAATTAGGAATTAAATAAAGTTCGGAAGAAAATATTCTTAAATTTTTTCCAACTAAGAAGACTATAAAATTTTATTAATATAATTTTTAAAAAAGGAAATGAATATATGAAAATTTTTTGAAATGCCATTAAATACTTTTATTTATATTTTATACAGTTATGTAAGCATTTTAAGTATGATGACACATATTGTTACGAGAACTTTAAATTAAGAACTAAAGAGGGTTTAAATAATTATATTTCAATTTATTTTCATGTGAAAAAGAGGGTATTTAAAAATTTTTTTTTGATTTTTAATTAATTTATAAATCTCACTATATTAAAAGTTATGCTTGCCTTTTCCTATTTTCGAATCATGTTAGCTACAGCATTTACTTTATAGTCTAATAAAAAAAGAAACTTTTCATGTGTGCTTTATTCATTTTAAAAATTTTATTACATCTTTATATAATTCACAATTTAGTAATTCTAAAATTACGTACACACTAATATATTTACTTTATTTTACACTTTAAATTAAATTAAGCAGCTTAAATAAATTTTTAAAAAATATGGAACTTTCAAACTTTTCCCTTGAAATTCATACAATAGAGATTCTTACTTCAAGCATATTTTATTAAGAAATAAATTAATTTTAAATACACAAAAACTTTTGTAACATTTTGTAATTCAGTTTTACAACTTCATTAAGGTTGTTGTTGCTATTGTTGGCTTATCCTCTTTAAAGATCTGACAATCAGATCAACTTCAATAAATTGTTGACAACTTCATTAATATTTTTATATAGCAATGTATTAAGTTGTTTATCAATTAGATTATTAAGTAAACATTTACTTTCAGCTTCATGAAACTCCTATTAACTTTTTCTGTGCAATCTTAAAAAGACATTAAAATAAAAATAAAATTTTACTTTTTAATAGGGAATAATTCTTGATGGGTGTTGATGTAACCATTTTTTGAAAACATATAATGATTGGCAATAATCAATTATAGATTGCACAGGTATGCACAATTTTCATGTAATTTTAATTACCTGTGGCCTAAATTAAGAATATACAGTTGCTCTAATTTTTCCAAATTTAACATAAAAAAAAACTGTAACTTTCCTCTCATTAACTGAAGCGATGGCAAAAAAGTAAAAGTATTTTTTAATATAAGTTTTTCATTTGTTGCCACAAACTCTTAAACATATTAGATGTATTTTAATAAAATTTTTAAACACCATATAGGATAGAGAAACTTGTACTTTAAAAACTTAATTGGATTACTTTTTCTGATCTTTTTTCGAAAATATTCTTTGTGAAATACTCAAAGATGTATGAATTAAATTTTTATATTATAATCTTTTAATTTAAAATCGTATTCAAAGTTTTATTTTTCTCAAAAATTTTTAGATTTTTAAAATAATGGAATTTTGTAAGATTAAAATATCAGAAGGAATTGAAAGGGAATGTTTAAAAAAAATTCATTTGATTGTTAACTATTATGTAATCCACTTTAGTTTAATTATTTTGCTTATATTTTGATATTTTCTAACCACTTTCTTTACATTTAAGTTATATTTTCTTTCTTGTGAGTTAATTCTGGGAATGGAGAAAATTTATTAGTCCTTTTAATAATTTTATTTTCCTGCGTAAGATTTAATTAAATAAATTAATATTAAATGTAATGAAACACTTATTTTACCTTACATTTGCTTAAGCTATGAAAAATCATGTAAATGATGAATAAATAAAGAATCTTAAAGTATTTAAAATAGATTTAATTACACGGTAAATATATTATTCCCTAATATAAACAGTTGAATAGAAATTGATTTATACCTCATTAATTTAGAATAAAGATTTGTTTACAAATATACATTCAATTATAGAGTAAATTAATAGAACTAGTCAGCAACTATATAGCTCATAATATAATCCACGATATGAATATTTAATATCATAGGGCGCATTGAATTTTTATAAAATTATATTTGTTAGATAAGATTAAGATTAATTCCCGCTAGAAAATCCTTTTTGAAAAAATTGTTTTGTTCAACGTATCATTCATATCATTGATATAATCTCGGTCTACCTTTTATAAGAATGTTGAGCGAATGCATAAAGGTATCGGCATAACTAATTTCATTAATGATACTTCTGAAAGAAGGCTTTTCAGTGTCTTCATACCAAGCTATTTCTTTGATAATAGTCCTTTGTTTTCAGTGGATTATACTCAAATTACAGATTAAAGCAATGTACTATTTATTTCATGTTATTTTTCAAATTGCATAAGCAATACAATTTTTAATACTATACAAAATGATTTAATTTAAAATGATCAAAGGTGCAAATGCTTTAAAGACTGGAAGCTCTTTTCAACACACTGATTAATTAAAGCAAAATTCGTATCAATTTTAGTTTTAGTGACTTATTTGCTCTCAGGATTAGTAACTCGATTTGATTTGATAATCATTTCTTTTCCCTTTTTTAACTCGTTAAATAGAAATCACCAATTCCTTATTTTTCATAAAAATATAAGTTACATTGAAATTTTTTTACTTCTTTAAAATTCACATTTCCATTAAATATAAATCTTTTAAATGAAACAAATTAATTTCTGCCACGCATTAATTTTCCTTGAGTTTATCGTTTTATAAATTTAAAGTTTGTGGGAAGAGCAATATTATTTCATAAGATATAGAGTTTCATAAGATTAATATTCATTTAAGAAAGCAATAAAGTAAACAGAAACATCGTATAGTTTATAAACTATAAATAAGGTAGTTCGAGAATAATGTGTGGGTGTGTACCTGCCATATTATAATATTAGTTATAATCTTGATTAAACTGTTCACTATTATCTCAAAATTTAGAAAGAACAATCCTTGAATTATATTTCTACAAATTTGTTTCAAAATAAACAGTAATTAATTTAAAAACAGTATTTTTAAGTTAAATATCTTTAAAATATACTTCATTGCTATAGAATAAAAATTCTGGTTACTTTAAAATAACATTGAATATCTTAAAAATATTAGCAAATTTGCTTACATGAAAATTATAGAATATCAGATGACGTAATAAAATTGCAAATAATTAAAGTTAAAAACAGGTTTTTATTTATAATTCATCTAAAAACCTCTGCATACCTATCAATAAAGATTAAGTATAAGTAATGAAAAAAGGAATTATATGTTTTAATAGTGTTTTATTATTATAAGAATATGCTGTGTATTTAATATGTACAAATAAAATAAGTTTTAATTTCAAAATATATTTGACGAAATGTGCATAATATTGAAGAAGTAGCCATGATTGAAATAAATATATGAAATTTAATTACGTACGCTACTGGCCATTAAAGTTGCTACACCAAGAAGGAATGCAAATAACAGAACGATATATATTGGACACATACATTATAGTGGAAAGAACAAGTGATTAGATTTACAGGAAATTAGGATGTATAGATCTTGAGAAATCAGTACCATGAGCAGCCACCTCTGGCTGCAATAACAGCATTTATCCGCCTAGGCATGGAGTCAAACAGAGATTGTATAGCATGTACGGGGATCTCAGTCCATGCAGCTTCAACACTATACCACAGTTCATCGACAGTAGTGGATGGTGAGTGATGGTGTGCCAATCGCTCGGCAACCATTGACCACACGTTCTCAATTGCTGACAAATCAGGAGAACGTGCTGGCCAGGGTAACAGTCGAACCTGTTCTGTATCAAGGAAGTTCAGAACAGTACGGGCAACATGCGGTCGTGCATTATCCTGTTGAAACAAAGCATTAGGTAGGCCTCGAAGTTAGGGCAGACCCACGGGCCTTAACACATCGGAAATGTAACAGTTGCTGTTCAAAGTGCCGGTAATGCGAACAAGAGGTGATCGAGACGTGTATCCAATGGCACGCCATACCATCACTCCAGCAGATGGGCCAGTATGGCGATGTCCAATGCAAGCTGGCAATGCACGTTCTCCTCGATGCCTGCAAACACGGATGCGGCCATCATGGTCCTGTATACAGAACCGAGATTCATCTGTAAAGATGACGTGATGCCATTCCCGCGTCCAGGTTCGTCGCTGATCACACCATTGAAGGCACTCCTGTCTGTGACGCAGCGTCAATGGTAGCCGAAGCCATGGTCACCGTGCAGACAATTCATGCTGCTGCAAACGTCGTCGAACTGTTCGAGCAGAAACTTGTTGCCTTGCAAATGACTCCATTTCTCGACTCAGGGCTCGTGACGTGGCTGTACGATCCCTTGTGACCATACGGATAAGATGTCTATCTTCTCTGCTGTTAATGATGGGGGTCGCTGAGATCCTGCATGACGTTCCGTATGATTGTCCTGAACCCATCGATTCCATATTCTGCTAACAGTCATGGGGTCTCAACCGACGCGAGCAGCAATATTGCGGTACGATAAACCACAATCCCGGTAGGCTATAATCCTTCCTCGATCAAAGTCAGACACGTGCTGATAGGCATTTCTTCTTCTTACTCGAGGCATTACAACAACTTTCTTTGCCGAAAACAACGTTGAAACGGAAATTGAGTATGAGAAAACTGCTGTCAAATCTCTGGTTTTATACACATTGTAGATGTCGCTACTGTCGCCTGCTTTGTATGAATGCGCTGAAAATCTAATCATTTGCATATCACAGCAAGTTCTACCTGTCATGCAAATTTCACGTGTGTGGTGTGCCGCTTTCCTGGTGTAGCAATTTTAATGGCCAGTAGTGTATATTTTTTCATGAATATTTTAGAAAAAATATCTAGTATTTAATAAAACATTAATTTGGTAGCAAACTCGATAAGTTGTTGTTGTAAATTATTGGTGAGTTGGAGACTATACGAGCTCCATCACCAAATATCTTAATGTTCTAAATGAGATAAGATGGAAATTCTAATCATCATACGATGTAGTAAGATTTTTTTTAAGATAGTAAGATTTTTTTAAGTTTCTATTCCAGAAAGAAAATTTTCAAAATTAGAAGCGAAGCCAAGCAACAGACCCCCATAATTGGCCTGAACAGAAACATTTCACATGGAGAATATAAAAGCCATAATCTATTTCATATATTCCAGCAGCCATTAGGTACCAGAAAGAATACTGTCTGGGCAAATTGTTCACTTTTCACGTATATAATATAGTTACCAAGTATAATCATGAAATACTAATTTCAAAATAATGAAATAATACAAATTGATTATTAAAATTATTGTTTATTATGTATGAATAACGATATTACATATCAAACATTTGGAAATAAATTCTAATATATATGAATCAAATTTTATTTCTTGGAAAGTTATTTTTAACGTATGTAATTAATAGGAAATGACTTATAAATCTCCCCAATCAATATTTACTGGAGATTTATTTATTAGAAAATGCATTACATTTCAACTTAACTCAATATTAATTAATTTATGAATCGTCTTGAAAATGTCTTAAGTTACAATTTCTTTGGATTAGTTTATAACCATAATTTTTGGAAAAATGTTAGATATACGTAAGCAATTATTTGAAAAAATAGTTTAGAAAAATTTAAAACACCTTAGGAACTTTTCACAAATTTAAACTGCTAAAGCTGTCGGCATAATTAATAATGCACAAATATTTTACCTATCTTATATATGACAGACACATCAGTTAAGAAAAACCCGCAAACTAAAAATAATAATTCTAAAATAAATATGAATGAAAAAAGTGAAAATTATATATACGTTTGCAAACATATATTTTTTGGAACACTAAATTGTCGCTATGCATTAAACGCAACAGAATATATGTATAAAATATGACATATAAAATGTCCCAGTAAAGACATATCAAACAGATTAAGAAAGAGATATTTTTTTCCAAGCAAAAATAAATGCATTAAACAAAAATAAAACAAACTTTATATCATATATAATCTTCAGAATACACATGTGATGTAAAATTTGCTTACTACATTACTACATAAATTAAAACCATTCAATATTTCCTATGATCTAAGCATTCCAATTTTACTAGTTTCCTAGCTGAATAATCTTTTATCTGGGTACATAATTTCTGCATGCATATATATATATATATATATATATATATATATATATATATATATATATATATATAATTTATGTATATATAAATATATATATATATATATACATATATATATATATAATTTATATATATATATATAAATATATATATATATATATATATATATATATATATATATATATATATATATATATATATATATATATATATATATATATATATATATATATATATATATATATATATATATATATAATTTATATATATATATATATATATATATATATATATATATATATATATATATATATATATATATATATATATATATATATATATATATATATAAAGAGAGATAAACGTCATATTCAAATGAATGCCACATTAAAAAAAACTTACTCAAAACACATGAAAACCACGGAACTTCTTTCATAAATTACGGTACTTTTCAAAAAATATAAAGAAATGAAATCAAAACATTTCACAATAATCCTTATTTAAAAATGAGCATTTAGAAAAGGAATATAACATTTAATCAGGCATATTGGAAAATTGCTTCGCATAAGAGAAAGAGTAAAATGAGTTTGAACAAAATATAAAGAACAAAATATTTGACTTCTAATGAAAATAATGTAAGATTTTCAAAAAAAAAATACCCTATTCTTAAAAAGCTCTTTTCACTTTTATTTATGAATTTTTATAGAATTTAATAATTTGATAAAAATTCATCTACAATATATTAACTTATTTGTTCTACTTTACATACTTTAAATAATATATATTTTTTGAAATTCTGTAAGAAAAGATTTTAATGATAGTTAAAGCAATAAAATTTTTTTTATTTTTGAATAGCGTAAAAATGAAATCAATGTTTTCTTTTTGATTAATGTTTCTATTTAAAAATTTCCTCTTTAATAATTTGATGTATTAAATGTTGACAATCAATAAAATTCCAGCATACTTGTGTCTATTACACATATTTTAAGCATTTTTTCTATCATTACTTAATGCTCAACTATATTTAATATTTAGAAGGTGTATTTATACATTTTGTTGCATTAAATTTAAAAATACTTAAATAAAGATTTTACAACTGCTTTTACTTTAAATAATAAAAGAAACTTTTTACAAACAAAACATTTTAAAACATTTTTGAGTAGAATTTATTGATTTAAATAAAATTTAAACTTTAAGAACGCACTTATTCAATGTAATACATAAAATATAGAATAATTTAAAAAAAATAAGTAGAATTTATATAACAAGATATTTTTGAAAATCCAAATGGAGTACTTTATTTTCATGAATATTTAAAATCCCGTTCTTGATATTTTTGAATAATTTAATATCACGGTTCATTTAATGTTAAAAATCTGCAATTTTTTATAAAATTGCACATCACCAAGCGCTAATACTTTTTAGATAGAAAATGAAACTACTTTATTTGAATTTTGGCAGTTTAATATATTTCAATGTATTTATTTGAGATATTTAATTTTTCTAAAATCTAAGATCTAAAATTTTTAATATTTTATTCAAGTTTGTATAACTTCTATATAAAAATATAATTTAATGTTCCGTTGACATTATATTTTTCGAAGTCTTTTGGTAACTATCAAAAATTATATTTATACGCTAAATAGAATTAAAAAATGTGCTGTCATATTTAATATTGAATAATTTAATAGTAAAATATAATATTTACAGTTTCAAGTACATCAAATTCATAACCAAGTATTCATCAAAATATCAGTCTAATGTAATGCATAGATTGCTGAGTTAAAGATAAATTTGTTATATCTAGCTATATATAATAATATCCTACTAATTCATGTTCATTAAATACTTAAATATCAATTTTCAATCAAATAAAGCTCAAAAAATTCTTAAATAATTTAATATCAATTTGCCGAGGAAGAATACCGATTCCGTATCTTAGCTCTAAAATAAATCATAACGGTTTAATTGAATTGAGATCTGGTAAGAGAGTGGGCTAAATTAGATGCTTAACTTCACCCAAGTGTACTCTAAGCCTTGATTAGACAAACTCTTCGGCATGGATAAGTACATTTATAATTCTGAAAAATTTCATCTATTGTAGAAAACAATTTTTAATCATAGGATGGACTGAGCCAGCTAAAATTTCTCTACCCTCCCCTACGATCCTTCTTTTCAGTGTTAAGATTAATCCGGCAATGAACTACAACACGACTCCCTATATCATAACAAATCAAACTCCAAGCTTGACAGTTGAAAGAAAATAATCACTCTCTAGCGCTTGTACAGGTAAATTAAGATTAAAAAAAATAAGTATAAATTGTTGACATACTAATTTATTTATAAAATGCTATTTAATGAATGTGAGTTTTAGTTCACTGTGTAGAGGAACAATTAGGTTATTTTGCAAAACAGATTTAAATTGTCAAAAAAAAACTGGTGTGTTAAAAATATAATAGCGCCAAAATATAACAATATATACAGTCCATAAGTTTATCTATAATTCCTAATGTGTTGGAATTGTGTTTTTTTTTTGTGATCTTTATTGTAGATACATTCAATTTATTCTGAAAACTTGCAAAGATGTTTCATTAATGATTACCTATTGCTCCCAAATCAATTTCTAAAAGGTTATCTGTCAAAATTTTAAGAAAATATTAATGCAATTAATAAAATAAGTAATTATTTAAATTAAAAGTTCATATTTTCATGAACTTTTTTTATAAAGAAAATTAATACATTTTCGTAAGTTATGTACATATCAACGTTTTATGCATTTTCTAGATATCCAATATTAGATTTTGAAGTTTGTTAAACGAACTTCTTAGATCATCAAATTTTCAGCAACATTTATTCTAAAATGGTAATCAAAAGTTAAAAGTTCACTTGGTTAATCATCAATTATTCACATTCAACAGTTTGCCAAAATATCCGATTTTTGCAAAATGTGTCTCTGAATGCACGAAGTAACTTTTCATTCAATGAAATAACCATATTGAATGATATCTTTTGGATTTCAAAAATAGAAAAATAAGATAATCTATATAAAAAAGCTAGGCTAAATAAAGCTAGAAAAAATCAATAAAACATTTTTTAGGATTGTAAAGATTACATAGAATTGCAAATGCAATAAATTTTTTCTAAATTGATTCTCGTATTACAATTAATACGAAAGTAATAGGATGCAAAAAAAATGAAAATTTTTGGAATCAACGAAAGTCATGATTACTTTTTTGATAGTCAAAATAACAGCCTTAGATATGAATTCAAAGCAAACAAATCTAAATATGTAAAATCTTTTCGGAACTTTACTGTATTTTTTATTACAACAAATCAATTAATAATAAGAAAATAAATGAAATTCTAGTATTATTAAATACCGTAATTTCATTTATTCTCACTTTTAAAAATATTCTTGAGATTGTATTCATGGAACAGAACATCTAACCTAGAGATGTTTAATTTCAAAAAAAACAATATATCCATTTAAATTGTATACAAATATCATTTGCATGCTACTAAAATAGAATTTTCATTGGTTTCTCTGGTTTGCTGATTTTCCGTATGAAGTCAAATGACTACCGAACTACTAGCTATATAGTTTGTACTACGGTCGACATTTTAATATTTCATAAGTTCACTAATAGTTGACGTTTGAAGCAATTTGGGATATATTTTAAACTCTCTGCAGAATTATCCCGTTCTTCTGAAAGAAATTCAGCATCGAAACACAAATCAAACTTTAGAATAGTGATCTGAGAATTGTTTGTGTCTTCAATGAAAAAAGTTTTTATTTTTATCATTTATTTATTTTGGATATAATATATTTGTGCAAAATAAATAACTAATGATAAAAAAAATTTTCATTACAAAATATGTGTGTGTTTGTTTGTTTTGTGAATAATAATACATTTTATTAAGATAGGAAACACAAGTTCATAACCTTTTAAGTAAAGGACATAAAAGAAACTAAAGAATATTAGTAAATTATTTAGCATTCATGTATCAATTTATTTACAAATATAAATTAATCTTTATTTAATCATAAGAGTGTTTTAAAATTAATCAACTATAATAATCAATAGTTTATATTCTATTCTTCATAAACGTAATAAATATATTAATCATACATAATAAATATATTTATTGGAGTATAAGTTCTATTTAATAAATGCATGCATTTCGTCTAAAAATAATATATAAATAAAATAAATTGCATGAAAATAACATATTATAATAAAACATAATAACAAGAGCAAAACTTTCAACATATGATTTTCCTTTACATGAAATCTATTTGTACAAAATAGATAACCTTATATCGCAATTGTATAACGCAGCTCATTTTCAAAAGAGGATTCTTTCACATAAATTTATGGTATTAATTTAAAATTTACAATAATTTTATTAAATATTGTACGCTCTAATTCATTTGACATACATTTAGGAAAATTAGGATCAGAATTAGAAGGGTCGAATTAAGTTATTTAAGTCAAAAGTCAATGTAAATGGCAAATCAAACCAAATAAGAAGAGAGCTGAGAGTGAATTGAAATTATGTTTTTTGCTTAACTCATCCTATTTCATCACAGATAATCACAATTAAGGAATAATGTCCAACTAAAAATCACAATCTAAACCAATTTTCAGAAAATTTTGAAAAATATTTGAAGTGCAAATGTGTGTGTGATACAATGATTTATATTTAAAGGCCAATTATATATTAGCTTAAGGTGAACCTCTTGTACAATAGTTATAATAATTTAGTACTATTTTGTTAAATAAATACATACAAAAAGTTGAGTGTTGACCACAACTAAAAGTATATATGAGACAAATATTTTTGTTTTTTAAAAATCAAAGGTACAAAGAACAAAGAATGGTAAAAGAAACAGTAATGCCTCTCAATTTTATGTAATTTATATTACTATGTAATTAATGTTATTAATATATAAAGTAATTTTAGGGACTTATAATTCTTGGCATACATAATAAATATTTCTTATTTACCTTTTTAATTGCTTAACTCCATTGTTGATAATACCATAAATTTCATATTTATCAAGATTTAATTATAACTCTTTATTTAAGTTAATATTATTTTTGATACATCTGTACTCACGGTATTAAGCTTGGGGAAATTCGTGTGTTCTATATTTCATACATTAAACTATTATGCGAATATAAAGGATTTGTCATACATATATATATATAAATATCTATAAATGCGTTTATACATGGATGGTCAAAAATAATGGAGAACACTCGCTGAAGACAGTGACTTCCATATATGATAGTATGGGAATAAATTGAGAAAGTAAAAAACATTTCCTTTTTGTTCTACATTATTGTTTATAATCTAAATAGTGTCCGTGGGTGTGTTGTATATCATTTTTTGTTTACTTTCATTTTAGGTGAGGCTATAAGGAGATAGAGTTACAAAGAGAGCAAATAATGGTAGCCCATCTGATCAGTGCATCGTTAATTACAATTGCACAGTTGTCGAAAGAATCAATTAGAATAATTTTTATAAAGGTTATAATAGACTATAAAGACTAGGCAAAATAACATTCATGAGATAAAGCTGTGAAAAAAAACTAATTCACTGTTAAAGACAAATGAACATTAAGGAATATTGTGTGACCACCAGAAAGATCACAGTGGCGAAAGTGACTTCTAAATTGAACGAACATATACAGAACACAATATCCATCGACACAGTTTAAAACAAGTTGCATTAATAAAATATTCAAGGTAGAGATGCTACTGTAAAACCTGCGGTGAAAGATAAAAATTAGAAACAACAAACACTGTGGTGCATGAACCATTAGACTTGGACTGCAGATCAATAAAAACAACTTTTTTTTCACTGAATCTACTAGTTTATCTTCATTATCCAACATGAGACGGATTCATTTGGAACGAGCCCCCACCCATGCTTACAACTTAAACTCTCTTCTTCCTACAGTGAGCAGAGTGATACAAGAATTTACTGGAGTCGAGCATGGGACTAATTCCATAATGATTTGGAGCCTCTTCCCGTTGTTTGTAGTGAGCCTTTTTTGCCACTTTACATGGGTAAGTTACTAGCACTGATTAAGTCACCCTTTTAACAAACCAAATGCATTCTATGGAGTAGATATTGTTTCCAAAATAAAACAAAGTAACACTTTTTGAAGTATAATAAATAGCAACATATTTTATATTTAAAGAAATCAAAATTGCACACACACACACACACACACACACACACACACACATATATATATATATATATATATATATATATATATATATATATATATTATATATACTTGAAAATTATATTAAAATCCTATTAACACCCATTTCATATTTTAAACATTGTAAATAACGTGTGTTTGGGGATTATCATTTCACGCATATACCACCTATATTTCATTTTTATTAATTATTTTAATTTAACATGAATAATAAATAATTGTATACCTAATAATGGATTAAAATAATAGACTGACATTAGTTAATTATTTAACTTTTGCAAGTCAGCAAATAAATAACACATACATTGATACATTCATTACTGTCTACAAGATTTTTTTCCTCATAATTAACTTGTATTTGTACATATCATAACAATTATTTTCTTCAAACTAAATTTTATGATATGTAATTTTATTATTCCATTATAAATTCTTTCTTTTATGATTAGTATGAATTCTATAAGCTGCGTTAATTAATATCTCTTATTCTTCATCTCACATCTTCTTTCACAACAATATCATTTATTGATCTTATGCTATTTTTTCAGTGTTAATCTTTATTAAATTTACGTAATTATATGCATGGAATATTAGATTCCTGGCTTGCTTAACACTCCTATGGTAAAGAAAATTTAAGATAAAGAATAAAGAATTCGGAATTTAAGTTTATTCCTAGGCATTTATATATTTTTACTATTAAAATTGTTACCATAAACTATTCAAGTTATTTTTCTTTAAAAGTTTTGCCTTTACCATAGCTGAAATACTTGGCTAAGTTATAGGGAAAGTCACTCATATATCTACTGTAAAAGAGCAAGTGATGCTGAATTTCGAAAAAAATCACTGCGAGGTTTTTTGTGGAAGAAAATTTCAGTTGAAAGCTTTAAAGTATGAATATTTTATGTCAACTCAAATATATTCTCTCAAACTCCCACTCATTATTGATTTTTTATATTTAAAAATGAATGAAATTTAAATGCAAAAGGCTCTGGCTAACATGAAGCAATTGTTTTGTTTTTTTTCTTAGGAACAGATACTCTGATCAACTGAACATTCATTCTTGATATATATATATATATATGTGTGTGTGTGTGTGTGTGTGTGTGTGTGTGTGTGTGTGTGTGTGTGTGTGTGTGTGTGTGTGTGTGTGTGTGTGTGTGTGTGTGTGTGTGTGTGAATTTGAGTTTCAACTAAGAGGGAGAGTTCATGTGTGAATATGTATATATATATGTTGAATGTATATATATATATGTATATATATATGTTGAATATGAATTTACTGGTTAGTTTATAAAATCTCCAACTCATAATGGGGAATGTCATAAAAGTCCCTAACTTTACGAAAATTCATTCAGTTTGTGCAACTGCTTTGCTTCTATCAACACGTGACAGCCACGTACTAAGAAAACAGTTAGTTAGTAAAGTGGTTTTCTGACGAAAGAAAGATGATGATTTGTTTGAAAAAGTTAATAATAGTAAAAAAAAAGTATAGGTGGGAGAAAACGGGAAGATTATGAGAGACTAAAAAGATATGATGTAATGAAAGTAGGCAATGTTGAAAAACTTATCTTTCCCGTAAGTAAAGACAGCTCCAATATTAGATTTTACGTGTACTTTGAAGAAATTTTTGCCTATTTTTATTTAACTTTTATTTAATTTAAATTAATTTAATTAAAATAACTTCAAAAAAAAGTACAAAAACATTACTACCGAAGAAGTCATGATTTACTTAAATTTGTGTGAAAGTTGTCAAAAAAACCAAAAAACAAGGTACCTAAGAAAGAACTTGTCGTTAGGCTAATGGTCTTTCAAGAGATGAACTCAAGATGCCAGGTGGACCTAATTGACATGCAGTCACAACAGATAATGACTTTAAGTTTATATTTGTCTATCAAGACCACTTGACGAATTTCGTACCGTTGCGTCATAAAAAGCAAACATGCAGAAGAGGTTGCATGCCATCTAATTGATATTTTAGAACCCTCAGTGTACTGTAAAGTGACAACGGTAATAAGTTTAGTAACAAAATCGTAGAAGCTTATGCAATGGGGCCGGATCTGAAAATTGTGCACAGAGAACCTAGGCACAGCTAGACTCAAGGTTCGATATAACGTGCAAACCAGGATATTGTGAAAATATGCTAAGTTCTTGGTTGGAAAGCAATCACACCAGTAAATAGTCCGAAGCGTAACGTTTTGTGCAACTTATGAAAAATTTAGCATTTCATGAAGGCGTAAAGTATTCTCCTTATGAAGCAATGTTTGGGACGCCTGCAAAATTTGGCTTGAAAACATCTTCGTTCCTGAACGACTTTATCGAACATCTTAGAACTGAATAAGAGCTTCAGGAATTAACCGAGACAGTTAATAATGCTTCTGAAAACACCAATAGCGAAATAGAAAATGTTTCTAATATGGACAATAACGATCTATTTCAAAATGACCCTCCATCTGAAGTTAATTTTAAGACTTAAAAAGAGAATGAAGCAACGGTTTTCTCTAATCCAGACAGATATTTTATCCAGGCAAGAGCAAGTAAGGAAACATAGAATGAGAGCTAATGAAGGTTTAGAATTGCAAGCAAAGAAAACGTTGAAGGTTTCAAATCTTTAATTTCCTGCTGGTAAAGTTGGTGACACAGTGAAACTACGAATACCAGACGTTGACAGAGCAAGAAGTGATCCCCCAAATTTATTAGCGGTGATATTAGGAGTTCAAAATGAAGAGTTGTATCAGTTAGGAACGACACGAGAAAGACTTTCACAGCTGTATACCAAAATTCTGTTCACAATTTGTGAAGAAAAATTTATTTTTCTTGACAATGTTCTAGATCTAGCAATATCACTTCGAGAATACGTTAAAAAGATATCTCTATCTGGAGGTCAGGGATATCAGTGATGTGTTTGTAAGGGACAATACGAGTCTAATAAGTGCAAATGTAAAAAATCTGGTTAACTTTGTAATTCTAAATGTGTCATATTAATGTAACGTGCTTAAATAAACAAACTTAAAATATTTAGTAATTCGTAGTAATAACATTCAACGTTATTTGAAAAAATAATTTTTTTCCCAGAATTTGGGCTTAGTTTGTTTTTTATATGTAACAGCTTGTTTTTTTATGTGCAACTGTTTTGTATAAACTCATGTATGTATATATATATATATATATATATATATATATATATATATATATATATATATATATATATATATTGCATTTTTTTCATTTCACACTTGTCAAGCCCTTATTCAAATTTCGTTCAGGATAAATAAATGTATATGATCTAAGATAGCCATTTATTGACTTTTTAATTGTAAAATATAAAATATTGTAATTCGTGGTCTCTTACGCCATATTGTCCAAACAAAAAATATCTTTCTGGGTATTAACTACTGAAAGAAACCTAAATTTGGACTAAATTAAATTGCACTATTCTACTGGCCCAATAAGTCATGATATATATCACATTTACATACATTATATATCACATTACGAGTCGGATATTTCCCAAATTTAGTGGTGATTTTGATGATAAGTGCAAATGTAAAAAAATCTGGCAAGCTTTGTAATTCTAAAACAGTCTAATACGTCTAAAGAAATAATCTTGCATGTAAATGCAAATAATAGAATTTTCTCCCATAGACCATTTCCATGGGTTTACTTATTTCTACAAAATAATCCGAATTTATTACCTTCCCCATTACAAAGTTGGGTATTTTATAAACTAACCGGTAAATTTGATAAATATGAAATAATTTATGATATTTACCAAATTCAGTGGTGATTGTGTAATTACCGGTAGTTTTACATAACCACGGATTTTTTAAGATGTAGAAAGAGCTTTAACAATATAAATAAGTTACTATCGGGTGGAAAAATATTAAACTTCAGGGATGAATGAGAATTCGTAAAAATGAATTACTTTACTAATTGTTTCATTTTTTTTCTTAAATGTATTCTTCATGATGATCTTGTTTCAATATAAATTAAGTATTTTCATTCTTCCTCTTACGTAATAATGATTTTAATATTAGATGTTGATATTTATGTAAAACTTTTTGCAGAATGATAAATATATATATTTGATCTTTAAATTATACTGAAAAAAAATTGTAAAAGTTTACATCATGTGTTTTAACTAATATATATAAATGTAGCACTCAATTTTTAATTAATTTTTATTTATAGAATAAAGTTGACGTAGAAAAAACACATCTCCCAAGAGAGCTAAATTTTTTCTCAGGCAAACACTTTTATGTTATAAAAATAATTTACTTTTTTTGATTTTTTCCTATGAATGATAACATTTTTGTTGATTAAATTATTTACAGTTTATTTTTACTTTTAATCAATATAATAGACATAAGTAAAGATTTAATGGAACTTAATATTTTTTATAATTAATTTTTATAAAAAATGATTAACATCATAGGTTTTAAAATTACTATATATATTTTCTATAATATAGATTGATATGTTAATAATAAAAAAATCTAAAATACTAACGTGTAGTATAATGATTCATTTTTAACAATGTTTCACATGTTTTTTCCAAAATAGCAATCTAAGGTTTTGAAATATCATGAGACTAAAACGGGGAAAATTTAAAATTAAAATGCTCAGAAAATGAATCAATTTTTAATTTTAAATACAGTATATTCATATGTTTCAAATCATGATGTTTATTTTAGCAGGAAATTAATAAATGTAAAGAAATTTGCAGCTACATTGAAATATGCTTAAATAATCTTAAATTTATATTGGTGATGAAGTAGCAAATATCAAATCTATTGCAACAAATGTTAGATGTGTGAAGAAACATACTCTGAAAAGGAAATATCCATTTTTCTTACAAAGCATCTTCAATTTTCAGTTTTAATTCTTAATCTGTTATTCCATAAAAATGCCTGTGGAAGCATCTTTGAAGCAAATTTTTGAATAAAACAGAAAATTTACATCATTAGTACCATCTAAATTTTAAGTACCATCTAAATTTTTGTTGATCATTTAATTAAGTTTACAAATTTTTCTAGAAATTTTTAATCAAGTTCTGAAACTTATTGCTTATTAAAGTATATTTTTCTACTATCCGGCCACTTAAGGAAACTCACTGTAAGTGGCAGGGTCATCCTAATTAAACTTAAGTTATTCCATCAACTCGATTTTCGAAGGATCTTCAGCACTGTAAGAGGAGGAATTTATGGTAACTAATTTAGGAGGGCACTCAGTGGATGTGCCATCATTGCCCTGAAGATGCTTTGAGTCTTCGTTATTTAAAAGCAGAGACCAAGTAGAAAACCCCCAGACTTGGCCAACTATCCACACAAGAATCATTTCTCATGGAGGACATTGCGACCTTTTTTTAAGTGCCTCAGCCACCGTTAGTGATCAAAATAGGTTTTCGGTTAAGTCGGAAATAGAATTCCCTATCTTCAGTTTATGAGAACAACGAGCTTCCCAATCAAGCTACCACGGCCCCCCACTTACTGAAATAACTTACCGTTTACTTTGTATATTTATGACATTTTTCCAGTATTTTTCCCCCTCTTTAAGCAGTGATTAGTAAAATGAATATTGATAAAATATTAAATAAATACTAAGAGGAAAAAAAAAAAGAAAAACTATATAAACGAAAGGATAACACGAGAAGTGGGTAGAACAAAATATTTTCTCAATTTCTTTATATATTGAACCAAAGGAACAATTTTTAATTATTATTTAAAGAAAAAAAATTAATTTTAAAATAATTATTAAAGAAAACAGTTTTAAATTAATTTTAAAACTGTTGTAATTTTAATGGTTAAAAATCTCATTCCATTGTGAAAAAACATGAAAAAGTTTGAATAACAACTTTTAGAGCAAATTACTAACATAATATTTTACTAAAAAGACCAGTAAGCTTAGAAATATAAAATTGTAAATACATTTCTTTAAAATAGCAAAGTGGATGAACCGGGTGAAACAGAGATATAGGTAAATATTAGCGAGATCAATTTCGCAGCATCGAAGAAATACGAAACGTTAGAAAAATATGCGTGTAAAGAAAAAAAAAAAGGCTCAAGTATTCTTTAGAAAAAAACACTTTTTGGTAGCTTCTTTTCAGAATAAATATTGTTAGAGAATTAGAATTTGTTTGTTCCTGGGTTAGAGAAAGCATCTACTAAGACTCAAATGTGAATTGAATAGGAAAATATTGGAGTAGTAAATTTGTTTATTCACTCATATAACATTTATACCCAAGTAATTATAACAATTTTATTTCAGCATGAAATTAAAAAATGGAAAGGAGTTTACTGCTACATTAAAATATGTTGAATTAATAGAATTCTTATATTTATATTGGAGATAAAGAAGCAAATATTAAATCTGTTTTAATAAATATTTGATGTATGAAGAAACACTCTGTATAAGATAGTTTTATATATTACAACAAATAGTTTTAAAGTGAAAATAATCCTAATTTTACTGAAAAATATTTTTATTTTGATTTTCTACCCGAATTAGCAAACAAATTAGTTTCTAAAGTTACATACTTAATTTTTAATAGCTTGACTTCAAATTTCATTTCAATAATATTAACTTTTACATGAAATTTAACTATATCGATTATTTGATGAAATATTTACATTTTTACTTTTAAATTAAATTATTATTTTGCTTTCATAAAGAAAAGTTTTATTTCCAACGGTGGGCGCTTGAGAGGAATAAAGAAAAGTAGATAATATGTTTTTTAAAATATTATATGTTCAATTATAATTTGTGGATTATGTGAATAAATTATTTAATGAAAAGCCTCCAGTAAAAAAAAAACCGTAACAGAAAGGTTTTTCAACTATTTTATCAATCTATTGTTTCTTGTTTCGGCGGTTGGTATTTATTCTTATTTAAATATAAGAACATTTAAATATTTTATCAATACTTATTTTGCGTAAAATCAATTGACATTTTGCATCAATTTCTTTTTTAATTTATTTGTTTTCTTCCTTATACATATGAACTATTTAATAGTTCACTAATTTAAATGGCTATTTACGCTTCTTTTAATTTATACAATAATATGAAATGAATAAAAATTCTATTTGTTTCTCTAAATTAAAATTTACTGTGGCTAGTAGAAAATAAGGTCCTTTTATTACAATAAATGTAAATATTTGCAATAAATATTCCGAATTTTGATTTTATTTCCTAATTTTCCAATTAATATAATATATATAATTACAATATTTTACTAGTTGTTTAGTATTACTGTGGTTATTATTTTTTCATATAGTAGCTTTTTATTAAAATTCCTGGTAATTTTACAACCCATTTTTATATCAACATAAGAAATGAAATAATTTCTTAATCTTAGTTAAGACTTTCACATTTATTCCGTCGGGGTTTTCTTATAGTGATTTTAAAGATTTAAGAGATATACTTGTCCATGACTTACGAAAATATATATTTGAAACTATAAAAGAAGAACAAGTTTTTTGATGTGGTACGCTTGTACTAATTTAACTTTCTGTATATGTGAAATTTTGTTATATTATGAAAGGAGATTTTATAAATATATATTTATATGAATTTGTTAACTTTTTATAGTAATTCTATTATTTTATTTTATTGTTTTCTTACTATAACAAATATTTTTGACGTTTTATTTTCAATATGAAAAAACATCTTGATGGTATTACTAAAATCATTGCAGAATGCATTAATAATTGAAAAATAAAAATATTTTAAAAAACCATAGAGCATAAGTAATTCCAATATTTTTCAAACTTCAAGACATAGCCTAATCGGTATTCCGGCTCTTAACTCATCCTCCTTATCTCGGAAGACTTGGCAAAAGTTGGAATTCATCCTTTTTCTTTCAGTAGACAATAAAAATCAATGAAGTGTACCTTCTTTAATCGCGATGATAAACTATAAAAAAACATCACTGCAAAAGAAAGATTTTCAAGAAAAAGTATTCTTTTAAATTTTTAAAATGAGTTTCCTTTTCAAAAATATAAAAGATTAAAGTGATTGTGTTTCTTTAGTTTACACTGTAGTAATTTATTAATGTTTAATAAAATATATAAATTACGAAAGATGTAAAACTGAGCTGAATATAAAAAACAGTTAAGTCTTGCAATATGCCCGGAATTATTAAAGAAATATATTTTAAAAAATATCAAGAGCTGCTTATAAATTATTATCTAAACAGTCTTCTTCAAAAGATAAAATTATATTTATAACAGCAAGATTCTCACCAGAGTTTCGTTTTAAGTAATTGACTATGCGCTTTTATAAAATTTGTTTAGTATTTCTATATTTTTTTCTTAAATTTTTAAATCCAATAATTTAAAATATATTTTTGTACAGTATATTTGCTGTGTATTTTTCAATTTTCTCGTAAATGTATTTCATAGAAATTCAGCATTTCATGATTCATTGTTTCAATAATATTAAATTAGTTTCGTTTTGTGTGCGGTTATGTAATTTTCATTTTCAGACTTAAAGTAAACATAGTTTAGCATATATAAATAATCATAACAATTACTATAAATGTGTACACTACGTTATTTTTGAAGTTCAAGTTTTTTAATCTTTACTTATACTTTTTTTAAAATATGTAGGTAAGATTATTTATAATATATAAATGAGATAAAATATTAAAAACTGCATAGAAAACACTAGATTTTAGTTGTGTTATGAACTTATTTAATAATTATCATTATTGAAAACAAATAAAAGTGTTAAAAAAAGTCGAATTATTTTTTAAATTAATCGAACTTTTTTTTATATCGAAAATATATACTTTTCAAACCATGATAAGAAAAAAATGGCTTTAATTACATGGAATTTACATTACTTTAAAATTGTTTAGTTAGAATATGATGGTCAATTACATATGCACTAACTAGTCATGCAAAAGATAAAGTCAGATTTAAGTTTGTTGTTCTATTTTCTCATTTTTATTTATATATATTTTTTTTTGTTCATATTCAGTATTAAAATAATTTGAGTTTCAACTGTTCTGGATTTCATTTTGAGAGAACAATAAATGTTATATTCAGAAAATGGATCAGTCTGAAGACATACATTTGTCAAAGTAATTATCATGTTAAACGTAACTATATAAATCATACATAAATATCATTTGTGGATTGGAAGGATAATATTGCAACCATTTCATTTCAATTGTTACTATGATAAGAATTTTTAATCCTAATGCTTCAAAATTCAAAAACATGTTTCTCGACAGCTTTTAAAATTAATATGCTAATTATTTTTAAGTATTTAAATCTGTATGCAGTATATGCATTTATTTTTATTCATCTTCAAAAAGTATTTTTGAAGTTAATTGAAAATAAATGCATATATCTAAGTAATAAATACAAATTCACTCATTAGAAAATGCATATTTACTCGCTATACTTGTATATTAAACTCATTACAAAATACATTCCAATGTTAAGAGATTCTGATTCTAGTATGCATATGCATGATATTAGTGTGAAAGAAAGACAATAATTGTCTGCTGTCATTTATCATTTAATCCATGAAATGCTTGATAAATTATTGAGCTGTTGTGTTAATGAGTGAGGTTAAAATATGTTAATTTAAACCCAGTAAAATGATTAAGTTGATTGATTATGACCTTCAATGTTTAAAACTCATAACTAACTCGCAGTACTTTTATAGAAATTATTATACTCGAATTTTGAGAGGTTTATATTTGATGATAAAATTGACCAAAAACTAATGGAAAAGCTGTCTTAAAAATAGAATTATAAAAGACAATATGTATCCAGGGCCGGCCCCAGGTAAGGGCGATCAGGACGACCGTCCGGAGCGCAATGATCTAGGGGCGTCAAAATCATGGAAAATGAAAATAAACTGATAAAAAAAATAAGTTACAGGCTTTTATAAAATACACTAAAAAGTAAAGAATATTTTTTATCATTCTGATACCATATCAATAAATTATTTTTCATAATATTACATTGTCATCGAACCCTTGTATTGTAAGTACACCATATTTCATTGAAATCGGTTCAAAGGAATTTTCTCAAAAACACGTTGCAAGATTTGACTGATAGTTTTGATTTTGATTTTGAAACCAAGCGAAACAAGATCTAACAGCCTTTTTTAACTGCATATAAAAAGGAAGTAGACTTAAAACAACGCATTATTTGCCACTAGACTTCGGCTGGTGCGAAATAAAATAATTTGTTTAAATTGTTAGCGCAAAAAAGCTTTTAAAAAAATGCTGGTGCAAATCGTCCAGTGCTGGCTTCTGTGAAGGTAAGTGTTTTAATTTTGGTTTCCATTTTTAAAAACGAATAAAATCCATCAGACATAAGCCAAATAACAAGTGTGGGTAGATTTCAAAAATTAGAGTTTAGATCAAAACATGGCTTGTGTGGTATCAAATAAAAAGTAATTGAGTTTGGAGTTGAATAAAATTGATTTTTTAAGCCAGTTGCGCACAAGGGGGATTTCAAAAATTAAGATTTTACATCAAAAAATGTCTTGTGTTGTATCATTTTTTTTTTTTTTTTGCCAATGGAGGTACCTACAATGAAGGGGGGATTTTTTGTTAATCGTATGAGCGTAGGTGTCCATAAATTGGCAAAATATTTTTCATTTTGTTTGTTTTAGTTCGTCATTCGTAAAAAAAAAAATTAGGTACTTATATGTTTCAAATTTAAAAATAAAATGTAGAGAGTAGGGACGCCTAAAATTATATACCGTAGGGCCACATAAACTGTAAATCCGTCGCTGCATAGGGTGACTTGGTTGTTATGGTGTGACCATTCTTTTGAGGACTAACGAAATAGTAGTTTATAAAAATGTCAAAAGCAAAATGTTTTATACAAACGGTTTTCAAAGCACAGCGCAGCAAGTGCTTAGAAGTAGCGAGTATAAAAAAGCGTAGTTTTGGCACGAGTTTTATACAATATTTTATCTTGATCAAAAATTTTAATAAAATTAAAAACGTGCCGCAGGCGTAATTTCTAACTAAAATATATTTTACACAAAACTACCAAACAAGAGACAAAATACCGATTATTATTTTTTTATATCAGTATTATTTTTTATTTTAATTAATTTGTTCCAGAAACCAAAATGTCCGATGTTAAAATAAAACCCTCTGAGAGCGAATTTAAAAAGCGGAGATTGAACAAGCAAACACAGCTTCAAAAATAGTCAGATGCGCTGCAGAACTTCTTGAAAGAAGGTAGTTTCAACGCTCCCACAACCGACCAACATTTGAACAACGCCCAGCACCAAGATACTGAGTTTCCGGATATGGAATGCCCTTTGGGCGTAACCGTGACCATTCTTTTGAGCTGGGTAAGTCATCACTGAGCTGGGTAAGTCATCTCAAACGAGTTGGGCGAGTAGTGATGCAGCTCCAAAAATCAAAATTCGCAAGTTGTGCAGACCTCGGGGAAACATTTAGAAAAGGCTACCGTCCAAAGTATCTCTTCTGACCCAGGATTATGCCCCGAAATCATGCGTGCAGCAGATAGAGTTTTTTTGGTTAAACGTGGTCCAGCTGCACCTTTGTATAATTTTGAGTTTCCTTTTGATGATCAGCATAAAAGATTCTCACCAAAACATTACAAAAAAAGTCTTAGAAATGGAGAAGAGGTTTTAGGAGAATGGATGGTATATTCCTTATTTCAAAACGCTTTGTACTGTTTTCCATGTCGACATTTTGCTGCATCATCTAGCTTGAGCGCTCTTGGCAATCGGGGGTTTAAAGACTGGAAGCATTTAGGGGACTCTTTAGCACATCATGAAAATGCTAAAACTCATATAGATTGTTTGAAATCAAGGCTTGAATTGAAGCAAAGTTTGAAAATAGGTGAAGCAATAGATGCAGTTTCTCAGAGACTCATTGATTCTGAGATAAATCACCGGTCTGAAGTTCTTTTACGCATTATATCAGTCGTTAAAATGCTAAGCGAGAGCTCTCTAGCTTTTCGAGGAACAAGCGATAAACTGTATGAACACAATAATGGAAACCTTTTGAAGTTAATTCAGTTATTGGCTGAGTTTGATCTAAAAATGGAGGAACACGTTCGCAGAGTCCTCAATAAAGAAGAAATCAAAGCTACATATCTTGGGAAAACTATACAAAATGAAATATTTGAATTATTGCATGACAACATAAAGCACCACATCAATGAGCAAGTTCAAAAGGCTAAGTATTATTCCGTGATTCTTGACTGTTCCCCCGATGCAAGTAAAGTAGAACAGATGACATTTGTGGTAAGATTTGTCTCCATACAGGAATCAGAGTTTGAAGTTCAAGTTAATATCAACGAACATTTTTTGGGTTTTCTACCATTGAGAAATCAACAGCTAAGGAATTGTCGGGGGTTTTACTAGAAGAGCTAGAGAAAAATAGGCTTAAATTAGAAAACATGCGCGGTCAAGGTTATGACAATGGTTCCAATATGAAAGGAGAAACATCGGGAGTACAAACAAGAATCAGAAATATAAACCCCAGAGCATTTTATGTCCCATGCAGCAGCCATTCTCCAAATTTGGTTGTAAATGATATGGCAAAATCCTCGTTTGAGGCAGCCAACTTCTTCAATATTGTTCAAAAGTTATATACATTTTTTTTCTTCCTCTTCTTTTCGTTGGGCAATATTACTGAAATATGTTGATACTTACATCCTAAAACCATTGAGTGATACGTGATGGGAAAGTCGAGTAAACTCATTAAAAGCTCTGCGGTTTCAAATCGGTCCAATTCACGATGCTTGGTACAACATATATAAAGATTCAGAAATCAATAATATGATCAGAGACGAGGCTAGGGGGTTATTAAATAATTTGAAGCAGTTCAAATTTATATGCTCTATTGTGATCTGGTACAAAATTTTGAGTCATATTAACCCCATCAGCAAACTTTTGCAAACTGTAAATTTTGATATGTCACAAGGTATTGATGTGCTTAGCCACTGCAAACTTTTCTTTGAAAACCTGAGATCAGATGAAACTTTTGAAAGCATCATTTTAGAAACAACCGAGCTTGCTTTAGAGATTGACGTGGAAGCTAATTTTGAAACCACAACACCACTTCATCGTGTCAGAAGCAAAACAAGAACGTTTTTCTATGATGGCCCGGATGAACCCGTTTAAGACCTCAAACAAAGATATAAAATAGATTTTTTCACACTATAGATCAAGCAATAAATGCCTTGGAAACCAGATATAATTTGCTAAATACTCACAGTAATTATTTCATCTTTTTGTATAATATTTTTGGTCTAAAAGATATGCCCAGAAACGAGCTACTGGCATATTGCAAAGATTGGGAAGTAGTTTTAACAGATCGAAATTCAAGCGATCTTAACGCCCTGGAACTAGCCGATGAAATAAGTATTGTTTCGTCATTATTAACAAAAAAGGAAACCCTTGTTGAAGTTCTCAAGTTTATCGCTACACTTAAATTCGCACCAAACTTCAACATAGCATTAAGAATCCTACTTACATTGCCAGTAACTGTGGCTTCAGGGGAAAGAAGCTTTTCAAAACAAAAATAATAAAAAATTATCTCAACGATGCAGATGGAAAATCGTCTCAATGGATTAGCAATGATAGCTATAGAACACCAAATTAGACTTGAAATCATTGATTTGTGAGTTTGCCGAAAGAAAAGTTAGAAAAGAGCATTTTTAATTACTTTGGTTAGTTAGAATTTATTTATAATATGGGATGTTAGTTTAGTTAGTATTACTACATTTAAATTTTTGCTATTTTGCCTCAAGTGCTAAATTGCTTATTTTGTTATCTAATGCTTGAATTTTTTATAAAATTTTTTTTGTTCTATGTTTTCTTGATTTCTGATATGGTCGCATGAGATTTACTTAAAAAAAACGGGGGGCGCAAAATTAAGATTTTGTCCGGAGCCCCAAAATGTCTAGGACCAGCCCTGATGTATCATAATCATTCTGTTCCAATCAATAAATGAATACATTGATTTCATAACATAATTGCAATACTGAGCTTTATTGTGCAAATTAATTTGCTAAATAAAGGGAAAATCGTTAGAGAAAGTAAAATCAATAAATACGAAATTCATAATACAGCCTAATCGACCCATTTCAGCTTCTAATACTTTAAAAAAAATACTTTTTCTAAAATTTTTTGTTGGAAAAGATTTTTAGATAGCTGAAACTGGTCATGAATTCATTTTCTGAGAGATATGCCTATATTATTCTCTCTCTAAATTAGAGCCATAACTATTTATTATGAAATTAATTTCTGTCGAAGAAAAACTCATTTATAGGATCATTTTTAGGAAATATTTAAATTATTATGATAGTTCTTAAGTATAATTCAGTGAAATATTTTTAAAAATTCACGAAAAGTTTAAATTAAAAGTTATTCAACGAATTTTTGACTTGAATCTTAAATTAAAAAAATTAGTCAAAAGTAATTGAGCTCAAAACGAAAAATTCCTTGCTATAAAAGATTTGACTGAAAATGATTTTCTCAAATTATTTTAAAAGTTACTAAAATTAAAAACCCAAATTTAATTGAATATAGATAATTCTTAAAAAGGATTATAATTTTATGTAAAAAACATGCTTAATTCTCTAAGTATGAAAATTGCATTGAATGCATACAAAACCATTAAGAGATGTTTAATTGAAAATATTGTTTGTAAGCCAAATATGGAAGAACATCTTGATAAATTCCTTTTTTAATCTTTAATTTTTTAATCTTATCAGAAGTGATCAATGAGTTAATGAATTCGTTCATTTTTTTAATATTCGTAAATTAACTAACTTTTAATTTAAAATTAATTCATTTTCTGATAAACTAATGTTGCTGAAAAACCATGATTTCAAAAGGTATCACTTTTAGTCTTTAATTTTCACTAAAGACTAATTTATTAGCGCTTTTAGTACAAATGGTATTCAGTTTGCCGCTATTTGCAGCTGATCCTGTTTTGCTCAACTTAAAATTCTGCCTATCTTCGAATTTGCCATCTACATATGCAACAAAGCCGAAGATACTTTAAACAATAAAACATAGCTTATTGAAGATACCGAAGCTATGGAGCGAGCAACAGCAATTTCTTATTCAAATATTCAATCCTCAAAAAGATAGTTTAAATAAAAATTTCAAAAAATAATTATTATTTTAACAGCACATATCACTATATTATACAAGCTCTAACGATTTCATTTACAATCCTAAGAAAAGTAAATAAGAATTCCAATCATAAGAGTTCTCCACTTCATTCATAGATGTATTTTCTATCCTACCTCGAAACATAATATATATACTAATATATGACAGTTAGGTTGTCGTTTCGTGTTATAACACTGACAGCAACTGTTACAGAATAAGGGACAACCAATATATTTTGTCAGTTATGTGACAATTAGCGTATTTGGCTGCTGTTCATTTCAAAGGAAATGTAGAAAGATATTGTATATATATATATATAGGCTTATAGCACTAAATGAGCTACGAACA
The DNA here is from genome assembly GCA_037975125.1 of Latrodectus hesperus. Lineage (NCBI taxonomy): Eukaryota > Metazoa > Arthropoda > Arachnida > Araneae > Theridiidae > Latrodectus > Latrodectus hesperus. The sequence goes on from CM075858.1 coordinate 43,450,266, forward strand.
ATATATTTTATGAATTAGAAAATATTTTTGTTATTTATTCAAAAAACCTAAAAATAAAGTATAGAATAAAACAATTATTTTTTAACTGTGAGAATTTTCCAAGCGGTTGGTTCATCCGTAAATGAAGGAAAAAAAAACAAATATTCAAATTTACATCTTTTGTATTCTTTTTATTCAGTACTAAGTTGGATGAGTTGGAAATGTGGGGTAGTTACTCATAATAAAAGCTTTAAAAAATCAAAGTTAAAGTGAGAAGGAAACAAACATCTAAATGAAATGTTATGTAAGATAGTATAGAAAACAACACTATGAAGAAGAAACGGGAAACATCTGAAAAAAGAATACCTACGAAAATCAGTTATTAGCACGAAAAGCAAAATACACCACAATACGAAAATCAGAAAGTTCGAAAGATAAACTCTAAAATATGAATTTGGTACGAACCCATTGTACGAAGAATATCATTTTTGATAAAGGATTCAAGTTTTCTTTCTCTCTTTCTAATTTTTGACAAAAATAATTCATACCATTGATAAAAATATTGTGCATAAATAAGGTTTGTATAGGCCAAAAAAAATTTATTATTTTAAGCACATTTAAAACATCCGTGTGGATTACAGAAAATAGACATTCCGTATAATAAGTTTAGAGTTTTAGCCATTTTTAAATACTGATGTAAACTTGTATTATAGAGAGTTATTTAGATAAATTATATTAAACCACATTTTTAAGTTATATCTTAATTTTTAAATAATTTCTTTCATATTTTAATTCAAAATAACTTTAAATAGAATTTCGTTGTTAATATTCACAAAACAATTATATTCATAATAGACAGCACTCAATTAAAAACATATTTTGGCTATTCATTCGCCTAAAGCATAAACTGATCTCCTTAAAATGGCTGTGACCTATTTATAAATAAACGAATCTGTAATTAAAATTTCCTGAGTGGATATTGTAGTAAATCAGTAATAAACTATAGCCTATATTTAAACATCATTTATTTGGTGAATTTTTAGCTCATTATATTTGTTATAGTTAACATGTTTAATATTGGGGCAACCCATATTATATTATTTCATCATACGAAGTTTCACAAAATATCATGTAATAAAACTCAAGCGGATTTCCATTGTTTTGGACGACCAACTTTTAGAAATATCCACTCAACTGAGCTTCAAATCATTCCCATGATGCTTTATCTCAATCACGCATAAAATAATCAATCATTAATATAAGAGTTGAATAATGTAGCATTTTTCACGCTCAAACAAGCAATTAATTAAAGGCTTAATTACGTAATCACATCATTTTACGTGCAGATTTGATGTCTACGAGGAGAAATCAAATCTTGTAATTTTAAGCATGAGGTTATTTTTCTTGTGAAGTATAATTAAATAACAATGATAAATAAGTTTTCCTTTAGATGTTTCCTTTCAATAATTTACTTAGAATTATCAGATGATTTTTGCATGTTTGTAATTACCGATTGCCATCATGAGTAATGAAAATGAAAGAACTGTACATGCAAATCGTCTTGAAACTCAAGTTTTTTAAACATATATTATTTATGCACAAGCAAATGCATAATTTTGTATTTCAATTGATAAACTCAAAACTTTTATTTTGCTCTAATATGCAAATTTTCATCTACCATTTCAGCATTTACGAACATTTTCTTTAATCAATGTCACCTTTCAGTATTAAATATTTCATAAAAGTTTCGTAATAAGTATGAATGGTTACTAATCTCGCTAAAAAAGTCAGGCATGCATATCAAAATAAACGATGATGATTTAATTTATGTGAAATGCATCATTAAAATTTTAGATGTAAAACTTATATAAAATAGAAATCCCTTTTATTTTACTTATACAATTTCATGATAGTGAAAAATTGTTCATTTCATTTAAATGATTACGAAAATAAAATCTAATAATCCCGGTTATTCAATTAAATTCCTCTTATCTTTAAGTCATTTTTCAAAAAAAAGTTGTTATAGAGTAAATGAATTATATTAAAATAAATGAAGAAAATAAATTTTTTTAGAAAGCTTGCTATGCTTGAAACTATTATATCTGCAAATGAATTTAGGTGAATTAAAATTGATTACACCGATGTTCTTAGAAGTCTCTTAAAGTGAAATACGTGTGTCAATTTTTTTTATTAATGAATCTAGTACTGAGAGCTTTCCAGTTTTCAAAACAGCTTTTTGTTTTACTGTATATCAAATAGAAACAAAGTTACAGGAATTTTAAAATAGTCGTATCCTTTGAAAAACGAAACAGGAATCGGAAATGGTTCAGAAAAGAGGCATTTTACTATTTTTTTATTTATAGGTTTTTCTATGCTTATTGATAGTCATAAGTATAAAGCCGATATTTGGCCTATACATTCGGAAATAATTGGTACCGTCTTTGCTTTCACAAGAAAAACTATTATTTTAAAGATGATTTTCTCAAAACTTAGTTTTTTTCACAAAATCTCCAAACCGTTAACACGATACCTCAGATAATGAAGATAATTGTATGAAACTGGGCTTATTTGTTTGTTATTGTTGTTTCATATCCCAGATGGTGTAGCTAAGCTAAACCATCTCCATAAAACTAAAAATCATTAAAAAGTCTAAAAATAAAATAGGATTCTCCAAAATCTCGTTCACAATAAAATTCAGACAGTCAAGAATATGTCTCGGGGAGACCTGATCAGCTTTGCACCAGTGACACTCCAGAAAGACTTTCTGGCCCTGTTGAAAAAAAAAAGGGACTTAATGTGGCCACTCAAAAAACGTGAAAGAGCTTATTTGTTTTAAGCGTAATTATCTAAGAAATTAAGCAAAATTTTGAATGTATTTCAAGAATTCTTTCATTTACAGTTATTTTTAAATGGAATGTTCAATAAAATTTCGTAAAATATCCCTATTGTTGCACATTTTTAACCATATTTTCTTTATCGCTCAGTATTCTTATATTTTGCTTCACATTAAAGAACTTTGTCATATAAGCCTTATGCTCAAATTAAATAAAGACAGATGGATTACAATTTTCTGTAGAATGTTAGCCATTTTGTTAAATGTCACTAAAATTTTACCAGAAAATAACCAATTTCACATAAAATATATTATATGTAATTAAAATTTTGACTAATTTTATGTTTTAACAGGATAATTTATTAAAAAACAAAATCACAAAGATAGTTAATTTTAACTTTTAAGAAAATGTTGCCTTCAACTAGCAGATACCTTATTTCCTAAAAAGCAAATTTTTATAAAAATGCTAAATTTTTGTTCACAATATTATGTTAGTCAAGTACATAAAATGAATCTATACTCAAGTACATAAATTTTAAACAATATGTAATGCAAAATAATAAAGTGTATCAATTAAAAATATTTATTCTGGATTAAAAAAATTTATATGTTTTATATCGTCATACTCTCTCTCTCTCTCTCTCTCTCTCTCTCTCTCTCTCTCTCTCTCTCAATATATTTTTATCGTATAATAAAACTACTAAGATAATTTAAATTTAGTTTAATGATTAATTATGGAAATTTAGTAAGACTCAAAAAGACCGCATTTGAATTGTAGCATTGAGTTCTTCAATATATATATTGATTGATTGATTGAAGTGCAGTGTGACGGTGTAACTGACGTATTCGGATAAAGAATGAGTATTGATGATTTTGTAAAATATTTATTCTAATATGATTCCCTTTTTTCCACGGTTAATATGCATCTATTTTTTAGTAAAAGTCAGTTAAAACATAAAAACATGCTACTTATTCTTAAAATATAACAAAAATTTATTTAAATTAAAAAAGACATTAAACTGAGTATGCGAAATTTTTTCCTGGAAACAATTTAAGAAAATATTGAAACTTTATCAACTTAGAAAGTTAAAAAACCAAAAACTTTTTCCCTTGCGTTCCTACAAATCAGACGCATTTGCATGATAAAAGTCTGGGTGTCTTCAACAAAGTCGTTTAACCAATGAAATTTTTCTGAAAAAATAAAAAACTCAACAACTAAGCTTCCTATACATCCTTTTCTTTCTCCTTTCAAATATTTTTTTCTTATTTCAGTATAGCCTAAGGCAAATTTAAAGTAGACAGTACATCATACTCATGAATCTTTTCTTGAATAAATGTAACCATATACCACAGAAATATGCATGTCTGCATTTCTTTACTTTCTTGGTGACTAAATTTTAAAAATTTGAGAAAGAATATTTTGAATTGATATGAAATGCAAAAAGCAAATTATAGTGAAATTACAAAATATTTTACACGGTATATCTTATATTATCAGCTATTGACTTTTCACATAGATAATCATGAAGATAAATATTAAAAATTTAAATTTATAATGATTTAATTAAATGTTATAAAAAGTTGACAAAGAAATAAATAAAATTAAAGTATAGCTTAAAATTAAATCTCATTTTATTGAATGTTTTCTCTTTTCAATAATTAAGACAAAGATGGTCTTAGAATGCTTGACGCTGTAAGCTTCACAATAATTCCGTACCTTATGAACTCAACTCCACCTCAAACATGTATTTTTTGTTGCGATACAAAGACCATTTTAAATCGCAAATCCCAATCCAATAAGACCTCATTAGCAAACATTAATCATTGAGCGATCACTAAACTATAACAAAGTTATTCCGAAATAAATTTTATTGTAAGCTTTTGTGTATCTTATGGAAAACTGAAATTAACAGGACACTTCAGTCCTGGTCTTTCTTTAAAACAATTTTACTTCCCAAAGCTAATTCAACCTGGGCCTAAGCTTGAAAGTGAGTTTCTTACATCTACAATCATCCATATTTAAGGTGAGAATTGAATTTCCACGCATTGAACCATGGACCAAAACAATAAATGTTTTGTTGCCAGCTTTGTTGCATTATGCTGGAGACTTCATGTTGTACTAGATGTACTATATGATGACTGATATTAGGAAATGTTGATGTACTATAGTTTCTTTTTTTTTCTGTATTATTTTGAGTAGTTGTTTCAGATTTTGTTTGCAATGTTTTTAAACATGAAAATCATTTTAAACAACTATATTTACTTCAACATTCTAAAGATTATTTTTGGAAATATACTAATTGCATACATTTTAATTACGTGCGATTATTAAATGCAAAATTAACTGAACACATTTTTATTCGATAAAATTTAGCATCGGTTTAAATCATGTTGAAGTACAGATAGTACAATTTCATATTGTTGTTTTACTGTTTTTTATCATATGATTAGTCATAGTTGTTCCTTTTAACTCAAGATGTTTTGCTTTGGCATACATAAATGCAAACTTAATTGAAATCTTTGTAGTTCTCTAACATTCAAGTGATACTCTACTATCCATTTCTAGAATATCCATTTGGGGTCGTGGTTAGGGTATCGGCCTTCCATCCGGAAGGATGGGGTTCGAGAAGGATGGGGTTCGATCGGAAGGATGGGGTTCCATCCGGAAGGATGGGATGAGGTTCGAAGGACCCATCAAGTACATGCGATATACGTGCTCGTTAAATCTGTGGAATCGAAAGTCCTGTGGTTTGTCGTTGAGCAGTTACTATGGGTGCAATGATCTGGAGAAATTTACTACCCCTTCAGATCAATGCCAAAATGGAGGGAGTAGATCCTCTGGTGCTGCCATACATCGAAGGATTTGAAGAGCAAAAGTTGTACTTTCACCATCATGGTGCTCTGATTAAACAAAAGACGCTCCCAATTGACTTAAATTCACATAGCCAACGCATAGCGAGCTTGGCTTGTTCAAGTGTCATTAGTAACAACAACAACAGAATGCTCGAGAGGATTATAAAATAAATTCATTTTTTATCAATTATTTTATTCGGTATCTTAATTTTTTTAAAGCAAATGGATTACGATTGTGCGACCAAATGATTTTAAAAAGAGGATTAGGATTCATTTTCAGTGTAAATAGATGTTATATTTCACATTTTCAAGCTATTTATTTATAGTAAAATTAAATGATTAAAAATGCCAAAAATAATCTTGAAATATACATACAGCTGCATTATTAAAATTGATTAAAAGTATACCAGATAAACACTGAAGTTTTTTTAAGCATTATGAATTATAATTTTTTTAATTAATTCAAAACTAAATTTAAAAGAGTTTTTAAAATCAATCTGAATTTTTACAAATTGACTTAATAGAATTTTTTTAAGTGGCATCACTTATCTTAAATTGATTCATTTTGTTCTGCTTTTCCTGTAACAAATATTTTATTATAAATGTCTATCTCTCTTAAATTTATAAAAAAACATAATTAATGATAGAATTTTTTATTTTTCATAAACATTTTTATGCATGATAAATTTAATTAAAAAAATACTAATTATAAGTCTCTTACATTTAATCTTTACAGATGTGCCATAAAAGTTTCTATTTATGATAGAAAATTGCGACAAAATATTGAAAAAAATCAATACCGTTTCTTTTTTAGGCTTTTCTCGTAACAAACTAGATGAAGAGAATTAAATTAACTACCTTATTTTGCGACGAACAAGTAAATAAATCTGCAGAATGCTGTTGAAAATAGATGTCAGTTGATTACTTGTTGTTGCCGATCCATAATTTCTTTAAGAAGCAAAAATGTTACACAACTCTAATCCCACCATAATTCAATAAAATGAAAGTACTGTCAAGATTAGTTACATAAGGATGAAATATTTTCTTGTAATTAAAAAAAGAAAAGAAATTTATTTAGTCGCTCGCAGTAAAAATGGTTATTTAGTTATTTTGATTTTGCAAAAATATTAAAATTAATATTTTTTATAGTAAATTTATAAGAATTTTAACAATCGTAAAATAAAATAAAAATTTTTTGTATAGAAATATCTCCACTAACTATATAATTTGCCATAAAATACTGTTGACTCCTAAAACCACCCCTGTTTAGGAGAAATATCGTTCTTGTGACTTGAAAAGGAACGAGTTCTATACCTCACCCAGATGAAAATCTATCCTTTTCAGTAATGATGTTTGAGGCGCATAAAATATATTGAGGTTGAAATGTCTTTTCTCTGGAGTATCATAGTGTGGACAAAAGGGTGCTAAGATGAGGTGCTAAAGGTATATGTTACTTGAATACTATACGAAATTAGAAAACGATTGGCTGTATTAAGAGGCTTTTTAGTCAATAGAAATAGCCAGGCTTAACTTTAGGGCAAACAAACAATATTTTCCACGTAATTTAAGAGATGTAGCCTTTGTGGTATATTTACTGCAATTAGTTTCTATTGACCGATTCTGCTAAACGTGAACAACTACTTTGTGATTTTGAACAATTTTCTGGTGAAAAACTGAACTGATTGTGTATTTTCTATAATTATCAACAAAAACAACTTTCGCATTTTTAACGTCCGTATAACTTTGCATCTTTTTGGTTTTTGCTTATATCTAATATCAAACTGGAGAAAATAGATTCCAGACTGGAGAAAATGATTTTCCCTACCAAACTTCTGTGGTCCCCTGCATTCAATGCAACCCAAGTTTGTATAACAAATTACAAGTTACAGTTTGGTTTGGTTTGGTTTGTTTGTCGCTCAACGGTCATTTTTTGCACACGAGGGCTAATTAGACAGGGACTTACGGTTTAAAGTGGATTCCGAACCACTACAAACATCCATGCCCAAGGTGGGATTCGAACCCACGAACTGTTGAACCGAAGGCAAGAGCGCTAACCATTCGGCTGCCAGCTCGGCTACAAATTACAGCTAAGCAATCACAAATATCATAAAAAAATTAGAATAAATATTAAAAGAAGCCTTGCATTAATCTCTTACAATAAAGATAGAAAAATCAAAATTAATCAATTTATTGACAGATTTTTTTTGTGAGCAAAATTAAAACATAATCCTCTTCAACGATTTCCAACATTTATCATTTAAATATCCTATTTTCTAAGCTCTTTTAATACCATTTAACAAAGTTATTTTTTTATTTTTAATTTCTCTCTCTTAAAGCCATTTTGTTGCAATCAACTAATTTGAATTATACGTTTCTTTTAATCGGTACTACGACATATACACACAAGATTTAAAATGCTTCTTTTCTTTTTAATCAAAATTGCTGTATTACTACTCTATTTTATGAAAGTTTGGTAACGATAATTTTTTTCAGATATTTAAAGAATACGATAACTTTATCATACTAAATTTTCGTTGTCAAGATCAAGAAATTACTCGATAGTATTAAGCAAAAATCCAATATACCATATTTCTTCTGAAATTATTCCCATTTCCTTCAGAGTGATAAGGCAGGATTACATAGCAAAACATTGCTCATAATGCAAAGCTATAAGGAGAAAATTTTTATGTTTTTTTCTTGGTATGGCAAATGTGACCCTTAGTCACTAAAAATAAATAAATCATTATTATTTCAAAATTTTTTATTAAATCATTTGAAAATGTTAACACTTGATTACATATTTCATGAAAAGTTTATACGAGAATACTTTTTGTAGAATGTACGATATTTTACCATTTTCTTTAATATAACAGGGTTAGCAAGAAATAAGTTTCCCACTTCAGAGGGCTGTAGAATACGTTCTATTTGTCCAAATGAGATAAAATTTGAACTACAGATAATTCAAATGATGCGCTTGACATTTATTTTAAAAAAATATTACAAAATTTCGCCGATAGATGGCGCTGTAATACATATAAAAACATTTGACATGCTTTATAAATGTTAAATAATAATAATAATAAAAGTAACATTACAACTGTTCAATATGCCCCCCTTGATTTTCAACAATGTGCTCTAATCGCAAAACCATATTTTCGACAGCAGACCGGAGTGAGTCTGTCGGAATATCAAGGATATGGCGCCGAATGCTGGCTATCAGATCTGGTACAGATGCTGGCCTTTTGCGGTAGACATTGTCCTTCAAAAAACCCCACAACCAAAAGTCGCAGGGGCTGATATCCGGCGAACGAGGAGGCCATGCCGTAGGGAAATGACGGCTGATAACCCGTGCCTCAGTAAAATGCTGTCTTAGCAGTTGCTTTACACGACGATCAATATGAGGAGGTGCGCCATCCTGCATGAAAATGATGTCCTGAAGGTATCCACGCTGCTGAAGTTGTGGAATTACAAAATCCCTCAGCATATCTTGGTACCGTTGTCCTGTGATCGAACAGGTTTTGATTCCATTTGCAGTTATCTCGTCAAAAAAATACGGTCCAATCACAAAAGTAGCCGTAAACCCACACCATACTGACACTTTTTCAGGATGCAAGGGTTTTTCCTGGATAGAGCGAGGGTTTTCCGCTGCCCAAATTCGACAATTGTGGGTGTTGACTTGCCCATTAAGTTGAAAGTGGGCTTCATCAGTCCACAGAATATTCCATGGCCAAGTGACGTCAACCACCATTCGAGCAAGGAACTGAAGTGCAAAAGTTTTACGAACCTCTGAGTCCCCGTCCTGCAACAAGTGCAGAGGCTTGATTTTGTAGGGATAAAAATGCAAAATCCGCCGTAGGATTTTTCGTACAGTGGAATACGGCATATCCAATACACGGGAAACAACTGGTACACTCACACTACCATCCGGCGACTGACTGCTGGCTTCAACAACCGTGGTAGCCACATTTTCGACGCTAGAAGACTGGATTGGCTTTCGTCCTCTACCGGGAAGAATTGCTAGTAGTCCAGTTCTTTCAAATTTTTGCATCATCTTGCGTAACGCACATGGGGACATTGAACCTCTTCGTATCTGCTTCATACGGCGAAATTCTTTTACAGCTGCAACTAAGTTCTGCTGATTGTGGTAGAACAATTTTAGAAGTAGCGCTTTTTCTTGCAAAGAAGGCATGATGTCCAGAGAAGTAACTAATGCTCGTTCAGAATCCGATTTCTTTTTACCCAAAGATAATGCTAATAGGCATGCGCTGTAAAGCAAATGACTTTTCATATTTTCAGTATATGCAAATAAGTACCATTAGTGTTACAGCGCCATCTATCGGCAAAATTTTGTATTATTAATCTTTTTTTAAATAAATGTTAAACGCATTATTTGAATTATCTGTAGTTCAAATTTTAACTCATTTGGACAAATAGAACGTATTCTACAGCCCTCTGAAGTGGGAAACTTATTTCTTGCTAACCCTGTATTTAAATAATGAACACCATTTTTTAAGAATCTTTTGACCATTGCACTATATTTTCCTTTTCATTATGATAAATTTGTAATAATCACACAGATTGCTTGATCATGTAAATTCTTGCCCAATAGCAGAAAGCTGATTTTATAAATTTTCAGCTTCCTGTTATTGGGCAAGAATTTTTATGCTAAAAAAATTTCTACGAATCAATTCATTTCGAATTTCAAGTAAATGAAACCAAACTTCGTGAAATACCTAATTGTTTCATATTCTATCACAAGCAGCAGTTTTACCAAAATATAGCGACTTATTTTCCTTAATTATATATTTTCGTATGAACTTTTCAAAATTTACCATACTAATGAAATGAAACATAAATCTAACTAAGTTAAAAGAATAGGCAAATATTTTTCATAATAAAATTTTAAAAAATATTTCTAATGAACGTATGAACGTAAAATTATTGATGAAAACATTTTGAAACTAATAAAATGCTTTTTCGGTTATTTTTATCACCATTATTTCACTATTCCAAGGAATTAAAGGATACTGTAAGTCTTTCAAATTAAGTGATTTTTTTTTTTTACCAAGGAAATGAGAAAAAATCAGAAATGTAAAATTTTCTTATTTTGAAACTTTGAAATCAGCTAATTTTATGTTCGATATTAAAAACAACGCCTTAAACGCGGCTTTTAATTTACTGTAAGACAAAGTAGAAAAAATCCTTGAAATTCATTAAGTGATTCATTTAGATGAGTGTGATGTCTCACTTAAGCAAAAAAAAAATGATTGGACAATGGTATTTATCATTATTGGTGACAAATAAAATGAAAGGAAATATAATAAAATACATTTAACTGCAGTTATATTTTTAACTTTTTAGTTTACTTTCAACAATTTTAAATTTGCTTTTTTTCCTGCAGTTTAAAATATTTTAAAATTAGTTGCGATTCTAATTTCGCGAAATTCAATTTTTAGTAAGAATATTTTAGCAAATAATTAAAATACAAGATAAATCACACTTTTGAATTATGTTAGGCATCACAAATCTATTTTAAAATATCATGGGGGGGAGCCAAAAATAAACTTAAAATTAGCATATATTTAACAGTATTATGAACGTAAAAATCAAAAATGAGTGCTTAGTCAAGCAGTAATGAGCCATATCACATGATACAAAAAATTTCTTAGATATTTCCTCTTAGAAACAGAGCACTGTTTTGTTGATTTGGTATCAATCATAGTTACTAACCTTTTCCGGAAAAGGTCATGACTTTAACATTTTTCACAATTACTGGCCAAAAATCGCTGAATAGTTCTTCCAGGTACTCTAATCAATTCTCCGTATCTGATCATGATTAATTTCTCCTACAGATCACAAGAAAGAATATCGTCAGCAAAAATTATGGCGCCAAACGAGATAATATATCAATCAAATGATTTATTATACTCTCAGATTTAAAAAAATAATAGAATTATTCAGGGTTTGGGAAAGAATAAATTATTTAAAGGATGAAGTTTTAAAAAAAACATGTCACTAAAAGATTACTGTATATGTGAAAATTATTTTTCACAGTACAGAGGATTTGATTTTTTTCTAAAATGAAAGTATAATTATTTTATCAAAATTACTAAAGTAATACATTGAAATATTTAGATGATGAACACCAAAATCTTTTTGTTTTAATGGTGTATTAGTTTCCAACGTCTTTTAAACATTTTTTTCTAGTCAGAAAAAAATTCAATTTTCATAAAACTATGTATATTAATAATTAGGAAACGCTTAAATGTTATAAGATTTTGAATAATTTATGTAACAAAATTCAGTATTGCCCCAAATTTTATTACAATAAAATACATACATATGTATAATGCTTAGTATATATAAATCATTGTATTTTACATATATTTGTCTAGAGTTGCTTTGATACTAACGTCATGTTTCATGGAATAACTATCCAAAATTATATTTTCTTAATGTATAGAAATTAATTTTAAAATACTAGGGAATTTTAACAGTTAATATTTTTTTTAATTAAAAGTACTATTTTACTTTTAAATAAAATTGTACCCTTAATTACAAAATAATATATTTAACTTATAATTCGATCATGTTAAATCGTAATCATATTTTAATATGCACTCTGGGAATTTTGAAAATAGAGAGTTACGCAGAAATACATTTTAATAAATTAATATGTCAGATTTTACAGTAAAATGAATGAATCTTTCATTCTGAAAAGGATATGGAATACACTTTACAATTATTATAAATTTATTACAATTATTTTACAATATCTTTCGAAATAATATCATAACTTTTTAATGAAAAAAATTTACAATTTTATTGATTTCAAAAAATTTTAGTTAAATTTTTTACAATAGAAAAAAATTTTCCATTGTAAAAAATATAGTTGAAAGAGTGGCACCTTTTATCCAAAAAACAAATTGTTTCTAATTAAAAATATTAAAATAGTGTAGATATTTGCTCTCTTCTGTGATCAATAAATAATTCAAAATATTCTAAGCAAATATTTGCTCTAGATGTTCAAAATAAATTAATGATAAACCTTAATACGAAACCGGTTGCCAAGATTTCTAAATTATCAACTTTAATTTCAATTCATTTTCATTAAAATAAAAAGTATTCAAATTAATTTTCATTTCATAAAATTTTTTTAAATAAAGTAATGTAGTAGTTTTCCTGACGGGGTAAGAAATTTTATGCATCGACATGAAAAATTTTGCGAAAGCATAGGGACGGATTAAACCTGTTACATCACAGCAAGTGGAAAGTTTATCTGGAGAATGCAAGAGACCCTGCAGTTGTAGATCAGACGATGTAGTAAACAGTGTTTAAAGTTTCTCATCGTTTTCTTGAGCTTGAACCATTTTAAAGACAACGGAAGACCAAACTTGTGACAGCAGATACACGCAAGTGTGTCAGTGAAGATGTTGTCATCATCACTGATGAGACGAATGTGGACAGTAATTAGGCTAATATATTCAACGCTTCATTGTTGGCGAGGAAAATTGTTTTTCAGATTTCATTTTGAAGGCGTCCGACAAAGGTTTGTGATCCGTAAAAAAATGTGAAAAATCGTCCTTCAAAAACATGTCGAATGGCTGAATAAGCTGCAAATATTACACGATCATAAGCGCTGTAGTTGAATTCAGGTGTTATTTTTGGAGAACAATGCAAGAGGATAGAAGATACCATCTTTATTTTGTTGAAGAACGTCACCAACAGCAGAATATGCGCGCCAGGATAGTAAAAGTTGAGCTTCTGGATCAGGATGTAATAAAAGCATTACGTTCACAATGACTCCTTTGCATTAGTTGAAAGCTTGTTTTATAGTCATACAACACAAGAAAAGCAATGCATTTCTTTAATTCTTCAAGTAGCAGCGAAGAATTGCTTACTGAGCTGCAGCATGCGACAAGAAGCGATGATAAAAATTTGGCATTGCAAAGAATCAACACAACTCACTTGTTGATGGAAAAACCTTCAAGTGCAAATACTTTTTTTTTGGTAAGGTTGAAATTTGATAGAATATCTCAAAAAAGTAATTTTTTGAACACATACAGTCGAGGATTGGTCTTATTTCCATGCATTTAATCGCTGTTAAGCTGCTTCCAAATATACTTTTTGCTGTGTTGCAGTCTCCGAGATGATTAGAATCCCATCAGAGTTATAATATGGTAAATAAGCATGAAGTCCAAACTTCTGAGCACACTTTTCGTGAAATGTTGTATTGTTCGTGCAGCATTTGACTAGTCAAAAGTTATAAGCAAGTGTTCATATGAGACAAACGTTGTAATGACAGCAATTTCAGAGATATCCGGTATTTCCACAAAGTATTTAATTAAAAAGGCTCGTATCAAGTCCAATTTATAGAAAATTTTCTTGAAAATTGAAAATTTCCCACGTAGTCCGACAGTAAATTCACTAAAATCAGACAATGCAAGAATTCATTTACTTTATATTATTGATAATTGCATACTCCTGCAAAATGAAATAATTAAATTTGTTAACTAAATAAATACTAAACACAGTATTTGTACAAATTTTCAAGAACCAAATTCCAGGAGTTTTCATTCTGAGAATTAAATGAAAAATTTCCAGTAGGTATCAACATTCATGTTTTAAATATTTTTTTTATTTTACGCATTATTCTTAACTAAATATTCATATAATTATGCATATGCAAGTTTTTAATTATATTTATAAATAATAAAAATAACAGTAGAAATTAATGAGAATATTTTTTAAATCAAATTTATATATTTATAATAATTACTTCATAAACCTTTAATAAATTTACAACTATAAGAGAAATAATTTTATTTCAATAATCAATATTCTTTACGTTATTAAGGTATACATCGTATAAAATACTGGGTAATTTTAGAGTTTATAAACATCTTCATTAGATTCCTGACTATAAATTTTTTGAGTATTTGAAGATGTGTATAAAAACCTCTATTCACACACACACACAAATCAGTATACTTATTTTATTTTCAGTACATCAATTTCTTCAAGTACATTTTGCTTTTCTCTGTTATCAACTTTTTTTGCTTTAAATATAATTTACACTTTTGCCAGCAGCAAAACTAAGTAGGTCTTTATTAATTATTATAATGTTCATAACCCTTATTTCAGACATAATCGTCAATGATGCACTGTGACAGCCAACTAATAGATTATTTAAATTTTCTACCATTAAATTTTTGTTCAAAGAAAAGAGAGAACCCCGTTCAAACAGATGCTTAACCAACAGTAATAAAGGAAAATTAACTCATTTCCATAAATGACAATAATTTAGTCATATTGAGAATAAGTTTTAAAAAAATGTCTATTCTGTCTTTTAATGGTATCGAATTTCTCATCACTACAATTTTGAAATTTTACAGGCGGTTGTAATGATTTAAACTCTTCAACAATGTTAGGAAATTCTTTTAAAACAGAATCACATTCGTGTAAACTTATTTTAGACTCATTCGACAAGTACAGAATACATTCCAACATTTTTTTTTAATTACTTCACTTATAACATATCAGAGTTGAGATTTAAAGATGAAATGCTTCAAACCACAGAATATTGCAAAGGGCATTTTTTATTACATTTTTTTTTTTATTGAAACTATTGTGATTTGCAAAAATATACGTATGATTTTTAAAAAATATACGTTTTGATTTTCTGTCAAAGTTTTACTTATAATATTCTTTTATTTACTTATTTTTTGCAACAAATTTAACATCTAGTATCTTTTTGATTACCTTTATCTGTTACATCAATACTAGTAAGTTTTAATGAAGAAACACAGCAAAGATTCCTTTAAAGACTTTTGCATTAAACTTTTCAACAATGAATGAAATATACTGCAATAAATAGCAGTATTGTTTTATCAGTTTGATGAAGTGTAGGAAAAGGATCTAATTCTAGAGCAATAGATATAAAAAATTAGCAGAAGAATCTTTTGTACACTTCTGCACAATATCAAAAGTTTTGGCACCAGGATTAAGATTTTTTTTTAACATATGACATGTTTCAAGACAAGATGACATTTCAAACACTCACAACACATTTTTCTAACCAATGATGTTTGCAAAACTTTAAAGGAAATTTTACGAATAACCGAAGGCTAACAAGTCATTCCTACGAGCACAGGTCAATACTTAAATAATCTAAACAGCAATCGCTGTAACCTGAAACTTCTGGAAATGAGAGGCATCCATGGCTGTATATAGTGCAGAATGTGTAGGCTGTAGTTTCTAACATTTAGAAAATTTGAAGGCTATTTACATTTTAAAAATTCAGCCATTTTAGTGAAAATGAACAAGTTTACAATTGTATTATAATTGTTTTGTCTGCAGATAATCCTTTAAACTTTCTTCAAAACACATTCTTAACTTCTTTCAATAAGTTGGAAAAAATAAGATAAAATTCCAAAAACTGTTAAATAAGCATACTTTTTTTTCACCGCAACTAAATTGCTTCACAATAGTACTATATAGAAAAACTACTTGAAAAAGAAAATTTACATTTCTTCAAAAACTGTACCTGTACCTGAATCCACTGTTTAAAACTTGAAGGACCGATAGAATTTTAGCCTTTAAAATTTCTTTTGAAGAGACAAATGAGTCAAAAATTTCAAAACAAAACATGTTTTGGCTTCACATTCTTTGACAGGAACAGCACTAGTAAAAGCATCTTTTAAATGATTAGATTTTTTGGTAGATTTAACTTGCTCTAATACGAGTAAATACATGTTTTTTTTCTTTCTTTTCATATGGAATTTGACAACTGATTTGCCCACATCTGAAATGCTGAAGTACAGCAAACTATAAAATGGGTATGTTTTTTTTTTTTTTTTTGTCCTTTCTCTTTTATGGATTGGACAACTAATTTGTCCATTTTGAAATACAGAATTCTACAAGCATGAGCTATTTTTTCTGAACCATATAAAAGCCTAACTTTGAATGACTTTTCTCAAATCCACTGGTTATTGAAAAAATACTTTCCACCAGGCATATTAAAAACTTTTATTTCAATATTTATTTCACTGATAGACTTTCAGATTCATCCTAATTCAATGAAATTATACATAATTTTCATCAAGAAAGGTATGGAAAGTATATTTTCACTCAAAAATTGTATATGTAATTATTAATATTCAGTGTATTTTATACAATATAAAGAAAATAAAAAACAAAAAAAACAATTATAATCACCCACCATTTTGCACCTTATGACGATCTTGATGATAACATCACATACACAATTCTAAATACAACATCCAGTCTTGACTGAACTGAGTCATCATGAAGCTATTGTTACGAAACTGTTGACTAAATTAACATCCACAATTATGAATACCATAATCATCTAATATCGATCATTCCGCCATCTAGTGGTAAAAGCTAATACACAATATTGTTTTTGGAAAATTTCATTGAACATTTTAAAATATTAAAACAAAAAATTCAAAAAAATTATATTTTCTAACAAAAAGTAAATGAATTAGAGTAAGTTAAAAAAAAAAAATTCCCAGATTAATTCAAGACTTCCAAGGAGTTAAATCAAAATCCTAGGAGTTGTACAAATCTTGTAAACAAAACCTTGGCAATTAACATTACTAAATAAAAAATTAAAGCAATTACCATTACATGACATATTAGAACTTCATGGAGAAACTTAATCAAAGAAATAACATTCTTGTAAATCAAATGTACATAAAAGGTTAATAACTAGAGAAGATTTAGCAAACAAAATGCAATATACACATGTTGGCAGATTTTACTATTGAAATGCAGACTTTTACATTATATTTAATAAAAAAATTAAGTTTTTTATAGCTGGAATTAAGAAATAGTGAAATTTATGTTTCACAAAAAAGCCATATTTCAGAGATTTGAGCTCCCAGTGGGAAAGTCCAAAGGTAACTTGTGTCACATTTCAATTCACGATATAAAATTCATAAAATCAGGTCAAAATATCCCTGCACCAAAACCACTGTTTGCATGCTTTAATTAACAAATGTTATTGCAACAGTAATGCATATTTTATTAAAATGCATATTAGTGAAAATGCACATTTCACTAAAACATAATCACTTATCATATAGGGTTTTTATATAAATAATTTTAGAAAAATAGACATTTGAGTCCCAAGCTATTTTAATATTTTGTCTTGCAATAATTTTCAATGATGATGGGGGTTAAGCAAATATATTTTAATACAAACAGATCATAAAAATTAGCATCAGCAATCACTCCAAAAGTCTTAATAGTTCACCAATCTTATTAATGTTCTCTTGTTATATTAAAATAGACAAAAAACTTTTACAACTTATATTAAAACATATATTTTTCAAAGCTGTTTTTCTTTCTATTTGAAATAATATATACAGATATTCTAAAAAGGTATATTTATTTTCCATGCATACATCAATTATTCTAAATATTCTGTGATGCTTTCAAAATAAATAATTTGAACAGTTTATATTATAAAAATTTTAATTAAAGAAAGTAACCGAAGTTAATAAATTGCTTAAAATTTTTCAGAAAAGTAAAATTTTCTATGCTTGTTCTTCTCAAAATTGCTATTAGTATTTTTAACTACATTTACAGAAAAATTTTAATTCAAGTAAGAGTATCAATTTTTAAAGAAATATAAGAAACTACTTTCCAAGAGACATAAAAGCTAAAACACCTCAAAAGAAAAAATGTATTAGCAAAGAAATAATAGAATTTTGGATAATCCCTCTACACCAATTTTATATGTATAAAGAGTAATATATGGAATCGCTATTTAAAGTGAGTAATCAACATCCATATAATAGATTCAGTTTATTTGCCATTCTATTCAATCCCTCTTTGCATACAAGAGTTTATCAATCATGCTTCAAGAAAAATAGCCCTTTTAGTCAGGCTTTGTCTCAGGAAGTTATTGCTAATAATATTGAACCACATTCTCTTCATTTCTGCATGTCACCAACATAGGATCTTTCCAGGGTTATTTTCACTTCAACCTATCTTCCTCCATCAATAAAAAGAATACTTTACCAAAACATCTAAGACAATTAGCCTTGGAAATCATAAATAATATCCCTAGAAGTGACATTAAATCATACCAATGAAAGTAAAACTGAATTTTGCAGGTTGTGACATTTATATTGAAACATCTAAAAACCCATATATTCTTAGTGAATGTAATCAAGACTTCTGTTCTGCATTTAGAAGTGAATTACTAGCTGTGAATGCAGGATTTGAAGCCATTCTATAGGGAAAAGATAATGAAAATCTCTGGATTCTGACTGATAGCCAAAGCTCAATGGAACATCTCAATAATTGGATCCATATTGGTGATAAGACGTGTATCACAAGTTGAAGCGCATTTCACTTGATCATGATATTAATTTCCAATGGATCCCATCACAAGTAGATCTTTATAGCAACGAGAAGGCAGACTATTTAGCCAAGGACAGTTGCAACCAACCAGCAAGTGCATCTGATGAACTTACCTACCAGGAACTCTTTCTCTCAAACAAAAACCATAAATAGAATAATTTGACTGGAGCCCACCACTCACGATTGGTATAAAAAGCTGATAAGGGAGGACAATCGCCGATTCTTCCATGAGGCCGAAAAATCAATACCTGCCTTTCACAACTTGCCTGCAGGCGCTTAAAAGGTCTTACCTTTAATCAGGGTATATAATCCTACCCTCTTTGCCCAAAATTCTGCCAACATCCGGCTTCAACTGTTCATATTTTAAGCTGTTTGGACTTCTTTGGAAGGAAATTTTCACCTCTCCTCTCCTTGTTTCCAATTTTCTTTATGTATATGGTCTGACTCCATCAGATCTCTGGAGATAAGAACCAACCAACCATCAATCATGCCTTATAATTCAAAGTGGATTTCAACCTATGACAAAATCCACACCAGTGGTAGGAGTTAAATCCCTAAGTTATTGAATTACTCACAAATTGTTGAACTAAAGGCAAGAGCAAAAACCATTAAGAAAATTTGAGCACTGTTTGAGCCACCAGTTCAACAGATGTGAAAAAAGGAAATATTACCGCTCTCTCTTTCTTGTGTGACAATTTATACAAACAATAAACTATCATTAAATACACAAATTTCTAAAATTTTGATTCAAACTAAAAAAGTCACATATTACTTTATAAAATTTATAAATTATGTACATAAAAATTCTTTCACTGATACTTTAATATATTTAAATTTATTTCCAAATAAACTATTGATAAAATCATTAAAACAAATATATATTTATAAATTCACAATTTTATTATTACTACAGTACAATATTTGTCTTATAAATATTTAAAACCATTTTTTAAAAAAAATAAATAAAAACCCCTTAAAAGAATGGAGAAACTGTTTCCAATAAAACTTTAAGTATTAATTACCTATTGCGGGTTGTGGTCTTGGAATCTTGCGGGTTGTGGCATTTATATTGAAACATCTAAAAACCCTTTTATTCTTATACAATGAGGTAAAAACATTGTTTATCTCATTATAAATAAACTTTTAAGGAAAAAGAAATTTTTTAATGCAAAAGAAACACAATTTAATAGAAAATTTTAGTTTATTTTTACAGGTTACAAACCACCAGTAGAAAGTTGAAATCATAACATGATTTAAACAGGATACTTAAAGAGCTGTATAAAATTACAATTTAATCAACAAGGAATGTGTCACCATAATGAACACATTAAGTACAAATGCAATGCAAATTCAAAGCATCAACTGAACATTCCTTCTATTTAACATGTTTATTAAATTTATGTGCAATTTATTTAAAATTGTTATAACAAAATAAATTCAAATATAAATATTTTTTCAGCATGGAATAAATATTTTTCAATTCTTTAATGACAGCTTAATTTTGAATTCATAAAAAAATATTTGACAAGAAACTAAAATTAAAATACATAAAGAACAATTTAACATTTTAATTTGAAAATATAATCTGTTATACATGAATTGTGCATAATTTTTTAAAACATCTTGTCAAATTGACAACCCATTATCACAAATATACATATCAAAGCAACATGTACAGTTTTTAAATATCTTACAATTGTCTGTTTTCCATATACATTGTAATCAAATATATTAAAATTATAAATACTGATTTTAAAACTAACGTTTAACTCTTCAAAGATGTTTAAATATTTTTGCAAATTAAGGTTAAAATTAATTTAACATGCAATCATTATATATATTATATAGACAGTTAAGGATGCACAAATCTGTTAAATAACATTTTCATGAATGTATTAACTAGTTATTGATTTGTTGAATATTCAGACATAGTTGAGTACAATATATATATTTACTTAGTTGGTTCTTCAAATTAAGAAACTACATAAAAAGCAAAGGCTACTAATTTTTTTTACAAGAGTTGTTGTAGCAGTGCTATAATGCTTAATATACAAATAATAAGCTTTAGAAAGAACAGATTTTATCATATTCATATCAAAGATTCTTGTCAACAGAATTGTGCATTCATATTAAGGTTTTGTAATTAAATGTGTAATTACAAATTTTAAAAAAATTTAATATGTGTTAAAAAAAATACATAAATCCTTTTTTATTTAATTTTAAAATATAGAACAATGAATGTTCTAAATAAAGATATTTACAAAATATTTTCATTAACATTTATGTCAACAGAAAATATTATTTGCAAAAAATCTATTTTGAAATAAGGATTGTTATTATTAAAAATTATTTATTAGAACTGTGAAAAAAAAAAGTTGTGCAAACGAATTTTAAGTTTTATATTCTACAAATAACTGGAAAATTACTTTCAAATGGAAGTTTAATGATAAATACTTTAGTTCATAAATAAATTCATTATTTATATAGCTAAAAGGGACTTCAGGCAACCTTTTAAGATTATTAAGTAAGGATATTGTTCTTAAAGAGAAATAAGAAAAATGAATTTTGTTCGGCCATGAATGGTTAATAGACAATTTGAAACAAAAATTAATTAAATGATAAGCCATACATGTTTTACACTTACATAATTGATCTTTAAATAAACATTTATAATAAATTAATTCATTGAAAATGTCAAGGATTTAACAATAATACTTTGTAATAGCAAAGTCTATTCAATAGCAAAGTCTTTCAATCATCATCACGGCAGTATAAAATACTTAATGGGTTTGATGAAGATGAGTGACAATGGTTACACAATCTTAATCACGGTGAATTAGAACAAATAATCCAAGGCATCCTAGAACAGCATACTAAAAAAATAACAATTATACTAAGTTTCATACAATATTTGCAATGTTTCAAAATTAAAAATAAATATTATATCAGTTCAACTTACTTTAAACTTTGGATAGTCATTCATAAGTATAGTTACAATACCAACATATGGGACAAACCTGAAAACCAAAGTTTATTGAAACAAACAGATATTGATTGAAACAAAAAACTAACATATTAACACTTCTATGCATAATTATATTGTTTATTTAAAAATGAAATGTTGATTTATATTCTTAAATATTTTGTTTTATGAAAATATAACCAAGAACATGGGCTTTATTTTAAGTATACTGTTTGTAAAAAGGTCTTGATATCTGAACAACATTTAGGTTGTTTTTAATGAGATTTATTTTAAAAAAATTATAATAATAATAATTTTATTGTCTTTGCAACTAAGTTTTTTTCTAATATGCAATTAATTTCAACATTTGGCAAAAAAATATCACTGCATTATATTAAAATACTATAAACTTTAAGATAGGACTCTTATAATTCATTACAAATTATGATTATTTTATTATATTTGTTTTTGTAATTATTTATAGATTAAAGAAGCAACAAATCATATAAATTCAACAAGATAATATTTTGTTATTTTCATGAATTTTATGAATAAATTATTTTAAAAAAATGTTTCTTTAAAAACACACTCAATTCCAAAAAACAGGAAAACCTGTTTTGCTTTCTTCCCTTTAGTTCATTTTTAGTTAAATTAATATTTGTGAAATTACTAAACCTAATAGCACACACACATATACAATAAATTACGTAAAACATATTTAAAAAATAAACCAATGAGATAAAACTTATGTTTATTGGATAATAGATTAAATACATAATTTCTGATTCACCAAGATATCAATTAAACATTTCTTAAACTTGAACACTCAAAATGTTGACTCCACATTTGCAGATACATTTTCTATAATATTGTTACACATTAATCTTTGGCTTTATTTCAATTTAGTTTACAGAAATATATAAAGTAGTCTTATTTATCTCTTAAACAGAACAATTTTTTTTTAATTTTAAATTTCTTTACAATTTGATAATAAAATGTTCAATTAAGCTATATTTAAAGCTAATCCTTTCAAATTACTTTTCACTTTTAATGCACTTTAAAAGATTCATTCTAAAAATACTTGTAAAACATTTAAAATACCTTCACAAAAATTATTTTTGATATTGTACAAGGAAGGATATTATTGAACATCTTTAATTAAAATCAAATTAAATTTGAATAACAATCTCAAAAAGTGTTTCTAGTATTACATCAAAAAAATTTGTTAAGCAACAAACTCAACGTATTTTGGAATACAAGATAACAGCAAATATAATCAGATCTTCATCTTTCCATATTGATAATTTCAAACATGATCTTAATCATATTAGCAATTTTCCCAAAAACTATAAATATTGATTGTTTAATTGCAAAAATTTTAAATATATTAAAAACTAAATATTTTAGAATATTGATTCTTCTATATAACTCTATACATTAAGAGCTTTGCAATTAAATAATGAAAGTTATTTCAATAATGTAATTACTAAAGATAAATATTATTTCAATTCATAATATATTCCAGAAATTAACAAATATTTAATAAATATACATAAAAATGAAAAGTTTTTAAAAACTTTTTACAGTAAGTAAACAAATAAAAATACCCTCTAGCTCGTCCCACAATGTCTTTCTTCTCTAACCATAATTGACCAGGAGCATACAGTCCTCTATCATCAACAGAGTTATTATCACCTTTTGTTAATATTTTCACTGTACCATTATTTCTGTTTGAAAAAGAAAATGTTGCTTAATATTGTTTAGAATTAATAATCAAACATATTTAAGCCAAAATGACAGTTATATAACAAAAAAGCCAACTATATATTAGAGTCAATAAAAAAATCTCAATTGAAGAGTCAATTTATTAATAAAGTATTTGTATTAATTTTCTATAACAATAAATGAAGTCTATTTTGCAAATAATTAAGTAAAAACTAATATCCTTTAAAATAAATCAATGGGTACTTTTTAAACTTTCATAATACACTTAAATTATGGGTTTCAAATTGTTTTTCAGATATTAAAACAAAATTTTACAATTAAGAAAATATGCTAATGGCAGATATTCTATTTCAACATCAAATTTGTGACAGTCTGTTGCAAAAAATGCAATTTAATATTCTTCACAAGCACTACAGTTGTTTGCCAACCAAGATGGATCAGTTAGATTACACCATCTTGATATGTTCAATTTTATATTTTTCCAGCTGCTAGCTCCCAAATGCTTACACCACTTTTCCACTATATCCAATAGTTTTCAGTCTTTTCTTTTTCCCCTCTGGAGTATAAATAATAAACATCCTGCTAAAAGATTAACTATTAAACAAGAAACAAAATATTTACTAGAAATTTTTATTAATAATAATGACTCTGAGAATCCCCAAGATCCACCACTGTTTGATGGTAACAATAACAGCACTTAATATGCTCAGGCATGAGTCAAACAGATACTAAATGGCATGTATAGGCATAATTGACTATATAGGTTCAATCATGATGCCACAGTTCAATTGTATCTAGGGTAAGTAAGGAGCCAGTTGCTTGATAAACACTGACCAAACATTTTTTATTGTTTGATCTACGAAACATGCTGTCTAAGGCGGCAAACATTTTCTTTATCAAGGCAAATCTATATAGTACTGGCATCGTCTTGCTGAGACAAAGCATTTCCTGGAGCTCAAATATTAGCTGAAACTATAGGCCTTAACCTAATAAGTGTAATGGCCACCATAAATATTGCTTTCAATAACAAATGACCAAGATGTGTAAATAATGGCCCCTATACTATCATTCTAAAAGATTTGCCAATAAGTGTTGAATATACATTGATAATGTGTGTTCATTACAATACTAAGAAACAGGCATGGAATGCTGGGTGGACTGTTACATTACCTGAGCTTATTAATTGTTACCTTGTGGCTGAAAAGACAAGAAATAACAAACCTTTCTGCATTTGCAGGTGAAACCTCTGAAGTAGACCTTGTTGAAAAAGACAAGGGAACTCAGAAACAATCTAGTGAAGAGGCAGCAATGAATCCTTCACAGGAGGTAGAAGTGACCTCCAAACCATATTCTTCTGGTGACAGTCAGGAAGCTATCGATAGCATGACTGACTCTCTGACCAGAATCATTTGTGGATCATCAGCGAGGATTGCCTCTGAAATTCTAAGATGCTCTAGGCAGAAGATACTTTAATCGTAGGCTTCATAACTGGGCACTATTATTTCAGAAAACACCTCCATAAAATAGGACTGTTTCAGCAAGACTATCTACAGGAAATGTCATGCAAGAGGAAACGGCCAAGCATATCATTTATGAATGTGAGTTCCTTGCCCTCTCTAGATCAACTTCTTTAGGCATCATCCATACTAGAGAGTTACACCTAGACTCCATTAAAGGACTCTGACTTTATTAATAAAGTGGGTGACCCGAGCAACTGGAACTAGGAAACATGGGGTTTGGAGTTAACAGTACAAAATGCTGATAAAAACAAAGGTGCCCAATGACATACAAACCTAACTCTAAGAAGAAGAAACAGGCACAACTATCATGGGGTTACAAAAAGAGCAAACATTAATCTGAAAATAAAACTTCATATAATTTCAATATTCAGGGTTCATTGTTATTATTCTATCAAAGGTGTGATTGTCTATGATGTAGCATCAATGATAGACAATTTTTGGTCATCTAGTTAATGATTGCTGCTACTATAAACATTATTTAACTGTTACTAGAAAATGAACCATTTCTAAGCCTCAAGGTTTGTGACATAATTTTACAATCCATTAAGGCCATGTAGTAACTAACATTTCTTTTCAGTAGTTAATAATAGTTAAAAAGCCTAGAATAGAATAATTTTTATATGACAATCCTGAAACCATCAATTCTACATTTTATAAAGAGACATGGGATTTTGACAAGAAAAACAAACATAAATATATGATAAATTTAAATCCAAGTTCACAATTCAACCTCCATTTAAAAACAGAAATATGCTAGTAAGTAATCCTCTTTTTTGTAAGATATTTTTTTTCACTAGGCAAAAATCTTCAAATAGTTTGAATTTGAAAAATTTTCTGTATAATTTTCATTATTTATTTAAATAACAATGTAAATGTTTCTAATGCTGATATTACATGAAAGCTTTGAAAAGTTAATCATTATCATATATTGTTTTGTGAAAGTATGTAGCATGCTGTTGTCTTAGTATAACAAGATTTAAAGGCCAGTATTCCTAAAATTGATAAACTTAACATAGATGTGAACAAATTTCAAAATAAAGTATTCAATGTAATTAGGGGATTATAATAAAACTCTATTCTCTGAGGTTATGATTTAAAATTTGATTAAGAATAAAATTTAAAAAAAGGTATTTATTTAAGCAATTTATCAAAATGACCAGATATTTTCTTCTGTTTAAAAATTCAAACCCAACCATCCCAGTAAATCTCTTACATATGCAAACGCATCTTTACTTTAAATTTGTATTTTTAAATCCTAGGATAATATGGATAGAATAAGATGGAATTTAAATAACAAGAATGTAATAGAAGGTATTGGTGATTGTATAATAAATCAGAGGGAATATAAATGCAAGAGATTGCAAAACAATACAATGATTTAAAGACTAAACTTTATTTAAAATTATTAAAATCATTTTTAAAAAAATGTGATATAGTTTTTTCAATTATTCACATTGTTTTATAAATTTGTTCATGTTTTTCTGTATAGCTTCTAATTTTTCACTATATAAGAATATTTTTCAAAACTCTATAAATTTGTGTGAATTATAAAAGTATTCTGATAGAAGGTTCACAGATTTCCAAGAATCAAATTCCATGAGTTTTAAGTAGTTTTCCAAGAATTAAATCAGGAAATTTCAAAAGTGTATAGATATTCATGTTAAGTATTTTTTTCTTTTATTTTACCAATTGTTCTTAACCAATTATACATATAATTATGTACATGGAAGATTTTTCAATTATATATGGAAATAATAGAAGCAAATAATTGTAAAAATTAATGAGACAGTTTAGGTTAGATTTAAATTTAATAAATGTTGGAAAATACTTTAAAAGCCTTCACAGCAATAACAGAAAAAATTGAAATAATCAACATCAGTACTTAAAAATACAAAATTTTTATATTACTGAATTATACATAGTATAAAATAATGGGTAATTATAGTTTTTAAACATCTTCATTAGATTCCTATTTATCAATTTATTGAATATTAATAAAAGTATATAATAACATCTTTTAAGTTTCAAAATTTACAAAATTTGAATATAGTCACTTTTTAAATCAGCATTTTAACCCTTTAACGCGTGGTAATCGCGCCATGAAACCACCAAATTTCGATTTTTTTCTTAATTCCTTTTCACGATTTTTCACTTAACTTTTATAGATTTCATACCTTTTACTTTTAAATAACATAAACAGATGGCAGCACCAAATAATTTCAGGTCGAACTCCTTTCAATATGGCGTTATTTAATGTTCATTTTTAACAACACAAAATAACCTACTTTTTAATATAAATAATGATGAATATAAGAAATTTTTTCTTCCTATATCGTCATGTCTGTCATAAACAATATAAATGCAGCAGTAATTTGAAATAGATACGTAAAAAACTCCTTTTTTGAGGGAAATTCCTGGGGGTTGCACCGCGCAACCAGCGCGCAGCTAGAACACATGACTTACGTGCAGAGCAGACTACATAAACATGGCCGGTGCTCACTGGCTGTCAAGGAAGGAGTATTTATTATCACTGGGAATTATAGTTTAGGAGTGTCGGGGGAGGGGAATTTGAATCATAGGGTCATTTTACTAGTAAACAACATGTGGATTTTATAACTTCAGTGAACATCTGCTTTCGCTATTTCTGTTTCAGAAAGACTTTTCAGTTTCAGATTTTTCTTTGCATTGAATGTTGCGTTTGCTCCCAGGCTAGTATGGAAATTTTTATTTGGTAGTATTTATGTGTTTTAAATTTAATGTAAATATTTGTATATATTTTTTTTTTATCGAAAATTGTATTTACGTAAAAGTTTTATTTAAATTTAAAATAATAGCAATATATTTTAACTGTGTTTTAAATATTTTTTCTGCTGTTCAAATCGACATGTTTTTATAGCAACAAAATTATATAAATGTTTAATTTTCCATTTTTCCAACTCTTTTCTTGGTGAAATATTGTAAAAAAATAATATACTGCATTTTAAATACAAATTATCTAAGAAGATTGCAATAATCATCATTTATTGAAAGCGCACACGAAACAAGGTAAGTTTTTCTCCTACTAACTCAGTAAGTTTCAAGGTCCTAGACGCGCGCTGGCTGCGCCTTGCGACCACCACCCACAGATAAATGGGTGGATGTAGATTTTTTTAATTCATATATTATTTGTCTGTGGGATCATAACATTAAATTTTTAGAGTTCTTTAGTTTAAAATTAAAAAAAAAATATTGCGCACATCAAAGGGTTAGTGAAAATGAGCCAGTTCACATTTAGATCCATTAACAATTGGAGTAATCCACTTGTTTTTAATTTTAGCACATCTCATTCATTTTTTTTTCAAGCAAAATATCTCCAGTTGAGAAACCTAAAACATTTAACTAGTAATATTGTGTTTTAACAATATCATCATTCCAAAATTTTACTTGGCAGTCCAATTGTTTTGGATGCAGATGATCATTTAATCTTTCATAAAAAAAAAAGTACATAATTATTAGCATTCTAAACTTTTTCTTTCAATAAGTAGGAAAATAAGGTGCAATTCCAAAAGCGGTTAAATAAGCACACTTCTGGAAATGAGGAGCATCCATGGCTGTAAGTATTGTGTAAAATGTGTAGTCTGTAGTTTCTAACATTTAGAAAATTTGAATGCTGTTTACATTTTAAAAATTCAATCATTTTAGTGTAAATGGACTAGTTTACATTTGTACTACAATTGTTTTATCTGCAAATAATCCTTTAATCTTTCTTCAAAGAAAAGCACATACTTACCAGCACATTCTTAACTTCTTTCAATAAGTTGGAAAAAATAAAGGTACAATATTCCAAGTGTTAAATAAGCACACTTTTCTTTACCTTAACTGAATTGCTTCACAATAGCACTGTCTGTAAACACTGCTTGAACGAGAAAATTTATATTGCTTGAAAAACTGTACCTGAATACACTGTTTAAAAACTACAGGGATTAATAGAAATCCAGCCTTTAAAACTTCTTTTGATTATTGAAGAAATAAATGAATCCAAATTTACAAAACATGCTTTTGGTTTACATTATTTTACAGGAAAAGCAATAGTGAAAAAATCTTTTAAATGAGTAATTTTTTTGGCAGATACAACCTCATGTGTGCTATTTTACACTCACTATCTCTTACTTTTTCTCCCTTTTATATGAGATTTGACAACTGATGATTTACCTCTTGTGAAATACAGATCCTACAAAGTAGACAATGGGCATGTGTTTTTTCTAAGCTATGCCAAAAGCTAATCTTAGTATAGCTTTTACATAGTCCACTGATCATTGAAAAGATACTTTCCACCAGGTATATTAAATAATTTATTTCAGCCTTTATTTCACTGATAAACTAAATTTATCCTGATTCACTGAAATTATATACAATTTTCAACAAGGAAAATATGCAAAGTATATTTTAACTCAGAAATTTTAAATTTAGATATTAATATTCAGTGAATTTACATAAAGAAATAATGAACATAAAGAAAACTGAAACAAATAGAAAAAAATCAATTAAAATCATTCCTTGATAGCACTACATGATCTTATAGGTGATTTCACACACACATAATTCTAAATACTACATCTGGTCTTGACTGAACTAGTCATGTGGCTATTGTGGCTGAACTGTATCTTCATTTTTGACAACAGTTATGCCTACAGTAACAATTAAATTTTGATAGTTCTGCTATCTAGTGGTAACATTTAAAGCTAATATTCAATTTTATTTTGGACCCTTTCATTGAAAATTTCAAAATATTAAAACAAAAAATTCAAGAAAATAATATTTTCATTTCAGAAGTTTCCAAGAATTATGAGCACTGTAAATAAGGTTAGAACTTTTTATAATATGACTATTTTTGTATAAGTTCATGTTCAAACATTTTCCTAGTAATTTACATCTTTTAGTAATTTTCTTTAAAAAATTAAGACAATTAAAATTTACAGTTTTGTATTTTACTACATTAGGATAAACAAAATATGAAAAATGGTCAAATGCAGCATAACTGTTAAAAAATACTGCATTAATGGGAAAATTTTAAGAAGTTCATTTTCCATTAACAGTTATTCTTTTCCACATTACAGATTCAACATTACATTGCAAAACAATTATTCCAATTTTATTTTGCATAGAATTAAGTGATTACTGTTTCATTCATTCACAGAAATGTGGTTGCCCAAATTTCCTATTCATTCCATTTTTGTGCAATTCTTAGAGACTTTTGAATGAAATGAAATTCCTATTAACTTTTCATACACATAAAATTCACACAAATTTTTAAATATTTAAAATATTGTTTTAAAACATATTACTCTTTACATTAATGAAAAATGTTTTCCCCTGCTAAATAACGAATAATTGTTTGCCAGGAATTTAATTACAAATTGAATTGCAAAAATTAAATTCTATAAAACTATAGCTGAATAACTGAAATTATAATGAAAATTGGGTCAAGAAATCAGTTTAATAATTATAAACAATAGTATGAAAAGTGCTCACAAATAGGATGAAACACAATGAAATTAGTATGATTGTAAAACAGTTTGAAAGGAAGAGAAAGAAAAAAAGAGAAGAAAAAATGTAAGATGCTTATTTTGATCCAAACATAAATTTAAATAAATATTATTCATTAAATAAAAAAAAATTACTGCAAAAATCAATATATTACGATATTAAACTCATTTTTCTATAAATGAATAAAATTAAAATTATTATAGTGCATTAAAATCTCACTTTTCATGAACTTTAAGAACTCTATGAACTATTGGTATATCACGACCTTCAACTTTAAAGACTACAATATCACCAACACGTACAGGATCGTCTCTATGGTTAGTCAAGAACAGCAAATCACCCCGATGAAAAGCAGGTTCCATACTGCCACTATAAATATTGAAGGCAAAATTTATAATATATTTAATATGACTATGGAATCAAACTTATATGAAAATAAAAAGTAGTAATAAGTACATATGTATCTATAGTCATTTGTAAATATAAAGACAGAATGCTTGTAAATCAAATAAAAAGTAGGAACAATATTTACTATGCCACCAAAGATTATATTTTCCTTAAATATGTGCTAAGATATATTCAAAAAGCAAAAGTGAGTACTAACAGCTTTTAATACACCAAAATATACTAAAATATTATCAGAAAATAATCATTCTATACATTTTTATCTATAACAAAACAAGACAATAATTGTAAATTAAAAAATAAATTTAGTCAAATAAAAAGATAGTCAGAAAAAAATTTCTTTAAAACCAGCACAACCAAAATAATTCTAATAGTTTAAAGCATTATGAAAAACTTTTTTTTTCTTCTTATGAATATTTTTTCAAATTAGAAAAATTTATTGAGCCTTGTGAATAAAAATTAATTTGAATCAAATAGACATTTATAATAAAGATGTAAATCAAATAAATGTATAGAACAAACGAAAATCTATGGTGTTTATTATTCAGCTAGAACTTGACAAAACTGTCTAATGAAGGATGGGAAGTCATGCAAATAAATATTAAAATTTGAGGTCTCTTAAATTTTTTTCTTTTGAATTGAATTCAGCAGATCTTCAGTTTAAGGAGGTTTCTGAACAAATAAAAATAGGAGACTCAGATCCCAGATCAGTTGAAGTTATTACCCATTTAGTTACAAAATTTATTATTCAGACAAGTACCTCATATATAATAAAATGTAAGAATTAAAAAACAGAAATACTTATTACAAAAAAATTCTGGTATGTCCTGCTAATTTTATCAAATAGAATTGTTAATAAAAGATTTAAAAACCAACATCATATGTTGTAGGAAAAATTTTCATATTCATAGATATTTATTAATTTTTAGAAATATATATACCATAAAATAAACAATTTAATCCAGGAAATAATTTTGTAAGCAATAACTTTTTTAGATAATCATAATCAATAAGAATAATCACAATCAATTAAGACTAGCTTCGATAAATTCAATATTTTTCAGCAAGGCTACTCAAAAATCATATGAAGTAATATCGCAAAATTAAACTACCAATTTTTAGTCTCACTTTTGACATTATTTTATCCTTTAAATACAAAATACTGCTAACAAAACACTGAAATAATTTATCATTTAAAAAAATTTAAATCAAATATACATAACTTATATACGTAATATTAATTATTTTACTTATTTCCTAATAAATATGTATTCAGCATAGTACTCTTTTGAAATCAAATTAATAAAAAAATTCTCTTTGGTTATTTATTTTTTTCATCAATATTTTTACATGTGTATTAAGTTTTGATTTTTAAAGTGACAACAACTATAAAATGGATTAAAAATCACAATAGCAAAATAATTTGTTTTTATTTTCAATTTATTAATATAGCTCCAATAAATTTCCAATGTAGTTTTATGAAGTCTACAATGTTATTTTAATAAAAATTCAAAAAATTTTGCTTTTAAAATACATAAACATTTTTTCATGAAATCTTAATCTGAAACACTTTTTTTTTTTTTTAGAAAATAACATAATAACATTTTCATTTGATTGGAAATTTGAGAAAAGACACTTTCATTTAATAACAATAAAAAGGAAATATTTCAAGATTCTAAAAATAGAGTATAATATAACTAAGATGGTCAGCTTTTTCAACTTAAGGATGTAAATATTAAAATATTTACATCTTTAAGTAATGACTAAATATGCTTTGCCAAAATAATTTATAATAGGCACACAAGGATTGAAAATTTTAAGTATCACTAGCCACTATGATAGAATCCTTTCAAGATAGAACACCATTATCTGAGATACACAGGATGAAATGCAAACAAAAAGAACAATCCTACAGGATGGAGGTTTCACATCAATAACCCTAACTACAAGAAAAAATCATTAAAAAATATTTTCAATCCTACTTTCATAATTTTTGGTATAATGTTAGATGGTCACACATTATATATATATATATATATATATATATATATATATATATATATATATATATATATATATATATATATATATATATATATATATATATATATATATATCTTTTACTTCAAAATATATATAAAAGAATATTTTCTTTGATAAATAATTTTTGAAAAAGCTTAAATTATTTCAATGTTTTATGAATGACAAAGTACATTAATTAACTTTAAAACTAATTAGAACAAAGAATAAAATTTAAAATGAAAATTGATGAGGAAAATCTCTAAGCAATAAAAATTGCAAACAAAGAATGTATTCTGTTTTCATTGTATATCAGAACCACTTAAAAACATTTTTTGACTCCTTAAACAATACATCCTAGTTTTTGTCCAAATAATTGGTTCATTAATCAAACAAGAACATTCATCATCTTATATATAATGCTTTATTCTATAAAAATTAGAATCAAGTCTTCTATAAACAAGAAAGCCTGCTATATGCATTCAAAATTATAATAAAATGATAGAAAAATACTAAAAGACCTCCCACATTAGTGAAATTAAAATAAATTTAATTATCTGGAAAGTTATTTTAAACAAGAATACATATCATGTGAAAAGCAAACTGATTTGTTTATTTATATTATAACTTCTCACCTCTCCATATGATAATAAGCTTTGGTTTGGTTTGTTTGTCGCTTAATGGTCATTTTTTACACATGAGGGCTAATTAGATCGAGACCTACAGTTTAAAGTGGATTCCGAACCACTACAAACATCCATGCCCAAGGTGGATAAAAGAACTCTTGAACTGAAGGCAAGAGCGAGTAACCATTTGGCCCATATGATAATAAAATACAAACTATAAAATGAGTGCTTAGAATGAATATTAAGAACTTTTCATCTAAAAATTAAAATATGCATTCCCTTTCTTGGATATATGTATGAGGCTCAACTCAGAAATAAGGTTCCCAAAAACCTAAGGCCTAATGGGAAGGTGTGAGGCCAAATATGGCAACAATGCTGTGCAGGGCAGTTATCCTGACCACACATCTTTACATCTTTTAATATCAGAAAAATATAAGATGCATATAATTGTATTGTAAAAAAATTTCAATATATAATTTTTAAAAAAAATTAAAATATAATATATTATTTTAAATGTCAAATCAATCCAATTTTTATTATTAAATAAATATTTTCTTTAAAAGTAAAGAATTTCTAAATTTAATTCATTTTCTTAACTTTCACAAAGAAATTAAAAAATTACCTCAAAACAACAACAATGGGACTTTCACTTCCAGTAACAACCATTAAGCCTTTCCATATCATCAAAGCAGATGAAACTATCATACCAAAATTCAGAAATTGGTATAATATCTGAAAACAAAAAAATAATAAAAGTGAATTTTAACAGTGATTTCAATTTCCATTAATAAACATTTTAGTTCATACTAATCAACTTATCTTATGACAGAAATCTAGCCCACATAACAATATTTTAACATTATGCTATATTCATAGAGGTAAAAATAACTATTCATAATTGTTCTAAAAATTCAAAGAACAAATCTTACAGTAAAATGTAAATATATAATGTAAATAAGTAAAATGTAAATAAGATACTAATGAATAATTTGGATATTTTTGGAATGGAAACATTTGGCAATTATATATTACATTTTATTTTACAATAAAATGTATAATATAGAACTACATTTGAATGTCTCAATAGTATTTACTACAGAATTCAATAATATTTTGCTGGAAATGGTTTACAATTCTACAATAAGAAACTGAAGACATCAATCATTTTAAAATTAGACATTCATTATTGTTATCAATAAATACTTTGAAACTTATAAGAATATGAAAAATACAGTGTATGCCAAGTAATATAACATTTTTTGGAAGTAATAGCAATGACCAGTCAAGTAAAATTACTAGAAAAAAATTAACTTATTTTAAAGTAAAAAATTATAATACAAATGACCAACTCATTTTTAATCAGTTCCTCAATGTCTGTCACAATTTTCGCAAAAAATATATTATTAACGGTAGGCTTATCAGTAAATAATAAATATTTTTTCATATACAGGATTTTGAAATGCCAATAAAATTTTAAATGAAATCTTTGCCAAGGAAATTTATACATTACATATTTAATTAAATCTGTTGAAAAAATTTATACTTTTTACATTTAAAGAAAACTTTTTTAGTGTTTTTCTTTTATATTTTTATGTCTTTTTTTGTCTCTACAATTTTTTAATATACTTATATATATTACTTATTTTCTCATTTCCATACTTTCAAATCTTTGTTTCAAGAAAAGATTTTTAATTTATTTGAAATTTTTTGATATTTGTTTGTAAGCTCACATTAGATTTTGAATTCAAAATAAATCTGAACATTTTAACAAATTCTGATATGGTAAATTTATCCCAGAAAAATACTTTGAAATTATTTACTAAGAGAAATAAATTAAATAATCATATATTTATTTTTATATAATGCTCAGCGATTAAGATTTCAGTCTTTTAAACATTACCAGGGCCAAAAATGATGGTACCTCATAGTAGCAACAACCAGTGGACACGCTATTATTATTCTGAAAATGGATGAGTCTTTGTAATTTAAAAGCAGGGACCAAGATGATCCCCAGATTTGGCCAGCCACCCCAAGAAATATCATTTCATACATGGAAAACATTGCTACCACCAAATATTTTACATAAGACAAACACCATCAGTGAACACAATAGATCTTCAGTTTAGTCCAGATTCAAACTAAGTACCTTCCGATAATGAGAATAAATGCCCTAATTAACAAGGTCATCCCAGATCATAGATAATTATGTATACATATATACATAGTGTGTCAAAAATAAAACAATAAAGTAATAAATAGTGATTCATTTCTATTTTTAATCATTGAATATTTATATTAAAATATAATTCTTTATATTTTATACAAAATATTGTGATTTTAATATTATTTATGATAAGATAACATAATTCAATTTGAAAAACATTGTTTTTAAAATGTATATAACAAGTACCATGATGATTAAGATATAATAATTAACTATGTTCATTGGGCTTATACATGTTAAAATATAGAATATCTTTCTTATAGGATACTATGAAACTTGCATAGCATTAATCATATGCAGAGATATCAGCATTATACCTGGTAAAAAAATATGTGAAATAGTTGAACATATATATATTGTACCGAGCTCCACGGGTTCGTGTTGATTGAGAGTTGAATAAAGCAACCACTTAATGAACACAAGACTTTTATTCGTAAAAACTTCACTAGATAAACGAAATTCCCGCTGTAACAATCACAATTATACAGCTACAATTCGTCAGATACAATAAGAAATAGCTTCCAATCACAGGTCTCAAATACCTCAGACAGAGAACAACTAGCAGTCACAACTAATCGTCTTCACTCGCTGACTGTCTTCACAAAACTCTACTACTATTCCATGTCGGGCTGCGGTATTTATACCTGACTTGGCGGAGAAATCTACCAATTTCGCCAAGGCTCTGGAAGCTTCTAGGCTATCTCGAAAAATATTGGTCCTAGAGCTTAGGTGATGGATGTTTCCAGAAGTATCGATTTCTCGCCAAGTCGCCAAAAATCTCGCCAACCGTCGCCAAGTCGCCAAGAATCTCGCCAACTGTCGCCAAATCATTAGGAAATCCGCTTTTAAACTACAACACGTCTAAATACCGCAATTTTTGCCCAAAATGTGAGAATTTCTGATCTGTCTGAGATATTTTAAGACAAATATAATCATTATTTACAAATTTGTAACATTGCCCCCTCTCAAGGACTGCACGTCCCGGGCAGTACAATCCCCTGATAGGAGGCCAAATTTAATATAAAAGAATTTACATTTCAAGAGGATACAGAGCACATTACATACACAAGCAACTAAAAATACAAGAAAATAGAAAAGATTAAAATTATCTATACTATTTACAAACAGACCATGGTCTACTGATTTTTACTCTACATTACGATAAGGAGCTAATCTATCATAATGTACTACCTTTGGTTTTGAAGCAGATGATTTTCTTATACGAACCACGACGTCGTTCAGTCTTTTTAGGACTGTGTAGGGACCTTCCCAGTTGGCTTGCAACTTTGGATAAAGTCCTTTACGTCGAATCGGGTTCCACAACCAAACTTTGTCACCTTCTTGAAATTCATGTCCTGTCGCTCTTGTGTCATACCTTGTCTTCATTCTTTCGGTCGTCAGGTTGATTCGGTCTCGAGCGAAGTTATGGACATCTTCAAGACGTGCCTGAAGGTCTCGAAGGTATTCCTCTGGCGATGAAGATGTATCCGGTGGACGACCAAACTGAAGATCACAAGGGAGACGAAGTTCGCGACCAAAGAGCATCTGTGAAGGAGTATATCCGGTAGTCTCATGGACAGCACTGCGATATGCAAGAAGAAACAGCGGTAGCTTCAAATCCCAATCTTGCTGATTTCTGGAAACCATAAGGGAGAGGTTATTCAAGATGGTTCTGTTAAACCTCTCTACCATGCCATCCGATTGTGGGTGTAGTGGCGTGGTCTGCGTCTTGTCTATTCCGAGAATTTGACACATTCCTTTAAACACAACAGAGGTGAAATTTGTCCCTTGATCAGAATGAATTTGTAAGGGTGTGCCGAATCTGGAAACCCATTGTTGCACTAGAACCTCGGCTACTGTAGTCGCCTCTTGATCGGGGATTGCAAACGCTTCAGGCCACTTAGTAAAGTAGTCCATGACAACTAGTATGTATTTGTTGCCATTTGAGGATCGTGGTAAAGGACCCAAAATGTCCAATGCTATCCTCTCAAAAGGTGCTCCTACGTTGTACCGCTGCAACCTTCCTCGGCTACGTTTCTTCGGTCCTTTACGTGCCGCACAGTCATCACAAGATTGGCACCATTTCTCTACATCTTGTCTCGTTTTGCTCCAATAGAAGCGTTCTCGAACTTTCTGTAGAGTTTTCATTACTCCGAAGTGGCCTCCAGTTGAGCTACTGTGCAATTCTTTCAAAACATCTGAAATTCTTGATTTTGGAAGAACAAGCTGCCATTTGAAATTACGTCCATCATCGGACTCCCATTTCCTGTATAAGACACCATTTCTTATATGGAGTGAGTCCCAAAGAGTCCAATATTGCTTAGTAGTAGGACTGTAGGTAGAGATATCCTGCCAACTTGGTTTCATACTGGAAGATTCTTTTAATTCTAAAATTGGGTTTATATCTGGGTCTTCTTTTGGGCTTCTCTAAGTTCTTTATCACTCCATGGGTCTGGTTTCGATGGAGGTAAAACAGTAACTTGGCGTACCGAAGGATTTACCAGCTGATAGTTTTTCTCTACTCTAGAACAATATCGGCAGCTTTCATTACACGGTTTCCTTGATAATGCATCAGTATTTCCATGAAGAGTTTCTTTGCGTTGACGTATTTCCATTTTAGGAATTCCACCATCTTTTGTTTTCGGACAGTATCTACGTACGTGTCCGACTCCACCGCAAGTCCAACACTGAATTTTCGTGTTTCTGCCACCTTTACTCAATTCTAAGCTACGTAATTTTCGCCGCAAATCTTCAATTTGCTTTCTTAGATCATACTTCGTATCAATAGCAGAAACGGCTCTGATTGAGTGCTGGTCTTTACGCGTGGCCTGCTGGGCAGCCTCTATCTTATGTGCGTAGGCTAGGGCAGATCCAATATCTTTGACATCGGCAAGTCTAAGTGTTTTCTGTATCTCCGGATCCCGCACACTATCGATGAAGTAATGGAGGGCCAAATCTTGACGTATCTCAGCTGGGCAGTCCGAAAATGCTAGATGGGAAAGTCGCTGAATATCGGCAGCCAATTCTTGAAGACTTTCACCCGCTTTTTGATAGCGGGACTTTAACTGTAGTCTGCTATATTCCTTAGTGCACTTATCTCCAAACCGCAGCTCAAGCGCACTCGATAGGGCTTGGAAATCGTGCCTCTGCTCCTCCGGAAGCGTCTCGAGGATGTCAGCCGCGTCTCCTCTTAAAGAAGCCGCCAGGTGAAAAGCTTGGGCTCGGGGATTCCATCCATTAGCTTCCGCTACCATCATAAACTGGGTCTTGTATACTTGCCAGGATGATTTCCCATCAAATGTTGAGAGTTTAATATTGGCTAGGGAAGGCACAAATGTCACGTTGGGTTCCTCATGTTTGTTTGATATTTGCTTCTCCAAGCTTTCAATCTTCTTATTCATATTGTCTAATGCTTCTTCAACGTTTTCTTCTATCTCCAGAACTTTAGTTTCAACTGAAGTTACCTTATCTTCCATTGCATTCATCTTCTCCTGAATGATGTTGGAGAATTCTTCTTTAACACTTACAATGTCCTTCTTAAGTTCCTTTTTAAGCTCCTCCTGTCCAGCTTTCATCTCCTCCTGTCCAGATTTTATCTCTTTCATCATCTCGGTTTTAATCTCTTCTTGTCCAGCTTTCATCTCTTCTTGTCCAGCTTTCATCTCTTCTTGTCTAGCTTTCATCTCTTCTTGTCCAGCTTTCATCTCTTCTTGTCCAGCTTTCATCTCAGTTTTCATATCTTCTTGTCCAGCTTTCATCTCAGCCATCTGCTCCGCTAATTTTTCGAGAAGACTTTTCATTAAATCCATATCCATTTTTCTTGTGACACGCTGCATCAACTCTTCAACCCCGATTCTGACACCAGTTGTACCGAGCTCCACGGGTTCGTGTTGATTGAGAGTTGAATAAAGCAACCACTTAATGAACACAAGACTTTTATTCGTAAAAACTTCACTAGATAAACGAAATTCCCGCTGTAACAATCACAATTATACAGCTACAATTCGTCAGATACAATAAGAAATAGCTTCCAATCACAGGTCTCAAATACCTCAGACAGAGAACAACTAGCAGTCACAACTAATCGTCTTCACTCGCTGACTGTCTTCACAAAACTCTACTACTATTCCATGTCGGGCTGCGGTATTTATACCTGACTTGGCGGAGAAATCTACCAATTTCGCCAAGGCTCTGGAAGCTTCTAGGCTATCTCGAAAAATATTGGTCCTAGAGCTTAGGTGATGGATGTTTCCAGAAGTATCGATTTCTCGCCAAGTCGCCAAAAATCTCGCCAACCGTCGCCAAGAATCTCGCCAACTGTCGCCAAGTCGCCAAATCATTAGGAAATCCGCTTTTAAACTACAACACGTCTAAATACCGCAATTTTTGCCCAAAATGTGAGAATTTCTGATCTGTCTGAGATATTTTAAGACAAATATAATCATTATTTACAAATTTGTAACAATATATATAATTATAAACATACATTTCACATGTATTGTAAATAATACTTTTGTAAAGTTTTATTCTCTAATGTTTCTTCTTTAGGAATATATTGTTAAAATATCCAATGAATTTTGTAATGATTACATCAATAGCTAACTCTTTGTGAAGATTATATACTTTTAAAATACCATTTGAAAAGTCAAAGATTTTTCAGTATTTTCATAATGATATTTTCATCAAACTTTTTGTTTTCATATGCATAAAATCTATCAAAATTCAAATGTATAATAATTTTTTATGAATTTATTTACCAAACACTTATGAAATCAATTACATAATCTCTCTGAAAATGAAAATTTTAATTAATTATTTAATCAATCTTAAATCTTCTGTCAAATTAAAATAAATTTTAAGAAATAATTTTATTTGCAATCTTTAACACCAATTCATTTCGATTCAAATTTCTTTCTTAAATTCTCAGGCTAATGCAGAGATATTTGAATATTTTGTCAATTTAAAAATAATAAACCAGTTATTTATATAAGCATTAAGCCAATCAAATATCTTTGATGAATCAATATCTATATTGCCATCAAGGAAAATAAGATTTAATTCAGACTCATCACAGGATTTAGCATCATTCACAAAAACCTTTCAATTGTTTTTGGTTTTTTCATCACTCAAACCTTTAAATGTGGAGTCAATAAAAAATTAATATAACAAAGAATCTGTTGAAATGAATAACATGTTTTACCTTTTCTGAAATAAATGAACCAATACACCTTTTTCGATACTTGCTATTTCCTGATTTTACGACCTTTAAACACAAAAAAACAACAATTAAGTTTTTTCAACAGCTCAATGGAAATTTGATCAGATGAAAGTTGAGCACATGAAAGAGTACAGAAATGGAGAAGAAACGGAAAAGAAATCGAATATACAATTGCTGCACATCAGCTGTATTTTTAAACAATCAGTTTCATGATACAACAGTTATACTGCTGAAAGGTGCAATCCATTATTGATGGCAATGAGTAATTATACAACAGTGATAAATTTTTTCTATTTATAATACAATTAAGGATTTAAACATTTTCATTACGTTTTCAAACTGAGACATTTCAATTCTGACAAACTAAATTTAAATGTGATTTTCCTAAAAAAACTTATCAAATGTAATTATCTTTCATTATGTCACTTAATTTTTATGATAAGAATATTTTTTAAATGTAATGTAATTTAATTTCCCCCTTTTCAATTTATATGAATTTGAATCATAAAATTATATTTTTATATGAATTACAATAAAATTAAGTGTAAAATAATTAACAGGTATGATTTTTTTTAAGTTATAGACCTAAAATTACAAACTATCAATTTATGAAGCATTTCACATTTTTAATATTTTAGGTAATAGATAGTTCTTTGTAGCAAGCTAGCATACTGACATTTTTACTGAATTTAAAGTATTTTCTGCAAAGTATTGTTTTTCTTCAGTAATAAGTCAGATCTTTAAAATGTTTTTCTATATACTTAGAATAGTTTATTAAGGAATTAAGTAGAGAAAATAAGTACAAACTAAAAAAACAACTAAAAAAACTTTATTTCAACAGCTATCTTCATTAGAATAAATGCTAAATTTCAGATTATTTAAATTTAACTGAGTATTTTAGAAAATTAATGTTATGATAATGATAAAACATTTTGATAAATTAAAATATTATATAAATCACTTAAAAATTTTCTTCACCATTAGCATTCAAACTAAAAATTGTTCCATACAGAAATTTTTTTATTTACCTAAAAAAATCTTATCTCAATGTCTTATCTCAGTTTATAAAACAGAAAATGAATAACTGAAATCTGACCAAATTACTAGATTAAAGAATGAAATAATAGATATAGATGACAAAACAACAAGACAGTTTTTTGAATAAATGTTTTGCATTTCATTTGTTCTCCTCATAAAATTTCAAATAACTAAACAAAAGAACAGAATAGTTAAAAATTTCCCAGAATACTCATTTTATTTTGATAGTCTAAATCTTTACTGTATCATAAATTAACTTTCAAACACTTTAATATTTTTATATACATTCATTAAAGAGTAATTTCAACATATTTCTTTAAATAAGAGAAAAAAAAACTTTTTTAGTTACTTGGACTGAAATTAGTAAAAGATTCACATTAAGCTGCTTTCTATTTTTCTTTCACAACATAACATTTTATAAAGTTAATTTTTACAGGAATGGGTATGGAAATAGGAAACTTGTCCAATGATAAAACATCTTTAATGGAAATTTTTTACAGGAAAATTCAAAAAATATGTAATAAAATTGTTTATTTCCAAGTACTAAAATGAAGATATAAGGATATACCATTTAAGAATGTATTCTGAAAGTAAATTTGGATAAAAACACTATTATAAAAGACTGATTTTACATTATTTATATTTGGATCCAAACATTGAAGCTTAATTACATGTTCCTTTCATATTACGTCTTACTTTTTGCTATGATAAACTCAGCTTTATTATAAAAATATTAGAAATAAATTTCATTCAATAAACTATTAGAAATTATTTTTTATGATCATTCAAATTTACTTTAATATTCATTTCAGCCATTAATAATACGTAATGCTTTGTACATTTATTTACATCTTAATTAATAATCTGAAATTAATTACTTAAATATTCATTCCTCAAAGTAATAATTATATAATTTGAAAATAACTTTTTATTAAATTCCCTTAATACTGGCACACCACCACATACAAAATGACTGACAACATAAATATGGTGAGTTAATATCTGCCTTAAATGAAATTATAGATAAGAAATTTTATAATATGTTCTAAATTATGCTAGTAACCTACAAGTCTAGAAAATCTAAACAATGAAGCACACATCATTATTAATTAAAAAAAGATTAACTTAAAGAAAAATCTAATGAGTTAGGAAAGTTTTTAAATAAATAAATAATCATTGAATGTAACAATGATTAATTGCTAAAATAGTTTTAAAAGTGAATCATTCTTTTCCACATCGACATATTCTAATTTATAAAACTAATATAATCGCATTTACGCATTAGATAACAATTAATACAATTAATAAAGCACATATGATTTGTAAAATGAAAAACTATATTAATTGAAAGATAATGCCATGATATTAATGATGTTTCAAATTATACCATGTGTCATGTAAAAGTTATGTGATCTAAAAATGTTTTCTTTTAGAATTTCAACTAATAAATACAAAACAGTTCATGAAAATACCTGGCGCTTGTTCATGCGCTTCAAATCGTCCATGCATTCTAACATCTTTGCAGTAAAAATTTGTAACTCTTAATCGAATAGAAATTGATATTCTTATTTAACAGCTGTAAACATTACTACAACAGAATAACACGTCAACTTCACCGGTATATAAGATGACATGTTTCTATTTGGTCAACTCAAGGAAAATGTTCGATTCAGGAAAAGTTAACTACTCATTCAAAAGGGTGCGCTACAATCATCATTCATTTAAAATAAAACTACTTACAAAGGTCAACTAACTGTATTACGTCAACATCTCTAGAATTCAACTTACCTAAATTCTATAGATATTAATTAGCTCATCTGAGTATATTTTTCGGTCCGTGGTAAACTAGAATTAATGTGGATGCATGAATGATCGATACACATTTAAAAGCACATCGGCTTTGCTTCTTACAGATATCGTCGAATGCATATGAAATAAGAGCGACAAAGAAATTTAATTTTATTCTGCTGCTAAGCCAATGAAACTTCAATTATATTATTCACGGTATAGCGAGCTATGACTTTAGAATAAAATTAAAAGTAACAGGATCATATTTTCAGCTGATCAAGTTTAAAATATCTAATAATCTTCCGTGAGATAGTGTCTATATGATTTCTCATTCTCACGAGAAATTTTAACTGACCATTGCTCATGTTTAGAATTAAATTGGTATACAAATTATGTTTTAGCGTAATCACAGTAAATTTTGCTAT
Organism: Latrodectus hesperus; assembly: GCA_037975125.1. Classification (NCBI taxonomy): domain Eukaryota; kingdom Metazoa; phylum Arthropoda; class Arachnida; order Araneae; family Theridiidae; genus Latrodectus; species Latrodectus hesperus. The sequence continues at coordinate 43,494,802 of CM075858.1, forward strand.
AAATCATGATACTATTAATAATTATTTTAAAATTAAATACGTAAATAATATAGTTTCTTTGGTTGGATCCTAGCAGAGCCCACAACCTTGGCTTGAATGATTTTGGTCGGCGATAATTGTGGCTTGCGCCAATCTTGATAACTTTACTTCGATACACTAGATATGGTAAGCCAAACTATTTCTGGAATTTCATTCTGGCTTGGCTCTTTTTTCAGTTTGTCGTCAAGGGTGTGGGCTCTGCCAAATTTTACCAACTGTTTTACTACCCCATTACTATCGGTTTCAGATATTTCCTAGAAAAATATCAGCCATCTTATTCTTGGACAAAAACCGGAAAATTTGCCTGCGTAATAGAATCAGAATTATGGGCCAATGCTATTGCTGTGGGTTTACAAAAAATTTGTTATCATATCTAGTTTGTTTAAAAAAATCATAAAGTTAAGCCTTATTTGGCTATTTCTAATTTTTTTAAACATAATTGAAAACAGAAATATAAAATTAAATTTGAATATAATTAATCAATGTTATATTTCATTGAAAAAGAAACATATATGATTTTTTTTTTTTTTGCAATCGGTGTTTTATGAAAAGAAAATAATTCATAATGCAAAAATATCTTTCGTTTAAATTTTTGGGACAAATAAAAATGAAATAAGTAAGGGTTAAAGTAACTTATATAATATCTACAGTTAAATTATAATAAAGAAAGTTCATTTAGTTTGTTTTATATGAATACATTTCTGGAGTAAACTAGATTGGAATACTGTTAAATACTATAGGAACATGAAATCTTCAATTAACACAGCATTCTTTAATCTTTATTGATACATGAATAAAAAAGAAACTGTATAATTACATAAAAATAAACAATTTCTGTTTATACTAAAGGTTACTTTTTAAAAATTAAAAATCACAAACTGTTCAAAATGAAGAAATATATAAGAATAGAGGAATGCACAAATATTGGAAGAATTTATGCATGTTGTAGTTAAAATTGAATATAAGTACAGATGAAATCCAATCACTTCCTGAAACAGATACTTCAGTTTTAAATTAAAACCACAATAATTTCATAAACTAATATTTCTTATTGGTATCTTAATAGAAAATAACAGAAGGATATCAGGAAGGTTCGAGTTAATGTGTGAAATGTGGTTAATGACAAAATCAGTAGTTAGTGTAGCCGCTGCATCTGGCTCTATAAGCGTTGTAACATACCTTGGCACAGAATTAAAGGGGCCTCGAATAAAATCTTAAATTATCCATACAGCTTTCACATATTGCCAAAATTGATATGGTCAAGCAGCGTATAATGCATACCCTGATATTTGTTGTGCAAGCATGGATCACACGTTTTCGATTAGAAGCCAAGAAAGTAATTTTAATGGATGGGTAAAGAAAAATCTTGAACATTACGTGTCAAGTGTGCTCGTGCATTATCCTATTGGAATATGGTTGATGTATAGAAGCTGAATGTATAGCAGCATCATGGGGTGGTTTTTTAATGTTTCAGGAATGTTCAGGATGCGGGAGTGAAGTTCAATACCACTTTACACCATGATACAAAGTGCAGAACTAGTGAGGTGAAGTACATCGAACAATTCACCAATGTCTTCCCACGTTGTCTCCAGACTCGAATCTGACCATCGTGATGTTATGGGCAGAAGCGGAATTCGTGAGTAAAGACAATGTTATTCCATTCTGCTGTCCATTCATCATCGCACCAGAGGTGGAGCTATGCCAGTAGTTTTCGAGTCAAAAATAAACGAAACAATGGAACTTTGCAGACATTCCGCTCAGCTGCAAATGACGTCAAATAGTAAGAATAAATATAGAAGTATGCATAACGTGTGTGTTTCATAACGTGTGATAAAGAGTGAATGTGTATGGCGATAGTTCGTAATGTGATTGAGCGTTCCATTACTACCATATAAACAATATACCTCTCATTACATGAGATGATGCAAGGATATGGTTCCGATTGATCTCATTGGGTCGATGTTTTCTTTTGATCCACATAGCTTAGTTTCGCCAAACATGATCACTCATTTCTCTGAAGGATAATACGCAATCCTTATATGCTTCTATTTTTCCTCGGTCGAACACAAATATTTGCTAGAAAGAAGGTCGGTGTCTTCTATGAGACATACTTAGCAAGTTTAATCACAAATTGAAAGGAAAAAATTGGTATTTTTTAAATCAGCCATTTCTGTCTCTCTCTTCTTCCTTTATATAGTCCTGGAAGATCCGTGAATGCGTATGCCCTTAATTAAGTATTTAAAAAGAAAAACAAGTCTGACATCATATAGTGAAATTATTAACAGATTATTAAATCCTTTTTAATTTTATTAAATATAAAATAATCCAAAAACTTGTTGTTTAAAATTGAATGATAGGTACAAACCACATCAAACTGTATTTTATTGGACTATGAAATGAATTTCCATAAAATTATCAATATTTATGAACTAAATTAACAAAGTAAAGATTTTTAGCACTAAAAGTATGACTTTAACTCTATGTATGATCCAAAATCTTTTAAAACTTTGATGTTTTGCAAGATCGGTAAAATAACATATTTTTGAAAATTTAGTTTTTGTTTGAGTACATTTTTGAATTGTTCTTGCTAATTTCACGCCTTTTACATTTTTAATAATAAGAATAAGTAGTTATTTTTATTCCTTAATTCAGATAATTTTTTAACGAAACATATCTTACAAATGAAATGCAAATTATAAATCTATTTTACCTTATAGTTGAACAAAAAATAACTTGGAAATTTAAATAAGCACACGAAATTTAAACTTACGTAGCAAAAAAATTGTTTATTATGTTTTTATGAATGTAGATGCTTACTTTATTACAAATATTATGAAACAAAAAATTCAATTTTATTGAATTTCTTATACTCTTGTATTTTTTAAAAATGTCAAACTTCCCAGATTTTCTAACATACCAAATTGTAAGAGCCCGTCTGACTAAGCTAAAATGACCGAAATATCCGAGTTTTTAGACATAGAAACGCGTCTGATACAGTGTCTAAAATCACGACAACGTGCGATTACACAGACAGACAAGATCACCAAACAAAATAGTGGACGCTAAGGAAAGCTTAGGAAAAGAGGCCGTCGGAAGTATTGCATTGAATTGCGTTGGCTAAAAAGTGAACGCTTGCAGCAAATTAGAACGCAGAGCTTCAATCAGTGCAAGGCTTTTTAATGTCAATGATTACATGTTAGAAGAAAGGAAAAGAAAACATCAAATACAGAATATTTGGAGAAGAGGAAAAATTTGGAGCCAAGCTACTTGTCACAGATGTTAATGCCAAATGTTGTCTATAGTAACAATACAATCACAGAAGCTGGGCAATTGATAAATGGGAGAAAGTAATAGGTTCTGGATAATCGTCTTTCCCACTTTAAACTCTGATACTTGGAGGACATTTGCACAAACGTGATTGTCTCTTTCCAGCTGTCAAGCATGAAGGATGGTCTGTCGTGATATAAGCAGGCATGTTATGGTTTCTGCAGGACCAATCGTAATGCTAAAAGGATAATCTCTGGGGAGAAGTATAGAGAAGTGTTTAGCTGACGATGCTGGGCTGGCAGTACGATCCGTTGTTGGCCCAACGCCGGGTGGCCATCAATGCCGTATTGGCCGCATGTGGCCCATGTAATTGCCAGTACGTGCCCATATACGGTTATCCATTGGCCCTTTGCCGTTTGGCCGACGATAGCCGCTTTCACCGACGTAGGGCTGGTTATGATTATTTCTATAATTATTGAATTTATTATTTATGTTAATATTGTATACATTGTTAAAGTTAATATGGAAATATTGGAAATCCATCAAATTAATACTGAATATATTTTTGTGATTCCAAAGGACAATTGTTATCCATTTAATTGTCAATTATCATTAAGTGCTTTTTTAGTTCTTAATTATATAAAGATTAAAAAAATATGAATTACTAACTCATATTTTAAATCATTTTTTTGAAAATGCTATCTAAATTTTATAGTTTTATTTTAATCTAAATTTTATTTAAATAATTTTTATATTCTGTTTTAAAAATTTTTGTTATTACAGAATTTTATTATTTATAATTTTTTTTAAAAAAAGTTCTTGTGTAAGCAAGTGTCAATTTATTGCTAAAACTGAACTTGAATGTATAAAAGAATTCCAGTTTTATGATAATTTTATAGAATTATTTTCCAAATCAATTAACTCCATGCAACAAGATGTTGAGAAAAATGATAAAAAGTATAAAGATAAACACTTTTTATTACTTATAAAAATTAAAAAAACAAAGGCATAAATAAGTTAAATGTCTCCATGAACAAGATGTTGAGAAAAATGATACAAAAGGATGCATATTAAGATTTTTTATTACTTATAAAAATTAACACAACAAAAGCCATATATAAGTGAAATGTCTAAACATTAATGGAATTAACAATTTTTATTTATGATAATATTGAAAATTAAAAAAAAATATCTATTTTTATTTAGATTTGAAAATAATTTTTGCAAAATTTTTTTTAACATTTTTAATTTACAAGTTTTTTCTTTTATTTTTGTGGTCCACCTTCTGAATTAGTACTCTGGAACAAATTTCTCCTTTTATGAAGATTTTCACTTTGTTGTAATACCCTGAAAATAAAAATAAAAAAACAGAATTATTAAACTCGTTCAATTTAATTACAAAAATAGAAACAGCAGGATGTTAATAACAGCCCAGGTAAAAAACAGAAAAAAATTGAGTTGTTTATATAAATTAGGAGAAACTTCATGCATAACACTTATTTTCTAGTATTTAGGTATTATTTCACAGTATTAATTATTTGAATAAGGAGAATCCAACACAACTATTTTTAAACTTTCAATATTTTACAATTAAATTTACAGTCAAAGCAAAACAAGCCAAGCACTTGAATAGGTTGCCAATGCCTATAATAATGTCAATTTTCATTCAGAATTAATAACTCATAAAAAAATTACTAATACAATTCTTTCATGATGGAATCTTTTACTTAATTTTAGTTTTATCTCTTTATAAAAGGGGGAATGGTTATTAATAACATTATGTCCACAATGAGCATGCTTGGGAACTAAACACTGGGTGTTTTGTGTTACGCTGAGCACCTAATCGGAGCATGTGCTTCGCAGCCCAGGGGCTCTTGGTCAGGAAAATAGGCACTGTAGGCCTTGGCCCATGTGGTCTGTCCTACCAGAGTTTAGTTTTATAAATTATATTCATATTGATAATTCAATATACATACACATTATAATAAATAACATTAAGTAACAAATGAAAAATCAACATTCATCAATTCTGACAATTCTTTGATTAAAAATAGAGACAAATAATTGGGTCATATGAAAACAATTTCAGTTGAATGACTTAATAGAAATTCTAAACATCTGACTTCAAAAATTCAATGTAATGTTTTAAGCAGAATTTTACATTTTCAAGGTTATAATAGAATGTAATTAATTTATAACATACACTTGGTATTTCATGCTTTTAAAAAATCATTTTGAACTAATAAAAAATGGTTAATAAAATATTCATCAATGATTACCAAATTATTTTTTACACACAACTACAATTACAGATAAGTAAAGTTTATAAAATCATAGTAATTAAAATAAATATTGACGTATTTTAAAACATATTGATAATTTCGAATTATTTATGCAATATTCTATGCAAAATCTTATTAACATGGAATTTATTTTTTATACACCTGTGATTACAGATTAATGAATAAAATTACATCAATTAATGCAAATGATTTTCAGATTTTGAATACATGCATTCCACAATTTACATCACAAGTAATTATCATAATCATGAATTATTTAGAAGTAAAAATGTTTTACATAACTTTAGAATTTTTATTTTACACAAATATTAAATTTATATTTAATCCAATATTATTAGAAAATAAGTTATTGATTCTGGACTATAGTTTAAATAGGTACACTTTACATTGGAGTGGGAAGATGTTAGAAACACAATCTTCAAAGCTAATGTATAAAATGAAATATTAGCAAAATAACCATCAATAACAAATATAAACAATAATTTGTTACTTTACTTTAAAAATATTGTTGTTGTTGTTGCATGCCCCCAAAGGCCATCAGCGCTAGACCAGGTCCATGACGTTGGACACTCTACAATAATCCAAAACCAGAAGAGGGTCGTCAACCAAGTACTGCCTGACAAAAAATATCATCTATATTTACTTGCTAATAGTATTTATAATTACAATTATTTGTTAATATTATTTACCATTATAATTATTTACAAGAATTATATTATTTACAATTATTTGTTAATACAAATAATTAAAAAAATTGTAACACAAGGAAATAAATTATCTGGCTTGTAATTACATCACAAATTAATTAACATCACAAAAAAAAACAGTTATTTGGAAAAAATAGTCTTTGACGATAAAATAAAAAATAGCCAACAACGGACCGTACTGCCGGCCCAGTAGCAATGACGACGACCACTTTATTGACGGAGCCGACGAGGCCAAATAGCGGCGGGCCACTGTTGGCCAAGACGGCTGACAGCAGCGGTCCGATGGATGCCCGGCATCTTTGTGTTTGCTGGGAAGGCTGTTTAAGCAGCCTTCCCAGTGGGTATACCCACTCCTACTCGCGCTGAAGCGCGCTCATCCGTGACCTTCGAGGTCACGGCTCTAAACCCTGTCGGGCGCCAATACTCTAAAACTAAGATCTCATTGCTTCCCTTAGGCAAAAAAAAAAAAAAAAAAAAAAAAACAGCAGTTCTCACTACTAGCAATTCTTGATTTTATATAAAGCGCTTGGTCTTCGGAAACTGACCGGAACGGAAAATGAGATCGACTAAGAACACTGGAATAATCAAACCCACAAAACTTCACGATATCATGCAGAAATGCTACAAAGATGCCAGCGATCTCCAGCTAAAGAGCCTACTTCATATTAAAATGACTCTGCTTGGTTTGCTTTCTTTGTCGCTCAACGGTCATTTTTTGCATACGAAGGCTAATTAGACCGGGACTTACGGTTTAAAGTGGATTCCAAACCACTACAAACATCCATGCCCAAGGTGGGATTCGAACCCACGAACTGTTAAACCGAAGACAAGAGCGCTAACCATTCGGCTGCCAGCTCGGCTCTGCTTGGGAGCAGGCCGTGTACTTCGGCCACTAATCCTAATCAACATCTGATTGACAAGATTGATGATACTATTAGACTCTCCAGAGAAACTATAAAGACATCTAGTATAGGTAGCTATATCTCTGATACAGTATTGGCATGTCCCCCTACAACTTCTAAAATAAAATAATATCAAGCTAATGTTGCTTGTAGCAATAGCGAAAAAAATACTAAAAAAGAATTAATGATGGTGAGGACACTTTTGTGTTCCTCCCCCCAAAAAAATCCCCGAAGGCCATGACTGATTGTGTCATACCGATCCCCATAGTAACTCAGAACGCGTTTAGTGGGTTCACTCCTGAGGAGGGAGACAAAGAACAAATGGATGCTAACCAGCCGACTACCAAGCTTCCGCCAAAAATTCCCCCATTATCGTTACGTATGTCGAAAGTCACAGCCAATTCATGACAGGCCTAAAAACTGCCTTAAACAAGGAAGTAAATGCTAGAACATCTGGTGAAAACCTGAAATTATTGCCTAAAACAGCAAATGAGCACCAAGAAATCACCAAATTTCTTGAGAAAACTAAGTATGAATATGAATTGACTATGTCCTCCGAGGTAAAAATGAGAAACCAAGAAAATTTGTCATCAGGGATTTCCCCTTGACAACGAAAAGTGAGGAAATCGCTGCAGATCTGGCCAATATAAAGGCTTTAAAATTCACAGAGTCAGCAGAATGACCAGCCAAAGAAATGGCAAACCCCTCCTTTTCTTGTTCAGGTGTTTTAACAGTCTTGAAGTTTCAGACATTTTCAAACTAAAAAACATTTGCCACATCTCCAACCCCACAATAGAGCACTATAGAGGTGCAAAAAATATCATTCAATGCTATAATTGTCAGCATATTCACCACTCTAGTGAATTGTGTCACATGGCCCCCCACTGTATAAAATGTGCGGTAACGCACAACACAAGGGAGTGTCCAAAATATAAAAAAGTAGAAGCACCCATATGCTGCAATTGTGGTGGGAGCCAACTGGCAAGTTACAGGGGCTGCTTGAAGTTCCGTAAGTTAAAACCCAGGACTACCAAAATCAATTATGTACATAGTGAGCGTTCATTTGCCAAAGTAATCGCTGGTCGAACTGAATGCCCCGCCATTGTGGCACCTCAATCTCAAATCCCTCTTATTAATAGCCAAGCTAGTTCCTCAGAAGAAATACCAAATGAACAAAAATCTGACTCCAATGACCTATTCACACTTTTACGCGAAACAAGAGAAGCCTTCAGAGGCATAAATATCCAAGATTCCTTAAAAAGAATCAGAACAACACCTGATCGTATGGATAAAATGTTCCTAATTATGGATCTTCTAGATGAGGCTACCAAAAAACAATAATGTCAGCCAAACAACGGAAATATCTAATTTGTTCTTGAAATTCCTGTGGAAATAGAAACAAAATGGCTGAGTTCCGTGACTTTGTAAATGAGCACAACCCTGACATAATTCTCATCCAAGAGTCTTTTCTTAAAAATTCAATTACTATATATCTTTCAGGATATTTATCATATAGAAATGATCGCCCTGCCGACCGATTGGCTGAGTGGTTAGCGTTCCTGACTCCTGAGCTGTTGGTCCCGGGTTCAAATCCCGTTTCGGGCATGGATGTTTCTTTCCTTCTCTGTTCTCTCTGTCCTTTCTTCTGTGTTGTTGTATGAATGTGGCCCGCCCTATAAACGGGTTTGTGGTGGTTTTGCGCGAGTAACGCTACTCGCCTCCGTGATTTGGTTCACAGGTGCCTGCTGGGTAACGATAAATGAGTAGCAGTCTCTGGCCTTGTTGTGGCATAGGGTTCAACCCTCTTATGCCCCCCATTGGAAAAAAATGATCGCCCTGCAAATGCAACTCGTAACGGAGGTGGAACAATTATTTTTACTAAGAGTAGTCTCCCCCACTACAGAAACAACACACAAAAATTAGTTACTGTAGAGGCAACCTTGGTGACTGTCACCCTGCCTACACTCCCCCACATTACTTTCTGCTCCAAATATATTCGCCCTGTACCTGAATACCAATACATTAATATGGATCTTGAAACTTTATTAGCTACAAACTGTGACATCTTAATCTGTGGAGATTTGAACACCAAACATGCTGCATGGAATAACAGAAACTCCAATAAAATAGGAAAGATCATCAAATCTTTTGCTGATAAAGGCGAACTTACAATCCATGCACCAGACACACCCACTCATTTTAGCGCTATTTCCGCTACCACAATAGATATTGCTCTCATCAGAGGAATCAATAATGGCATGACAATTAAAGCTTTCCCAGAACTCAGCTCAGATCATAATCCAGTCATGATGGAGTTCAACCTAGATATCCCTCTGATTAAATTACCCACTATTCATAACACGGACTGGATTAAATACAAACAAATATTTAAAAAAAACCATTCACCCCCATCAAAGTTAACGCGGGAGATGAACTCGAAAACGAAACTATTCGCTTGGAGGCGTAGCTGCTCAGAGCGTACCGCGAATCAGAGAAGCCGATTCCCCCTAGTTCCACTCTCCTTCCCCGATACCTGCGAGACTTGAAAACAAAAAGAATCGGGCTACGTAGATTTTATCAAAATTGCAAAACCGAACAAGGTTTAAGAAATGGAAAATCCTAGTTAATGAAAGTAAAAGCATTCCAATCATGTTTACTAGAAAAAGAGCAATAACTTATCAAAGAATTAAAATTAATGAAATAACACTCCCATGGTCCCCAACCTGGGAATATCTAGGAGTCACATTGGACAAAAAACTAAATTGGAATATTCATATCCAAAATATTACAAACAAATTCAAACAAACTTCTGCTGCATTATGTCCTCTCTTAAAATAAAATTCAGTGCTCATTTACAAAAGTGCTCAATTGAAAATAAAGTGCTCATTTACAAAGCATACCTCAGACCACTTCTGTCCTATGCCTTCCCCCTCTGGGGTTATACTCATGACAGTAAGATCAAAAAATTAGAAATTCTCCGAAACAAAATAATTAGACAGGCAGTCAAAGCACCCTGGTATTCTCGAAACAAAAAAACAAGAGAAGAACTTAAACTTCCAACTATAAGAAAATATTTTGCCAATATCATATGTACAAAAATCTAAATAAAACTGAAAATACATCTTTCTACTGAAAACACTAATCTTCCGTCCTATAATAACCTCAGCACCCATAATCGGCACCGTCCCCACTCACTACTTCGCTTCTGTCCAAAGTTTCCTCCTCACCAGCCACCCTTGTTAATACTAACAACTAACCTTTTTTCAAGGCTCCTATTACATTAGAGTTGCCCAGATTTCAGTTTGAGCAACTCCCGTAGACTTAACATTACGTGACGTCACAGCTAAAAATTTGAGCAACTCGTACTTTTCGTCCAATGAATGCTTGAGATTTCTTTCAGGTTTGCTGTAAGAAAATTTAACAGTTTTAACAGTAATAACAATTTTACTATATTTAATAATAGATCCCTTTTCTGGCTAACATTTTTAAGGTTGCCATATTTTACTCAGAAGGTGTCCACATTTTATAATGAATTCTTATTTGGGAATTTAGTTTGTAGCCAAATTTTATTTACTTCTTGCTTCGTGTGAACCATTACTTTCAAAATGGGGAACGATAATCTTTGCCAATGTGAAAATGAAAAATATCTGGTTGCTTCATGTTTGGTTATTAATAAACGCATTCAAAAAGAAAAGAAAAGAATTTTGAGTAGACAATGGTCTTGGTTGTTGGAGAGAAAGTCTTGGTTGTTTTAATAACCTCATGAAGGAGCTTTAGAAGTAAGTTTCTAAAATAATTTGTAATGTATATTTTAGTTATAAGTCTTAGCCAGTCATTGCATTAGTATTTGTATTTTTTAAAGGTTGTTTGAAATATGTAAAATAAGGAATTTTTTCTAAAAATTACACATGGCGGCAATGAAATTAACAGTAATTTTTTCTCTCATTAAAAGATTATAATTCCTTAATTTATTGAGCATATATTTATATTTTTCGTTATCGGTATTCCGATAATGTGCGGAAGTAATATACTTAAACCCTATATAATTATTTTTCTCTTAGCTGCTTTCGTCTAAAAATGTATACTCCCTATTTCAAAAAAAAAAAAAAAAAAAAAAAAAAAGTGAAGTCATACATACAAATAAGTATGCAAGTATTTATTGTGATCCTTTCACATTAAGCATCCATTTTTGGTAAATATTGTTTGACAATTATTCCTCATATGTATAGCATTTATCACTAAGATGATTTTGAATATTTTATTATATTAACTATATAATTTAACCACATGATACAAGGAAATGTTCAGGAAACACAAGTAACCATAAAGTGTGAAATATTTTAAGTATAATTACTGTAAATATGTTCTCGATTTACATTTTCTTTCGAAAAAATATTGTAATCTGATTTTTTACAATCAAAGATTTAAAATTCTGGAAGTAGATTTTTTATTGCTATATTTTTGGATATTACAGAATTTCGAAGGATATAGGAGATTTTTACGGATGGATACTCAAATGTTTGAAGATATCCCTTCAAAAGGGAAGCCTTTACTTGAAAAGAAGAGGACAAAGTTTAGAGAACCAAAACCTGTATCTGAGAAATTATCGCTGACTCGCTAACTAATTACTCTGCATCAAAATTTAGCTTTTCTCATGCAAATCCAACTAAGCCCAGCCCAATTAAAAATTTTACTTGTTATGCCAATAAGATCACGATATAGCTTCTTAATTTCATTTTTAGATAGCACATGAGGGTTGAGGTTCACTAGAACCAGGTACCTCAGAAAACTGCCAGCCGAAAACCACTTCCCCCTTCTAGAAGAATATCTGCATTTGAAATAACAGTTTTGTTCTAAATCTTCGGGATATTCTTATATCCAGATGTGGGCAAGATTTTCGTCAAGAGATATCGCTTTGTTGTGTAGAAAATTACAATTATTATAAAACGATCACATATGATAATTTATATTAAAATAAGGAATTATTTTTTTCTTTTTTTTATTATTGCGTTGTGTGTTTATTCAAGTCTTTATTTCTACCCAGATTCTAACCTGAAAGAACAGAAGCAGAGACTGGCTTTGTCTTAGCAATCAAAACTTCTTTTAATTCACAAAAGAAAATAACACATCTATTTACAATAATATGAATTCAATTATTTGTATTATTTCTTTTATTACAACTTTGCTATTAAAATGATAATTCACTCACGTGGTGTGATTAAGTTACCCTAGATTACCTGTTCTAGTGAGATTAATTATTAAATAAAGTTACGTTAATGGTGGTACCACACAAAAAAAATCTGGCTGGATAATTAAATAAATAAAAAAAACATTCACTTACATATATAAACAGTCGATGGTATAGGCCGGCCTATTTAGAGAGGTTCACAAACTTGGTTGATCACAATAGTCCAGCGTTCTTCTTTAATAGTATGGCAAACGCCTTGGGTCGACGACAACTTGGATGTAAATGCTGACATTCAGGCATCTCCTAATTTCACAATTTGAGAGGGCACTTCTTCTTTCAATCAGCTTTTCTTTTTTTTTTTATCAACTTTAACTTTACTTTTCAAAGTCTCCAATAAAGCGTCGAACTCCCCAAACCAACCGGGTCTCTTGTTCCGGCGATGTCCTGCAGCCCCTCTGTCTTTTTTCCTCTCCCCTTCACTTCTCTTCTTCCTCCCCTCGATTTTCCCTTGCAGGACCGGTTTTCTTTAAGTCCCACGTTAGGGCATTCCACTTCGTCAAAATGGGGGAAATGGGGTATGGAATTAAGTAATAAAAAAAAGGACTTCCAGCCAGAAAAAAAATGGGTAGTATAATTTATAAAAATTATCCAGCCAGTGAATACAACACCAATAATCTACCTGGAAAAAAAAATCGAAGATTTTTTTTCACATATTTGCACATTCACACATTTGCACTTATTTTGCATGGCGCTGATTTGTTCAATACATTTTTTTTTGTTTTCTACTTAAAATCATATATAAAGTGATAATTAATAAGATTTCCAATTAGAAATAGCACATAAAGTATACATTTATTTATTACACAATGTAATCTTGGCTAATTTAAAATATAAACTTCTTACAGACTGCTAGAATTAAGAACTTTAGTCAGCAGTTACATAAGTAATTCAAGATATAAAAACATATATGTATATATATATTTACAAAACTATTTATTACTATACATACACTCTACACAATCATTTGTTAATGTTTGTATTACTCATTTAATCAGTCAATTATGTGCTACAGTTCTTTCGAGCGAAACGAGTATTATAATTATGTTTTATTGTTCGAGATATTCCACCATCACATTTTGGAACAGATGAGACTCCTTTATTTGGAATAGACGTTGAGCTTTTGCTCTGAGGATTAATTACAGGGCTAAGAACAAACGCCTTTTTACCTTTTCTTTGCACGCTATCGTTAACCCCGAAGTAACTATTTTTACTTTCCTTATTCGAGTCAGTAGATTGCTGAGGTGTAGAATTAATTTCGTGTAAAGTCGGGAATACAATTCTATCATTAATTTTTGAAAGTCGATCTACATGAACTATTTGGGTTTTTGAAGGTTCTTTTACGCAAGCTATCTCGTAATTTACTGGTGATTGTTTATTCAGAACTTTAAAAGGGCCTACATTTGGTCTCATTAATTTCCTTGAAATCCCTGCTCTTGTTTCGGGAAGATATAGATATACGACATCTCCTATATCTATTTGTTTATCAACTGCGGTCTTACGGCGATACGTCTCCTGTTTTTCTGCTGCAGCTATTAAATTATTTTTGACAATCTGAAAAGCATTTTGTAAACGTACAACTAGATCTCCAGCGTACTCTCGGACATCCGCATAGTTATGAGCTATAGGTTGAGACATAATAGAATACGGTAACTGGATATCCCTGCCATACAAGAGATATGATGGTGTTTCGCTTGTTGTACAATGTCGTGCCGATCTATGAGCTAGCAAGGCGAAAGGTACATGCCGGTCCCAGTCTGTTTGAGTAGAATTTACTAAGTGACTTAATGAATTAATTAAAGTCGAGTTAAGTTTTTCTACCATTCCATCACTCTGAGGGTGATATGAAGTAGTAGTGTGTTTTTCAATACCTAATTTCGAATACACCTCAGAGATGGATTTTGAGATAAAGTTAGAGCCTCTATCGGAAATTAGACGAGAAGGTACACCATGTCGACTAATAAAATCTTCTAATACTCTAGCAACGGTTTCACTTTTTATATCGGGTGTCGGATATGCTTCCGGCCAGCGTGTAAAATAATCAGAAATCACCAAGATATATTTATTTCCTGAATAAGTTAGAGGAAGTGGACCCAGGGCATCCATAGCTATGCATTCCATTGGTCGTTGTGTGACTGGAACGCGCTGTAATGGAGCTAGTTTTTCGGGCTTATGACCTCTCTTTTCAACACAAGAAGTACACGATTTAACGTAGTTTAAAACATGTTTATACATATTACCCCAATAGAAGTTTTCTCTAATTCTGTTCAGAGTCTTTTGAAATCCCTGATGGGTTGCTACTGGGGAATCATGACACTGACGCATTATTTCTGATACTAAAGTTAGGGGTACCACTAATTTATCTTTGGTGTCACCACGATGTTTGGGGGCATTTTTTGGTATACAGTAAAGAAGATCATTTTTTTCAAAAAATAACATATGAGTAGGTGATGGTGTCTCCTTATTTTTTAGATAATTAATAATTTGTTGGCATTTTGGGTCCTGTTCCTGATGAATTTTAATTCGATGTTTCATTGTGGAATCAGAATCATAGTTGGAAGCTATTACTTCTACTGCGTTTACACCCCTAGACAAGTAATCAGCTGTTATATTTAATTTTCCCGGTTTATGTACAATGGTATAATCATATTGTTGCAGAGTCATTACCCATCGGGCTATTCTAGAAGTTGGATCTCGCACTTTGAGTGCGAAGGAAAGACTTGCTTGATCGCAATAAATGATAAATTTTTTCCCGTACAAATATTGTTTAAAATGGGTAACGCCGAATACCGCTCCGAGCATTTCTTTTTCTACTGTACTATATCGAATTTCTGCATCTTTTAGTTTTTTACTGGCGTATGCAACAGGATGTGGGAAGCCATTTTCATCGTTTTGGCAAAGAACAGCTCCTAAAGCGTATTTTGAAGCGTCAGTACTTAATGTAAATTCCTTTGAAAAATCTGGTAGTTTCAAACAAGGTTCAGAAATTAAGCAGTTTTTCAAAGTGTCAAAAGCATGCTGAGCTGAATCATCCCAACTGAATCTAACATCATTTTTCGTCAAGTTTGTTAGAGGTAATGCTATTTCAGCATAATTTTCTATAAACCTTCGGTAAAACCCTGTCAATCCAAGAAATCCTCTAACTTGTTTACGAGTGGTTGGGACCTTGAAATCTAACACAGCTTGTATGTTTTTCTTATCGGGATAAACTGTCCCCTTTGAAACAGTGAAACCCAGATAGTTTATAGTTTCCTTTAAAAAACAGCATTTAGAAGGTTTAACTTTCAATTTATGTTCTTCTAATCTCTTAAAAACTAACCGTAATTTATTTAAATGTTCATCTATTGAGTCAGAAGAAGCAATTATGATATCATCTAAATATACTGCTATTTGAAGAGGTTTTAATCCAGACAGTACTATTTCCTTTAATCTTTGAAAACTATTTGGCGAATTGCGCATACCAAATGGTACTCTATTCCATTCATATAAACCATGCTCAGTTGCAAACGCTGCTTTATAGGTGTCCTTCGGATCAATTTTCATTTGGAAAAACCCGCTACATAAATCCATACAAGAAAATAGAGTAGCATTTCCTAAATTGTCCACTAAATCCGTTATATTAGGAATAGGAAAAGAGTCTGGTACAGTTTTTTCATTTAGTTTCCTGAAGTCGGTACAAAGTCTGAAAGAACCATCTTTCTTTTTGACAAGAAGTACTGGTGCGCTATAAGGGGAATTGCTTTCTTTAATAATCCCTATGTCTAGTAATTCGTTGACCTGTCTATTTAATTCCTCTTTTAGGTGATGAGGAGGCCTATAAAATTTTTGCCTAACTGGAATATCATCTGTCAAATTAACTTCATGTTGTATAGTATTACAACCCTCCAAATCTTGAATAGAATGGGCAAACACATGTTTAAATTCTTCAAGCAGGGGAAGTAATTTTCTTTTCTTATCTTCGGATAGGTGCGATAAATCTAGTTTTCCTCCCCAAGCTTCAAAATCATCACCTATTTCTTCAGTGGAAAATGTATTACACTCTTTAGTATCAATTTTTGTTACTTGTAAAGGTTCAATGGAAACTAATTTTGAACCTTTGTTTATGTGTATAGTATTTTTTGATGTATTTGCAACCCTTATTTTATAATTTCCCTCCTTAGATATTGGGTTTACGGAGCGAGCAACCCATACTCTATCACCCGCATGATCATTTGCAGGCTCTATTAAAACCGAATCTAAATTTGAATTTAATTTTTCTTTTGTTTTGATTTCTATAATTTTTTCGGTTCCAGGAAAAATAGTTATTTTGGTAACAGAAAATCCAAAAATACAACTATTGTTATCTTCTATGTTCACGACATTAGTTTTTAATTCGTCACAGTCAGGATTTTGGTAATTCCATTTAATTGAAGTAGTTGTATTATGTAATAGTTTTTGCCTATAATCAATTATCATTTTATGTTGTACAAAAAAATCACTACTTAGTAATAGTTTATATTTTTTTGAAATACTATCTTTAGTAATATAGAAATCGCTTTGAAATTCATTAGTATTTATTTTAATTTTTAAAGTTACTTTTTCTTCAATTTCTAGCACATGGTCTGAAATGCCTTTAATTTGGAGTTTACATTGTGAGAGCATTACACTACTTTGATAAGCTATAGTTTCAGATATCTGTTGCCATAGAGTGACAGAAGTTAAACCTATCACGAAGCGCCGTGCAAACATCTACATATGAACCATGTTTTTTAAGGTCACCCTGACTTGATAAAAATTCCTCCGCTTCTCCAGAAATTCTCAATTTTAAAGCTAATAATTTATCTTTCGAGCGCCATGAACAATGGTCACCAATTTCATCTATTCTATCCAAAAATTGTGATAGTGAAACATCTTTACAACTACCATCAAACACAGGAATATTATTTAAGAATTCACCAATATTAGGAGTGTCTACTGACACAACACACGAAGCGGTTTGAGTCTCACTATTCATATTTAGGGGATATACGGTTATTCGTGTTGCCTCCGCCAAATGACACATTTCCTCGCCTTCTTCGCCAAATCTAAGCGATTACAGTCACAGCATGGTAACCCAGCTACGATGAGCTGTAGGCGGAGCTATCGTTGCCCGGGGAAAATGTGATTGGGTGAAATAAAGGTGGAGAAATAAACATCATTATGACATGGAGTGAACGTAGTATATTTAGCAGCGTTTTTCTTGTTCTAAGATATTTCGTTCATAATTATATTAGGATTTTTCAGATAATTTTATAAAGCGATTGTCTTATTATATAATGGAAAAAAATTCAAAAAATAATTCTTTGTCATTTTGCACTTCAAATATTAAAAGTATTTTATCGGCATTAATAGACGTTCATTTACAAATATAAAAATCAAAAACATTTATTGTTAGTAAAAATAACTAAAAATAAAAGTTTTTGATTTTTATATTTGTAAATAACATAACACAATAAGTAACTATAAATATCATACAACAAAAACATAGACAACAATCTATCATATCTTTCATCCAAGCGTACATGATTAAATAAGTACTTTTCTTGTTGGTGTAACTCATTTTTTAGAACAATGATTTTATTAATGCATTTGGTACCAGTGGTTATGACATTTCAATATTAATACTTGGACCTTTAAATGAAAAAGTTAAATATAACATAACCAATAGTATTACTTATCTTCTATAAATAAAATTATTTCATCAAAACTCATCATGTGCTTTTGAAAGCAATGAAAAGAGATTAGATAATTTAAATTGAAGCTTGCATGGTAGTTTAAGTACTTATTGATGATTTTCCCTATTTTTTCAGCAATTAAATTTAAAATTGTTTTTGCCATATTATATCTGATAATCATAAATTACATGAATAAAAATTAGCATATTTATACTTTATATCTTTTATCTGAAAGTATATAACATATTACATAAGTATCATTAAATACTATAATTTACATATGTATTCTCCTACTTACCAAAATTAAATATGTGTAATAAAGGAATAAATGTTTTTGAATTAAACCTGTGAATTAAATATATTTATTGTGTATATTTGTATGTTGAAGTTACTAATCACTAATTTTTTGCAATAGCATATTCAGCATTTCTCATTATTCAAACTCCAAATCATTCAAATATAAGATATTAACTCTTGTTAATGCAATAAAACCACTTATTTTGTAACATTTGCTGAGCTTATAATTTAATCTCCAAGTTTTTTGCCCAGATCACCTAAATCTCGACACATAAGTATATATTTATTTAACTGATTTTTAATTATTTCATTTATACAGTTTGTTTTGTAAGTTCATAAGATTATATAAGTAGTTACAAATATGCAAAAGAAACTAAAGGGTTGTAACAACTAAAAATCAATTTATAAAAAACTATTATCAATAATTATGGATATTTGTCTTCAACTCTTATTACTAACATCCGTGCAATTTGTAGGTTTATTCTTGTGCATAAAGAATTTTGGCAAGAGATTTTCCCACGCTTTCTTGAGAAATTTTGATCTGAAAACTCAGCAAACTGAGTCAGAATTAAGGCATTATCACTCTTTCTTGCAAATCTCTTTAAATTAATTCACATTCATTACTACTTGCATCTAAATGTATGTGCAGAGTTGTACTGACCATTACTGTAAATATTGTTAAAAGTGTGTGTATAAGTATTTATATTACTAATCTAATCTAGAAAATGTGGGAACAAGTGTATGGAAAAAAAAGAAATTTTTACTTATATCAATTTATGAAATAATATTTACTGTTTGTGTATACTTTATAATTAAAATAATCTAGAAATATTTTCGGCAAATAAACTCTACTAAATGTATGGATTATTCAAGAATATGCATGCAAGATATCTGACCTTGTAAATAGTCCCTATTTATTTTTATTTATAAAGAATATGAATGAGTGTGATGTCACGCGGCTTGGTCATACCAGATGAAAATACATGGCTCGACGATTAACCAAATGATAGGTAAATGGAAATAATTGTTATATCCTCATTAAAATCTTTCCCTGTGACTAATAATTACTCCCCATTGGCAGTCAAAGCTAATAAATTGGTGGTGAGCGCCTGGAGCACTGGAACTCGGTCATCCAAAGTGGCAAGAAGAAGTGGATCTAGTGTTTGTTAGGTTCCTAGCCTAAATGGCCATGTACCTTCTGTTCCTAAGAAATTTTTCTACACCTAACTTTAGTTGAGATTAACATAATGATTTCAAAACATAAGGTTATTTAAACACAAAAGATTAAGAAAATATTTTGCTTAGGTTAAAGTGCTCCCAACGAGAGTTCTTTGCATGATATTGAATAAACATAAAAAAGAAAAATTGGCAACCAAAGTGGCAACCAGCCTCCCTTGAGAAATTTTGAGTACAAATACCACAGGAAGTTAAACTGCTTTTCCCACATCTGGTAATAATTTAAAATCGATCAACAAACTAGGGGAGATAACACTTTTCCATGAACCAGAATATCTCCTGTCAATAAAGTAAGCAATTATAAAATGATCTATCGAGACACAGATGCTGTTTGCGTTTTACCCAGTTCATGGGAATTTGAAGGATATCTATTTTGGTGCTCTCCCACAATAAATAGTAATATAATATAAACTCATAAAGATATTATAATGCAAGGATGGATATTATAATGAAAGGCTGGATTCCAATTATAAAATGATCTATCGAGACACAGATGCTGTTTGCGTTTTACCCAGTTCATGGGAATTTGAAGGATATCTATTTTGGTGCTCTCCCACAATAAATAGTAATATAATATAAACTCATAAAGATATTATAATGCAAATAATAAAAGCACTTTCTTTAAAATAATTCAAGTTGTAAATAGTTCTGAAGATTTAGGTTATGCTTTTTAATTTGAAACAACAAAAATCGAATAAAAATAATCAGAACTCGAGAATTGGATTCAGAAATGTAACAAGAAAATAATAAGACTTGCTATAATTTATAAATAATTTAAAATAATTATTAATTTTACATATTAATATAATTATTTTCAAAAATGTATATTTTACAGCAGTGAATGATGTTAATATATAATATATATAGATTAAATGTATTTATAAATAACAGTGAGTTAGGATAAATTAATTAGTTATGCATACATTTTATTTGCCATTAATGATGAATTTCATTATTTACTTCATCAGTGTTGATCACTTCAAGTTTTTCAAATTCACTGCTTAAAAATGCTAAGTCACTCCAATTATTTTGTCCCATGGTTGATCGTATATGTCAGAATTAATTTTAATTTACTGAACGAACGTTCACAGCTAACAATTGACGTTGAAATAGTAAAAATTGTCTGTACACTCATAATTTTAATAACATCTTCACCATACTAGATTATGCAAGTTAAAAGCTTCAATGGAGTTTAAGATTTAATTTCTTTGGAGCATTGAATTATATACTTATATATTTTTTATAATAAAATCATAAATATTCTCAGCCAAAACATGTAAATTTGTAATATTTTTTATTTTTCAAAAACTGATACACTCAGTATTTAAGTTTTCTATTGAATAAAATTCTTATTGGGAATTAGACTTTTAATTGTTGTTCCCGATCTAATTAGACCTCGTGTAAAAAAGATCGTTTAAGGACAAACAAATCAATACAGGTATTCATACTAGACAAGAATTTTAACATTCTTATCTCATGATTATGCGAAATTTTCTCAGTCGTTTACTTTACCAATGATGAATGTCTACTTATTTTTAATTTTTAATAGGACATTCTTACGATTTTAAAATATTTTTTTTATTCAAAAGAGTTTGTTTTTGTTTTTTCATATTGTTTTACGCAATGGCATATTTTCTTTTTGATTCAATAATTTATACATTAAGATCTTTTTAATTTTTACAGTGCAGAATCGGCATAAATCGAACATTATTTTTTACAATAATTATGCCCGATTTCATTATATTCCTCCAGAATGATTTCTCTTAGGCTAAAACAGGTTTTTGTTATAAATTGTAATAATTAAAAATAGGTTTTAAATAAGTAAATGTAAAGAATACAAGCTAGACAGAAAACGAAATTCGATATTTTATTTATTTATTTTTTTTTTTTTTGTTCCAAAAATCAAGATTTTTAAAAGTCAAAATTTTCGAACCAAGTTCATCGTTTTTAACAAAACCATATTACTTAAGAATGTTTAATCCTTGTGATTTCTAGGTTTTTAATTAATTTTACATTAAATCTAATTTTAATATAAAAATTGAATAGCTTGCTCGTAGAATTATCATTTTAAACACTTATATAATTTTATAAATGATCGACAAAAAATGGAAAATCTTAGTTTTAAAAGATATGTTTTTAGGTAAATAAAATAATATAGGTTACATGAATTTTTGTTGAACGTTAAAAAATAACTTTGTAAAATTAATTTAATTCGATCAAACTTGATTTTAAAACGAATCATAAAACTTTAAATAAAATTTTAACATTCACAACTGTAATTAATATTTTTAAATTTTTCTTCATAATGAAATTATTTTCATAGAAAAATTATATTTATGTCAGTATCATGCTAATACCTGAGCTTCGTTTACCTTTTCTGATGAATATATATCTTGTGACAAGATTGTATTTATCTGTAAATGGAAACAAAGCTTAGGTATTAGCATGATGCATACTTTTACTGAAGACACAAATGTTTTAAATGTAAATATTTGCAAATTAATATTATAATTATATTTTCAAGGTTTATTTATTACATTTATCTATAAGAACTAACTAAAAATATGAAAATATATCGAGAGATATAAAATAATCAAAAACATAAATCTTAACACGATGAAATTAATTTTAATTCTATATCGTAATATTTGGTTAATAATTTTTGATTGGAATCAAATATTCAAATTTAAAAAATAAGGTTTTAAAACAATATTAATTTTCTAAAATGTATAGAATTTTCGCCACTTAGTAACCACTTGTTCCAACAGATGTTTACAAAATGCACATCTGTTTCAGAAACATAATAAAATGATGTTACCATAAATTAATGATCAAATTTAAATATATAAAAAGTGTTTGTATTTCGTAATAATAAACGTTATTTTGTATAAGGAAAACAGCAGAGAACAAGATAAATTATTTAATTTCTTAACTGTGAGGCTCAAAATTATTTTAATAAATGTTCATGTAAGCTTTAGGATATTTTAATATATATATAATATTCCCTAAATATAATCATTGATTAAAAGTTTATGCTTCTTACAAATTCCGGAAAATATTAAATTTCCTTCATCAGTAAAAGAAATATTTTCATTTAATGATTTAAGAACTATATTTTAAATATTACTTTTTTTTATTTTCAAGCACTTAATAAATAACAGCAATACTAAAGGATATACTTTACATTCCTGAAATAGAATATTACAAATAAACACTATGGTATGATCAATCCTTTCGTGTGTTTTAGAAATAAAATTTCAATGAGTAAATTCTGATATTAAGCTAAAAAGTTTGAGTTTGAATAAAATATCTCTAATATAAGAAATAAATTTTATAGTTGCGGTAAGATAATAAATTAAGATATTAGTTTTTAATAGGTTAACATTAAAGCAATTAAGTTAGTTTATTATTTTTTCTAATTATTAAAAATATACAATTTTGTCAAAATTCTTCAGTTTGTAAGTATTAAAGCATTCAAACCACTTCTTTTAATGATTTTGAAAATTATTTGATGATTTTAGAAATATAATATTGATGTAGCACGGATTAAAGCTAATTATCAATTAAACAATGAATTAACTAGTTACTACAGATATTTAAAGGTTTTTCTGATTTTTTTGTTTAAAAGATATGATGCATTTAACTACTTTAGAGCAATGATTAAAATCATTTGATTCAATCTAATATTTTTTATTTTTTTATATCAGAAGAAAATTATATATATATATATATATATATATATATATATATATATATATATATATATATATATATATATATATACTTTAGAATTTAGAATTTAAATACAAAAACTACTTAGTAATAAATTTCCATATAATATTTTCTAAATAAAGAAAATTCATATTTAGTGTTGCAAAAAATTATAACAGGGACTTGTAGAAATTTTCTAGCCGGACATTCACAAAGCAAACCACTAACACATGTTGGTTTCTTCAGCTGACAACGATTGATGGACTTCCCCGCTGTAAGTCATTACAATGAAATTATTTTGAGATGGTCTAGTGTAAAGCCGGAAATACGTCCCATCAATAATTAGAGGCTTTTGTATTCTTGACAAGAGCTAATGGGGGTGTTATACAGGGTGTTTCTTATTGATTAGTAAGGATTCAAATTTTAAGGACATCTAACGCAATTCTTCTATTTGTAATTTAATTTTCAGAATTTTTCATTAATGATATTTCAATTTTATGAAATTTCCCCTTTCTTTTGAGAGCTATATCTCATCATGCTATTGTTGTTAAAATACAATTAAAAGTTAACATTTTATATTTACAAAAGAAAATATAAAATTTTAATAAAATATTGTTTGTTAAATAAAAGGATCTAATCTCTTATAAACAATTAATATAATGTTAAATAATATTTCAGAAAATTAAAATATTTAAAAAAAATTTTATTTTGATTTTTTTAAATAGTAAATAATTACATCCAGAGAGAAATGCTGACGACATATTTATCAGCCAAAACAATATTAATTAGATATTATATTCTGTATTTGGAATAGAAAAGATTTATTTGATTAATCAATATTATAATTTTTTATAGACATGTAACTTGACTTCGGCTATATAACTTGACTATATAACTTTAAACTAAAATAGAAGACATTTCAAATGTTTAAATTTATAACTGCAAAAAGTATAAAAAATAAAGTTTCTTTTCATTAACTTTCCTCCTTTTCCATAATCATTTGCATATTTTTAGTACAGTTTTTATTATTTTTTGAGGTATTTTGTAAATTACTAGAGGTAATATTTTAACTAAAGACGCTTTGTTTCTTATTAAGAAAAAGCAATTTAGCCAGTACATTTCGGGGATAATATTTTTAAGTAACATTTGTTATATATATATATATATAGTTTAATTGTAGGTATATTACATTTACAGTTTTTCTGATAAAGAAGCATTACTTCTTTATCAGATAATGTGCAAACGTGATATACTCTTCTCTTTTACTATAAATTTTTGAAATTAAATTTTTGAAACTATTAAATTTTTGCAAAATAATTACAATGTATTAATAAATCGCAATTTATATTTAGGTTATTGAAATTCATTTAATTGTATAAATATTTAAATTCTGTTCTAGGATAACTATTGAAAATTACAACATTAATGAATCTTGAAAATTAATTTGTAAGTTAGTTAAATAATCAGCTATAATTTTAGGAAAAATTGAATGTCTTTTAAATTTTAAACGATATATCTACTGAAAGAAAAATAATTTTATTTTATTCAGTATTTGTGATTTGGCTCATATTTTATACACTCTTTGAAAATAATGGAAAAATTATATTTGGTTACTAGCTGAAAGTAAATACTTTTATAACAAGCAACTTTTGAATAATTTATATCATTGAGAATTTTTCTTTGAATATATATTTCCTAAAATGAGTATTTTTCTTTTGAAAGAAAAATTTAAAATAAGGCAAAAACATTGCTTATTCAAAAGGAAATTTTAATTTTTAGATTTAAGAAAATTACATTAATCTTATAATACTCTATAAAGATATAAATACCATAAGCAAGAAAAATTAAATTATTAACTATGACTATCAGATCTGACAATAATTTTTTTCCAGTCCAAAGACATTAACAATTTTTAAATATTTGATCAAATTTGAACTTCAAAATCTGCCTTATTTTTGTGTAAACTTATGCGTAAAAGATACGATTAAAAACAGATACATAAAACTACTGTTTTCTAGAATGAGTATTAATAATATATTTTCATTTTTGTGTAATAGATGGAGTAATAAAGAAAAAATTTTGCTCACTTCTAATCAATAAATGGTGATTATCAAAAAAATAATTTTCTATTCTTTGGATGAGTACAAATCTTTAAACATTTATTCCAATTATAAGTTTCATTTTATTACATAGTTAATTCCACACTTTTAAAGGATTTGAAATTAAATACTCAATTTAAATTCTGAAGCAACAAATAAATGGCAAATTAAATTGATAAAATAAAAATTTATTATTAACATGGTTTTAGATAAAGTAAATTGAATTGTAAAATAAGATTAGAAATTTAATTTTAGAAATAATTAGATAAATGACCTATTTTGTTTACAGAATTTATTCCATACACATTTTATGCAATTTAAAAGAAAGATAAATTTTACAATTATTCTGTGATTAATAATTTATGATTCAAAAATATTTAATTTCTTTTATTAAAGAGAAAAAAATTGAATACATGTATTATTATAGAAAGCGATTTTAAGCATTATTGCATTCATTTGCTTTTCGATTCATAAAATTTCTGTTAGAGTTTTCCTCATTTGCTTACATTACTACAACCGCCCTACTAGGTAACGCCATTCACCACACCCCTTTTCGGACTACCTCTTTAGGTTTGTATTAAATAAGAAACGTCGCCAAAATATACCAAGTACGGTTACAGTTTACCTTGCCAACACGACTTCGGAAAAACTCTCCATATTTACATTAATTAAAAATATTTACCTTCAAAAAATAATTTACCTTAGCAAATATTAATGTAAATATATGAAATTCATATAAGTATTTACAACAATTTTCACAACAGTTACAATGTTCCACTTAATATAAAATAAACACAATAAGATTACTGTAAATAATTAAATAAGGAGATGTACCACGTGCAATCTTTTAATAGTCAGCCATGTTTAAAACTAAGCCAGAATCTTATTCCGTTTTCAGTTTTTCAAAATCCACTTTAAACGGCACCATTTTGTTGTGTAGAAAATTACAATTATTATAAAACGATCACATATGATAATTTATATTAAAATAAGGAATTATTTTTTTCTTTTTTTATTATTGCGTTGTGTGTTTATTCAAGTCTTTATTTCTACCCAGATTCTAACCTGAAAGAACAGAAGCAGAGACTGGCTTTGTCTTAGCAATCAAAACTTCTTTTAATTCACAAAAGAAAATAACACATCTATTTACAATAATATGAATTCAATTATTTGTATTATTTCTTTTATTACAACTTTGCTATTAAAATGATAATTCACTCACGTGGTGTGATTAAGTTACCCTAGATTACCTGTTCTAGTGAGATTAATTATTAAATAAAGTTACGTTAATGGTGGTACCACACAAAAAAATCTGGCCGGATAATTAAATAAATAAAAAAAACATTCACTTACATATATAAACAGTCGATGGTATAGGCCGGCCTATTTAGAGAGGTTCACAAACTTGGTTGATCACAATAGTCCAGCGTTCTTCTTTAATAGTATGGCAAACGCCTTGGGTCGACGACAACTTGGATGTAAATGCTGACATTCAGGCATCTCCTAATTTCACAATTTGAGAGGGCACTTCTTCTTTCAATCAGCTTTTCTTTTTTTTATCAACTTTAACTTTACTTTTCAAAGTCTCCAATAAAGCGTCGAACTCCCCAAACCAACCGGGTCTCTTGTTCCGGCGATGTCCTGCAGCCCCTCTGTCTTTTTTCCTCTCCCCTTCACTTCTCTTCTTTCTCCCCTCGATTTTCCCTTGCAGGACCGGTTTTCTTTAAGTCCCACGTTAGGGCATTCCACTTCGTCAAAATGGGGGAAATGGGGTATGGAATTAAGTAATAAAAAAAAAGGACTTCCAGCCAGAAAAAATGGGTAGTATAATTTATAAAAATTATCCAGCCAGTGAATACAACAGCTTGTGGATTTTCATTTCATCCTCTTTCAGGTTTCTTTTTAGGTCTAGTGTTCCGTTTACAACGTTCTAGTTCTCAAGAAACTCTAAACGTTGCAGATTATAATATAAATTAGTGAATAAAATAATTATCGTTAAATTACGATACATTTGAAATTTATTTCGCGAACAGTAAACATTATAAAGTACACAAGAGTTGAAAAGAAATGCGCATGATCACCTATCGTTTATATAAATTGCACATGCGCAATCAGGTTTAACTTTGCTGAATAGGAAGGTATGGTTCTTAACGTAGAGCCAAATTTTCGCCTCGGTTACTCCTCCTGAAATTGATGATTTCATTGATGGATTGATTGATTTCAGCTTTGACCCGGGATTTCGCTCGTACCTACCGGTCGAGGTTGACGGTAAATACGGCCGTAAAATCAACGACCAATTTTTTTATACAGACATTCATTTAAAGAAGGCTTCCCTTTCTCCAAGGCAGAAGCATCAAATACAGGAAGGATTTTAGTGGTTTGGCTCATTAATTTAATTACTGGTTTGTGAGACAAATAATGACATTGATTATTTATCTCAAAATCTGACATGCGTTCGATAATTTTTAATTTTTCCCAGTCCTGAAAAACACGCTGATAATCAATAAAATTTGCTGTATCTTAATCTGTTAATAATTTGCATGTGTCTTTTCTAAAATTGTCCTTTATTATTCGATAGATTCATATTATTATTTTTCCATGGGAGTTCTACTTCATATCTTCCATCAGGAAGAATTTCCATTTTTTTATTGAAATCATCTAAATTAAAATCACTTTTTCTTTTTCAACTGGAGTTGGATCGGAAATTTCTAGAAATTTATTAAAAGGTATCTTCATAGAATGCATTAATAAAGTTTTTGAAATATTATTCCCCTCATTTTTTAATTATATTTTCGAAATACAGTCCACCCGAGTTTCGTTTCAATGTTAAACCAGATTTTATTCAAAAGAATTTCCAATTAATAATTTTCCTATAACATCTGCACCAATTAAAAAATTAATTTCTGTTTCTTTTCGAAAAGAATCTGTAAAATCTATTTTATTTTCTATTAATTCATTTAAAATCTCTTTATTCTCAATTGTAGGAATAAATCCACAAATCTATTTTTCAGAAAGACCCTCAAACAAGCAAGTAAAACTTCCTTTCAAATTGCTGACTTCTACAGTAAACACTTAATGTTGTTTTGGTTTAGTTTCATTCCTCCCAAAGAACACATGGATCACTGTCTCCTACCTAAAAGAGGGAAGGGACCCAAACTAGGTCTTCAAATTTTTGCTTTTGCTCTCTGTGTCTATTACAGCGTGAGTAGTTTTCTGACGACTTTGACACCTAATCCAAACAGAAAGGATCTACAAAAATATCGTTTCTCTTCTGCCTGCGATAGAGAAGAAACTCTCCTTTTAAATATATTTTTGTTCATTTATTTTTTCCTGCTTATTACACATAATATCATAATGATTATTTTTACAATAATAGCAATGTAATTGATTTTTTAAACTGCAATATTTATTTAAATGTCTGGCTTTTCTTAAACAAGAAAAACATGCACCTTTTTTAATAAAAATTGCTTTTTATCTACTAATGTCATTTCCTTTGCATTATAACATTTTTTGCTAGGGTGCAATTTATTGCAAAAAATACAATTATTAATGGTCTTACCTGAAGTGTCTAAACTTATGAGTGATGCTGTTGCCTGTTCAGCTGGTTATACTTGTTCAATTTTCCTCTGATTTTGACGGGGGCCGAATCCAGAGCGGGCCAGTAGTACTATCCTTCACCCTTTACCTACTGACAAAGGAAGTTCCAATGATCTTGTTTTTGAAGAGTCATGGTTACAGCTTCTTTCCCAGGTGACTAGTACACTTCTTTGGGAAGGCAACTCTCAACAAAAAGTGTCAGGAAATCTCTATTTTTTCTAAGTTTTTCCATGACTTTCTAATGCGCATAGTTTACTTTCTAGCTCATCATAAAGAGATGGTAAACTAGTTCTCGCTCTTCCTGTATAGGCATTCTTCATGACCATTGACAATAAATCTTACATAAATCTGCACTAGTAAATTTTCACACCCGAAATGTTTCTTTAACTGTTCAATTGCCTTCGGATAGTTACCTGCAATTGCTGGGTAGCTAAGCACTAAGCGTTCAGCTTTAGAGCTCGGCTCCATAGATTGAAATAAATATTGCATTTTGTCTTCATCAGCAATGATTCTGTCATCATGGATTTTTTTAAACTGACTTCAAAATGTGAGCTATTCTTTTGCTTCTCCATTGAATTTTTTATTTCGATTTTCTGCAATTTGAACTTCCTCAATTCCTTATCACATGGAAAGAACAGTTCTTTTAATTTCAAATTAATTTGTGAGGAAATTTCAATAAATTGATCTTTGTAATTTTCAGCTTCAACAAAATCACTATTAAATAATTGCTTGATATTTTCAGACTGCAAAGGTTTCTCGGAAATTTTAGTTTGACAAACATTCAGTCTCTTAAATTTATCATTTAACTGACATTTCAAAATTGAAAGTGTTTTTATATCGCTTACTTTTTTCGATAATTCTAGTTCAATTTTCTTCAGAGTAAAAGAGAATGCTGTTCGTAGTCCTTTTCTGTGAGTTTTAAAAGTGCCAAAATCCATCTCTAATTTCAGTCAAAAATCATAAAAAATACTCCATCCTGCCGAGGGTATCAAATTATGTTGCATATCAAAATCGAAAATAAGTATTTTTGACAAATACTTTCAATGTTCTTTTACATGGGATTTGCATCCACCTGATGCTGGAGATATTTTGATATGATAAAAATATTTTTTCAAAATATGATTCATTAAGGAAAACAAAGAATTTAGCAATAAACACAAAAGCACAATTTTATTATTGCATTTTTACTTTTCTACTACACTACAAAAGAACAGAAAACATGAAATGACAAATAACCCCGCGGCCAGGCACAGTTCCTTTCACTTTCTAACATTATCCAAAATGATTGAAAGTATTTCTGAAAGCTTTGAATTGTTTGGAAAAGACATTACAACAAATTTCAGCTATTAGATTACTACTTGTTTTTATTCTTTCTTAAAAGTAAATAATATATGATTATTTCAGAAATCAGGGGATGTATTTCTGAAAGAATAACAAATCACTTGTCGTCACCTACTTTATTTATTTATGTTTTAAACATAAAATGGTTGTTTCTTTTGTTACAGTTGAGATCCTGAGTTACTTTATTACAATATTACAGTTCTCATTGGTTTTAAATATTCATGATGTTAGATTACATATCATCCACATCACATCAGATTGATGTTGCATTGTAAATCCGACTTGTTGATGAATTTGATATTTGCCTTCAATTCACATTCATCAGCAGCAAACAAGGCAGAATTCACCATCGAATGCCTGAGAATATTGTTGTAGTTCAATTTGTTAATAAAATGATTTCTGATATAAGGAACAAATCATAGGTTTAAGAAACCATTAGCATGTAGACAGTAGAAAAAGTAAAATGAAAGACCTGACAAAACATCTGCTTTATAGTTAATTTAAATTGACCATTTAAATTTTTAAAAATTTTGCTAATTAATAGAATTTTAAGTTAATATATAATTGCAATATTTGTAAACAATGTCTTTTGAATCTGAAAAAAATTTTTTTAAAAAGAAGAGTTTTTTTATGGAATACAGATGATTATATTCATAAGATGAGCTTATTTGCGATTTTTCCAGTATGTGAATGGAACTGTGAAATTTATATGAAAATGATTCAACCTTAGACAAATAAACCATTCATATGATATAAGTCATGTAGGGATTTGAATGGCTTTTACCTTGTAAATTTTTCCATCCACCCTGTTGTAGCCTCTAATATCCTTAACATTAGTTATTGAATTATGATAATATTTTGCATAGTTTTCATCAGCGAATTTAGGGATTTGGTTTCAAATTTTGTTCTCCAATTGAATTTTCCTCATCTACAAAATATGACCTTAAAATAGTAAACCATTCATATGATGTAAGTCATGTAGTGCCGGTCACCCTAACTAGTGGTCAGAGTGCCTGACTGCGGATAGTTATGTCCTGGGTTCAAATCCCAGCTCGGGCATTTACATAATATTTTGTGGTTGTACCTATGTTTACACACACATTTCAGATTTAAGTGAATCTTAAATTACTTTTTATTAGAAGTTTTATGCTATATTTGTCCCAAATACCATTTGGCTTTTATTAGTTGTATTTTTCATGTGTTATCATTTTTCAGGGAATAAGTTTGAAAAAGGTCCATCAAAATGAAAGTATTCCCAAAAAATTAAATAATATCAGTTGTAAGTATTGAGTTTCCATTATCTTTGAACACTATTTTTGAAATAAAATGATTTATGTAACCAGAAAATATTTCTTTCTTAATACTATTTGAGATAATATATAATTTTGTCTCGCTTGAAAAGTTATCTATAAGAATAGAATGCCAATAACTAAATTTTACTTTATTAAATTTTTTATACGAAATTAATTTTAAACTATAAAAAGAAATTTTTTTAAGTATTCATTTAATAACATTTTTGTATTAAAAATGTATTTAATAACATTTTTGTATTAAAAATGTATATATAAGAGCATTGACATGCTTACTTGAACTTCTTAATATTTACTGTGGTTCCAACTAAATGATTTTTTTCTCTTTTAGTCTAAAAATCGTTCATAGATTTTATAATTTTATAAAATCACAATTCAGATTATTTGATAATGCTAATTTTACTTTTAAAAAATTTAGTTTTATAACTGAAATTTTTATAAATATATGTGAAATAGGTTTGAATAGAGGTTTCAGAAATAATAAATTATTAGCAATATATAGAATCCTACTTCCCCATATAATTATTAAATTTATTTAGTTATTTTATCTGAACACAAGATAAACTTGTTTAAAAGACTTGGCCGATAACACATCCTGCCATTTAAGCCCATTTTCAGTAACTGTTTTAACATTAATATCTGAAGAAAATCTTATTGCAGATAAATAATTTTCTTAAAAAAAATTATGAGAAATCACTGAATTTGATCTGTGTGTAAGAAATATTCCAATAAATATTTAAGAATTTCTTTAGTCAAATAACAAGGCATCTGATATTTGTATGGATATTTATCTTCAGTTAACATGCCATTGTGCTTGCTTTGATTTTATTGTGAATTTTTGAAAGATTCTTTAACTATAAAAACTTGGAGTAAGAGTACCTCCAAGTGTCTTATTTCACTATATATCTTTTATTTTATTAACTCTTACATGTATAGAAATTACACTACCACCAAAGACAATTAGATCTACTTACTCCTTTCTGGGGAAGAAATTTCTTTCACCAAACATATTTTTCAAATGTTGCCTTTTGTAGTCATACATAAGTACAATAGCAAAACGCAGCAAGAAAAAAAAATTTATATGTTTATATATTCTTATTATATATATGAACGTGTGTGTGTGTGTAGTCTGAATTAAAATTAATTTACTGTTACATTTGAATATATGATTTTTTTTTTTTTGTTCAGATTATAGGTTTGCAATCAACATGGCTAGCATCAAGGCATTT
Source organism: Latrodectus hesperus (assembly GCA_037975125.1). NCBI lineage: Eukaryota > Metazoa > Arthropoda > Arachnida > Araneae > Theridiidae > Latrodectus > Latrodectus hesperus. The sequence continues at coordinate 43,527,778 of CM075858.1, forward strand.
ACATACGGAAGTTGCTTTTGTGTTTGAAACAAAACTACGTCCTACTTTTAAAGTTCTTCATAATGCTTGTGGACCAGAAGCTCCCAATACATGTTTCCCATATGTATTATCATTGATCCATATCTTAAAACAATATATGAATGAAATAGATAATATATCAAAACAATCGGAATCAAATTATGACTGCATAAATTTTCCTCTACCAGGAAGCAATTCTTCAGATGATTATGGACTCCAACTAATTGCTGATCATTTAGAAATAGGCCGGAATATTTTGCAACAAATTCCAGTATTCAGAAAAAATGGACAAATGTCTCTATGCAATATTAAATATGATGATATAATAATAGATATTTTTCGAACAGAATTTCATTTGCGTATGTTATGGGGATTTAAAGGTTCTGTTGTGTGTTCTGAAGATAGACACAGAATTTTTCAAAAAGTAATTCACTCCCTATACAACAAATGTATTGCAATGTAAAATGGGGGTTTGAAATAGTATTTGTATTTGAAACCAAATAAATTATAAATAGAGCTTTATATTATAAAATAATTGTATCAATATTTTTATAAAGAAGAATTGTGATTTGTATAGATTTATATCTATACGGTATGAAAAAAATATTTTTAATGTAATTTGTTATTATCTTTGAATACTATTTTTGAAATAAAATGATTTACGTAACCAAAAAATATTTTCTTCTTAATACTATTTGAGATAATATATAATTTTGTCTCACTTGAAAAGTTATCTATAAGAATAGAATTCCAATAACTAAATTTTACTTTAAGAGTAATATTTCTATTTGATTATTAAAAATTCTTTCAATACAATTTAATTTTAATATCAATTATTTTAAATTAAATAATATTGAATGTATAAATACTCAAATTTTCCTAGTAAATGGGTATCATAATTGTACGTATGTAAGTCAAAATGTAAAGTATATCATTAAATAAATATCAAATAAACAGAGCATAAGAAACGTGATAGCTTGTATTTTTACAATTTTTTTAATTCATCCAATTTATGAAATTTTAAACCAATTTATGAAAATCTAAAATTTTCATTTTTTTAAATCCTAAAATAAAGAATTAGTAAAAAATGAGACCAAATTTGGCACTATTTGTATATGCAAAAGATTTAGGGTTACGTAATGTATGAGAATTAAATAATTAATAATCACTTCATTTTGATTTTATAATTGTATGAATTTCAATTTAATAAACTAAATAAATAAAAGTTTTCTTGATAAAAAGAAAACATCTATTTTTCTTTTAAAAATGAAATTTCTAGATAACCTATTTAATTAGACATGTTTATAAACATGCAACTCTTGGAAATCATTTAAAATCCTAAGTTTTAACCCTAAAAAATTCTTAAAGAATTGAATTTTTCTTTTTTAACCTCAGAATTTTAAAACACATCCTCAACAAACAGATATGTTTTCATTTTTTCCTTATTTTGTGATTAAAAATGTTTGTTTTCTGTAATTATTAATCTATTTTTTTATGTGAAACAAGAATTGTGTTATTAAAAATACTTCATACTCTGCTTTTATTATAGGGCAACATTTATTTTTCAAATGTTACTAACTTGATGATCATTGATTTGATACAGCTCTTTAAGTTTAAATTTAACTGGAATTCATTATGCCTTGAAATATAGAAACATATATATTGCAAGATTCTTCATACCAAATCCAAAATCTGTGACATGGTTATAATATTAAATTATGATCACAGAAATATTTTATGTTGATATTTTTTTTCCACCAAATGAAATAAAATTTTTGCACGCAATATCAAATTGATAGTCATTTTTAAGTAATATTTTGTCTTCAGTTGCATATATGTATACATATCACAGGGTATATGATACCTTTGGGAATTTTAACAGAATTCACAGCCATCTTGAAATCAAAATTGCTTGATTTATATCATTTTGGTATTTAAAAAATCATTAAACAGAAATATCAGTATTACAAAACCATACTTTTGTCACATTTTAAATTTTGCGAAAAAAGTTAAGTACAATTTTGTCACATTTAATTTTAAGTATGATTTTGTGATATATATTTGTATTGATCAGAGTAAATATGTTTATTTCAATTTTCATCACAAAAATTTGAAAAAAGTAAATCAGTTGATTAATAAAAAATAAAGCTGTTATATGAGAATTCATAAATAATTTTAATCATATATATATTAAAATTTTATTATTTTAATCCAATCACAGATTTCAACCTTGAACTAAATAACTTAAGTATTTATAGAAATAATTGATACTGTAGATATAAAACAGCATAAAACTATAATTTAACCTTTAAACTTCAGTTCACAAAGATTATTCAATTAAACAATCTTCCATACAATATTGAATTAATTTACTGAAATACAGAATTGTGTAATGAAACATTTCAGAAGAATGAATAACTATTATTTAAACAAATTATATCTTATATACATCTGGAATATTAATGATTCTGAGAAAATATAAAATATTTTTAATTCAAATTAAGGATATTTATACATTTAGATAATTTTAACATTTAAGGAAACCATTTTTTAATTTAAGCTATAATAAAAAAAAATCTAAATGCATTTTTACAGAATACTTATTGCAAAATATGTTTTAATCCTTCAGAAATTATAAAAATTCATATAATAGCTATTCAGTTTGTAATAATAATAATATAAAGAGCGATAAATAAGAAAGATAAATAATAAACAATAAAATAAAGAAAATAATTTTAATTGAAATCTCACAGATTTATGTATGAACACAGTATTACAAAAATTAATTAACTAACTATTCATAAACATCTAATAATTCATTAAAATCTATTTGCCATGATAAAGTATTACCATGTTTAACTTGAACTAATGATTTCAAAAGTTCTGAATTTTTACTAATATAAGGACATCCATCAAAGCACACTCTATTGATATTTTGACAATTAAATAATTCCTTTACCAAGTCCTCATTTATATCAGTAAATGGAAATTTGGCTTTATTTAAATGTGGCATAGAAATAATGATATCAATAAATTGTTCAGAAAAGTTCTGAACAAAACTAATACTTAGATGCTCAACATTTCTACATAATTTTAGCAATAAGTAAATTGATTTGTAAGATTCTTTATCACATATGTAAACATGTTTTACTTTTAATTTAGTAACTTTATCTAGATAATGAACATCTGATTGTATATCAGATTCATCAAAATACTCATACATTATACAAACTAGGTGCAATTTCTTCAAATTGTGACAAAATCTTGCTATAACTTCTACTGATACACGAGTATTATGTAAAACTATTTCACTTAAATTGGCTCCTTTAAGTTTAATAAAATTTGACACACTATTATGTATCTCATATGCTCTTCCCATAAATGTTATACTCTTTAATTTCTCAAACAACAGGCATAGTTGTAAATGCTCCACTTTCATTTCTTCTAAAATAGCCAATCTTTCAACATAAGGACACTGAACAACCCAAGCTTCTAGTACTTGAGTCAAAGATGTGCGAGATGATAATTTATTTACATTGAAACTAAGATCAATGAAATTATGCGTATTATAGCCATCAACAAACCAATCAACTTTTGAGCTGTATAAATTACACATATAATTTGGTAAATCATAATATTTTAATACTTGAAGATTGAGATATTTTAAAAGATATGCTACTCCTTTATATTTCACTAAGGTACTTTCTATGTTAAGTACTTTTAGAGATTCAAATCCAGCTTTTTCTGGAGGACAGGTACATAAATTTATCATCCCATCATCTGTTACATCACAGTCACTTACATTTAATTCATTCAATTGAGGACACATTTTCCTTATAAGCAACAATAAATCATCTGAACAATTAGTAAAACATAAATTCAATAATTTCAAGTTAGGAAGGCAACAAATAACAGCTGATAAAATTTCAAAAGTAGCAGATGAATTTTCTAAATTAATAGAAGTTATGGCCTGAAAAAAAATTATTTCAAAGGTATTTTAATCAGATATAAGAATAATTTAAATAATATAACAACAAAACTACCCTTAAGAAATACTGTTAAAACAAAAATGATTTCCCAGTTATAATTTTGATATGTGACACAAAAGATTAAAAAAAATTTATTTTAATAAGAAATGTGTGTACCAGAATACAATTCATTTTAATACAGAGTGAATGGCATAATTGACCAAATCAAGATATTATTACATAATTTATATCAATAACTTATTTTCCTTCATTTAGAATAATAATTATTTTACAAAAAAAACAATACTCAAAAAAGATTTACAATTGTTTTCCATATGATATCAAAAATAATTATTACTCTTTTCAAGGAAAATAAGCCCTTAGAAATTTGTCATTTAACTACTAAAGTAATGTTAATTTTGAAAACAGCATAACACATCTTCTTAGAATAGTTTCTTAAAGATTTAAAATTTCAAGTCTATATACTAAAAATTATGAATAGATTCAGTTTTGTTTAATAAAACTTGCTTAAAAAATATCCTATGATATCTATTTTTGCTTTAATGACAAATAATACTCAGTCTATTATTTCCATCAATCTCAATCCTTTTAAGTACCTTATATTAAGTGCCATTAAGTATTAAATGGGCATTAAAATGTAAGTGATATAATAGTTACTATAGTGACAATGAAACTAGTTTTAATATTTAATCTTTTAGAAAACATTAAAAACTTCATTCTATGTATAAAATTTGGTTATTTTTGTAAAAGAACACAATAAATCACTAATGACTGGCATACATTAATAATAATGCTGTAACATTGCAATCAAAGTTTGTGATTGCATCATTTAGTTTTCATAATTAGTATTACAGTTTTAATCAAATGAATAATATAAATTTTCTATTTATATAAACTTTATAAGTTTAAATATAATTAACTCACAATTGTATAACTAAATAACTATAAAATTAAAAAAAAAGTTTAGTACTCTTGCAATATTCTTTTATTTAAAAAAAATGACAAGAACAAAAATTTCTAATAAAACAGTTGCCAAAACTACGTGTGACATTTATGCTTCTGTATTTTATAATTCACTCAATAATACTTACATTAGTTGTTTTTGTTTTAACTGGAATGCAAAGAATAAATAAGGAAACATTTATTTCATATACAATTAGTTAAAAATCATACATATAATATAATTTAATAAATCAGATATAGCCTAGTTTTTTACTGTGTTTGAATTTTAATTTTTCTTACCATTTTTCTTTACAATTCCTAAGTGTTTATAATTCCAAAAGTTTTGTAGATTTGGTAGCATAAAAAGTAAATCAGTATTTAATTAGAAAAATAATGTCATGATCTTAAAAATGCATATTTTTATATTACATCAGTTAATAATGAATGTTACATTAACAAGTATTTTGTTGCTCATATCTAATGTATAAATACAGCTAGATTCAGAAATTTATAAATATTAACAAATACATTATATGGTAATTTATTTCCATTTATGCGTTCTCATTTGAAAAAGTTAACTTACCTCACCAAAATGTTTAAGCTTAGGAACAAATTTTGACACTCTATGAGTTTTCCCAATGATTACATCATTCCAAAAAGGTGAAATAAGCCAGTATACAAAGTCTTCTGTCAATCTACCACACTTTATTAATTCATTGCATATTTTATCAGAGTAACGACGCTCTGTAATTAAAAAAATTTGGAAAAATAACAATAGCATACTTAAAATAATATTTTTTGTATTGAAACTGAAATTAAAAATTTATTCGACTTCATTTTTCACTAAAATTAGTGATTTTAAAACAAAATAATTTTTATTTAGGAACATATATGCATTTTCTTCATTAGCATATATAATAATTTTAGAATCAATGAGTATTAAATTCAAACATTTATTTATAACAAATATCTCTTAATAAATTGAATAAGATTATTTTCCAAAAAATCACTTACGCAAAAATTGGTTATATTTATTAATGGATTCTTCATGTTGATAATATCGTTCAAGATGACCAACAATAATTTTTAAGCACATCGTTTCCAAGCGTATTTCTCTAAAAAATCTCATGATTACGCATAAACAAATTTATTAAATAATTAGATACGGTTAAAATTAAATAAATTGATAAACATAATGAAATCCCAAAATATTTTCTAGTTGGCTTGCTTTAATTTACATTTAAAATTACTTTTATGCTTTCCGTAAGCAGTAGTGTGGTGCAAAATACTTCACCATTCACCAAGATGAACAATTGGCGTATTGACTGCCGATACCTGTAACCAGTATTTTGTAATCAGTATTTGAATGTAACAACCTGTAACCAGTACTTTTTTTTCAAAATACTCAGTACTTCCAGTAATAAAGTCAGCGCGGGTTCGATTATCCTCAGACAGTTGCAGGTACAATATACTTGACCAGTTTAAAAGATAGAGCGAGTACGTGCCTGTTACAAAGTAATCAGTGAGTACGTGAATACGTGCTCGTTGCAAAGTAATCAGCCAGAACGTGAGTACGTGCCTGTTACAAAGTAATCAGCGAGTAGTGCGTACGTGCATGTTACAAAGTAATAAGTGTACATTGCGCTTTGTCATTGGCTCTTCTGTAACAAGTACAGAAGAGCCAATGACAGAGCGAGTACAAGTAACAATGTTTTGATATATCGATACAAACGGTTGAATTATGAGATTATGGTAGGGAGGCTGGGTGGGAGAAGGGAAATGACAAGTGACTTAACTGGTAAACAGAAGAGGGATACTTGGGAATTGAAAGATTTCTTTGGGTTGGAGAGGGAGATAAGACTTTATATTGCGAAATAAAATACGCTTGTACATTTATTTTGTTTCGGTTAATAAAATAAATGAGTTGAGAAAACGAATAATCGTGGTACGTCTATTTAGTGATTATCGTTCTTTTTCAAATATATGACGTTTTTTTAAATATAAGAAAAGCATGATATTCTTGTCATGTATTTAGAAATTTTTATTAACTTTTATTTTTGTTATTATTTCTTTTAAAAATTTAATTTTATTTTATGAACATATATAACATATTTATTTGAACCTTAAATAAGGTCAGATTTCTTAAATTAAAAAATTTTTAAATTATATAAATCTGCTTACATACTTCCATTGTTATTTTTACTATGCATATTTTTTCTTATAATTCCATATAAATATGTTTATTTTTTATTCAACCATGTTTTAATTTCACTATATTTTACTACAAATATACAGAATTTAAACTTTTAGAAAAAATGTTCTTTTTTATTTTTTACCATACGATTTATTTTTATTCAGATAATGAGAATGTTGATTTAAACCTAATAAAGGTAGTTTATTCATTTTAGTTTAAAAACTCGAAATAAAAAAAAGCTTTAATTAGGTTAATTTTTACCTTATCTTTATTTATACCATCATGTGCTACTGTCATGTTTATTTTTTAAATTATGGATGCATGTAAATAAAATATATGTATTTTTGTTCCTCCATTTTTTATTAAACGTTGTTTCTCAGTATTTTACCTTAATACATTATAACATTTAGAGTCCCCGTCAAGAAGTAAATTAATGGAACGTGAGGTTTCAAATAAAAACTCAATCTTACTCAATGCGAGAGCTAAAAGCCTATGAGCATAAAGCTCCAAAACAGTTTTTTGTCATAACCTAACCTAACCTAACCTAACATTTAGATTATTGGTAAAACTATTTTATATTTTTTGATAGTTATTGAAATTTTATGCAACTATATCTAATATAAAATAACTATGTTTACTTAAACGTTATTAATAGTTTTAATTGCAAAGCTACTTTATTTAACCATAAATTGATTAAGTTTCAGGAAACTGAAACAAGATATGTGAGTTAATGCAATTTTTATTTTAGAAAAAACTGGTTTACCTACTACATAAAAATATAAACAAGTAAACGTCTTTTATAATAAAAATTATTATCTATTGTACATAAAAAATTTTTTACTATGTTTGTCTCGTTAATGTTTAATTATAGAAAAATAAAGGAAATTAAATTTAAGTTGATTTTTCTGATTAATTGCTGTATTTTTGGAAGCAAACTTAATATAAAACCTCTTAGTAATTGATTAAACTTCCCTCTTTACAATTCTTTGCAAAATATTTACCAGAGAATTATAAAAATTCATTTACATAATTGAAAAAGCTTACTAAATTCTAATAAAAAATTTAGCTGATTAGGTTGAAAAATTGAAGTTATATTATCTCATCTAATTTTATATTTTAATTAACATTGGAAGTCTTTGAAAATTACGATTGAGTAATTGGAAAATTTACTCAGAACAGATATAAATTCTGAAAATAAATGTAAATTATAAAATGTCATGATTTTTATATTAAATGAATTACGTTTAAGAAGATTTAGAAATTTACAATTTTTTTTACAAAAAAAAAAAAAAAAACGGTTTGTAGATAAACAACTTATATTTCTTTGTCTCATACTAGAAATTAAATCATTACAGGAAAAACAAAAACTTGCCATTACTGAAATGTTGCATAAATAATAAGAATTATTTTTTATAGATCTTTTTATTAATATTTAAGTGAATGCTTATTTATAAATAATAATAATTTAAATTAACATTAATTATATTAATTAATTTTATAGTTTTATATAAATATTATTGATCTACTTATTTAGTTTTAATTAATTATTATTAATTTAGTTTTTATTCAATTTATTTATAAAATTTTAAAAAATTTTTCATTATATTTTAATCCGATAGATGACTGTACAAAAAAATTGTAACAAGTACGAAATGTAATCGGTAAAATACTTGTTACTTTAAAAGTAACTGTACTCAGTACGTACTAAGTATAGGAAAAGCATGGAGGAAGGAATATAAGAGGAGCCGTTCTAACCGCGAAATAGCGTGAGCGCCGGTGAAGTAGCTAGCAGACGACACCACGCCCACCTTGACTTTCAAGAGAAACGGTACTTTCTTATTGAGGGCACTGTAAAAGCAAGCATTATTTTCGTTTAAATTACACACATCAAAATAAAAACTGATCTAAATTACTTACTATTTGTAAAAAAGTTATTTTTATTGATAGTTAAGTGCTTATTTTGTATTTTTTCTGCTTTTTAAAATTATGTATTTCAATAAAGAAATTTTTAGGCGTGTTATTCACCTTATTGACTGAGATACACTTGAAAAATTATGAAGTAAATTAAATATCATATAATATTTATAATCATGGGAAAAAGTGTCAATTTTTCTTTTCTTTATTGTTACTCAGTGGCAAAGTTTCCTACCCATGTTATTTCCTGTGATTTTTATCTATGCATGCAATATTCTGCTACTTGGTTATAATTTTTCTTTTTATAAGAAAGAATTATACTTCTGTATATAAATTTATTTATATCTATATAGTAAAAGTATTTTTATTTTGATGTATTTGTAGTCCAATATTAGAATAAAAAGTTTTTATCAATTATTTGTAAATAAATTTCGTTAAATAAGTATAAAAAAAATTAAAGTCAACTGTAAAAACCCTAGAAACTAAATATTTTAATCTAAAATTGATTTTCAATAAATCTTGATTTATTATATTAAATAAGATTTATATAAGATTAAAATATCTTCTCAAAAAGTATATTTTAATATTAATGTAATGTTAAAAACTAAGTACTTAAGTTTAAAAAAATTGGAATTTATTCACTAGCAAAACAATTAAATGTATTCCTAAACTTATAAAATTAATCTCTTTCAAATTAATTTTTTTACAGAGAGATAAGTTTTTAATATAATGCAATATAAAATTTTAATTAAAATATAATTTTAAAACATTAGTTTAATATTTAAATTTGCCTACTTTTTTTTAAGCATGCACACACATGAAAGCATTTGTAAAGTTAAGAACATGGTAATGTTTAATATTACACATAATGTGAAGAAACTTGTAGAATTAAATATGTAAGTTGTCATTAAGGTTTTTTTTTTTTTAAAAAAATTCCATTTGAATTAATAAACAACCTATATATGGAAAAAAATTTTTCCAGAAATTATCAAATCAACCAATATTAATTTGGCCTTAATTAATTACCATCATTAAATTAATCAGCCATTATGTTGTCGTAAACTATCATATTATGATTTATGTTTTAAAATTTATAAACTTTATATTTCTTTCATGTTTTCATTCATTAAGACAATAAATTTTAAAAAATGAAATTTAAGAATTTAATTGACTGTGTGTGTGTGAAACCATGAAAACTCATTTCCATTTTTTAATAAACAAATACATTAATAAAATTAATTTACACAATTATCAGTACATTACAGATTCTGCTAAAATGTTTACATTAACACATTTACATAAATTGCAATATTGAGAGAATTGAAGTATATAAACCTAAATATAAAGATATATATGTAACATCATGCACTGCAAATTACAAATTTAAACATTATTATTAAACTTTAAAAACTGATTTGTAATAAAATATATTGATCTGGAAACATCAATAGGATTTATATAAAAATAAGCATTTCTTAAATACAAATGTTATAAAATTAAAATATATAGTTATCGGTAAACACTGAAATTGACACATTCTGCTGAAATTTTCACACTATAAATATTTACATAAATTGCAATACTAGTAGAACTTATAAAATATAAAGACATAAATATTAAGATAAATTTTTCATGCACTGCAAATTGCAAATTTAAACATTATTATTAAACATTAAAAAGAATTGATTTGTAATAAAATATATTGATCTTGAATTATCAATAGCATTTATACAAAAATGTGCATATCTTAAATACAAATGTTGTAAAATTAAAATATATAGTTATCTGTAAACACTGAAATTGACACATTACATTCTGTTGAAATTTTCACACTATAAATATTTACATGAAATGCAATACTGGAAGAACTTATAAAATATACAGACCTAAATATTAAGATAAATTTTTCATGCACTGCAAATTGCAAATTTAAACATTATTATTAAACATTAAAAAGAACTGATTTATAATAAAATATATTGATCTGGAAACATCAATAGTATTTATATAAAAATAAGCATCTCTTAAATACAAATGTTGTAAAATTAAAATATATAGTTATCAATAAACATTGAAATTGACACATTCTGTTAAAATCTTCACACAATGAACACATAAATTAAAATATTGGAAGAACTTATAGTATATACTGATTTAAATATTCATACATACATATACATATATTGTTATTGACCTTGAAAAAGAATTGATTTGGTAGTATAAATGTCTCATTGATCTTGAGACATCGATAGCATTTTTACAAAAATATGTATATCTTACACACAAATATTGTTTGATTATTGCATTAATCAACAGTATAACATGATTTTATATGAGTATAGCAAGCAGCCATTATTGTTTAAAATTAGAAAATTCCGAATAACAACAAATTCAACAAGAAGCTTTATAGTAAACAACAGGTTTTAGTGTAATGTTTTGGAAGACAGAGGGGATATGACACATGCGTCAAGCGCTGACCAATAGGGCGGCTCCTCTTATATTCCTTCCTCCATGAGGAAAAGTAACAAAGCCCCATCCCTACATGTACAGTAAACCTAAACTTATCAGGGTCAAGGTTAATGGTGAATACGGGGGTTAAGGATCGTAATATATTTTTCAGTTGTAGTTATATTAAAAAAAATATGAATAAAAAGTTGAGTTTGCGAAAGGTTTTACTATTTGCTTTTTAATATATAATACTTAATATCATTCACACATTATTTGATTAGTCATTAGGTTATATAATGGCTTTTAATATAAACTTTTTAAAAATACAATTTTGAATTTTTGAATGATTAATAAAAAATAATCCATTTATATTTTCTCTATAAAGAAGAAAAATAATACATTCTTTCTATATCATAATGGTTATTAACAATGATTTGTAATCCATGTTTAAAAATCACATCAGTTAAGCGAAGTTACATTTTAATATATATTATAATCCACCTACCCGACAGACATAAATTTTAAAATAAAAATTTTAGAATAAATTGTTTTACTGTCTAGTTTATATTTTCAAGATAGAATATTTCTACAACTGGGTAACTTTTGTTCAAAATTAATGTTGAATTCTCAACAAATAATGCGTGAGTTTGTTTTTATTTATCTTGTTACTTATGTAAAGAAAAAATAATATTTAAAAGTCTGACAGAGAGATGTTAACTAAACTTAAAATATTCAAAAACAGTAGTTAACATCGAAATGTATATTTTTTAAATAAGTGTAACATAAATTTTGATAGTTTTCTGTTTGACGTACAGCAATTCAACATAAGTTAGAATTGTAAAATTAATTATTTTTTTCTTCATTGGAGACATAAATATAAGGATTTTAAGTGTATAAATTCTCAATTTAGTTTCTTGTGGAAAACAAAATTTACCTTTTAATTTAATTAGAATTTACTTAATAGAAAAGAACCTTTTAAAATTCTCGGAAATAAAAATAGTGTAAAATATAGAAGAGTGTTTATACACAAAAATTAACAATTTTAGTTAATGAGTGTTAAGCAATGCAGAAATGTGATTACCTTTTAATATTAAACAAATCAAATCAATATATGGCAGATATGATTATTTGAAATATATGGCAAATGCAATAATAAGATTTATATGCTAAATCGTTCATATATTCACAATTTTTACTTCACTTCTTTCTCTCTCTCTTATTTTTTATTTTTTGAATGTTAATTTCAACATAATCGGATTTTTTTTCATATAATTTGTAAATTTTGCTTGTAAAGATAAATATTAGAAATTCTTTGCATAGTAGTTCAATTTTACACATTTTAAATAATTTCAAATTCCTTTTCATTTGTTTTTGAGATTTTGTTAATATTAATTTCGGTTTCAAAACTGATAAACAAATTATAATAAAATATTAGTTTACTGTTGGTTCAAGCTAATATTTAAGTCATTATATTGAATTCAAAATTTAAATGTAGAAGATCAGCAAACTGGTACTTCAAAAAGAAAAGGCCGAATGCGAATCTAACTCATTTTTCTAACACACATAAAACGAAATCAAAAGAAGAAATATGTCTGGATTTTATTCCTACAGTGAAGGGGGTAAGACTTTCAAGAAGGGAATTCACATAGACCAAAATATATATATATATAATGGAATGAGTGAAAAATTATTAGATGCTTAAGTTGATCCTTTGACGAAATAAAGATCTTAAGTAGCTGCTTTAGTTGATCCTAGAAACGAATATATTAAACATGATCTAATATTTAAAGTTTCAGGCACAGAAATCGTTTCTAAAAACGTTTATTGGAAAATATCCACGGATAACATTTCATTGGGACCGACCATATTGATAAAGTTTATGTTATTCAACGGATAGAGTTATTTACACTTATGTCCATAAATTAAGGATAATTCAGAATCACACAAAAATTGAATTCTAACATAAAAATTTCGCGTGTAGAAGAATTTCACGTGTTTCTTCAAGATGTGTGTGTAGTTATCACACACAGCTTGAAGAATAATATGTAAATTAAAAGAAATCATCAGATGGAGCCCATAGTACGTCACAATGACCAGAGTATAAGAGAGTAGTTTATAAGGAATGCTTGCAAAGAAGTAAAATTGTTCACAAGTGCTTTAAAAGCCTTTCAGTTCAATAACCGCAAAGTTTTGGCACAAAGGAAGCATTTGGATTATGTTTAACGTGGTATAATTATAGGCTGTCTGGAATGTGGACGTACCCAAATATCCCAGGAAGTTAGAATTACCCAGAGTTTCATCTCCCAGCTTTGGAAACGGTTATAAGATGATGATAATATGAGTAGACGTTACAGCACAGGTCACCCCCGAGTAACAACGCAAATTGAAGACCGGTATTTGGCCGTTACTGCCAAAAAAAAAATACGGAGCACAACATCAGGCCTGTCTCGTCAGCTCTTTTCAGCTACCGGTACGCCAGTTTCAAGGCAGACCATGTACAGACACTTAGGGCACATTGGTCTATATGCTCGTAGGTCTGTCAAATGTATTCCACTTACCACAACTCACTATCGCCTGCGGTTAGCCTGGAGTAGACAGCATGTTTTGTGGACACCGCAACAGGGGTCTAGTGTGATGTTTTCCGAAGAGTCCAAGTTTGGCTTTCAGTCTGATTTTCGCCGGACTTTCATATGGAGTGGGTCAAGTACCCTTTACCACCAAGAGAACACCAAAGAATGACACCGTTGCAGTAGTGCAAGATTGCTCGTTTGCGGAGAAATTATTCTAGGTTTCAGAACTAACCTGCATGTTCAGAATGTAACCATGATAGGCCACATCTATCGGGATGTCATTCAGGAACAACATGTACGTTTGTTTCAGGGTGCCATGGCTGCAGAATTTCTGTTTATGGATGACAACGCCCGTCCTCACCTGCAAACGATGCCTTCAATCGGAGGATATAACCCGTATTGACTGGCCAGCGTACTTATCAGACTTGAATTCAATAGAGCATGTGTAGAATATGCTTGGCCGAAAAATTTCAGCCCATCAATCTTCTCCCACATGTCAATCGTAACTTCGGAGAGCATTGCTTGATGAGTGGTGTAATAATCCCCAAGATCAAATCGATAATTTGATATTCTGCATGCCTAAGCGTTGTACGGCCTATATTGCATCGTCTGGGGGGCATACTATGTATTAACCATCATACCAACTATGTTATGCTGGTTTTTGTAAATAGGTTCCTTTTTTAAATTTGCTCCAAGGAGTAAAAATCACAATTTTTATTAATAATGTCAAACCATGAACCATGATTAATAATGTCAACACATATCATCTTTTTTGCTCTTTACCTTTTGTTTAATAAATAGACTTTACAAATAAGTCACATTTTATTTGTTTGTATCTCTTTCTTTGAATGAACTTGCATTATTCTTAATTTATGGACACAAGTGTACAAAGAGTTTTTTTGAGAAGCTATATTCTCAGGAATTTATATAATTATAGTATTTCTGAAAATTGTTTCCCGTATTTTAAAAACTATTCTTACATTTTTTTCAGATTGCTGATTCACAAGTATAGTTTTTGATAAATGTTTTAAAATTTATTTTTAGAGGCTTTCCAGAGAACACAAGGAGTCCCCTAAGAGGTGATTTATATAATAGAGAATTGATTGTACTATGCTGAAGGAAGGTGTTCAAGTGAAAAAATAAAAAGAAAATGTCAAAATGAATAAACTTTGCATAATATAAACTGCGTCTTTCAAAAATAAACCTTTATTGCATAAGTATGTATTAATTTACATTTGGATAAACCCAATTGCACTCATCAGTTTATTATTAAATCTTATACTCTTCTTAATATAATTTCTTGGAATAAATTTTAATAATTTTCAAAGAAAATGAAAAAATTAGTTTTATTTTAAACAATATAAAACACAAATTTCATGACCTGTAAAATAATATGTATTAAAAAGTACTAATTTAATAAGAATGAGAAAATTTTATAATATTTAATATAAGATATAAATAAAAAATAAACTTTCGAGTAGGCACACAAAAATTTGAGCCACTACATAGCAAATAAAGAAAAATTTAACACAACAATTTATTAAAAAATATATTTAGAAACTATGTTTTCCCCTTATCTAATGTTTAAAAAGTGAGCTACTGAGCTATAATGGACGCAAAATAGGTGGAGATTTGACGTGTTATGGATCTAAACTGGACCAAAATGAGACGTCTACAGGATTAGAGTACACCCACCTGATGATGTCATATCGAGGTCTACTGGACGAAATTGTATTAAATGGGAATTGTGAAATAGTGAGAGGATAAAGAAATTCAAGGGATTTATATAATCCTAACTTGAGCTATATATATATATATATATATATATATATATATATATATATATATATATATATATATATATATATATATATATATATATATATATATATTATATATATATTAATATTTGCATAGTGAATTATCGGTTGCTTAAAAATATCTCTACAACTTTCTTAAAATAAAGTCATACACGGTAACCACTAATGATATTTTATTGAGGATAAAAGTATATACCCGAATAAAATGATCAGAGCAATCGAAGGAAAAAGAATGCCATTACTTCCGTTTGATATAGATTTATATGAAGAATATATAAAAGGTGAAAAGTTTTTCAGAGTGCTTGATTTTATATTCCATCTCTGTGGTTTTATATTCCATCTCAGTTGGTAACAAATAGGTTTATAATCGACTTTTTTCTTTATTGAGTAAATAAATTACACTGGGGGCCGCTTTGCGGCACCCTTAATACTTCTGTGATTAGGAGAAATAGAAGAAGTGCTAGCTCAAGTGTTATCTCCATTACTTGATGGTTATTCAAATCTTTCACGGCTGGCTTAATTAAACGACTTCAGTCAACATAAAATGACAACTTGAAACTAATTATTTAAAACCAATATACATGTTTCTGATTCAGTTTCTCCTTTTTGTTACAGTCCGCTGTCATACAGATGCTCAAACTGACCCATTTCTTCTTTTTGTAATGTGATCTACTTCTTGGAGTACAGAAAAATTACGCGACTGTATCACCGTCACTTAATTTGTTGTACATTCTTGAGTTTCCATGTTTATAAATGTTTTCGGTATATTTTTGGTGGATATATTTCCGTAAGCAGAACTTCTCTGATTCTACCTCCGAATATGATGCCAAGAGGATGATAGTAATCTTGTTATGGTGCTGTAGCCGTTTTGTTGAGAGCTAGGAGAAATTAATGACGTTATGGAAGAGTATTTCTTATAAAATAATCAAGTGCTCTTTTCGCTTTTTTTAGACTTAAAACTTGCGTTTGTGCTAGATTTTTTTTTTTAATTATTGTGAATTCTAGATCTTCTCTTTTTAATTTCAGTTCTTATTTCATCATTTTTCTTAATTAATTCTATTAGATGACAAGTAATTTAAACCAAGAAAAGAGCTTTCCAGTTTTGATAATTAGTATTTTTGTTATATTATGACACTTGTATGTAGAATCTGTTATCAATATTAATGACTGTTTGTTCTGCACAAGTAAGAGTTATTAAAAATCAAGGTAAAAATATATTTGAGGGTGGCCCTTGGCACGATTTCAAATTTTCGCGCAAAACGCTCTACAGCTCTGTCGCCAACCTTAATTACGTTACTACGCGCGATAGCCGTCAACCAATAACGATCGCGTTCGAACTTCAGCTTTGAGATCGCGATTTTTTTCCGAATTCCAAATATTAAAAATTTGATTATTTCATTATAATTAAGTACTATAGAAGTTTTAAAATTCTAATAACTAGAAACGAATTTTTTAAAAGTTGATTTTTAATATACCGTGCAATTGCACTCACCTAAAAAAAAGAATGTTCCGCTACGAACTACTGTGGCAATCGATAATAAAGCTAAATTTCTAACGTTAACAAATATTGTTATTTTACATTTTATTAATTTTATTATTTCAAATTTTAAATTTGATTTTTAATGTACCGAGCAATGGCGCCAACATTAATAAAACATCTGAATAGCGCTACCTACTACATTGGCAACCGGGCAATAAAGCTAAATTTCTAACGTTAACAACTTTCATTTTATATTTAAATTCGATTTTTAATGTACCTAGCAATGGCGAACACATTAAAGAAATTTCAGTACGCGGCACATTCCAACACTAACATGCAATACACACATTTTAAACATTCATTTACTTATGGAAACATTCATTTTTATAAAAACTTTAGTTTCTAAATATGAATAAATTTTAATGAAAAACAAAATAACTCACTTAATCTTCATCGCTCTCCAAATCGTTACTTTTCGGCGAATATACCGTTTTTATCGCATCTAATAAATCTTTTATTATATTTTCCCGATGATTCTTTCTCCATACGTTCTCCGCGAAAACGTAAAATCAATATATTATCCACACTTATTAATTTTCGGAAGAAACACACAAACTTCAAAAATCGAATATTGAAACTCAATGCTTCAAGATTATTCTGTAATATTTTCAAGGGTTACATACAAAACGCGCATGTCAAGCGATCACGTTACCTCAATTCAAAAACAACGGTTAAATCTAAACCAATCAGAATCAATGAATGGATTTATAAATAGCGTTTAGGGTTACCATAAATAGAACAACATCGCCCAGATTGGCAATAAACTTGGCAATAATTCAAGGGGCACCTTCAAGTATAGTTTAACCAAAATTAATAGTATTTCAAAGTGCTTCTTGATTATTGCATATAATATAAATTTAATAAAATATTGAGAATTTTAATTTTTATTTTTTAAATAATTTCATTGTAAGATTTTTATACTTTATTTTCGATAAATATAAGTCATATTTGTCTACAAACATATCATAAATAAACCGGAATTATTATATTATTACAATACACTTAACTAAATTATTATTCACATACTACAAACTAAAATTAGTAACAGTAACTTATTAGAAGGTGCAAAGTTTCATATTTAAATACTTGTATTAAATATTTTCAATCAGTTATTAATAAATTATTTAATAGCAGCTTATTTAATTTTCATCATATAAATTGAAGTTTAGTTTATTGTTTCCTAGGAAAGTTTCCTATTAAATTTAAATATTTGAGAAAATTAACTTCGATAAATAGTGTATTTGCTTCATAATTTAATGTATTCTTATCTTACTTCAATAATAGAAAAATCAGTCAATACTTTAAAAAGTCGTAGCTTCTTATACGAATTCAAAAATAATAAAATTAAATCAATTTTTGAGATATAGTACAAAACATTATATTTACTGTTTTTTCAATATGTTAAATAATGCTTTTGTTCATGATACATTTCTAAGAGTAATTTCACTTTAAAATCTATGTTTACTAGCAAAATAAGTTAAATTAAAGTTAAAACATTTCATTTGAATTTAATTGATATTTTCTCTAAGAAAGCGTGAGTCTTGCTTAATCGTAAATTATTCATTGTTGAATATGTTAGCATTTTCTAATTGTTTAATTTAAGAAATACTAATATATTTTAATGATCCAATGTGTTAACATTGCCTCTTATATAAAATCAACCTAAAGTTTGACATTTGATAGATTTATTTCAAAGTATAGTTTGATAGATTTCAATCATATGAATGACTTGTTCAAGTAAAAATTTAATTTATACTTGCTTAAAATCCTAAGTAATAATCCCGTAACTGGGATCCTGTTTTGTCACCACATACTTGAGTTTCAAAATTTACGTTTGTTGCAAAGAATGATTATCACTGTTACTAAAATTATCTTACTTTTATGTTAATAAGCATTCATATTTTTTTATGAAATGTTTGTTTTCCTCAATGGTCATTTTTGTACATGATGCCTAACCAGATTTTTTATTGTAGCATTAATAATTCCTAAAATTAAATGAAAATTTCTCTTATTAGCTAATTACTAAAGTTTCAAATTTATCTTACAAGATAATAATATTTTATGTCATTTTAGTCAGTCATTATGAATTATGTAACTGTTGCTAGAATTAATCACAAAATTTTTATTTGCAAGCTATTTTTAGTTAAAACATATTGAACACATATGTGCATGTTTTATTGATAAAATAGCTGATTAAAATCTGTTCTATAATATGTGATTACATCTAAAACTATTGAAATGTGAAAATCTCTTTTCGTCTTAATTTTTAAAAAATTTTGATGGGATTTTGAATTAACGACAAATTTAAAAAATTGCAATCAGTTAGTATAACTTAAAAAATTATATTAGGCTAAGGAAAAAATTGCTATGAATTATATATTTCAAATTGATTCTATTTGGCTAACTATTTTTTATTTTATTTACATAGACAATTTTGCTTGAATTTGTATGTTTTTTTGTACAAATTACGCAAATATGTACGATTTTCCTTGCTAGGTTTCTGCCATTTATAGGCTAAAAATTTTTGTCTTGTGTAATACAAAAGTTTGTGGTCCTATATGAAAATATTTTTTGTGCAAATGTTCCATAATTATGTAAATTAGCTTACTTTTTACAGGAATAATAATTTGTTTTTTCTGGTAACCTATATCGGAAAAGAGTATTCCTTATTGTCTGTAACAGATTCTGGAATACTAGTCTTTTGTAATTGAGTTGATTCCTTTATAAATGTTGGAACAGTCAACACAGAATTTACTTATAATTTCATCTCTAGTTAAGCCTCTGGATATCAGATCTGCTGGGTTCTTCCTTGAGGACACATGTCGCCAATGACAGTTAGCATTGAGCTCTTGTAGGGCTGCTAATCGATTGGTAACAAATGTTTTTAGTTCATGAGCCGATTTTTTTATCCAAGCCAAATACTAACTTGAAGAATTAAGCGAGAGTCCTTAAATTTTAATTTTTCGAATTTTAATATATCAACAAACAATTCTGCTCCAAGTAGACCGTCAAATTTGCTAGGCCTGAAAAATGTGAAACCTGCCAGTTTTATATCGTAAATAAAATCCTAAAGTTAATATTCAACTGGCATGCGGGGATTATGTTTGTGATTTTCGGAACAATTACAAATTCCGAAACTTTAAGAAAATCTTGAAATGAATTGGAAATTTCCACTATACTGCCTTAGATTTTATATTTATCAATTAGCCACTTAAACCTCTAATTGGCATATTTACTTGGCTTTCCTTTAACCACAACAAATCTGCAGCCTCGCGACAAATGGTATTTATCACGGAGCCACTATCAAGCAAAAAACGCAACACATGTGACTTTCCAAAAACATTTGGTACTAAAACGCGAGCAGTAGCCAATATTATTGTTTGAGATTTATATCCGCAATAATTGGCGCTTGCACATGTATTTTCCAAAAGCTCTGAGGGGGAATGTTGACCTTAGGGTCATTTTCTTGCTCTTGAGTGTTGTTGGGTGGCTGCTCGAAACTTTATTTTTTATTTTTTATTTCCGATTTCGAAAAGTCATGCAAAAGTAATTCATGAGACATTGACTGGCAGATTTTACACTTATACTTAGAATCAAAAGAATTTAATTTATGTTACGAACTATTGCATCTCAAACACAACTGGAACTACTTAATTAAGAAAAATCTTTGCTTCCCATTAGCCCTCAAAAATTCTGGGCATTTGAAAATTGGGTGATATTGTGGTGAGTTACAAATTAAACATTGAAATTTATTTACATTAGAATCAATGAAAAAACGTTTCATTTTTTTCCATATTTTTGGCTTTAACTGATGTGCGTGAACATTTTCCAAAAATTTTCATCATCCCTCTCAAACATTTGATGTTTTGATTTTAGATATAATTTTAAACAAAATGATTATTAGTCTCAAAAATAAAATTTCTTCATTTAGACATCAAAAATATTTCCATTATGAATAGAAAAAGAATATATTCAGAGTACTAGCAGAGTAAGTATATAATGTTATAAAGACTGTTTATTTGAAATACAAGCCATAGTTACAAAAAATTAATTTAACTTGGGTTTAATAAAGTGTTAGAGAAAAAATTTGTATATAAAATTATTTATAACAAAAGAGTCAATAAAGCATAGTAAAATTTAAATTTTTTCATACTGTGCAAAAATATATATTCAATCATTAAATTTTGAATATGTTTTATAAAGATTAAATATTTGTAAATATTTTGATAAAAAACGATCCTATTTATTTTAAAGAAAAATTTCATAAGTATATTACCACTCTATTTCACTTTTCTAACATTATAGAAAATTTAAAGTTCTGAAAAATAAACACACACAAAGATATCCAAATAACATTCAATCAGATTTCATTTAGATATCTCATAGAGATCGTAATTAATTCCATATAGATATCCCATGGATATCAAAACATCTCTAGATATCTACTGAATATCTGACGTATATCCAAGGGTTATCCAAAATCTCTGCGCGACATCCACTAGATGTCGTAATTTCTGAATATCCACTTGACATCTATTTGCTGCGACCCTTCCGATAACTGGTGGATATGCCGTATATATTTGGATATCGTGTGGACATCTCAGAAACAAAACGATATACACAATAAAATATCTAGGACGTCTCTTAGACATCGTGTGGATCTTTGTGGTTGTTTGGGAATTCACCTATCGATTGACTGGCCAAAATAGTAGGACTTAAAATAAAGATCTGTCGATATCAAAACAATAGCAAATATTTATTTTGAGCTCGATACGGAAAGTAGACTAAACCGCTACAAAAAAAGAAATAAAAATCTGAATCAAAATTTTCAGAGAAAAACCAGAGCGTCAGAGGTTGCCATATAAAGTAGCCAAAGTGGCGTACTTTCTAGCAATATGAAAATTTTTTCAAGGCGACAACAGGGAGATAAAAAAAAACAATCTAACAACAATTATATAAACTAATATTTAAAATAAAAAAATTGATTTAAATGTAAGTGAATGATTTAGATGAGTAAAAAAAAATTAATTTATTTAAATTTTTTTCTTTAAAGTAATTTTAATTTTCTCCATTAAGTTTCGCTTTCCATCCACAATCCAGTTAAGATGAAAGGCTGCTTTTAAAAGTGAAATATGACCACGCCTCTCTGAGTGCTTATCCAAATCCAACTCCTCTTACCCCCGTATTCACCATTAACCTTGACCACGAGGTTAATCGGGAGTTCAAACCATGGAGGAAGGAATATAATGCTTATATTCCTTCCTCCATGGTTCAAACACCATAAAGTAGCAACCTCAACCGAAGAATTAGAAAGCAGCATTCACCGTTAACTTGACAGCAAACTAGTTGAACAACTGGTTGTTCAACCCTTGAGTCAAATGTGATCGCTCATTGGTCAAGTTAGTCATGTGACTAAATGCTTACCAAAATGTCATGCAGAATAGTACCAAATTGCTTTCGTAATTGGCAACAAAATCAACTGCACTTCGAAATTTTTTCTTTTTAAATATTTATTTCACATACTATTATAGACATGATTACAGAATTAGAAACTTTATTACTTGTTTTTTTACCCTCTCTATTATTTATTTTAAATCTCTTAACACTAATATAATTCTGGATACATATATTGTATAGTGCTCAAACTTCACATATAGTGCATGTACTTCACAAACTATTATTCTCAACAAGAACTAATTTTTCTAATACAATTAAATTTTATATATATTTTTCTATTAAAACAATTGCTATGCATTATTTTACTATATTTTTAAACCCATTAAATTTTTGTTGCAGGAAATAATTTTGCATACCAAATATACTTTATATTATTCTTGCTTAAATAAACATTAAAATACAGTATCCTTTGAAATTATATGTAGGAATTATTTCAAATATGGTCTTAGATGTAACTTAAGAATAGTTTGTAATGGAATATATCAAATTCAATAAACACTATTTTTTACAAAAATCATGAAGAAATCAAAATTTGTATACTTTTTAAACATATAAAATTAAATTAAAATTGCTTTTTTTATCTTTCAAAATAGTACAGAAAGTCTAATATATTTTTTAAAAGGCAAAACTTGTAATTTAAATTAATCTTTGCTCCATTTTTTATGAATAACAAAACCAAATACTTTACTTCACAGAATCACTTTAAAAATGTATAACAGCAACTCAAGCAAAATAAGGCATTTAGTTAAATGAGAAGTTATCTCTGATATATCTAATAAAACTCTTAAAATATACACTATTGTATTATGTATTTATCTCTGCTAATATATATATTAATGAATATAGAAAAGGAATAATTTAAATATTAGTTTAGTATAATATATGAAGTAGCAAGAGTAATTTCAATATAAGCAAAATAGAATATATATATATATATATATATATATATATATATATATATATATATATATATATGTGTGTGTGTGTGTGTGTGTGTGTGTGTGTGTGTGTGTGTGTGTGTGTGTGTGTGTGTGTGTGTGTGTGTGTGTGTGTGTGTGTGTGTGTGTGTGTGTGTGTGTTAAGTATTCACAATTCAAAATGAAATCTAATAAGATAAAAACACGGAAATAAAAAATATAATTCTTAAAAAGTTCCAGAATAGTTTGGTGTAGTTAAAATTATGTAGTAATTATAAAGGTGAGGAATACAATAGCATTTTAATTAGTATAGATTAAATATGCATATACAGTATCTACAAAAATGAAATTCATTACATATTTCTAAATTCAGAGCACTTTGACAAAGAAAACCTAGAATTATTGAAAAATACTGTAGTTTTCTTGGAAAATGTATCATGGAAAATTTAAATTAAAATAAAATTTAAAATTTCCTTTAAATTTAAAATTCCCAGTTTTAATCATAAATTCAAAGTTTGCAGTCATTAAAAATGGAACTATAAAATGAAGATTAAATAAATGTATAAAGTCACTATACTACAAAATTTGGGGACAGTTTTTTTTATTTTTAAACGGAAATGGTTGACAAGTTAATGCACAAGTAACTAAGTTTAAAATAGAATTAAACATTAACATATTTTCATGTAATTCTGTATTTAAAAATATATTAAAAGCCATGTTCTTCCCTTAATTTACTCTTTTATTTATTACATCTTTTTTAGACTTGGATATTTTTATCCAAAAAGATTATGAATGTTTTTGCACAAACTAAACATTTCTTTGTTCAAACATCTTAACAATAGAAGACTATGCTATCAGTAAAATTTTAATATAATGCGGTCACAAGAAAGGAATAGCTTTGCTTACTTTGGAGATCACTTTTGAAATTGTTGATTGGCTTACCTCTGCTATATCACTAATTATAAGCTAGAGAAGTGGTGACAGATTTGTCCGACCACTTCTAGAAGTCATTCGGGGATTTTCCTTCTCCAGCGAAGGACGCACAGAATGCTCTCTGGAGTATTTACTACTACCCACTCCTACTCGCGCTGAAGCGCGCTCATCCGTCACCTTCGATGTCACGGCTCTAAACCCTGTCTCTCGCCAATACTCCAAAACTGAGATCTCATTGCTTCCCTTAGGGAAAAAAACAGCAGTTCTCTTTGCTAACAATTCTTGCTTTTATATAAAGCGCTTGCTCTTCGGAAACTGACTGGAACTGAAAATGAGATCGACTAAGAACACTGAAATAATCAAATCCGCAAAACTTCACGATATCATGCAGAAAGGCTGCAAGGATGCTAACGATCTCCAGTTAAAGAGCCTACTTCATATTAAAATGTCTCTACTTGGGAGCAGGCCGCGTACTTCGGCCACTAATCCTAATCAACATCTGATTGACAAGATTGATGATATTATTAGACTCTCCAGAGAAAAGACATCTAGTACAGGTAGCTATATCTCTGATACTGTATTGGCATGTCCCCCTACAACTTCTAAAATAAATGAATATCAAGGTAATGTTGTTTGTAGCAATAGCGAAAAAAATACTAAAAAAAGAATTAATGATGGAGAGGACACTTTTGTGTTCCCCCCCCAAAAAAAAAATCCGCAAAAGCCATGACTGAATGTGTCATACCGATCCCCATAGTAACTCAGAACCCGTTTAGTAGATTAACTCCTGAGGTGGGAGACCAAGAATAAATGTACCCTGAACAGCCGACTACCGAGCTAACGCCAAAAATTCCCCCCATTATCGTTACGTAGGTCGAAAGTCACAGCCAATTCATGACAGGCCTAAAAACTGCCTTAAACAAGGAAGTAAATGCTAGAACATCTGGTGAAAATCTGAAATTATTGCCTAAAACAGCAAATGAGCACCGAGAAATCACCAAATTTCTTGAGAAAACTAAGCATGAATGCATTCTCCTCCGAGGTAAAAATGAGAAACCAAGAAAATTTGTCATCAGGGATCTCCCCTTGACAACGAAAAGTAAGGAAATAGCTGCAGATCTGGCAAATATAAAGGTTTAAAATTCACAGAGTCAGCAGAATGACCAGCCAAAGAAATGGCAAACCCCTCCCCCTTTTTCTTGTTCAGGTGTTTTAACAGTCTTGAAGTTTCAGACATTTTCAAACTAAAAAACATTTGCCACATCTCCAACCCCACAATAGAGCACTATAGAGGTGCAAAAAATATCATTCAATGCTATAATTGTCAGCATATTCACCACTCTAGTGAATTGTGTCACATGGCCCCCCACTGTATAAAATGTGCGGTAACGCACAACACAAGGGAGTGTCCAAAATATAAAAAAGTAGAAGCACCCATATGCTGCAATTGTGGTGGGAGCCAACCGGCAAGTTACAGGGGCTGCTCGAAGTTCCCTAAGTTAAAACCCAGGACCACCAAAATCAAAAATCGTAGTGAGCGTTCTTTTGCCAACGTAGTCGCTAAGCGAACTGAATGTCCCACCATTGTGGCACCTCAATCTCAAATCCCTCCAATTAATAGCCAAGCTAGTTCCTCAGAAGAAATATCAAATGAACAAAAATCGGACTCCAGTGACCTATTCACGCTTTTACGCGAAATAAGAGAAGCCTTCAGAGGCATAAATATCCAAAATGCCTTAAAAAGAATCAGAACAACACCTGATCGTATGGATAAAATGTTCCTAATTATGGATCTTCTAGATGAGGCTACCAAAAAACAATAATGTCAGCCACACAACGGAAATTTCTAATTTGTTCTTGGAATTCCTGCGGAATTAGAAACAAAATGGCTGAATTCCGTGACTTTGTAAATGAGCACAACCCTGACATAATTCTCATCCAAGAGTCTTTTCTTAAAAATTCAATTACTATATATCTTTCAGGATATTTATCATCTAGAAATGATCGCCCTGCCGACCGATTAGCTGAGTGGTTAGCGTTCCTGACTCCTGAGCTGTTGGTCCCGGGTTCAAATCCCGTTTCGGGCATGGATGTTTCTTTCCTTCTCTGTTCTCTCTGTCCTTTCTTCTGTGTTGTTGTATGAATGTGGCCCGCCCTATAAACGGGTTTGTGGTGGTTTTGCGCGAGTAACGCTACTCGTCTTCGTGGCTTTGTTCACAGGTGCCTGCTGGGTAACGATAAATGAGTAGCAGTCTCTGGCCTTGTTGTGGCATAGGGTTCAACCCTCTTGTGCCCGCCATTGAAAAAAAATGATCACCCTGCAAATGCAACTCGTAACGGAGGTGGGACAATTTTTTTTATTAAGAGTAGTCTCCCCCACTACAGAAACAACACACAAAAATTAGTCACTGTAGAAGCAACCTTGGTGACTGTCACCCTGCCTACACTCCCCCACATTACTTTCTGCTCCACATATATTCTCCCTGTACCTCAATACCAATACATTAATATGGATCTTGAAACTTTATTAGCTATAAACTATGACATCTTAATCTGTGGAGATTTGAACGCCAAACATCTCATCCTCAATACCAATACATTAATATGGATCTTGAAACTTTATTAGCTATAAACTATGACATCTTAATCTGTTTAGATTTGAACGCCAAACATGCTGCATGGAATAACAGAAACTCCAATAAAATAGGTAAGATCATCAAATCTTTCGTTGATAAAGCCAAACTTACAATCCATGCACCGGACACACCCACTTATTTTAGCTCTAATTCCGCTACCACAATAGATATTGCTCTCATCAGAAGAATCAATAATGACATGACAATTAAAGCTCTCCCAGAACTCAGCTCAGATTATAATCCAGTCATGATCGAGTTCAACCTAGATATCCCTCTGAATAAATCACCCACTATTCATAACACGGACTGGATTAAATGTAAACAAATATTTAAAAAAACCTATTCACCCCCATCAAAGTTAACGCGGGAGATGAACTCGAAAACGAAACTATTCGCTTGGAGGCGTAGCTGCTCAGAGAGTACCGCGAATCAGAGAAGCCGATTCCCCTCAATCCCACTCTTCTTCCCCGATACCTGCGAGACTTGAAAACAAAAAGTATCAGGCTACGTAGGTTTTATCAAAATTGCAAACCTGAACAAGTTAAAATAGAATATAATAGAGCCAATATCAGCAAATACAACACCACACAATGGAGAG
The DNA here is from genome assembly GCA_037975125.1 of Latrodectus hesperus. Taxonomy (NCBI): domain Eukaryota; kingdom Metazoa; phylum Arthropoda; class Arachnida; order Araneae; family Theridiidae; genus Latrodectus; species Latrodectus hesperus. Next base: position 43,555,754 of record CM075858.1, read on the forward strand.
AAAAATAAAAATCATTAACTACCCACGACCTCTCCATTTGGAAAGCAGACGGCATGTTCAAGAGAAAAGTGCAGCACTTTCCGTCCATTCAAGGCCAAAATCACATAGCCTATACAAATAAAGACAAATCTGAAGCAATAGCTAATGTATTTGATATTCAATTCACGACACACAATCTACAACAGTGGCTCTTAACCTTTTTAAGCGGCGACCCAAATTTGAGAAATATGTTCATGTCGCGTCCCAAAAATAAGTCAAAATTTTTTCATTGCTTGATTTTAAATCGTAATTTTAAAAAATCTTCAATCCTACGATGATGATTTTTTTTTAACTTACAAATTTTTCATTTATTTTTTTAATAATAAAGATAAACAAAAGTACTTTTCGATCCAAGGAAAATTTAATTAATAATCAAGTGTTTTTAATAATTTTCATTGACCAAATTAAAATATATTTATAACTTTTTGAAAATAATTGATATTTTAACTTATTCTTAAAAAAAAGAAATATCAATACATATGTTAAGTCTTTTAAATTTTAATTGCAAGTCATACAGTTTTAATGAGAACCTTGTGCTTGAATACATTTTGGAAGTTCTTCAAACCTCGGTTGAATGCTTGTCAAAGAGCACATTATATCTATTTTAGGATTTAACTTGTTCCGGTAATTGTTTTTGATTACACACAGAGCCGAAAAACCAGCCTCACACATATATGTTGTTGAAAAAGGCAATAATGCTCTTAGGGCTTCTTTAACATTTATTGGCTTTTCGGTTTTTAATTTTAACCAGAAAGCACATAAAGATTCAGTGTTTTTGTAGAAATTGTATCGAAGTGCTTGGTCACTTTGTATTTCTATTAATTGTTCTTGAAATTGATTAATATTAACAAATTCCTCATGCAAATCATTTACATCAAAATTAAATGGCATTCGAACCCAATTATATTTGAAAACATCGTCTGCAGGGAAATATCGATCAAAGTTTGCTATTAGTTTTTCTATATGATTAATAATAATTTTCTGTATTTCAAAATCTGTGATATCAATATTATTGTCTTCAACAAGTAAATTAAAAGTCGGGAATGAAGCAAGCTACTTTACTTCAAACTTATTTCTCCATAATTTGAGTTTATTTTTAAAACATGTGATTTTTTCAATTAATTCAATAATAGTATGAATACGTCCTTGCATAGACGTATTTAGATTATTTATTTCAAATAAAATATCTGACAAATAAGCAACTTGAGTAATCCACTTCAACTCAGAGAATTTAGATGCTAATGGGTGTTTCTTTTCTCTCAAAACAATTCGACTTCTGTCCACAATGATAATACTCTTTGAACAACTATGCCCCGGGACAGCCATCTAACTTCAGAATAATATAATAAATGTTCGTATTCTGCACCAAATTCGAAACACAGTTCGCGGAAAATTCTACAGTTAAGAGCTCTTGATTTGATAAAATTGACTATCGCAACAATTTCATCCAAAACGATACATAATTCGGGAGATAATTTTTTTGAAGCAATATTTTGTCTATGTAACAAACAATGAATCGATATAATTTGGGGATTCATTTGTTTTGCTCTTGTATAAAATCCCTTTTGAGATGCTGTCATGGCAGCTGCACCGTCAGTGCAAATACTGAACCACTGATTCCAATTTAATCCTTCTTCTTTAAAAACGAATCGACCATAAGAAAAATATATTCACCTCTAGTTGTTGTTGACATTGGTTTGCAAAATAAAATGTCCTCCTGTATATCTGTTAAACCTGGATACCGCACGTAAACCAGGAGTTGAGCACCTTTACTTACATCTGTCGTTTCATCCAGTTGAATACTAAATAAACCAGCAATTTTTATAGCAGAAATAAGTTGATTCTTAATATCAAATGACATATCATTAATTCGTAAACGAATTGTATCATTTGATAATGGTATCTTTTGTAATTTCTTTGAACTTTCATCTCCGCACATGATACGTGCCATGTCAATGGCAGCAGGTTTTATAAGTTTTTCAGCAATATTATGGGGTTTCTTTTGTCTTGCAATATGCCAAGCCACATAAAAAGAAGCAAAGTGTAGCTTGTTTGGCAGAATTTATAAAATATTACTATTTGATGCATCCAAACGCTGTCTTTTTAAATGGGCTTCTTTTCTTTCGTAAAAAGTACGATCTTTTCCCTCAAAGGAAAATTTTTTATGTTTTCCATAAAAATGTCTTAAGTTTGTTTGGTTTCATCGATTCATTACTTAATATTTCACTGCACAACATGCATTGCGGCTTGTCCACTCCTCGATCATAAATGCAAGTAAAACCTAATTCTAAAAATACTTCCTTGTATTCACGTTCTGCCATTATTAGGGTGATTACAATTTCACAATACGCACTGCAGCTTGATCCCTCTACTATTAACAATAAGACAAAATTTGTTTTTAAAATGCTTGTATTCACGTTTCACTGTTATTCATAACATAATATGCAGAAACGAGTTTTTGACAGAGAGCTTACTGAGTCTGCGCGCACGCAAAGCAATGGCGTGCGTATTACCATCACCTCCTAGAAGAGAAAGCCTCAGGACAGGAATTGGACGTCACTTACGGAAGGGATTCGTGGATGGCCTTCCGGGAAGGCCATTCGCGAAGAGCGGTAAAACCGAAACATTGTATTAGGGTATAACTTGTATTAGGGAATAACTCTTCTAGGAAGTGTTGGTATTACTTATTATTTGGGGTCTATTACTAACTTTTTTGGTTCGACTCAGCGCGACCCAAGAAATATGTTTCGCGACCCAATTTCGGGTCGCGACCCGTAGGTTAAGAATCGCTGATCTACAAGACACGCGCACTGAAAACCTGGTAACACGCACAATAAAAAGTTTTCTCTTCAGACTCCACACGCAAGAGATAGAACGCACCACTACCTCAAAGGTCCTGGCTATAATTAAAAAACTTAAAGATCAAAATTCTCCTGGCATTGATGGCATAACCAATTTAATGATAAAAAAGCTCCCCCTAAAATCTTATTCAAAATTACTATGCTCATCAACGAAATTCTTAAAATCACCTATTTTCCCTGCCAGTGGAAAACTGCTTCAATTATTCCAATACTAAAGCCAAAGCAGGAAAATTATCTTCCATCTAACTACAGATCATTAAGTCCCTTCACTTAGCAAATTGCTGAAGGTATTATGATTAACAAAATTGACACGTTCTTGAATGGCAATAATATTCTCATTCCTGAACAGCACGGGTTCAGAAAATACCATTCCACAACCCATCAACTGATGGGAGTTATGAAACTATCACCCATGGATTCCAGTTGAAAAAAAGCACTGGAGCAGTTTCCCTAGGTATAGCCAAGGCCTTTGACAAAGTTTGTACTGGGGACTAGTCTTCAAACTCATCACTATTGGTCTCCCTGACCCACTCATTAATTTAATTATCTCATACCTTTTGGGACGGAAGTTCCAAGTTCGCATAGGTAAAACACATTCAATACTTAGGCCAATACTAGCAGGAGTACCACAGGGCTCCAAGCTTGGGCCCAGATTATTTCTTATTTATGTGAATGATATTCCCAAATCACAACACACAAAAATGCATCTATTTGCTGATGATACACTTATCCTAGCACAATGCCGGAAACCATCTACTATTTCTACTGCACTAAACACGTGTTCACACTTACAGCTACTTGAGCTCTAGTTTAAGAAATGAAAAATCCTAGTTAATGAAAGCAAAAGCATTGCAATCATCTTTACCAGAAAAAGAGCAATAACTTGTCAAAGAATTAAAATTAATGAAATAACACTCCCATGGTCCCCAACCTGGAAATATCTAGGAGTCACATTCGACAAAAAACTAAATTGGAATATTCATATCCAAAATATTACAAACAAATTCAAACAAACTTCTGCTGCATTATGCCCCCTCTTAAAATAAAATTCAGTGCTGTCAATTGAAAATAAAGTGCTTATTTACAAAGCATACCTCAGACAACTTCTGTCCTATGCCTCCCCCCTCTGGGGTTATACCCATGACAGTATGATAAAAAAATTAGAAATTCTCCAAAACAAAATAATTAGACAGGTAATCAAAGCACCCTGGTATTCTCGAAAAAAAAAAAAATAAGAAGAACTTAAACTTCCAACTGTAAGAGAATATTTTGCCAATATCATGTACAACATGTACAAAAATCTAAATAAAACTGAAAATACATCTTTCTACTGAAAATACTAATCTTCCGTCCTATAATGACCTCAGCACCCATAATCGGCACCGTCCCCACTCACTACTTATCTTTTGTCCAAAGTTTCCTCACCAGCCACTCTTTTTTTATTTTTTTATTTATTACATTACATATATATTCAGACTTGTATGCTTGATTCTTGAGATCCGCTTGTAAGTCTTCGTCGATAATAGGACAAATAGCACAATGACAGATGTACAACCACAGAAGATAACGAAGAAAACACCCAGGGCTACGGTGGGAATCGAACCCACACTCCTACGCTCTCAAGCGATTAGCGGAGTGATGCTTAGACCACTCAGCCACGGAGCGCCCTACCAGCCACTCTTGTTAATACTAACAACTAACCTTTTTCCAAGGACCCTATTACATTAGAGTTGTCCAGATTTCAGTTTGAGCAACTCCCGTAGACTTAACATTACGTGGCGTCACAGCTAAAAATTTGAGCAACTCGTTCTTTTCGTCCAATGAATGCTTGAGATTTCTTTCAGGTTTGCTGTAAAAGAAAATTCAACAGTTTTAACAGTAATAACTATTTTACTAGATTTAATAATAGATCCCTTTTCTAGCTAACATTTTTAAGGTTGCCATATTTCACTCAGAAGGTGTCCACATTTTATAATTAATTCTTATTTGGGAATTTAGTTTGTAGCCAAATTTTATTTACTATACGCCATCTTGCTTCGTGTGAACCTTTACTTTTAAAATGGGGAACGATATTCTTTGCCGACGTGAAAATGAAAAATATCTGGTTACTTCATGTTTGGTTATTAATAAACGCATTCAAAAAGAAAAGAAAAGAATTTGGAGTAGACAATGGTCTTGGTTGTTGGAGAGAATGTCTTGGTTGTTTTAATTACATCATGAAGGAGCTTAAGTAAGTTCTAAAATAATTTTTAAAGTATATTTTAGTTATAAATCTTAGCCAGTCATTGTATTAGTATTTGTATTTTTAAAGGTTGTTTGAAATATGTAAAATAAGGAATTTTTTTCTAAAAATTACATATGGCGGCAATGAAATTAACAGTAATTTTTTTCTCTCACTAAAAGATTATAATTCCTTAATTTATTGAGCATATATTTATATTTTTCGTTATCGGTATTCCGATAATGTGCGGAAGTAATATATTTAAACTCTATTTAATTATTTTTCTCTTAGCTGCTTTCGTCTAAAAATGTATACTCCCTATTTCAAAAGAAAAAAAAAAGGAAGTCATACATACAAATAAGTATGCAAGTATTTATTGTAATCCTTTCACATTAAACATCTATTTTTAGCAAATATTGTTTGACAATTACTCCTCATATGTATAGCATTTATCACTAAGATGATTTTGAATATTTTATTGCATTGACTATTTAATTTAACCACATGATACTAAGAAATTTTCAGAAAACACAAGTAACCATAAAGTGTGAAATATTTTAAGTATAATTATTGTAAATATGTTCTTGATTTACATTTTCTTTCGAAAAAATATTGTAATCTGATTTTTTACAATCAAAGATTTAAAATTCTGGAAATAGATTTTTTATTGCTCTAGGTTTTGATATTACAGAATTTCGAAGGATATAGGAGATTTTTACGGATGGATACTCAAATGTTTGAAGATATCCTTTCAAAAGGGAAGCTTTTACTTGAAAAGAAGAGGACAAAGTTTAGAGAGCCAATACCTGTATCTGAGAAATTATCGCTGACTCGCTAACATAAATAAAAAAATTAATTAATTTTTACCCAAAAAATCCAAACTTAATTACTAATTTTTTAATTACTCTGCATCAAAATTTAGCTTTTCTCAAGCGAATTCAACTAAACCCCGCCCACTTAAAAATTCTACTTGTTATACCAATCAGATCACGATATAGGTTCTTAATTTCATTTTTAGATAGCACATGAGGGTTGAGGTTCACTAGAACCAGGTACCTCAGAAAACTGCCAGCCGGCAACCACTTCCCCCTTCTAGAAGATCTTCATTTGAAATAACAGTTTTGTTCTAAATCTTCGGGATATTCTTATATCTAGATGTGGCCAAGATTTTCGTCAAGAGATATCGCTTGTGGATTTTCATTTCATCCTCTTTCAGGTTTATTTTTAGGTCTATTGTTCCGTTTACAACATTCTAGTTCTCAAGAAACTCGAAACGTTGCAGATTATAATATAAATCAGTTTATAAAATAATTATCGTTAAATTACGATACATTTGAAATTTGTTTCGCGAATAGTAAACATTGAAAAGTACTCAAGAGTTGAAAAGAAATGTGCATGATCACTTATTGTTTATATAAATTGCACATGCGCAATCAGGTTTAACTTTGCTGAATAGGAAGGTATGGTTTTTTAACGTAGAGCCAAATATTCGCCTCGGTTACTCCTCCTTAAATTGATGGATTGATTGATTTCAGCTTTGACCCGGGATTTCGCTCGTTCCTACCGGTTGACGGTAAATACGGCCGTAAAATGAAGGCTTTGTCAATCATTTGGCGACGGTTTTGGCATCTAAATATTTTACCAATAACCAGATTCTTTGTAGAACCACATCCAATAAAATGTTCGGTCGAGTCATTCATAGTATTTTCATTTTGCAGTTGGCAAATCAACGATGAAACTGACCATTCACTTTGTTTTTGATCTCCTCCCGTTTGTCACTTTTCAAGATTTCCTATGGTTAACAGTGCATAATTTGTTTTCAAAACAAATCATATTAGTAAACATTAATTGTGTGTTGTCGATTTGAGCAATACGTGAAATTATTTCCCTTAATGTAGCATAACATCGGATTTGCTGCAAAATATATTTTATTTTACAGTTTTATGTAAATTTATGCATTGTTTCTTTTCGTAAGTTTCTTACAAAACGTGAAGTTTGTGGATAATTATTTTAAAACGTTGATTAACAGATACTCTTCTCTTTGCTGTTTTTTGAAATCATAAAATAATTGTTTAATATGGTAGAAGTATTTCAGCTTCTTAAAGAAAATGTTTCAAAACCGTGGAAATGCTTGGATAGGTATGATATTGATAGTTTTATATGTATGCGCTATTACATAAATCATGTATTCACTCATTGTACTCGTATTGATTTTAAATATTATTTATTTTTATTGAATAAAAGATTTTTATTTTTGATATCGTGATAATTAAAACTGAACAAAATTTCTTGGAACTTTCTTTTCTAAAAGAGGATATAAATAATTGGACTTTATGATAAATATAGTTCACTTTACAGTTATAAAAATGATATTTATGGTCATGTTTGATAGTTTATTTCTTATATGCGCATTTAAGTATTTGAGCTGGATATTTTTTATTGAAACAATGTTCATGATGAAGTGTGTTAGATACTGTTTTTGGAGGCTCAAAATTGATTGTTACCAAAGGTTTAAGTCTAATTTTGCCTCATGTCTGTGAAACATTCAGTTGTACAAGCAGGTGGCTCTTCCTAATTTTGCTACAGGGACCATGCAGGAGACTAAAGATTTCACCTGCCGATCCAGAGGTATTCACTTGCAGGATATTGCGATCATGGCATATTTTATGTACTTCTGCCTCCATTAGCAAATATGATTAATCTTTTATTGGGTTGGGATTTGAACTCTCGATCTTCTGAGTATGAGAGCAAACACTCTTGCCAACCAAGCCTCAAAGGGCTATAATTAATATAAAGTCATTATTCATTTTATTTACCATGTAACTGCAAATTTTAACAAATTATATGAACATGTAAGTTACCAGCACAATTTTACTTGTTAAAATATTTCAGTTAACATTAATTAGCCAATAAAATGAGAATACTTGGATTAGAACCTTAATAAGATTTGAGGACTTAACTCTGAAATATAATTTTTAGCTATTAATCTTACAAAAAGTACTTTAATTTTCAAAAATTCTGATTTACCAATTTTTTTTGTGTTATATTAAAATGTGTTTTAAATTGTTTCTATTTTTGTAGCTAAAAAAATATATAATATGAAATTCCTTTATTTTTTTTATCAAAAGAACAAAAATTAACAAAATGTTTAAATTAATAAAAGAATAATTTTACTTATCTTTTTGATGAGGTGTTTATTGAATTTTATTGCAATATAAGGTACTTTTTCATTTTGCCGGCGCAGGTGATAAATTCGCCAAAAATGATACAACTGGCACTAGAGGGAATATTTCCGCTGGTAACCTTTTACTGCTATGATACCAAAGCATGTGAAGGCCTTTTACTGTTAATGACTTTATTTCCACTCTTTTTTTTCCATTTCATAATTTTATGCTATGTTGCTATATACACAAATTTAATAATTTCATAAAATCACTCTAGAAGAAATCGGATTTTAAAAACATATCTTAAAAAATTATAATCGTAACAAATTCACATAAAAAATATTAAGTTTTTGAAATATGCGTAATCCTATAAATTGTAATATAATACGTAAATAAATAGAGGTTCTGTCATCCATCATTCCACGCATAGCCTGAACATGAGAACAACAATTAAATAAATTTTAAAAATGTTATGCAAAACAACTTTATTTAAAAAAAAATTTTTGTATACTGTGTGTTGTCGCCAATTGGCAACTTAATTTTTGCTTGGCGAGATTTGCGCTGGCGAAATGGAAAAATGCCCAATATAATTATGTATTAAGATAAAATGTCACAAAAAATTTTAAAATACACATAAAGAAATTTTATTTATTTTCGTTCTCAGTAAGCGCAATGTTTTTCAATGCTGCATTTAATAATAATAGAGTGGAGATCAAACTTTATGATTTTTGAAATACATTTTCATAAAAAAAGTTAAAAAAATTTTTGTTAATGTTAATGAGGATTAAAAAGTTGAAAGAAATCAGTTGGGATAATTTAAAAGAAATATTATTCGACAAAGACAGGAATTGCAGAAAAGAACTGCAGCTGGATTTCCACTGAGTTGAGTCATGTTGTGTTACCTTATGAATTATGCTTCCTTCGGACAGATAGATGTTGACAGACAGGATATATTGTTCTGTACAAATTATATTTTTAATTACACTGTGTATTTTTTATTTTATTTGGCACTGCATTATTAGCTATGTATATTTGCGAATATTTGCTAAAAAAATTGCTATGAATTATGCGTTTTTTTTTTTTTTTTATTTTAAAAAGGTTCTGTTGATAATATGCTGCTGCAGATTATATGTTAGAAAATACAGTGATAAATATTTTCATAATGTTTGATGTGTGAATGATATGATGATTTAACACAAAGTTTAGAATGAATATTTTTATAAAAAGTGATTTGTACTTGATGTCAATATGAACTAATTGTAATATTTTCTTGGTTCCCTAGGTTTTGAAGAAGCCCAGAAGACAATTAATGCATTGAAAGAAGAAGTATGGGATTTTGATTATCAATGCAATACACACTGTTTTTTAAATAGCCTTTTATTTCCTACTAAACTACTAATGAATAAAACTGAAACTACTAATAATTTTCTTTCTTTTGATTTTTCTTACATAAAATCTATAACAATAATTAAAATTTCATGTTTTGTTTATATTTAATACTTTTCAATTTCTTATAAACATGGTCATTACATTCAGTTAATGAAAACCTACAAAGGTAAAAATTTCATACATACATTTTTGGGATGGACAATTTGCTTGTATCTTGATGAATGATAATCTTAAATTGCATTTCTTCATTGAAAATGAGTATTTATTAGCTTTGTAATTTATATTGTTTACTTATAATTATATATCACTTTTTTGATAATAATTTATAATTAAATTTTAAAAAAACATCCTTTATTGTACATTTTTTAATTTTAAAATTTATGCATAAATTATGCTTTTTCTTAGGTTCAGCTTGCTGAAGAAAAGATTTCTAAAGCTAAACGATCATTAAAACTTTCTAGAAATATCTCAGAAAACACAGCACCTCTGAAGAAGATTTCTGTGGAACATAGAAAGGAAAATAAAAATAAATCAAATGATAAAAAACATGCATTTCAGGTTTGCTATGTTAAAAAATTAAATTTTGATATTTAATTATATTTATTATGAGTATTGTAAAACTTATATTTAAGCATTTTAAGTGACTTTGTAAATATAATGTTAGCTTACAATATTTACTCTATGTACTGTGAGTTTTCTTATAATGTTTGTTAAAAAATCACTTATGTTATAAATATTTTCTTTATATATATATATATATATATATATATATATATATATATATATATATATATATATATATATGTATGTATGTATGTATATATATATATATATATATATATAATGTGAAATTTCCTTCTATTTTCTATAAATATTCCGGAAGGGGATGTTGTATTGTTTTTATGTACAGAATCATTTGTCTGGGTATGTTGTATATTTATCTGTTGCATTTCAAAATCAAAAATTTGATGCGGGAGATATTTTGATATGATGATAAAAGTGTTTTCAAAATATGATTCATTAAGGAAAACAAAGAATATAGTGACAAACACAAAAGTACAACTTTATTACAATATTTTTATACTTTTCTACTATACTACAAAAGAACAGAAAACATGAAGTGACAAACAGCGCTGCTTAGCGGCCAGGTGCAGTTCCTTTCACTTTCTTACATCCTCCCCCCTTGAGACTTGGACTGAGTCTCAATCTCATAACATACATTATTGAACTGATCAAGTCTCTTTGGGCCGAGCTGGCAGCCGAATGGTTAGCGCTCTTGCCTTCGGTTCAACAGTTCGTGGGTTCGAATCCCAACATGGGCATGGATATTTGTAGTGGTTCGGAATCCACTTTAAGCCGTAAGTCCCGGTCTAATTAGCCCTCGTGTGCAAAAAATGACCGTTGAGCGACAAACAAACAAACAAACAAGTCTCTTTGGTGCTTTCACTTATCTACCAGGCAAAGTGAATTTTTTCAAAAGCACATTTTCAGGTCTCATTTGACCTCCAGAAGAAGTGACATCAGCAGGAATAAGCCCCTCATCAATTCGTTTCTTATCACCATTAATATTATCTTCATTTGCCTTATCTCCATTGGAAAAATACGTTGTATCAGTCGCAAACTGTTCCATGTTGGTTTTTAAACCTTACAATAAAGATCTTATTATCACAACCTGGAATTAATTCTATAATTTTTGCTAATGGCCAAAATATAAGTTTTTTAATATCCTATTAATACAATTGCTAGTTACTTTAGGAACGTGAGATCGCTTTTCATTCTGTTTTTGTACCAGTTGACTCAAATATTCAAAAGGTGTCAGGAAATCTCTATTTTTCCTAAGTTTTTCCATGACTTTCTAATGCGCATAGTTTATTTTCTAGCTCATTATAAAGAGATGGTAAACTAGTTCTCGCTCTTCCTGTATAGGCATTCTTCATGACCATTGACAATAAATCTCGCATAAATCTGCACTAGTAAATTTTCACTCCCGAAATGTTCCTTTAACTGTTCAATTGCCTTCAGATAGTTACTTGCAATTGCTGGGTAGCTAAGCACTAAGTGTTCAGCTTTAGAGCTTGGCTCCATAGATTGAAATAAATATTGAATTTTGTCTTCATCGGCAATGAGTCTGTCATCATGGATTTTTTTAAACTGAATCCAAAATGTTAGCTATTCTTTTGCTTCTCCATTGAATTTTCTTATTTCAATTTTCCGTAATTTGAACTTCCTCAATTCCTTATCACATGGAAAGGACAGTTCTTTTAATTTCAAATTAATTTGTGAGGAAATTTCAATAAATTGATCTTTGTAATTTTCAGCTTCAACAAAATCACTATTAAATAATTGCTTGATATTTTCAGACTGCAAAGATTTCTCGGAAATTTTAGTTTGACAAACATTCAGTCTCTTAAATTTATCATTTAACTGACATTTCAAAATTGAAAGTGTTTTTATATCGCTTACTTTTTTCGATAATTCTAGTTCAATTTTCTTCAGAGTAAAAGAGAATGCTGTTCGTTGTCCTTTTCTTTGAGTTTTAAGAGTGCCAAAATCCATCTCTAATTTCAGTCAAAAATCATAAAAAATACTCCATCCTGCCGAGGGTACCAAATTATGTTGCATATCAGCATATCAAAATCGAGAATAAGTTATTTTTGACAAATACTTTCAATGTTCTTTTACATGGGATTTGCATCCACCCGATGCTGGAGATATTTTGATATGATAAAAATATTTTTTCAAAATATGATTCATTAAGGAAAACAAAGAATTTAGCAATAAACACAAAAGCACAATTTTATTATTGCATTTTTACTTTTCTACTACACTACAAAAGAACAGAATACATGAAATGACAAATAACCTCGCGGCCAGGCACAGTTCCTTTCACTTTCTAACATTATCCAAAATGATTGAAAGTATTTCTGAAAGCTTTGAATTCTTTGGAAAAGACATTACAACAAATTTCAGCTATTAGATTACTAGTTGTTTTTATTCTTTCTTAAAAGTAAGTAATATATGATTATTTCAGAAATCAGGGGATGCATTTCTGAAAGAATAACAAATCACTTGTCCTCACCTACTTTATTTATTTATGTTTTAAACATAAAGTGGTTGTTTCTTTTGTTACAGTTGAGATCCTGAGTTACTTTATTAAAATATTACAGTTCTCATTGGGTTTAAATATTTATGATGTTAGATAACATTTCATCCACATCACATCATATTGATGTTGCATTGTAAATCCGACTTGTTGATGAATTTGATACTTGCCTTCAATTCACATTCAGCAGCAGAAAACAAGGCAGAATTCACCATCGAATGCCTGAGAATATTGTTGTAGTTCAATTTGTTAATAAAATGATTTCTGATATAAGGAACAAAGCATCGGTTTAAGAAACCATTTTCCATTGATTCACACCATTAGCATATAGACAGTAGAACAGCAGAAAAAGTAAAATGAAAGGCCTGACAAAACTTCTGTTTTATAGTTAATTTAAATTGACCATTTAAATTTTTAAAAATTTTGCTAATTAATAGAATTTTAAGTTAATATATAATTGCACTATTCTAAACAATGTCTTTTGAATCTGAAAACATTTTTTTTTAAAAAAAGGAAGAGTTTTTTATGGAATACAGATGATTATATTCATGATATTCAGAATAAGATGAACTTATTTGCGATTTTTCCAGTATGTGAATGGAACTGTGAAATTTATATGAAAATGATTCAACCTTAGACTAATAAACCATTCATATGATATAAGTCATGTAGGGATTTAAATGGCTTTTACCCTGTAAATTTTTCCATCCACCCTGATGTAGCCTCTTATATCCTTAACATTAGTTATTGAATTATGATAATATTTTGCATAGTTTTCATCAGCGAATTTAGGGATTTGGTTTCAAATTTTTTTCTCCAATTGAATTTTCCTCATTTACAAAATGTGACCTTAAAATAGTAAACCATTCATATGATGTAAGTCATGTAGTGCCGGTCACCCTAACTAGTGGTCAGAGTGCCTGACTGCAGATAGTTATGTCCTGGGTTCAAATCCCAGTTCGAGCATTTATATAATATTTTGTGTTTGTACTTATGTTTACACATTTAAGATTTAAGTGAATCTTAAATTACTCTTTATTAGAAGTTTTATGCTGTATTTGTCCCAAATACCATTTGGCTTTTATTAGTTGTATTTTTCATGTGTTATCATTTTTCAGGGAATAAGTTTGAAAAAAGTCCATCAAAATGAAAGTATTCCCAAAAAATTAAATAGTATCAGTTGTAAGTATTGAATTTCAATATGATATTTTATCCAAATTTTTACATGTTTAATATAATGCATTGCTAAATTTTATATTCAATTAAAAACTAAAATGCTTGATTGAGCACAAGTAATAATACATAGATTTATGAAATGCTTTGACACATTTTTATTATTAGATGACTGGAATGTTTTTAAATATTTTTTTAGTTTAATTTTAATTATACAGTAATAATTTCATTATTTGCCTTAAAGTATTTTTCATTTTACAGTTATTATTTTAGTTCTAACAATTTATTTACCAAATTTTATCAGTGTGGTAGCGTATTCTAAAATCTATGAACTTCACAAAACCAACTTCATTAATCATTTTATTATTTTTAATTTTATTGCCAATCTTGGGTTGATATTTTTCAGAATTTTAATCGTTATTATCTTAAGAAAAACAGTAATTTGATTGACTTAATTTATATTTACAATTAGTTAGGAAAAAATTAAATATATATATATATATATATATATATATATATATATATATATATATATATATATATATATATATATACATATGTGCTATAAATTATTTAATTTTGACTTGAAATATTAAATCCATTTTAATGCAAAATTTTATATCAAAATTGTATTTATTAGTTTTATTTAAATTTAAGTTGTTAATTTCATTTGTCATCAAAAATAATCATTGGGATTTTATTATGAAACATAAACATGTAATGAAAATTTGAGGAAAAAATAAAAAATTAATAAGACTTTAATTTGTTAGTATAATTAAATTTTATATGAGAAAAATATTGTACCATTTGGTTTGATTTTTTTAAAAATATTTTATATATTTGCTTTTTAAATTCATTGTTATAATTCATTTCTAAATTTTTATTATAAAATATAACAGAAGTACTAAAATTTTCATTTATGGTGGAGCATTATTTATATTTTCTTCAAGGATCTACCCTGAAACAACATATATAAAATGACATTAAAATCTGATTAATTTTCTAAGTATATTAATGTATTTGGTGTTGAAACTCTTCAATAAGTTTACTTTGGTGTAAAAATTTAAAGATTACTTGATTTTTGATTAATCAATATACATGTATTATTAATTTTTTTAATATGTTAATTTTATTTATTTATTTTTGTCTTGATATTTTTATTTTGTTTTACAAAAAGAAAAATATTTCATTGTTGAAATATTTTTAAGAGAAATAATTTAAAAAAAATTTTCATGGTAAATAAATAAGGCAAAGTAGTATGTTCACTGAAAAATAAAATTCTGAAGGTGTAATTAGTTTCTTCGATACCTTTTCCTTATTTAGCAAAAATTTTTATCTCTGCTTCATTGGAACTCTTTCTTAAAATTGCTTGGAATGGAATAATTTAAAATGAGAAGGCTTTATTCAAATTTTCAAACACAACTTCTGTACTTAATATATTTTAAGCAATGTGTGATACAAATGAGGCACAAATAAAACTATTTATAAAATTATTATAAAAGTAGTGGAAAAAGTATTAAAGTTTTGCTCAAATTTATTCCATTGAAATAAATATTCCCTTAGTTACATTACTTTTATATCCAATCAGTTATATGTAACTAATGCGGAAGTTATCATCAATACTATCATAATTTTTTAAATATATATTTTTCATGCCTATAATATGGTTATTCTAATTAATCAACAGGGTTTCAAACGCATCAACATGCAAGAAAAAATGTGGATATACATAAAAGTCCAAATGTTAAACCTCAAGGTATGCCTCTTAAGAAAAGTGATTTTCAACAAACTCTTGTAAAAAATGTGGAAGACAAAGTTTTGCCCACAATTTCTTCACCTGAATCTCATTCCTCAATTGATTCATTATTAAATATATCTTCATCGATCAGAACATCATCTTTATTGACAGATACATATAAGGATATTGATGCTAGACTTTCACAAATAATTCAAAGGTATGTGTGTGTATAATATATGTTGAAATATTTTTCTTTTAGTGCTTTTAGTATCAATTATAGTCTTGTTAATTTCATTTGAATTTTCGTTAATTTTTCTCCCATAATGGTTTGAAGTGTTAATATTTTTTCTTTATTTATGCACATAATGTCAAGAACTCATTGACTTTTTTATTCTTTATTATTTATCTGAGGAATAATCAAGTAATAAAAGTTAAAACCTGTTGATAAATATTTAGAAAATTTTTTTATCTTAAGAATTAAAACTGCTCATGAAATAACAGATTTTCCCATGTCTTCTTAATGTAAAATGAGTACCAATTAAAGTTTTTTTTAATAATTTTAAAATTTTGCAGATTGTATAATATACATAATTGATTAGTATAAATAAAAAACTCAATTATACAATTCAAAGTTCTCTGATGTTTAAGATTACACTCTTAGATATGAAGATAAGAAAAACACTATCAATTTTTAACTATTAAAAAGATATGTTCCAGATGGATTCCGCACAATTTGACAGAAGCTCAAAAAGAGATTCATGTAAATTGGTGTAAAGAAATGATAAAAAAATTCAAATTAGGAACAGCAAAATCCATATACAACATCGTTACAGGTGACGAAACTTGGATATATTCGTATATACCGGAAACTAAACAACAATCCACTGTATGAGTGTTTCAAAATGAACAGAATCCTATGAAAGTTGTTTGTCCATGAAACACTTCCAAGAAAATGATTGCTTGTTTCTTTGGCATTACGGGACATATTGCAACCATTCCTTTAGAGGATCAAAAAACTGTTAACACTTAATGGTATACAGAAATTTGTTTGCCAAAAGTCATCAACGAAATCAGAAAAAACATCAAAAAACCGCCATATCATTCTTCATCAAGACAACGCCAGCTCCCACACAGCACATAAAACAATTGATTATTTGAAGGATAAAAATATCAAATTAATGCCTCATTGCCCATATTCTTCTGATTTGTTGCCTAATGACTTTATTGTTCCTTTATGTCAAACAAAAAATGCGTGGGCAGCGATTTTCCTCTTCTCAAGAAGCTGTTGCTTTCCAAAACCATGTTTCTGAGATATCAACTTCAGATTGGAAAAACTGTTTCAAGAATTGGTTTGAATGGATGGAAAAGTGTATAAAACTTATAGGCGAATATTTTTAAAGGCAATAAAATAGTTTGTTCCCAAAAAAAAAAAAATCTTTTTCTTCCTACTTTTTGTAGAAACTTAAAAGGCAACCCTGTACTACTTCTCCATGTGTTCCAAACGAATTAGTCCTAATATGCTAAAAGTTTTTATAGTGTAATAGCTAAACTAAAGCAGTAAATAGTTATAAAAAGTGTATTACTGGAATAAATTTGATTTTGATTTTTTAAAAATAAACTAATCAAAGACATGCACAAATGATAGAAAATTTCCTGCAACTATTAAAATTGATATTTAGATGTAATTTGTTATTTTATTTCAGGTGTCAATTTAATTTTTAAGGTTGCTTGTGAAATGATTTAAAATTAGAAGCTATTAATAGTTTTTACCTAACTAGCTGATTATTTGTAATTTTAAGTGCATTTTCATTTTTATAAAAAATTTTTCCTGTATAATTTAAATGTGTTTATTGAATGTAATATATATTATTTTAAATTGTTTTATATGCTAGTATTTATATTCTTGACTGATTTTATAAAGTTTTAATTTAATTAAAGTTCCACACTTTGCATTGTATAATAATCGCTTTTTAAATCCTTAATAAACCTATTATATATTTAGAATAATCCTGGATATTTTTGTTAGTAATTTTTTTTAATTCAACAGTTTTGTGTTCACATCTTACCTCAGACTTGAAAGTGGTTCAAAATGCACTTTACCTTATAGATTGCAATGCATTTAACTCTTGTGTGCAAAAAGTGATTTTAAAACTACAAACACACTAAACCTATATTTCTATTTTTATTGTTGAATTTGTCCATCTTATTTTTAAATGTGTCTTTAAAGTTTTTTGCATTAAATATTATAATTTAATTATACTTTTTTGAAATATATTATATCTTTTAGATGTGAAATAAGTAATTCAACTCCAATCACTTTTACATCTTGGGAAAAAGAATTTCTAAGAAAAGAAGCTAGTATTACTGATAGTCAAGAAACAAATTTGAGCTCATTACCTAGTTCTCCAGTTGAAACTATTGCCAAAGTTGTTGATAAGTCATCAGTACCTAAAATATCTCCCTCAGTAAAAGATGTTTCTACAGCTGTTTTTGAAAATGTTAATAATGAAATGGAATGGATATCTGTTCCTAATGGAAAAATTACACCCCATCATAGAGACAGATCTGGTGAATATTGTATTTTTTTTATGTATATAGATAAAATTATTTTATCATTATTAGTCCCATTGAAATATTCAATATCTAAAAAAGGATCTTTAAAATGTAAACAAGAAATTAAAAGTTCTTTCTACTTCCTTTTTGTAAAATAGCAAATAATTGAATTCTCAAAGTGTGTATTCTATTTATGTAATATATCTAACTATATTCACATTTAATAATTATTATAAATTTTCAAAAATATTCTCTTCATTAATTTGTTAATATTGAAAATGTAACAATTTTTCCCTTTTTTTGAACCACCATCGTGGAACTCCCAGAGATTTATTATAATGAATCATCCTTAAATATCGTGATGAAGGTTAGAAAATAGTTAATTTTTTTAATACCTGGCATCACTTTTATTACTTTGGTTTTTAAGAAAATTCTCTGACTTAAAATTCTTTCGTGAATAATTGGCAAATTATTTTTCTAATTTTTAACATAGGATCCTACTATTAATTTTTTAATTTTTTAAAAGGAAAAAACATGCACCACACACACATTTAGTTATTTTAAACATAAAAGTAAATGTATGAAAATTTATTTGATAATTTTTTTACAACCTAATGTAAATTTGTGTCTTTTTATAAAATGTTATTATTTAATAAAAATTTCTAAATATTGAATGTAAAGTTGCTTATTAAAAATGCTAATATTAATAGTTAATATTAAACTGTACTAGTGCTGTTATGTGACATGGTGTGATAATATTTATATTGTAATAATTTTATGAGAAATTAAGTTAACAAATATCTAAAATAACAATTATATTGATTGCTTATTTTAATTAACCATTGTTTTCAAGGTGTCCTTATTTAGAATTGTTATTAGAAAAGTTAATTTTTTTTCTTGTTTAAAATATTAATGTATCATTACATATCATTTATTTTTCTTCTATCATTTCTAGATGCCCTTAAAAAGTTAAGAAGTATAATCGATAAACAAAAGAAAATTCAAGAAGAGTTTCAGAGTAATTCTGATACTATTTCTACTTGTAATAAAAGTTATCATTTAAAGGCAAAGAGTAATAATGATGTTATACCTGGATCAGAACTAACTTCCACAAATGTTGCAATTGAAAATCAAATAAAAACACTCCCTGTTCGAAAAACCTGTACAATATTCACTTTACCAAAATACAAAGGATTTAATGAACCTACTTCTGATTTTAGAAAAAAGAGGTATAAAAATAGTGATGGTAAAATTAGTGGTTTTTCAAGTAAGTGAGAAGTTTGTTCACTCTTTTAGTATAAGAAAAAAATATCTAACAGAATGAAAATTAAAACATATATATTTTTTCTACAAATATAAAAATTATATTTTTTAAAATGTGATTATATAAGTCTAATTAAATTTATAGTTATTGCAAATAAAAAGTGAAAAAATGGGTAATTGATTATAATTTGTAAGTTACATACATTTTTAAAGCTCTGTGCTAATATTGAATCCTTTCCGATATAATTCTTATTAAGATATATCTTTAATAATATATATTACAATGTGTAATTTTTGTTTTATTATTTTAATTTTTTACCATATCTTTCGTTTTTATAGTTTTGTTAATTAATTTTTAGATTTTTATTTTGTAAACTTTTGTATTTTAGAAATTGTATTTTGCAAAATGTTATTTTATTTTACTTTCTGGCGAAAATGTTAACATAAAATATTGTTTTACATTATTATTTCTGGATTATTTCTAGATTATGAAACTTTTTTATCTTTTATTTGAAATTTCCAATTTTAGTTTAAAAAATTTTATTTTCATGAATTTTGTCCATTTTGAAACAGCTTTGTTTCCATGATGCTCATATTTTAATTTTTAAAATATCTACAAAACTTCTCAAGAATTTTGTTTTATAATTTATTTAAAATTTTATACAAATTTCCAATAGTTTTTTATAATTATTATAATCAATATAAAAATATTTTCAGGATTAAACTTAAATTGATATTTTTCTCTTCTAAATCAACCTGGTAGTTTTTAAAAAGTGTTATATTTATATAAAAAAAATCGGTTTAAAATTTTTGATACTTTGTTTTTCCATATATAAGCTGATATAATGACATTCAGTTTACAATATTTTCAGTTCAACCATTTTCATTAATCCATTGTAACTGTACTAAATATTTTTTTTTAATTTATAGTTTCTATTTATTTACTTAAACAATGCAAAATGTTGATATACTATAAATTCAAAAAGAATTTTAAAGCTTTAAATGATAATATATGTGTTAAAATGATATAATTAAAAATTTTATCACTATTTTAATGAAAATTATATAATTATTTGCTTTATTATTTTGAATGGCAATATTTATTGTATTAACTAATTATTTTTAGATACTGATATTTTAGAAATTTTTCAACAATTGTGAATATTCAATGATTTAATTTGATGATTTTACTACTAGAATTTAATAAGGTTTTATTTTAAATTTTCTTTTTTTATATTTAAATGGTAGAAAATATCGTGACTTTTATTACCATTATTTATGTAAAGTTTTAATTGGTTACAACATTTGCTGCTGTTAAAGTTAGAGATTTATACTGTCACTTATATTTTACCATTGCTAACTCTGGATTTTTTTGTGTATGCTTAATAAATATTACATTATGTGCACATTAAAATTAATACTTTACTTTATTTGTCTTAATTCTTTTTTTTCATACTCTTGATTATTTTTTTCTGTTTAAGAGATTTGCTTTATAAATATTCCAATCCTTTCTATTTATGCAAAAAATCTGACTTTGTTAAGCAACATCTAAACATAGCTCATTCAATTAATCTTACAAGATTTTTTTTTTTTATCTTTCTAAGTATGCATTTTTATTTTAAATATCTCTTTGTTAAAGAAAACTTTAAAGGCTATTATTTTTCTTTTGTATTTGGATAATTTTTTTATGTTAATGTGTTTTTTACCATTATTTGTCATTTTCACATACCTTTATAGATAAAAATACTACTAAAGTTTGAAAAATATTTTGAGTTTTTTTTCCTTTTTTTAAATATATTTTTACTATAGTAACTGTTGATTGCATTTGTTATAAGAATGATTCAATTTGTCTAATATGTAAGAATCCCAAATCTGAAACTCACAAAATTTCCTTTTTAGGCCTTAATGCTATTGAAACTCATAAGAAGAAAAGAAAAGTTTTGGCTAATAAAGGTAAAATATAATGTACTGTCTGTATTATTAAAAATATAATTTTCATTTTAGGTTATAGTTAAAGCAAATATTCAATTTTATTATTATTTTGTTTTACTTTTTCATACTTGTTGCTTAAATCTTATTTTACTCTGGAAAAAGAAAAACTTAAACTATTGATATGAAAATATTTTTCCTAACTCAGAATTTCTCAACGCATTTATAGAAGCTAATCACTTTAACTACATTTAAAATAAATTATATCACTAGTAATTAAAATAATGGATTTTGAAAATAAATCAATCCACTCAAGCTGAGATAACATTTTTCCTTGAAAAATTTATTGATTGAAAGTTCAAATTTATGAGCTGAAATAATTTAAAACAAATACTATAATATTTAAATCTAATAAAATCAAGCATTAAGACAAAATCTGGAATATTTTCCCACTTGAGTCGTTGTGAAATAAAATGCCAAAAGCTTTAATCATGGATGGCAATTTTCAAACTATTAGTGGCTTCATTTGTGGGAAGTTTAATAACGGCAAGGCTTATATTTTTCTATAAATTAAAAGCAAATTAGAGTGTAAGGGAAAAAGTTATAAATTACAACAATGCCAAAATAAAAAAAGGACATGTGATTCATGTGTTGTGGAGAAAAAGCTCACTATTTATATTGAAGATTCATGGATGAATATTTTACTTATAATTTGAACAAATATTCAAACCAGGAAACTAAATCTGGCAATATTTTGAAATTTAGTATTTTATTCTGAGTAGTAAAACTGAGCTATGATTTTTTCTAATTTAATGGATATGTGTAATTTTACATAATATAATTTTTTAAAATATTCCAAAAAGTCTTTATTTAGGTATAGAAATATATGGTAATAAATGGTATAAATTAAAGGGTATAAATATTCATGCGAGTTACATGATATAATCATACAGAAATTACCTTTGTATATGAAAATTAGGTTTACTTCTGTATAACTTATCTTGTAGAATATTTAAAATACTTGTATACTCTTCTTTTAAAATAAATAATCAAGAGTATGTTTTTTTAATGATGTTATAAAAATTTAAAAAATATATATATATATATATTTAAAATTTATTCAAAATAGTTTCTATATGGAAGAAAATATTTAGTTGTGTAATATGTCTTTTTTTTCTCTAATATTTAAATAAATTTGCTGAAAATTTTTGTTTTATTTGTTGTAAAAACTCTTAAACACTTATTTTCCATTATTTAGAATGGATAAACAAAATGTAACTAATGTTACAAAATATGAATGTATTAAAAAATTGCTTTTTATCAAGATATTGTTTACTAATTATAGTCAAATTGAATTTTTTATAGCTGTTCCTATTTCACCTAAAGAAATATCAACAGAAAATAGCCTTAAGATTGAAACTAATCAAAATGAATTAGTTTTTAATGAAGATGTCATAAAATTAAATGATTCCCAATCAAATGATCAAATTTCTAATAAAGTTAAAGAAGATTCTTTTAAAGATTCAGTGACATTAAACACAAGCAAAGATGTACCAGAATTAAATGGTATGTAATTTTTTTAATGTGTTTTTTATAATAAATTTTATAGTTACGTATTTTGAGTACTGTATTTCACCATGTATATAATTCATAGTAGCCTATTATCTGTAGGCCCTTTTTTATGAATGAAAATAACTTTACATAATCTGCACTCTGTATAATTCACAGCAAATTTTATGCAAATAATCCAAAACATATACTGCTGATATTGTAGTGTCATATCAAAAATGGAAAATACTAGTTTGATAAAATGGATCTTACTTGGATTCAACTCGTCATCAAATGTGATGAACCTCAGGTGAAGACATACAATCTGTTGCCTAGCGCAATAATCTGGAAGATAATTTTTTAATAACTTTTACAATGAGACGCTGCATTTATTAAAACTAAAATACATCTGTTTTGCTTAAAGTTTAAATGAAAGAATTAGTTATTTCTGAATTGCCCACTGGATATATTTTTCTTTATATTGTGTATGCTTTTTGTCTTCACTCTACATTAGCATGTCCATTGTCTTTTTTTGTTACCTTCTCTATAAGTTTTAGTTTAATATCTGCTGTGTAATTTAGATACTTCTCTTCAACATGACAATTTGTGAACATGAATATTTTCCGTACAAAAACTACAAAAGAGGGAATGCAAAATAATAATAGTGAATAAAAACAGTAGTTCTTTTGTGAAACTAAATCTGTTCTTGAATCTAATTGAATAAAACTAATCATAGATGAAATATGTCAACCAGGTTTTAAAAGAGCATTTCTTTCAAAACTTTTTTGCAAATTTTTCTCACCGAGAATTGTTTTTATCAAATTATTCATGGCAGTGTGTTTAATACACACATCAAAATTCAAAACTTTTTTAACATATTATCCAAAAATTATGCATAGGAAAATACATTAATTGCATTAAAATATTAATATTTAGAAAATTAATATGTTCAATATAATAAAAATGTAACATGATTTAACAGTGTCTGTGTGAGGTTCTAATGATCCAATCAACTTTTGGATAGTTTATACCTCTGAATATTACTTCTTAAATATTTATATTCTGAGTTATTTTGAGAAATATAATGTTCTTTCTTTTCTCTAAAACAGTTATTTCGGATATATGCTGTTAAAAGTTTCTGTACAATTTCATTTTGCTTTGTTCTATATTGAGCTGGGATGAATTTGATGTAACTGTGACTTGCTTGTGTTTTTGGTATCAAAAAACTAGAAAATTATCAATTTTCTAGTTTTCAACTCTACAATCAGCCTCACCAATTCAGGATCTGGAAACCAATTTTCACTCCCTTTCAAATGTATTTAAGATCTTACATGAGTAGACAAAACCTCTTTTATTTTGTCAGTTACAATGGATTTTGTAAGTTTAATAAATGTAATAAAATACTAAATATAACTTTTGTTATGTAATTTATAACAAGAATCAAAATTCTTCTTGTGTTGTAAAGGTGTTATTCTGTATTCTCTTAAAATCAAACTTTTGATTTTATCATTGGGAATAAATCTATAAATCTGGAGATAGCATTGTGTTTATTCCTTTGGCACAACCCTTTAAATATTGTAAAATAATTTTCCCTTGATGCTATTGGGTACTTTATAAAGCTTGAATATCCGTTCTGTATGATGTATAAAGTAAAAGCATGATACATTCTTCTGCTCGTACCAGTGGTTGTAAAAATACACTTTTCATTATATTTAAATAACCTAGAAAAGTATTTCCTAATTTCTCTCATCCATCTTAAATGTTGCTTTCTGAATTGCTTTTGTGTTGCTTTCTGAATCGCTCATGCTCATGTGTTTCTTTTGTTTTTCTTCTATTTACCATTGCCTTTTCTCTCATTTTTAATTCACGTTGTCTTTCTTTCTCTACAGTTTTCCCTCTCTACTGGATCGGAAATAAGTGTTTATCAATTCTTGAAAAAATATCTCTTCATACTGTTTGGGTTGTGTAATCACATTCTTTAAATCTATTATTTTAGCATTTTAAGGGGATCTGTTTCTCTAACTCACTTGCCAGTGTTAATAAATCCTTTTTTCAAGATTTACCCAAGAATGCAAAGGCCATTTTAACAATTTAATGTTATTGAAAATTACCAAATCTATCGAACTACATTAAAAATCAAAATTACTTAAGAAAATAACGCTTTCATTTGTTGAACAAACAATATTTTTGTTTACTTAGTACACTATAAAGTAACCCTTAAAGCAAATTACTCAAATATTTATTACATTTTGAAAATTTTAAAGTTTAAATTTTTATTTCAACTTATTACCAACTTTCTTAATTTAAGCTATGCAATACATATTCATGTATCAAAATAATTCAATAACTAAAAAACATTATGAACCATAATCACAGTTTAAATCATTGAAATTAAATAAATCAAAGAAGATCATTAAATATTAACTATATCAAGTTAGCATCAAAATAATCATTAAATAGCTTTTAGTAATATACATAAGAATGCATATTAATCTTTACATTTTAGCATAAAATAATATGAATCAGAATTGCCAAAAAAAAAAAAAAAATATGCCACTATAAGTACTTTCAAAGTATAAAATCCAAAATTTCAACTCTCTTAAAATATTTTGCACTTTTGTGTCAGAATCATATTTAAAAATATAAAATTAGTTGTTTTATATAAATACTAAGCACAAACATAATAAATAATTATTAAATTTCAAGTATTTTTTTTTAATCCTACGTTTGTCTTTGGCATCTCTGCCATTGATCGACAAGCAACGCAATAAAAAGATGAACAAGTATAAAAACAAGAATAAAGTCCTTTAGTAGCCTCAAAAAATTAGTCACTCTTAAACTTTAAATCTTCAAGGCAGTTCTTGGGGTGAGCAGCATCCATATCATCATGATTGCACAACGGACAACGAGCCGAGTCCATTACACCTATTTGATGCAGATGCCTTTGTAGATAGTGTGAATCAACAAGGAAAACAATTTTTTGATCATGGATGCTTCTTAATTTGTCAAAACTTAAAATTTATTATTTAAAATGAAAAAAAATTATTGCAAAGCATTAAAATTTCCATGAAACATGATTTTTATTCAAAAAGTTAATATCCTTGTAATAAAAGGCATATCAAAATGATTATAAAAATTCTTAGCAAAATAATTTTAATTATACTACAGCTCATTAAATCAAAAATATATTTCATCAGTTACTGTGTAACATTATAACAGTTATTAAATGAGTACACATAAATTAGAAAATGCACAATTACTAGCAAAATCATTAATTCAATCCTAAAATTTTATATTCGTAATTAGTTACAATAATTGAATAGAAAAATGAAACCTTTCTTTATATTAATGAGCAAATATCAAGTAACCAATGATACTTTGACATTAATATTTAAAACATTCTAAAAAAGTTTGACTTAATCAAGCACTATACACTTGTTAACAGTGTTATTTAAAATATTTCAATAATTTCTATAATTTATTACATGCATTCTTTAAAAAAAATGTAAAAAAGAAACCCAAAAGAATTCAAAAACTAAAGTTTCTTCAATTCCTACATAATTAATGCAAATATTGGTTCTTTATAAAATATGATAAATATTAAAAATTACTAATTGCTTTTTATAGAAGACTTATTTTATCCATAAATATATATCATACAGTTATTTTGTATTCTGGATAACATTCTTGAAAAAAATTGCCAAGTCTGAGGTTTTAATGATTCTGTCTTCTCTTAGATAGTTAAATAATACAAAACACATTGCTTTAAGATGTTACATTTATTATACATTAAACACAAACTAATTTAGATGTATTTGACACTTAAAAGTATTATTTTTATATCTGCCAGGATCAGGAATAATAATGTGTGATTAATGAGGTCTACAACAAATCTGAAAACCAATTTAGAAGTCTCTTATCTGACTTGATTTATTTTTTCTATATAATTTTCTACATTTCTTAATTTATTTTACTGGTATTCATCATAATTTTCAGAAAGAAGTCTGAATATAAAGTAAAGTAGTCATGAATATAAGTATATCAAACTTTATCAGTAAATAAGTTATGAGATTGCATCAAAAAATTCTATAAATTGTAATTTTTTTCGAAGTCTGGTCAGAAAGGCATTTGTTTTAAATCGTTTTTTTTCTAATTAAAGGTAATTTTTAAAACAAATGTAGAATTTACATGCTGATGAACACCAACAAGTTAAGTATATACACACAGATTGTTTGTCAGTGATAAATAATATGCCATGGAAGTATATTCTGGATTTTTTTCTTTTATTTTTGTAAATTAAAATAAGAATGATATTAAACAATGTAAGTATGATAAACACATATGTTTATAATAAAAGATTTTAATTCAGATTAATTGCTGAGAAAAAATTAAAAGTAACTATACACACTTAGAATTGACTTTTTTTACTATATTGCTATCAATTGCTACACATAAGAGCATGTCACAATTATGATTTGTTTATTGCAATTATGATTTAATATAATGATTTTCGTAAAGTAATGAACTATTTAAAAATAATTGATATTTGTGTTTTAATTTAATTAAAAAGGTTTTCAACTGATTATTTTAAATATGATTCTTCAATTGCATATACATAAAAAATTATTATGTGCATTTTTAAATCTATTTTTAATATATTTATGTTCATTAAATTTCCAGAGAATTCTTCAAAGATTGGACACGCTGAAAGTAATAGCAACACCTATACTGACTTTGTAATGGAATCAGAAGAGGAGCTGGTTGAAGATTCAAAGACTAAAAAGGAAAATATAAAACCAAAGCGAACTAAAAGTATTAAAAGAAAAGCCTCTAAGATTCCAGGTTTGTATTTTTAATTAAAATCAATGTTTTTAATTTAGCTTGTTTCATAATTGTATACCAGATTATTAGATGCACACTTTTCACTTATTAAAATCTATATATTATATATAAATTCATATTTAACAAAATATATTTGTATAAACTATTGCTTCTACATTCTTCATTATAATAAAATTATTTAAAGTTTTTAGCTCAAATATTCAAAATAACATTTTTAACCATTTTCATAAAAATGGGAGCCGACCGATTGGCTGAGTGGTTAGCATTCCTGATTCTTGAGCTGTTGGTCCCATGTTCAAATCCCGGTTCGAGCATGGATGTTTCTTTCCTTCTCTGTTCTCTCTGTCCTTTCTTCTGTGTTGTTGTATGAATGTGGCCCGCCCTATAAATGGGTTTGTGGTGGTATGCGCGGGTAAAGCTATTCGCCTCTGTGACTTGGTTCATAGGTGCTCGCTGGGTAACGATAAATGAGTAGCAGTTTCTGGCCTTGTTGTGGCATAGGGTTCAGTCACCCTTGTATGCCCGCCATTGGAGAAAAAAATGCTTTGTTATAAATTGTAAAAATAGGAATAATAACAAATAAAGCTAAATATTGAGGTTTCAGAAAATTTGACTCATTTTGTTACACATCACAAATAACAAAAATTAATTATTGAACTAATACTGATTTTACTTAAAAAAATTATTTATGCATTTAATGAACAATGTCTTTTTTTTTTTACCTAAATTTTTTTTGTTTGTTTCAAAAAGATATATATGGGATGTAAATTTACTTTTTATTCTGAATTGATACTATAGTAGGAAAATAGAACAAATTAGATAATTATCTTATAAATAACATAAAGTAATTTAAATGTGAAATATATAACAATATATAAGTTTAAATTGCATTAATCTTTGGTGTTAATTTGCTTTGTGTATAATATAACAGATGATATATTGTTAAACATCTTTGAAATGAATAAACTTTGAGTATTTTAGAGCAAATTTAATAAAGCTGCATAATTTTTGACAATATTTGTTCATAATTTTTGTTTGAAAAAATATGGTGGAATATATATATATATATATATATATATATATATATATATATATATATATATATATATATATAAAGTCATACACACACACACACTTTCACCTTCATGTTGCTCTGGTTAAACAAAAGATGCATCCTATTGACTTAAAATAGAGTAATATGATGGGAACAAAATTATTTTCCTGTTACAAGCACAATCTATTTCTTAACACTTCAAAAAATATACTTTTTATTATATTTGATTAGTATATAGCAGATATTTATAAGGGTTTTTCACTTCATGAACTCATAAATATAACTTTGTACCCCACTTGTTCTCAAATAGTCATGAGTATTAATGATGGTAATTTAAATATGTTAGAAAATTTTCATGCTACAAAATTTGACTGTAATATTATCTTGATTTTGTCTGATATCAATCTTAACAAGCTATCCTTAAAGTTTTAACAAAACACTTTTCTAGTAATTAATATTGTAATAGGTATTGAATTTTTTAAGATACAGTAAGATGTTACATCTTACTGTAAATTCAAATTCTTAATAATTTGTTTTTATAAGTAATCACTTGCTTCGAACACAAGGATGATTAAATCATATTGCTGTAGCAAAATTATTTCAGTTAATTACATAAAATAAAATTTAAAAAGCAGTCTCCAAAACTATTTATCATTTTTTGTGCATTTAAAATACCTCGTTATTTAACTACTGCAAAGAAAAATTTCTTTTAGTAGTAACACAAGTTATTTTAAATAATGAATCATTCCAAGTTATTGTTTTCCTTTATATCTTATATTTTTTATATTATTTTATAGATTTAACGACATTTTATTTCCATTTTATAATTTTTAAAGATCATTTGTTATAAAACATTTGTCATAAACTATGTTTATTGTAACTTTTAATATATTTTGTTTCATAATGTTCACTTTTGTTATGTAGCATTTTCACATGTTAGAAGTTTTAATGTTTTAACTTTAAATTAAAAAAAAATTATATTCAAAGAAAATTGCTAAACTAATTGTTTATTTGTATTGAATAATTCCTATATATTTTTTAAAATCCATTCATAGTTCCAATTTTTATTGATATTTATTTTTAGTTATAGCTATGAGCAACTACAGCAACAGCGATTACAAAATAATATCATTAGAACTTCAAAGCAATCTTTTGGGTGTGGTGAATATTAGTGTTTAGAAACCAAAGTCTCCTAGTTATTATTGCGTACTTTGTTTTATTATTTTAAAATAAATGTCCTCATTTGTCTTTTCAAAGATTATTGTAATTAACATAAAAAATTTTATTTTCCTACCAAATTCTGTCTCTTCATAAAACTGCAGGAGCTTCAAGAAATGAAACTATTAAACAGCATTTTAAGACTAATTCAGACTACGCATCTGCTTTGATTATTGTGAAACTAAGCGACAGCTAATTAGGTGATATTTTAGATTTCAGTTCATTAACTCGTCAACTTGTGGTATTCTTAATTATGAATAATACCTTGATTAATTCAATCAATGCATATTTTCTTTTATGTTTGATAACTGTACTATGTATATGCATACATGCTTTGTATAATTATTTCCAATATATTACCATACACACAATGTATAATTATTTCCAAATATCTTTTAAAAATCCTGTTGCTGCTTGTAATGTTTTCATGATTTAAATAAAGGAAAATATTAATATCAGTTTCTATAAAATTTGTGCTTTATGAATAGGATGTTTTTTTTTTTTTTTTTTTTTTTTTGTAAAAGCAAAAGTTTAAGTTTTTATACTGTTTAATTCTAACATACGAATTTCCTAGAAATTAAAAATGATTATAATTAGTGGAAAATTCTATTCAATTGATCAAAAAAAGTTTTGTATAGCTTTTGAAATTAGAATTGCAAAGTATATTAACCAAAAATTGATCAGAAATCACAAAAAAATTTTATTTTAAATTTATTCTAATTTTATGACATGTTTTAGGTTGAGTAAGATTATGATGCTTGTTTAATTTTAGTACTTTCATGTTTTATATTTTAATTATATTATTTATGTTTTCATGTCAAAAATTATTAATTTTTATTGATTATTTTGATTTAAAAGAGATTTGTTATTTTGCTTTAAGTATATTTAATAGCATATATTTAAAATTGTAATTACCATTATTCAGTAAAATTTTTAAAACCATGAAAGCACAAAAACTCAAAAAAACATACAAAATTTTTATATTTAAGTTAATTAGAATAATATTGTTTATTTGTAGTCTTGTATAAATGGACTTCTTATGGATTTAATGTAATTAATCCATTAAAACTGAATTTAAAGTGATTTGATTTTTTTATTTTAAAATTTTTCATTTTGAAACAGATCAAGTGGCCCCCTCTCCAAAAATTAGACATTATGATGTGAATGCTGTACGAATTTATATCAAGAAAAAGAAAGAAGAAAGAAAGAAAAAATCATTAGAAGAGCATAAAAAATCATTACAAGAGATTCAAAACAAAAAAGAGAGACTGGAGAAGTTATATTCATACCAGAAACAAAATGTAATTATTTATTTTCAAACTAAATAAACTTTTTCTAAAATAAGGAAATATTTTGTAAAGCTTAAATGTAAAAAATATTATTGATTAAATAATTATTCTTTTTCTCCATAAGGCTAACACTTGGAGAAAATAACGAATCATTTATTAATTTTTATTACCATCATGATAATGGTGGTTTTCGCTTAAAACTTGCCATGATTATCTGCAAAAACACCTTCACCGTTTGGGTTTGAAGGACTCTCCAATCTGCCCTTTTTGTGGACTAGAGGACATGACTGATGACCACCTTTTCACTTGCCCTGGACTTTTGGACAACCGTAGGATTTAAAAAATAAAAAAAATAATAAAAAATAATAAAAAAACCCATCATGATAATGTATATCATGTTACATATTTATTATATATGCATAACACATACAGTGGGTGAACAGTTAATGAACATAATCAGTTACAAGACTATGTTCTCTGCCTGAATTGTTTGTTAACTGATCATTGATTTACCATAAATTATTTTTTTAAAATCGATTAATTCATTCTGGAGACCTTATGTGGCATTCTAAGACCATTGCTTTGACATCTTCCTCTTCTTTAGAAAATCTTTAATGTCAGCATTAGTCCCAATTTGGATTTGAATGAAAAGCATTTGGATCAAAAGCATTTAGTTTCAGTTTTGAATGAAATCAAAACCATAATTGATGCTATGATGATGAACTTTGGTTATAAATATTCTGTTGGGAAAAATATTTTCCCAATATAGAACTTTGAAGTTTAATAGGCCCGCAACATAAATCAAGAGAGATAAAAATGATTTTTGAAACGTTATATTTGGCAACCCTGCACATAAAACTGCAAAAGCTGAGAACTGTTCATTAGAATTCATTTTAGTTTATTCAAAAGTTCGTTTTTTGAACACAAAAATCTTTTGTGAAACTGTTTGTTGTTTGATTTGCTCTTAGTCCGAACTGTTCTTTAGCTGATCATTTGCTGTATTATGTGCTATGTATAGTAAATTTATAATATTTCAAGACTATTTCTTTTCAGCCATTATTTACTCATAGAAATTGAATTGAGGTTTCTGTATTTTTTAGCTAATTGTAAAGAATTTTAAAAATTATATTTTTGTATGTTTGTTTTGAAGTAAGTTTATATCATTGTTGGTTTTTCTATTGCTTATTTTATTGGCATTAATATATGTTTTAATTTTTAGTTGTTTAAGTCATTAATTGATTAAAGTTATTTCAGTTTATATTTTTACAAATATTAGTATATTATTGAAAATTGTCTTTAAGATTGTTCAGTTAATAGATAATGAAGGAAACCATTATTTTGGTAGTCAAATTACATGGAAAAGTTGTGAAAATTTTTTTGCATAACTGAAAAATTATTTTTCAATGTTGATATTTTTGAGAATGTTTTAAGGAAATTCTCTTTGCAGAATGTATTTGCTCAGCTAAAAAATAATATATCATCATGAGTACTAACTGAAATAATAAATATTTATTACAATTTACCGGATGCTGTAATTAATCTCTCAAAAGGACAAAAGATTTGCTTTGTTCCTTTGATTTTTCCCCTCAAATATACATATTAATCTTTATATTCCATCCTTTGTGAATGTAGACAGAGATTTAAATCAAGAAAATAAAAAGGTATATTAAAATTTTACTATGCAAAGAATATATTTAATTTGTAATTTCTATGTTAAAATTTCATAATTATTTTCTCAACAATTTAGAAATAAATGATTACACTAAAACTATTGCAGCACATATTTATTGTTTGACAATTTTTTATGTTTAATTTTTAAAATGTGAAAAATATCACGTGTAGAAAATATTTATTTCAGTTTATAGGGAAATTTTTTTGTTAGAAAAATCTTTTAAATATGTAAATATGCTTTTTTAACAGATATTCTTTCTAAAATATTCACTTGACATACTTTTAAAAGATACTGTTATCTCATTATCAATATATTAATCTCAAAAATACTATACATTTCTTCATTTATTCTTATCTAAAAGATTCTGAAACTAAACAAGAAAATTTAAGTTAATAAACACTAGGTTCATTAGATTGATTAAAACCTTAAATTTGCCATAAATATTTTAATTTCTAAGCTTTTTGAAGCATTCAATCTGATATTTTAAGGACCTACAATAAAGATTTATAAACAAATATTCTTTAAAGTTGATCTAAAAATTTTTTATTAGCATTGATTTAATTTTTATTACATGTATTGTGAATTTTGTGATAACTTTTAAGTATTTCTTAAATGTGTTAAAAGTTTTATTTGTTGCAAAATAATTTGATTATGATTGTAATCAAAAGGTTATTTCAAGCTTCGTTTTTGTTTCTTTTGCTATAAATTGAATGAAATAAAATTTCATTATTTTATTTCTGGAAAAATTTGAAACATGTTTAATTTCAGATTTAAAAACTGATGCAGATGACCAAATTCATAACTTATTGCTTAGTTTTCATTTCTGGAATTTAAAGTTTTGTGTTTAATCATAGTTTTAAATTAATATTACAATTGTATATGCTAATTACAAACTGATTTAATTGCAGTTTATTCCTCTTGTCATTAAAATTTCAACATTATTTTCAAAATAGCAGTATCAACTTGTGAATACCACTTTTATAAAGTTATCAAATTATCTTTGCTCCAACACGAGAGAATATCAAATAAAGAGTTTACTAATTTGATATTATGCACTGAATTCACTATAATAAGAATGTATTAAAGTATGAGAGTATTAATTATAGATATTTATATTATTTGTAAGTTTCCTTTTATATTATTTATGTATATTAATTCTTTTATTTTCATATTGTCTCATTATGAAAATGGAATAATTAATGATATAATTTGGAATAAAATTATGTAAAATTGTAATATTTTTGAAATCATTTCAGTTGTGCATTGTATTTAGATGAATGAGAATTTGAATATATCATATATGATTCTTAATTTGTAAAATTCCATAAATTGTTTATTGGGATATTTTTGTAAAAAAAAAAATTATATTTACATGTTTTAAAAGTGTTTATGCTATTTTTACATTGTGATTTAACTTTAATAAATAATTTTTGATTTACAGGTAGTTCATAGTAATTTGAGAAAAAAAGAAGAAAATGCTCAAAAACTTTCTGCATCAGTTCAGTCTAAAGCTGAATATCCAAAAGAAAGTGATAGATTGAATGAACAACAGTTAGATAATACATTTAATTTTATTACAAATAAAGAAATTACAAATGATGTGACAGATTTTAAAACTGAAAAAACTGAAATTAGAAAACAAAATTCAGTTCCACATACAAAAGAAATCTCCATTCAGTGTGATTCTAAGAATATATATTTGTCCCCACAACATTCAAAAGAAAAACATTTAAAAATTAATCATCAGGATAGTACCTTGAAAAACTTGGAACAGAAAAAAGATCATAAAAATAATATTGCATTAAAGGAAAAATCTCTAGATGCTCATGGATTAAATTCATCTTCAGAAAAATTTAAATCAGATGGAAAATATACAGATGTTTTTGCTTCATGTTCTTCTCACTCAACTAGTCAAATATCAGAAAATAGTGATGCATTTCATGAAAGACTGCAATTTGAAAGCTTTGCATTCCCCACTGGTAAGTTACTAAATTTCTTTGATCTAATTACCATATATATATATATATATATATATATATATATATATATATATATACTCCTTTTTTTGTGGAAAATACATTAGAAATTTCCTAAAATCAAATATTAAAAGATTTATCAACTGAGTGAACAATTGACTAACAGGAGTAATATTTGTTAACCACAGCAATTTAATATTTTTTATATAAATTGTAATGTTAAAATGTCAATATTATATTATGTTGAATAAGATCAGGTTATTATTGGGAATTCAAAAGCTAATGTATTCGTAATTGTAATAATGTTTAAACAGTTATTGCCTAGTTCATGTCTAGACATTTAAATTCTATAAAATTTTAGTTTATATATAGCTATGTAAAACATCTGCATACTTAATATAACTGCATTGTTTATTGATCTCATCATAGTAATTTTGTTAAAATATTGGAATGTATTTTATTTTTAAACCTTGTTGTAAAGAAATAAAGGTAAATTACCAATTTTAGTGAAATTTCTGGTGTTCTTTTACTTTTGCATATTAGTGATTATAATTAATCAAGACAGATTGATGGATAAATATTGAAATAATTTCTTTCCAATCTATGTATAGTTGCAAAGCATTAAGAATGTGTAAAACAAATTTATGTGAAATTACAAACACTCGTTTATTTTTTCACCTCTGTGATTGTGTAAGTTATCAAAACATTTTCAATGACCAATATTTTCCATTAATAGGCAATTTTTTTTTGTTTTTTAAAGCACACATTTTTAAAAAAATTTTCTTAATTTTTCTTAGTTATAAATCTTATCAAAAACTTTTTTTAATAAGGGTTTTTCTAAATTATGATTTCTGACTTTATATATTCAAACATGTAAAAATTTTTCAGCAGTTTCATTACATTTCTAATTCAAATTTATGATTAAAAGAGCTAGCCTTACTACTGTGCAGATATGAATGATGACATGCTATTCCTCTTTCCTGTTAGCTGTGATTATTTTTAGAGGTTTTGAATTAATTTTAAATTAAATATTTTGATATAGTTAGTTATACATGAGGACTGATTATACTACTACAAATTAAATCCTTTTGCTTTCTCTCTTACCTTTCTTTTTCTGAGTTAATATTTGATTTTGTTGTTTGAATAGCTTTGAATTTTGATTTGAATAGCTAATGCTTTGGCCTTCACCTCAATAGCTTGTGAGTTCATCTTCCATCCTGGCCAAATATATTGATTGTCCTTCACAATATTTTTTAATCTTCAGTCTCACTTGAATTATCCCTGTTGTGTTACAAATTGGTTGCATATTTTTTGTTCATTAATAAGTCCTATTGCCTTTAATATTTTATTTTAACTATAACAATTAACAAATGACAATTTTCATGATTACATTCCATAAAATTAAATTCTACACCATAATACACTGGTGCTAATATGGTCTTCATTCGACCGCATCCAAATAGCAACTGGGCTAGATTCCCCATCGGATAGGGAAGATGCGCTTCTCATTCCCCTTTAGGGGTTTACTGTGGCTGAGTTGCCACAATCCCTTTGATGCAAAATGTGATTGCTGCATGCTAACATGCTTTTTTTTTAAATGAATATTGATACATAAATGCTCTATCATTTGTTCGCATATTTGTTGTATCTGTTTTATTCTTTTTGTAATCCCTCTCAAAACTGTTGTAGCACTTTATTATTGAAGACAATGTGTTTGTGCGTAAGCAATAAATATGCGAGAAATCCAATTTGCAGTGAACTGTAGATTGTTTATTAAAGCTTAATACGATACAGAACAAAAATTGCATTGCTAATAAACAAAAGCAATGAAAAAGAGGTTGCCACTTAAAAAAAAATTCAAGTGAAATTAGAGTAAATTACATTTACTTACAAAAGCACCATCTACATGCAATTAAACATAAACACAATGAAAAAGGATTTTGTTTGATTTAAGTCCAGATATTTCTTGTATTGAAAAATTAACATGGGTATTAAAGTATGTAACTTCTATAGAATATTGTTGAAATGGTTAAAATACTTAATACCTAATCTTAGACAAAAATTTGAAAAAAATATGACATGCTGTTGTTAGGTTTTCAAAGAATTTAATTTGGATTTTCCTAAATCAAATAATAATCATGAGGTCATATGATCATACAAGCAAATTCCCAAGTATATGTATATTCTCAAATCAAGAGATCATATCATTTCAGTAATTTTATAGTGATTGAATCTGAACATTCATTTATTTTTATTGTTTTCTTTTTCATGATACTTCTATAATTATACAACTTCTACTTATTGAACATATTTATAGTTTTTTTCAATATTGAATCTGTTGTTGGATTTCTGAGTTTGTCTTATATTTAATTATCTGTAAAAATGTAATTTATTGAAAATGACCCATAAAAAGCCCTTATTTATTAATGTATTCAAAGATTTACATAAAACTTATCAAAATGAAAACTTTTTTTTATCTATTCTGAGAAATCTATTGGAAAATTTCATGAATGTTATTATCAAAACTTCAATATAAAATATATTTTCAGTAAAGAATTTTTCATTTTTTTGCTGAATTTTTCTTATAGAATTTACAAATAAGTTGAGTAATTTTGAAGATATTTTTTAAGTTAAAAAATCCTATTTATATAAATAAGTGTGAGAGGTACAGGAAAAGAGAAAACTAATGTTTGAAAAATACAAAAAATCCTGACTTTTCATTATCTGACTACTTTTAGTTATTCTTTTTTTTTATCTCTGGGCAAATTCTTTCATTAATAAGCTTAAGATACTGACAAAAACATTCAACTATTTACCAATCACTTATTTTATTTTTTTTTTTTTTAAAAATTGTTTGGTATCTTTAAAGATTTTTGTGAATTGTTTAAAACCTATCCTATTGTGGAGTTTTCTTTGATTGCTAAATGCATTTCTCTTGAAAAAAAAGTCTAATTGTAAAAGAAAATGCTGATAACATTTTAATTTACTTAAAAACATTTACTGAAAAAATAGGCATGGATTTATACCCAAAATTTAAAACCATTCTTAGAATGTATCAATGCCCAAGCCAGAAACTGCATGAAAGAAAAATATGCATTCTTTATAATGTAATGAATATTGAACTATGTGAATTTGTAACAGGTTTATTAAAACATCTGAATACCATGTCTTATCATTGCTTTCATGGGAAAGAGAAAACGTGTAAAACTTCCTAGCATTCATCATGACAGGCATTCATGCTAAAACCAAGTGCAACCTCCATTTCCCATTCATCAATAGTGGTTGAGATGGAACCTTAAATCTTCTATTCCAAAGCACAAATGCTTACTAGTAGAATATGTTAAATCTGCACTTACAATGATATTAACATTTTTTATGATAATTGTTTTCTTTTAGGTAAATCAAAAGAAACAGAAACTTTGAGGAATTTGATGAAGTCTATTGCTGAACTTTCTGAACCATTTGAGCACTTAATAAGAACCAAGAAATGGGTAGAAGAAAGTCCACCTCCTCCTAAAAATAAAGTTGATGCAGAATCTCCTCCTTCTTCTCAAAAATCTTTTCAATTTAACTATAATCCAAAAGTAAATACCAGCTTTATAATAGATGTTGCCAAATCTCTTCATGCAAAAGAGGAAAGTTTCAAACAACGAGTAACAGGTAATTTTGTTTATTTTAATGTTTTTTGATATTTTCTTATAAGTCTTTTTTAAGTGATAATTATACCATCATAGCTCTCATTAAAGGGTTATACTCTTGAAGAAGAACTTAATTTTGTCTTGGAAAATCATATTGCTAAATTTTTTAGTTCATTGAAAATTTCCCATTTACATTTCATATTTTTCTGAAAGTGTTATTTATTTATTTACTTTTTAATAATTTATTGTTTATATCAATCATAATTTTGTAGTCGTAAGCTGTATAAAATTTAAAACATCTGAGGATAAATGTATGTATTATATATAGTATGCAAAAATGTTGAGAAATCTAATTGTTTTCAATAAAATGAAAATTTTGTTTAAATTTGAAGTGGGAAAAGACCACGAGACTTTATCTACCACTAATTTTTTATTTACAAACGTATTTACAGTATCTACATCAGCAGTAACATCACGGCCTAACCATTACTAACCGCTGGCTTCTGGCGGTT
The DNA here is from genome assembly GCA_037975125.1 of Latrodectus hesperus. NCBI lineage: Eukaryota > Metazoa > Arthropoda > Arachnida > Araneae > Theridiidae > Latrodectus > Latrodectus hesperus. The sequence continues at coordinate 43,594,936 of CM075858.1, forward strand.
GGAGTTGGGTATTTATACCGGTCGTGAAAGTTCTTGTCATCTTCTTTACTCAGGAAATTTGCATGTCCCTGTCGTCTTCTTCACTCGAAGAGTGACGCCACAGGAGCATCTCCCCAGTGAGGGACGAGCGATTCAACTGCTTGGCAGAATAAAACAAACTTTCCTTCCTTCTGTCGTCGGGTTTCCGGCTGTTGTTGCTGCCTTGTTAGGTCTGGAAAGTAAGAAGAGTTGAAAACAAATGCAAGTTTTATCCGCTCGATTGTGACTGTAGTGGTTTTTCCGCTTAGGTCCATCTTAAAAGTTCGTGCAAATTAGGAAAAAGTTGAAAATAGGATAAAAAATCGGCTCCTAAAATTGGTATACTGACATTTACAATTAAAAAGGTCCAAATGAACGGTTTACCTAACCCTAGATCTAAAATTAATTTTTTCCTATCATAGTAATGCATGCATAATGCATGTAGAGTTTGCAGCATTTAGAGTCAAAATCGAAGGAAGAGATCGCTGGTGTAAAGAGGCAGGCAAAATTGAGACTTCAGATCCTGTATCTACCAAAAAAGATAGACAGGTGGCTTTATCTTTCACAAACAGCAGTCGAGTTTTTGAATGCAGTGGGTAGCTCGTGGCTACACACTGCTGTCTTCTTTTTTTTTTGCCACTTGGAGGGTAATCCCACCTTGGGCATGGATGTTTGTAGTGGCTCGGAATCCACTTTAAACCGTAGGGCCCGGTCTAATTAGCCCTCGTGTGCAAAAAATGACCGTTGAGCGACAAACAAACAAAACAAACCAAGCTATTTTTAGGTGATATTTATTAAATTATGCATGTTAATAACTTCCTTTATTTGATTTTGTAATAATCGATGATTTCTTAGAATGAATTATTGCTTAGAAAAAAAGTTTGAAAAAAAATTAATTACTACACCAACTATAAATTTCAGTTTTTTTTTTTCAAATAATTAAAAAATAAGAGAGGAAAAAAGAGTAAGTTCTTTATGTGTGGTTTTCAATAACAATCATTTCTCATATAAAACTTTTAGAAATTTCAAATGATTTTCTAATTTTTAGTTATTAACTTAATGATTTAAATAATTTAATTAGAATGAGAGAAATTGTAAGATATAATCAATTGTGGTTTAAATAAATATTTTAAAATTAATATTAATTAATAATAAATAAAATTAATTATTTAAATTAAATAAATATTATTTTTATTTTTAAACATAATTTTTTATATTTAATATGTATTTAAATAATTAAAAATATTATTCCTGATTATAGGAAATAAGAGATCCATTTTTCTACTTGCTTATAATGCAACATCTAGTATTTATACAGAACAATTTAAATATTTAATGATGTCATAATTTTCATTCAATAAATATATAATAGTATGCATAAGACTAACAAAATATGTATATGGAACATAAATATGTAAAAATAAAAACTTAGTGGCACGATAGTCCCATGGTACCAAGGCATACAATTAACATATCTGTTTTCTTGACCAAGGGCCCTGTGATGCAAAGAATGTGTTCTAGTTAGGTGGTCAACCTAACCCAAAACATCCAGTATTTAGTTTCCAATCATGTTTGTACTCAGTTTAAACAACTGAAGGGATGAAAATTGAATAAAAAAATTAAAATAAAATAGTTGTTTTAATGCTCTAAATGAAACTGGAGTTTTCGGAAGTAGTTTTTTTATCAGTCAACATTTATATACCTGATCTTTTTTAAAAAAAAAATTAGTTTTTATTTAATTCAATCTCCTTTTCAGATGTCGGTGATACTAGTCAGTTACATGAAAAAATTGTTGAACAGAAATTGGAGTTTGTTACTCCTGAATCAAATAATATGAGAAAAGACCATAATTTAAATTCAGTTCTCCATTCTGATGTGAGTAAAGAATTTATTTTTACTTAATATAATTATGATTGATTATTAGAAAATTTCATTCAATGTTAATTTTTTAGGTTACATGTTTTATTTTCATTATTTAAGTGTATAGTTCTGATGAAAGAATTGAAAAATTAGACGGATGCATGCAAAAGAATATTAAGGCAATGATAAAATTTGCAGATCAACTTATGAAAAATTCCTATATAACATATCTAATAGTTTAAGGCAATCCATTAAAGTGAAATGGAGAAATTATTGGAAATAAATAAAATATGGAAAGAAATTATTACTTTAACAAAATGATTTTGATTATCTTAAATAAGCTTTCTATATTCTAAATTGAAGTAATTTTTTTTAATCTCTATAGATTAAGCAGTACACCAAAAGAATGATATAATTTAATTTTTCTTATCTTGTCTCATTGATTATAATTTTATTAATATCATTTTTGTTATTATAATTTTATGTGATTTATTTGAGCCTTTATCATAAATTTTAAAATACATGCTCTATTTCTATATTTTAATCAATCTTATTTTTAATAAAATTGTATTTTATTGAAAATATTGATGATTAAATTTTTATGTAGGAATGAATCTTGAGTTGATTGTGCTTTTATTTTTATATTCAATTTTTGTATTAATGATTACTTGAAATATCTTATCTTTGACAATTTTTATTTTTTCCTATTATATGATTAGTGAATATTTTCAATTCTGAGACAGATGATTTAATATTTTTTTATATTTAATGTCTGTAATTAGTGTTGAAAAAAATCAATTCCTAATTGTGTTTTTATTAGAAAATTGTGTTGAAACTGCAATATAATAATGAACTTCAAACAAATCATTTCTATTATAGTAAATAAATATAGTGAGGATTATTCAGCCATTGGGTTAATTTTGTTTTTCTAAGTATAGTATTTATCAATTTGGTTTTAAAAAAAGAAAGTTTTCATTCCATTCCTAATTTAAATATAAACTGTGTCTAATGCTCTCGAAATATCATAAGAAATTACCACTTTAAAATAAATTTTTAATGAGTCCTAGAAAAATCTCATATCCTGGAAAAGTCCTTAAATACTTTTTGAAAATTTTTTTAATTCAGAGTACAATTAATGAATTAATTTTTAAATTATCAAAAACTTCTTAATTTATTAAAAAAATTAGGTAGATTATTTTGATTTTATAATTTTATTATTTATTTGATTATAATAATGAACTTTATGTAATCAATAAAAAGAGTAATTTTATTTTTTATTCACAGGATGATGAAAGTTTGATTGAAGGTTCTTTACACTCAGATGATGAAATTATTTCAAATGAAAATGATGTGAGTATATTGTAAAAATTAACTAATTTTTTTAACAATTATTTATTTAAACAATAATAACATGAATACTTTGAGTAAGATAATATTTTTTTTATCCTACACCCGACCTTGGTTTTTCAACCATCAGTCTCTTTCGGGCAACCCAATACAATCTTGATGTGAATGAAAAGTCATCTTCCGCTGAATTTCTAACTGTGACGTCCGAAAGTTCAGGGCAAGTGTAAAGGTGGTCTCCAGTCATGTCTTCCAGTCCACAAAAAGGGCAGATTGGAGAGTCCTTCAAACCCAAACGGTGAAGGTGTTTTTGCAGATAATCATGCCCAGTTTTAAGGCGAAAATTAGCCACTCCCACAGCTCTGTGGAGGCTGTACGGAAGAGGCTTTGTTGGTAAGGAAGCCCATGCTTTCCCCTTTGTGCACATCTTTTAAACATTTCTACGATAGGAGGCTATATTTGACTTAATAAGCCTTTTAACAGTATGGTACTCCAAGGCTGGAGAAGGCTGTTGTAGATCTGAGCCTGCCTTTGCCAATTTGTCAGCTGCGTCATTTCCGGCGATACCACAGTCACAGATAATATATATATCATATTGAGAAGTTATGTTTGAGGGAAATTTGTTGCATTTTATTGAAATTAAATGTCTAATTTTGTACTCTATTTGCAAATTGACTAATTAATCTTATGTATAGAATAAAAACAGAATCATGAATAAATATTTCAAAATAAGAATTTTTCAAAAGTATTAAAAGTCTTGTATCTACAATCAAGTTTAAATCTAGAAATCTTTTGTAATTCACATGGTTATAATTAACAAATATATCAAATTGCACTTACCTGCATGAATAATATGACGACTATGATTAAATTTCACTTTAAATGTTGTTGCAATTCATAACATTGAAAGGCTAATTTTATTTAAAAAAGAACAGGATTAATTTTTTTCTAACAGCCAATCAAATCTGAAAAGAGTATGAAATTTTTTAATCCTTCCCTCTTTTATCAATATTCTAAATTTTAAAATCAGTTTAACTTGTGTATTTCAAATATTTACTACTGAACAGGGATTTCCAAACTATCGATTGCAAGCAGTTAATAATTTTTGAAGGCATTTTCAGTAGATCATGTCAAAGTTCTAGTTATGTAATCTAATTATCCCTTGTGCTGCTTGTTAAGATGAGAGTACCTACTTGTTTTTCTGGACTTTGTCTGCCTCATCATTATGTATCCATGAGGTTGAGCACATTATGGTTTTCATGTGTATATTAGACATTTGCTAATTATGAATAATTTAAATTAATGATTAATACTGTGCTGAGTCTTTTCTGATAACAGTATACTCAAACAAGAACAACAAAAAAAAATTCACTTTTATTCAAAATGAAAATTTAATTGCTATTTTACTCAAATAAAGGTCAAGTTTATGTTTCTATTTGATGTATTTGTATGAATTAGGAAGAAAGGGAATGTCAAGCATCACTTCAGAATTGTTCATGCTGGTATTAAAAAAATTCGATCTAAATCCAGCCCTGAGGAAAGAAAAGTTAAAGTTGCCAAAATCTGAACTTAATGCTCGGTAATCAAGTTTTTTAAAACTATTAAACAAGGGAGGGAGGAAAATGGCATTTGAGCATGGCATTCAGAATTTCAAGTACTATTTCTCAGAATACAAAACAATAAAAAGACTGAAATAGTCAGAACATTTTTGGAACCATACATTTGATGTAGGAGAAACATTTGATATCTTCAAAAGTACATTTTTATTCCTTCACATGAATAAGTAGATTAGAAAGTGTAAAAAGGTTTTCTGTGAAAAAAAATCTTTTGGTGCTAGATGGGGATTTTTTAATAGATAGAAATTGTTCATGAAGTGCATAGCTCTTAAAAATGTTTCTTTTGGATTTTTAATGGAATAATTGAAAATTTTACCAGCAGTATCATATGATATCAATAAATCTCTTACAATAAGGTATTTGTTTTTGTTGAACTGCCTTTCAAGCAACTTTTGAATTTAGGAAGCTTAATTTATTAGAACCATTGACTTTTTTATAAATGCTTTTATGTGTGAAAGATCATTTACTATATGAGTTTATATGAGTTATATATATATATATATATATATATATATATATATATATATATATATATATATATATATATATATTACTTGAAAGAAAAACTTAGGAAATATAGTTAAGAATAAGTATAATGTGTTAAAAAAATCAGTATCCGAACAAGAAAAGGAATATTTTTAATCAATCTAGAAAAATATCTAAAAATTATTTTTGATCAGTAAGAAAATAATTAAACAATAAGAAAAGAATAACTTTTAAATTTATACGTAGGCATTTTACTACATTTTAATGATCTTATTATGAATACATAATTAGCTCTTCTTAATTTTTAGATTTTCATTAATATTTTTTGAAACTATTTAAGTTTAAATTCTTTTTTTATCCTTTAGAATTTAAAAAAAATATGATCAAAATTAATTCAATAAGTGAAATACATATTTAAAATATAGCTTTTCAAGACATAAAAAATATTCCTTTTATGTTTACTTTTCATGTTTTAAATAATAATTTATAATATCTTAAATTAATAGTTAATGAAATCTTAGATTACTATTTTGTATTTATAAAAACTTGTGTTATTAAAATATATATACTTATTTATGTAGTTCAAATCCCTATTAAAAAGAAAGATGTGTATCATATTGAAATTTATTATTATTGTGTCATTTTTTATTCATGTACAGGATTTCAATATAGTTAATCTTGTTAGCATAATGTTAACATTAATTATCTGTTAATGTGTAGCATAGCCCCACGAAGTCTGTCATGTCACCTTCAAATCTGTCATTTAAACCTGACATGTTTACTTTGGAATTAAATCCTGATCCATTCAATTTCATAAATACATGGATTCGGAAACCACTTGGTAAGAAAAGTTTTTAAAATTGATATTAGAATCATGTAAGTTTTCTTTAAATTAATTTTATAAAAATATCATCTTTTGTTCATATGCAACATTACATGAAAGTTTATTACTTTATATTTGAGTAAATATTGTGTAATAATTATTTCTCTTATTAAAAATCGAGAATTCTTTATCTAATGAAACTTTTGTTTAAAATAAAATGAATCATAATTTTTCTCTAAGCCATTAATTTTAATTTTTCTGTTAAAATAGCAGTTAAGTTATACTTTTATTAAGTGATTTTTCCATGGACTCAAAATTAAAATTTATTGTCATTCATTGTGTGAAGGAAATTCAATTTATTATTCTATATATTTACTTTACTTATCGTAATATATCTATGAAGACAGTTAAATTTTTAATTATTAAATTATTATTTTATTATTAAATTGTTTGTATACTAGAATAAAAGGAACTATTTTAGAAAGAAATTAAAGAATGTATTTTAAAAAATTGATGTACCTTTGATATCAGCTATATATTTGTAATTGAATATTTAGCAAATTTTGTATGATAACATGTCAATCAATTTGTTTCATTGTTATAAAACATCTGTGACTTTTATGAGATTAATTTAGAAAATGATTTGAATAAAATATGTATATTTCATTTTCAATTGATACATTTTCTGCTAATTTTCTTAAGTTTAAGATGCATACATTGATCAACTCTGACCAAACTCTTTATACCATTATGTTAATACATACATTTATATCATTAAATTAAAATATGATGAGAATAAAATCATCTCAGGTAGGTTTTATTATTTTTTATTGTATTTTTAAATTTTTCAAGGATTACTTTTTTGAAGAATTGTTTACAGAAATCTTCTGAACATCACAGTAGTGCTTTTTCTAAGTTGCATTACCTCAATACTTTTTCATTAATCTATGATAAAAGATAGTAAAATGTTTTTTATAGCTTTTATTAATTTATTTTTTCAATTTTCTAATAAAATCTTTAAATATATTTACTAGGAAAATGTAAATTCTATGATATTTTTTCTGCATGCACCATCTATATATATTTTTTACAATATTTACACGAATGATTAATTAAAAGAATAAAATAAATTATTGCTATATTTGCTTAATCCTAGTATTGAAATTGTTAAAAAAATAATTAAATTAATTTTTAAAAAATGTTTAAAAATTTTCCAACTTAGAAATGGTATCTCTATATTAAAGATATTTTATTTCTGAACTAAATATTACTCTTAATTAGTTATGTATATAGTTTTCAAGAACTAATACTTGCATCTTTTAAATATATTAATTGCAGGCAGATTCAGAAGTAGATTATTGATTACTGTTTTTTAAAAATTAATATTTTAAGTTTGTATATATTATTAATATATTTGTAATATTTTTATGTTGCTCTGTGAAGTTATTTTAAATATAATATATATGAAGAAAATCATAATTTTCAAAGTTTGTTTTTATCTGTTAATAGGGTAAAATTGTTTTAGTAATTAAATATTGTATTATTGCCACAGTTATTCCTGCATTTGAAGAAAAGCAGAATGTTAAATCAAATTTACAGCCAACTTCAGAATCTTCCCATTCCTCTAAAGAAATAAAATACTCTGTTACCAGTCCACTTTTTTCTCAAAGCAAGAATTCTGATGAATATTCAACTCAAAGTAATAATCAAATAGTATCTAGCCATACAGTTTATAGTACAGAAGTATCAGAAAATAATGAGGTTTCTCATAATTTAAATGATAGTTTATCTACTAAAAGTAAAAACAAAATAGTAACTAGCCCAAGTGCATCTCCTCAAAGTAGTACTTCATCAAAAAATTCTAATTCACTTATTTCTGGCACATTACATTCAGAAAGTAGCTTTGAAGAAAATATGCAAAAATCTAATTCAGAAGAAGACAAAATTAGTACTAAAGGTTTATCTCATTCTGAATCTCCTATATCAGAAGTTATTAGTGTTATTGAGTATTCTGCTGAAGAAAAAGATGAAAAACGCTTTTCTCCTGCTTTAATTACAAATAATGAATCAACACCAACCTCTGTGAAAGTGGAAATGAAAAACGATGAAATTTCAACGAACAGTAATATTCCTGATAATTCTCAGTTTAATATTGACTTGGTTACTAGATCCATATCTACTAATTCTCATGATTCAGAAACTGAGAATGGAGCTGCTCAATTTCCAGATAAAGTTGAAAGTAATATATCTTCAATTAAAAAATCATCAAATTCTGTCTCTAAAGATAGTACTCATAAAGGTAGTGAAGATGGGAATGTTTCATCTGATTTAATCAAATCTGAAGTTAATTTTTCTGAGGAAATAACAAAAGTTTCAAAGAAATCTTCCTCTTCTGGCAGTGTTGAAGAATCAGTTCCCGAAGAACAAGAATATTCTTCTTTTATTCCCACTGAAACTTCTCAAAGTGAAATTGAGTCAGAAAGGTAATATTAATTTTATTTGAAATTTTTTTTTGTGAAAATTTTGTCTCTTTTTTTTGTGAATTTAATTTAAAATTATTCAGAATATAAAAGTATCAAGTTTATTAAGAAAAGAAAGGAAGAAATTGTTCGACAAATCATGTTAAAGAAACACTGATGAAGATTAAATAATATATGATTTTTAATCAGTTATTTTTCAGTATACAATAGCAGTGAATTTTCCATATACAGATTTTCTTATGAAGAGTATAATTATTCCCTTCTCTTTTTCCTCTACATTTCAATTAATGTCTAAGTTAATTGATTAATCTTTTGTGCAGTTTCATTTTATTTGTGTGATCGATTCTTGATTGAAACTTTTAAGGAAATATAAATTCCAAATTTATTTTTTCTTATTGTGTTGTTAAACGTAAAATAATTCACTGTTATTACTATGTCTTTGTAACTAAGCATGATATTTCTATTTTCATTAGTATTTGAAATATATATATATTTTGTATATATTTTATTTATTTTGAAGTTTTCTAGTATGATTTTATAATATAATGTTCTCTCACATTAATAAAATATGTATAATAATTATAATAATGCATCCTTAATTACAACTAAATTCAGAATACTAAGTAGGCTTATTTTATAGTTTTAAATTAACTTTAAAATTCACAAAAAATTGTTTGATGTATACTGTGAATTTTTTTATTTATGTTAGCTTTATTTATTGTGACTGATTTTATTCCTAAAATTTTTAATCCATATTAAGTTATTGTTAACTTATCTACAGGTGTAATCCAAGTGGAAATATGCAATAGCAACATTTTACAGAACATCCAAAATGATAGCTGTTAAATTATTAACTTAATATACATTTAGTGGACATTGTTTCTAAATTAATTTTCATTCCTAATGTGCTACTTTACTATCAATAAATATAAATAAAATGCATTTAGTATCATTTAATGTTTAACTTTAATAATTTGTTTATTTTTGACAATTTTATTATATTAACACTGATTTTCAAAAATTAAAGAAAAATATAAGAATAATAATTATTCTTTAACAATTATATATAGAATTAAGTAATATTTATTCACAGTATACAAAGCAAGATATGAAGTAGGATGAGAAGAAATTGCCTTAAAATTATGGAGTTATTGTACTTAACATATGTATAAAATGAGCAAATTGAGTATACTAATTTGGTGTAAGCAAATTAGTATATCCATTTTATTGTGGAATGTGATCCCTCCTAAAAGCAATAGGGCACATATAATGATGAGTGATGTTGAAAATTATGTGTCTATGTATTTGGATCTAAGTAAAAGCTATAGCTCTTCCATAGTGGTTGTAAGCATAGTTAGAGTTCTCTGAGGAAGACTGAGAGCAACTATATCTTCCTTGAAGCATTCCCTAATATGATACATAAGATTGAGGTTCAGTGATCAAACTGGCCACTCCATGAGCTGAATTATTTCCTGTTCAAAATGACTGTTCACTACATGAACCCTTTGCTTATGTTGTTGGCCCTTGTTGCAGGAAATCATTTATTGTCTTAGGATTAGGGCTCACATAAACATCAAGGATGTTGTCTTTAGTTAAGAGCATTTATACTTCTTCTTGGAAAGACCTGGATGTCTGTATGCTCTATTTATCAAAGAAGTATCATCCTAAACACAGGCATTGGTTAATCTGCATGAATTTTGTTTATGAATAAGAGATTAATCATATCTGTTTCTTGGTTCTCTCAGAATCAAAGGGTTCCAATTATCCCATTGCATACTAAACTGAGATTCATCCATATAAAGAACAGCTCTACACTGATCAGCTACCCAGCATTTCCACCTAAAACGATGTGTCCTTTATGTAATATGAAAGAGCTTGATCCATATAGCTGTTCGTTTCATGTACAGAAGACCTTCATGAAGATTCTTCCACAGTTGATTAAAAAATTTCCATTGCTTTCAACAAAAAAAGATCTAATTTCAGACAAAATTGTGATCCTTATCTTTTGGTCATATAATGACATACATTGATCACCAATGCGCATTGTAGTTGTCATTGACTGAATTTTCTGGCTGCCAAATTCATGGCTAAGGATTGTTACCAAAGTCCATGATTTACAGAAGGTCTCACAGGTTGTCATTTAGCTGCTTCTATCTGACTTTATCCTGCCTTTAGTCTTATTAGTTCTTCATTACAGTTCTAGGGCCAAATGATGCCTGAAAGTCATTGCTATAAATTGGCTATCACAGATATCTTATTTCAGTCAGATGGCAAATTTTCTACACTTGTTCTCATATATGCTGTTTTATGTTTTTCACCAATAACATTCTGATTGCAATATCAATATTTTGCATATTGCAATTTTCTTTAGTACCTATTATTTATATAAACACTACATTCAAATTTTATACTGATTAGCATATTATTGATGGATTTATCACTTCCTGAAATAGCAAACTAGTGTATTTGGAAAAAATTATATATGGATTATGTGTAAATTTTAGCTGTTATAATTATTTTACAATTAATATTTTTATTTTAATCTTTTTAAATCAACATAGTTCCAAGTGAAAACTTCTTTTATAACTGCAAATGAATGATTACTAAGTTTATTTAGATAACAAAAATTAATATAATTTTGTTTGCAATATAGCAAACATATTTCAAGGAATTTATTCTTGATTATAACCATTACCATCTATTTAGTGAGCTATTGATTATAGATAGATACTTTATATTTAACTTTTCATTATGATTCTAGTATCAGCCTGAAATCATTTTTTTAAAGAAACTTCATTTATTTGTATTTTTTATAGTTAACATTATTTATTATATATAAACTCACTGTATGTAAAAAAAATTTTCATTCAAAATTTTCAAAATTTATTATGATGTACAACATATGAATACAAAACATAGCTTATTTTTAAGTGAATACAAAAATATCTTCTAAAGTATTTGAATCTGTTCAATGTTGGATTATGTGTGATTTCTTTTTCCTTACAATAATATGTAAATTCCTTCTTACAGAAGTTCTGTTGAAAAAGTTCTCACACCAACAGAAAATCAAATGGTTAGTTCTTTGTTATTATTTTCGAAAAAAAAAAAAAGTTATGAAATAGATTTTACAAATACAATGTATATTATTCACAATTTTATTTGGATTTTATGTTTTTAATTTTTTAATAAAATCTTTTTGCAATTTTGATCCAAAATATTTTTATTTTTTGTAAATTACTATTGAATATGTAAGTAAAAAAATTATAATCTGTGGTATTGCATAGTCAGTATATTAAAAAAATTACTTGCTACAAACTTATATTTATACAAACAATTTACAATATGTTATATCATGAAATCTCTCTTAATATCAATGTTTAAATATTAATAGTTATTTATGTATTGAATTCGAAAGGCAGTGAAATTTTATTCTTTTTCTTCTATTATTAAATATTTCTTTTTATTACATAATTTTAATATTGAATTAGAAATTTTTATATTTTATTTAAGCTATGGCATTTTTCCTATTTAAGAAAATATTTATATGTGTTCTTGCTGCTATTACATTTAAATTATATCAAATGTTTCTTAGGAGAATTCTTCAGTTCTTTTGTATGTTGATTCTTAATTTGCTCTCTAAAAGCTGGTTACATTATAGTGTTTTTTTGGTTTTTTTTTGTATTTTTTCAATAAAACCATAAAAATAGATATAAAACATTGATTCTTTCAAATAGTTAGGGGCTTATAACCATTTGAGTGATATCGGATATATTACTGTATATTCTTTTCATGTGAACTTGTAAAATTTCTCCAACTAAATACCATTCAGGCTTGTTAGCTCTTTCATTTCTTTAGGGGAATGATAAACACTGTAATCTTAGGTTTAACTATTTGTGTGTTCGATTCCCACCTTTGGTTTGGATGGTCATCATAGTTTAGAATTTATATTGAATTGTGGGTTCCAATCCATTTATCTTTAGTGTACAGAAAATGACCATACAACAAATCATAAAACCAAATAAAAATTTCAATTCTCTAAATTTCTATTCTATTCTGATTGCTGACATAATCGTAATTGGTTTTCCTTTGTTTCCATACTTTCACTTTTATATTCTTGTTCTTTTTGGTATGGTTTGGGATTTCAACAAAGAAAACTATTATGAAAAGACATTTTTGCCTTGTGTTAAACACAATATTTTTGATAATTATATATAGTATTTTTGATAATTATTTCATATTTTTTAGAAACTACTGAGATACATTTATGTTAAGTCAAATATCATTTGTTGCTTAACTATACTCAAAGATATATTTTTCACTGTGATTGCAAATTATTTTCATAGAATTAATTATGAAAATAATTAAATTTTTTAAAGAGAACATATGTAATTAAATCATGGATGACATATTTAGCTTCATTTATTTTTTATTACAGTATATTTTGTATAAAATTAATGTTATGTCAAATATTGCAATAAATTTAAAAAAAACTATATGAATTTATGCTGTGTTACTTGAAGTTTAATTTATGTATGAGTTTAGTGCATGGATTTATTTTTCATAGTATAAAAAATTTAATACTGTTTTACTAATTTTTAATTATTTATTAACTATTGCACTTTTTATTGCAGAAAAATGTGTCTGGTTCATCATCTACATCCCCTAATAGTGTTACAATAGATTTTACTCAACCAGTTCGATTTACTTTGTCGAATAACTTTACAACATCCTTAAAAGTAAATTTAATATTATATCTTAATATGGCGATATTTTGAATTTAAAAATATTGCTTACTTTTAAACCTAATTCAATTTGAGTTTTTTTAAATTTATTTATTTATTTATTATTATTAATGTCATACTTGTTAGCATTTTCACATTTTGTTTTATCAAATTTCTATCTGAGGAGCAGAAAAAAAAATTTCTTTCATTTTATAACTTTACAATGTTTTGCTGTTATTACAATTATAAACAAGAAATTAAACAAATTATTTTAAAATGCATTAATTATTTTTGCCTAAATATTTCAATTTTATTTTAATTATTTTTTTCGTGACTGAGATTTTTGAATTTTTCATAAAATTAATGAATCTTTCTTTTATGTTAGTAATCAAATAACTGAACAATATTTACTTTAAAGCTTTAAAATTTGTTATTATTGTTGTAAAACTTCTTATTAGAGATTTTTTTTATATATTCAAACATATTTGGTAATCAAGTACTTGTACTTTCTTTCAATAAGTTAAATATTAATATGTAAATGCAATAAATATTTTTGTCTTTATTTACTTTTTTTTGTTTCTTATAAAAAATGCTACTTCTTATCTGTTTCACTTGAGTATTTAATTTTTTTAATTAATAGATATAATGTATAGATATATGATATTAATAGATATCTTGAATTCAGTTAAGAAACTTTTCTCTTTTTTTAATTATATCAATTAATAGGCTTATTTAGATGGGAATTTATTACTACAGTGATTTTTTTATTACCTTTATAAATACAAATGTTTCATAAAAGTTTGTCACATGTTTAGATAATGCTTCCAATAATTCTTTTTGATATTTTTATAAATTATTATTATTATTATTATTATTATTATTATTGTTGTTGTTGTTGTTGAATGTAATCCTTTGCATCTAATCTCAAAATATATTTACTTTATTCTACTCTAATAATTTTGTAATAGTATGTAACAAATGTAACATATAATAATTTGTCATACCCTTGAAGAATTCTTTTTGATATTTATTACGAATTTTTTTTTTCTGTTGTATATAATCCTTTGCTGCTCATCTCAATATATATTTGCATTATTATTTTCTAATAATTTATCTTCAAAAAATCAGAAAGTCTTTTTCACAAAATTTTACTAATAATTGATTTTTAATATTTTTTATTCCACTTTGAAACATTCAGCAAACTAAAAATTCTTATCTATTGATTACAAAATACCTGTTAAATATGTGCTTTTGATCTTCATTATAGTTGGGGAAAAACATACAATCAGTAAAATTCTAGATATAAGAGAAAAATATAATTATTTTATTATAAATTAATAGTTAATCTCTGAGTTTAGGATTCTGCCGACTGATGGCTGAGTGGTTAGCGTTCCTGACTTCTGAGCTGTGTGACCCAGGTTTGAATCCCAGTTTGGGCATGGATGTTACTTTCTCATTGTGTTTCTCTGTCCTTTCTTCTGAGATAATGCATGAATGTAGCCCACCCAATAAACAGGTTTGTGGTGGTATAGTGCGAGTAATGCTACTCACCTCCATGATTGGTGCCGGTTGAGTAACGACAAATGAGTAGCACTTTCCGACCTTGTTGTGCCAAAGGATTAGACACCCAGTGCCTGTCGTTGTAAAAAAAAAAAAAAAAAGAGTTCAGGATTCTTTTTTTGATACAAAAGATTTTATTGGATTTCTGTGAAAAAATAATGCTGTATAAATAATTTAAAAATATATTTAAATGAAATAATTTTGTACTCTCTAAATAATTTAATTTTTAAGTCTTAACATAAATGTATTATCAAAATTAAAAATTAAAATTTACTTTAAAAAAAAGTAATTTCCTTTATTATTTTAAGTTAATAATTTTAATTCTATCTATTAAAGCATAAATACATCTATAAAAGAAATAAGTACAATGGAAGGTCACACTTTTTATGTACACAAATCTTATTGATTTAAACTGATAAACTGAATTGTATTATTACCATTTCAGCAGCTTATGAGTTCAATTTCTTCTCAGAGAATTGTATTTGTAATGGTTCACAAAATCTTCTCAAGTAATGATCAAGCAAAAAGAAAGTAATGATTATGCAGAAAACAAATTAAATCAGACTATTATTAAAGGAGACTGAAATATGTATGAAATACAACATTTAATATTTTCCACTATAGCATATTTATATTCTGGTCTTCAATTTAGCAGCTCATGAATTCAATTCGTTTTGAATATAAGTGTTTGCAGTCATTTAGAATTCACAATTAATTATAAAAGTCCCTTGTATGCAATAAATCTTCATACTCATAAAGTAACCACAAAGTGATAAACCCAAATCAAACCCCCATTATAGTATAATATAATTTGAGTAAAATCTTAAAAATAATTAAGAAAAAAATCAAATGAACATAATAAACTTTTTAAAATTAAAAACACCTAACATCTTTCTCTGCTTTTATTATTGTAAATAAAATACGTTTTTAATTATTTTTTATTTATTTTTGACTTTTTTGCACAAACATACAAATAAACAAAAGGTAGTTCCTTCTGATAAAATTTAATTTGAAATGTGCCATAAATAAAATGCAAACTCATTTTTATTTTTTCAACTATTGCATATTTTAAACTAGTATACAACTCTTACATCAATATGAATTCTTCTTGCAACATTTAAATGTAAATTATTTATTATTCATTTTATTCATCTTTTTCATATGTAGGTTCAAAAACGACCTCACCTTCATGAAGAGCCTTATTTTCCTTCTCATGTCGTCACCAGGGTTGCTGCAGAAGCTGCAGCAGCAGCAGTTGTTGCTGTTGTTGAATCACAGAAAGCTTTGCTTGGCAAAGTAAGTCTTATCTGTTTATTATACAAAAAGTATTTTACATTGTTTCCTTTTCATGTCTAATTAATAATATTTTGAAAGAAGTGTGTTAAATGGCTTAAGGAGAAAATCATAGTTAAATAATTAGAAAAATTTCTAGTTATTTTATAAAGCAATTTTATATATATATATATATATATATATATATATATATATATATATATATATATTATAATCAATTGTTGATTATTATCATGGTATTTAGATACTTTTTTTTATCAAAGAGTATAGATAATAGTAAGCTACTTGCAGCAGAGAAATATGATTCCACTCAAAGTTTAAGCTCTTCTTCCAATGAAAAATCTCCTGACAGTTCTTCAAGCATAAAATCAGCAATATCAAATGCACCTTCTGAGGAAACAATTGTAGATGAAACAAATGAAGACATGAGCCATGTTACCACTGTTAAAGAAATAGAAAATGCTGGGAAAAAATATAATTCTGTTTCACCAGACAATTCTTTATCTAATAAAACTTCTGCTTCAGATATATCTGAAGATATACCAGCTGAAAAAAGTGAGTTTTTTAAATAATTGTTACATTTTTCTTAATTTATTTAATATATGATTCTTTAATAAATAAATTATGGTATTAAAGTTAATAAAGAAATCGTGCTGCTCATTCCAAACTCTGAATGTTTATTGTGTTTTATTTAATTTTTATCTGAATTATGCAGAAGTATTGATTATAATAAAAATCAAATGTTAATCAAAAGTTAGTTTTTTAAATATTTAAGTATATATTTTTAGCACTTACACAGCAGATATTTACACATTTTGAAAACAACTTTAAGGATAATACCAAACATTTAAAGTTACTAATAATTTTATCATTTACTTTACTAATAATTTTCTAATACATATAAATAAAAACTTTTATTTGGATTTCGATATTACATTTTCATTTTTGAGACAATAGTTACTAATGTAATTCTGTTTCATTACATTTCCTTAATTCTCCACAATCCAATGAAAAATTAGGATAAGCTTTTCCATCTGTGTTTTCCTCAATACTTAGGATTGTGTTAATGTATTGCTATATGTTTAGCAATGTTTGGGATATTAGCAAGTCGTGTGAACTTTTCCAGCTTTATCTCTTTAAAAAAAAAACAGTAGTATACTTGGAGGTATTTTTGCATAAACTTCCCTTTGTGTAAAAAAAATTGTGTAAACTTTTTTTGATAATTTTTAAATATAGAAATCAGAACAAATTTATTAATATATAGAATTAGGTTTTGCACTTCTTCAACCTGTATTGAATTTTTTACAATAAAAATACCAGCATTTCTTTAATTATTTTCTTTTGCTCTTTGTAAAGCAAACTTTGGATGTTGTAGGTTTTTCTGCATATGAATTGTTTTTTTTTTAAAATTTAATTATTTTTATTGTAATCATTTGAATATATCCATGCCTTATAAATTCTAATTATTATTTTCATCTAATTAATAAGTTCAACATGATTATTATTTTCATCATGAAACAATCTGTTTATTTTACCATCAGTAGTTTGTCTATACATGAACACATTTTGTTTAAATTTAGGTAGAATCAAAATTATTTTCTCACAGAAAAAATGTAAAAATTGTGCTTTAATTTTCTTTAAGGATTTTGAACTTATAATGTAATAGACTAGAGATGATACACTTTTTACAATAAGTGTTCCAATTAAGTTATGATTTATTATATTCAGTGCCAGTGTAAACCTAATATTTCTTTTTTAAAAATCATGTTTCCATTTCAGTTTTAAAGTAAGATAAGATAAAGGATCTTAAAGCTACACCTAAGTAAAACTTAAAAGTAATTAATGCCTGAAATTTTAAATTTTTATTGTATGAAAGATTAGATGTACCTATATAATTCAAAATATATTATTAATTACTTTTTTTACTAAAAAAATATTGCTCTTTTTAAAATGCTTCATACAATGTACTTTTACCTTTAAAAATGCATTCATTTAATATTATTTAATGTGGCACCTATTGCTGAACTTTATTAGTCAAGTCATTAATATTTTGATCATAGCTTGTTTTTAATAAAACTTAAAATTAAATTGAAACCAAGGTGTTTTCTTACTGACAATTTTATAGAGTTCAACAGAAACACCTGCTCATAAGCATGTGGGGATTCATAAAATGTAAGCAGTCCTTAGCAATTTTTTTTATTACCAAAAACTTTAGGGATACATTATCCCCCACTTTTTTTACAGATTAAGTTATTTATTGATTTGAATTTTATCAATTCCAATAACTCAAAAAAATCTGAATTTAAGGTCTTTCATTTTTGCAAAAGGAATCGTTAAAATAAACTACAATGTTTTCCCCAAATTTAAAAATTTAATAAATCATTCTGTTACAATTTCCTTTGAATTTTCTAAGAATAAAAATAAAAAAATCTCAAAAATAAATCTAAATAATATTTAAATTTATTTACCATATTCTTGAAAAACACTGTGCCAGCAAAAAAATTGATGAAATGAAAGAAAATATTTAAACTCTTTTGCTTCAATTTCTACAGAGAGAATGTCACGTTTGCACTCTTAAAATCATATGTTCTCAAATACTCTATTTGCAGTTTGTCATTTCCTATTTAATTTCTTATTTATGTCATTATATGTTGTTGTAAAGTCTTTAACTAAATAGTAATCAGTTTGAGTCCTTGAAATTCTTGTTACTTCTTTATAATAAAAAAATAAAATTTCATACAAAAACTTGATGAATATATAAAAAAACTTATGTGCAATTTAACAAATGAATGTTATTAAGATTCAGCTTTTGAAATGTTTAAGAATTGACAACAATCTACAGCACATGCATGAAGTTCATAATTTTAGTTATTGGGCAAAATATTTTGAAATGTCTTTATATTAGTTTTACTCTTAGAACTTGTTGGTGTAAAATTAGGGAAATTATTTTATGAAATGTTGTATGTTCATCTATCATATTTAAGACACCAACATTTTTATAGATAGATTTTTCTGTTAATTAAATAAATTTTTTCTACAAGTTTGGTTTTATACTCCTTTGCCACTGTTTCAATGATTCAATGGCCACTGTTTGCTAATTCAACAATGTTTTGTAATTTAAAATCAAATTAAAACATAGCTTGGCTTGTGCAGTCACATCAATATTTTCATTTAGACATTCATTAGGCTGAAAACATCTTGATATTATTGTAATCATTCTTATTTGTTTTGAAATATATTTACGTATTTTTATTTTTCTATTCATGGTATTCTTGCTGGCAGACAAATTTCTAAATTTAGTGATTATCTTAACTAGTTAATAAAATAAAAATAATTTCTGAATTGTACTTATTGTTTCTTGTTTGTTGGGAAAAATTTCTAAATAATTTGTCAGGTGTAAGTGTAAAACTTTTCTTCAAATACAGTCTGAAACAAATAATTGTTTGAAAATTATTAAGCAGTTTCCAGTGCTATGCATAGAGATACTAAAACTGAAAAAATTGGAGTATTACTGAAAATTATATCTTATTTATCATATAATTATATAATAATTAACAAAATAAATTTATAATTTTCAGTATACTTCAACTTAAGTATAAGTATTGGAGATTAAGAGAGAATTAATTTTATATATATTAGAGATACACACGTAATTAATTGTAGCTCGCTTAAATTGGAGTATATGAAAATTATATATTACTAATAATTATAAATCCATTTCTGTATATAGAGACATAGAAATTTGCTTAAATTGGAGCATTCTTCAAATGAAAAGAAGATACAAAAAGTTTGTTTTGTGCATTGTTGTCCTTTTTGGGCAAAGAATTTTTTTGCCATTTTGATGATGCAATCTCTTTTATAATTGGCCTCAAAATTATTCTTTGCATCATTTTTGACATCAAACAATAATCTTAAAGTACAAGCAAAATAGAGCTTCATTTTTTTTTTCTATTACTTCATATTTTGTTGTCCATTGTTCAGAAAAATCTGGCTAATGTCTTAGCCAAATTTTTTGTTCTTTTGGAAGTATATTTAGTGTGTTCATGTTTAGAACCACAAGGTAGAAAGGAAGAAAATTTACAATTTTAATATACACTATACTTTAAGAAACTTCTCTCACAAATTAATGTTCTTTAACTTAAATGGACCCAAAATCTGCCTATATCTCAGAACAATGGTACTCAATTGCATTTGAAAGGGGTTATTTTCCAATGATTGCTTGCATAGGTACAAAAGTAATAAAAAGTTAACAAATGTTATCTCTTTTGGAAAATTCTAGACATGATACACCCTTTTTCAGTATACAGAATATAATGCAATTTATATTAATGTAAACAGATTATAATACAATATATAGAATAAAAGTATTCTTCGTTGCATCATTTATTTGTGAATACCTATCTCAAAAATGGATCAAGATAATAAAAAAAATGACTTTTCAAAACTGTAGAACATTATGGATTTATTATGTAAAAACATATTGGGGCTGTTAATGCAAAAAATAAAACTGTCAAAATATGCATTTGTTTTCTCGTGATTTTATATACTATTAAAAAAAATATCTGAGAAAGCTAAAACAATTATAATAATAATCTTTTATTTGTGATGTTCAAACCTCTTATTGTATGCTGCAGTGCAGACTTGGATCCTTGTTTGAATGTCACGTTGCACATGTTGGAATATAGATGTGTTATATTTTTGGCAAGTTTGCATAATGCATCCTTCAATATTTCATTGTTTATGCAGGGGTTACATATTCATGTTGTTTTAGATATCTCTACAGGAAAATGTTTAGTACATTTAGATCAAATATGGAGGCAAATCTACAACATTACCATACACAATTATTTGGTTCTTAAATTCCTTGATGAGATACTGCTTCACTGGAGATGTCTTATGAGCAGTTGTGCCATCATGTTGAAACTACAGGTTAAGATTTAAATGACAAGTTCTCCATAAAATATTATGTTCTGTAGTAATTTTAAACATTGTATACCTGTTAACATGCCATTATACAAAATTAGCTTAGTAATCTTTTTATTGTAAATTCCACACCAAGTATTAATAGTAAGCTGCATATAATTGTGAATGTCTGTAAGACATCCAGGATTTGTGATCAGTAATGAGTACTTTTCCATGTGCCTGCTATTCTATGAAAAGCATGCTTTATCTATCCACACTATGTATGCCCAAAATGTTGCTGAACTTATTCATTAGGAATTTGCATCATGCATGTTGTTGCTCTGCATCAACCAAGTAAAACCTGTTGAGCCATTGGTACAAATGAGTGGCTAATTCACTTAGGATTTTCCAAACTTGAATTTTAGAGAGGCCACAATGTTGATTGCATTTTCTTGTTAATAAGGTACTAGCATATGCCCTTGCATTAAAAATATGCAAAGGCATATGATAATAACTTATGCAGTTGAATTTGCTGTTCAAACATAGTCTGCCTTTTTTAAACATTTTACAACAGTTAGGATGGTTTGCTGAGAAGGATGCAGGTTTGTAGGGAAATATTACTGGTGATATCTTGCTGCTGATTGTGGATTCCATTTACTTTCACCATACAGTAAAGCCTTCTCACAATAATCATTTTTAGAAAATTGCTTCAAGACAATGAGCATCAACATATTACAAGCCCACTGTGTTTTTGTAGCTGTCTCAGGTAAACAGTCATGACAGTTCTCAAGTATTTACATACTACAAGAAATTTTAACAACATTCACAAGTTGAGTTGATGTGACAATATTTTACATAATTTTTATATTATCAACTCTGTTTATAAACACAATCAGCCCAAGAATGCAACCTTCAAGGTTTGAACCTTATTGCTTTCATTGGGAATCATAAGTGGTACTGCTTTGCCAATTAGCAATATTGGGTTTTGTCTAAAAGATAATCATTTTTCTTATGGTTCAAGTCTCCTGACGTGATGGTGTAGGAAATATTGAAAAAACAAAAGTGCATTGTAACTCTTCTATTCTTTGCATTAGTATCCAAATTATGTCTTTTCATATTAAATAAAGGTTTCTTTTCAACTTTAGAAATTACTTTTCTCTGCTTCTCTATCCATTTTCAAAATATGAATGCTAACTACACAATTTCCAAACAAAACAAACTGTATTTAAGAACTGCTTTTATGGATAACAGTAGCTGTTTCAAAATTTAGAAGGTGATAAAAAACTTTATTGAATTTGCTGTTCAAACATAGTCTGCCTTTTTTAAACATTTTACAACAGTTAGGATGGTTTGGTGAGAAGGATGCAGGTTTGTAGGGAAATATTACTGGTGATATCTTGCTGCTGATTGTGGATTCCATTTACTTTCACCATACAGTAAAGCCTTCTCACAATAGTCATTTTTAGAAAATTGATTCAAGACAATGAGCATCAACATATTACAAGCCCACTGTGTTTTTGTAGCTGTCTCAGGTAAACAGTCATGACAGTTCTCAAGTATTTACATACTACAAGAAATTTTAACACCATTCACAAGTTGAGTTGATGTGACAATATTTTACATAATTTTTATATTATCAACTCTGTTTATAAACACAATCAGCCCAAGAATGCAACCTTCAAGGTTTGAACCTTATTGCTTTCATTGGGAATCATAAGTGGTACTGCTATGCCAATTAGCAATATTGGGTTTTGTCTAAAAGATAATCATTTTTCTTTTGGTTCAAGTCTTCTGACGTGGTGGTGTAGGAAATATTGAAAAAACAAAAGTGCATTGTAACTCTTCTATTCTTTGCATTAGTATCCAAATTATTCTTTTCATATTAAATAAAGGTTTCTTTACAACTCTGGAAATTACTTTTCTCTGCTTCTCTATCCATTTTCAAAATATGAATGCTAACTCCACAATTTCCAAACAAGTGGTTTTATTCAGTTGTGCATGTCTGCTTTACTGTATTTAAGAACTGCTTTTATGGATAACAGTAGCTGTTTCAAAATTTAGAAGGTGATAAAAAAACTTTAGTGGTCATACTGTATATATGTATATATATGTATATATTATATCTATATGAATGATTTCATATTAATTTTTTATAGATATCGTGGAAATCAGCACAAAATCTCGTAATTCTAAGATATCAGGGAATTTCACCTCTCCATCACCTGCTAGTCTCTCAGAAAATGTAGGTATTTCATTTAATACTAATTTGCAGTTACAATTAATCAGATTGAGATTTTTAGCGGGGAAACAGCCATGCTAGATCAATCCATCCAATAAATTAAATAGTAAAATATTTATTATTGCATAGATTTCCTTCCCTGATCTTGTGTTTTAGATTTTTGTATTGGAATGTTTTTAAATCGCTTAGTGTTCATTAAGGATATCTTACAATTTTAAGTTTTGAATGCCTTAAATAAAAATATGTTAAAGGTTAAATATGATATATGTCATTTGAACTAAACTATTTCATTATTACTATATACCAAAGTTTGGACATTCATTTATCCGAACATCCATTTATCTCTCATCAGTTATATCTCTAAGATTAAAAATATTGTGGAGACCTCATTGTTTTTGGCGTGATCTTTTACTTAATAAGGCAATCAAATTCTATCTTGTGTTCATTATGCTTTGTATTTTTAATTTATTAATGAACAAATATTTGTATATGTGCACTTTTTGATTGTCAAGTATAAAATAGTTTATAGTGATGCTTTAAAGTATGGATTTTACAATTATGTATTTAAAATTGAAACTGTGAACAGTTTAAAATATGCATGAAAGATTTAAGATTGTAAATTAGGGTTGAATTTTAAACTTATGTTAAATTTTCTTTAACTCTCTTATCTTTTTAGGATTCAGTTTCTTCATTTACTCTCCTAAGTAGTCCGTCAACAGTATCTAATGCAACTGCAACTGAGTCCATTCATTCAGACGATTCTTTTGCTCAACTTACTTTGGATGTTGTCCGAAGAATGACTCATGAAGAAGAATCTAGGGCTAGGCATCAGCTATCTTTGTTGAGAATGCAAGAAAAAACTTTAATAGAAAAAGCCAGAGATCAGATGACGTTGTTAGAAGTTTTAAAAAAGTAAGTTTAAAGTTTAGGCTATATTTCTTATGCATCTTTCATTTCCAATTAGAAAAAAAATTTAAAAAACTATCATTCTTTAACAAATGTAACAGAATAATTTGAACTAAAAATAAATGGATCCATTTAATTACTCGGTTAGCATTTTCTTTTTTAACTTTCTTTACATTTTTTAAAATTTATATGTAATTAAATTGTAATACTAAATTTTTTGATCAAAATAATCACTTAAAAGGCAATGTCAATTGCATTCCTTTATATTTATATTTGTATAATTATTAGACTAAAATGTATTTAATTATTGTTACTGAATTCTATCATTAATTGCTTTCATTATTTCAATTAGTAATTCATAAATTAAAAATCTGTATTTAAAATTTAACTTGTAATAACTGAAATTTTTTTCTTTAATCAAACAAAATCTATGATATTAAATGTATTTCATTTTTATGAAATAATTAAATTGTTTCTTTTTTGTTATGATATTTTGAATCAATGGACATTTAAAGGATGAGTTATCCTCTGATTAATTAGTGCTGTGACTTTTTGTTTAACAGTTCATATTTTTCTTTCTTATCTTAGACATGATTGTTTGTCATGGCTTGAAATCCACTTTAAACTGTAGATCATAGTTTACTTAATCTTTATCTGATTTAATGCTAATCCCTGTAGAACCATAGTTGCATGTTTGATTTTTGCATGCATATCTTTAGGAATGTATTCAGACACATATATTAGATATGTATTCATGCTTGCTATATGGGAATGTATTCATCCATGTAGTTATATATACTTTAATTTATTTGTTATCCTTATTTGTAGTTATTGGCTAATAGATAATAGTTATAAATACTATTGCGGAATACTTTATTTATTATGTGAAAAATATGATTTTTTTCAGAAAACTGCAAGAAAAGGGTGCAGATAAGAAAAAAATATCAGTCATTAAAAAATCTCAAAAAGATCTTATTTCAAGACTTAGACAAGAGAGAGCTCAGTTAAAATGCATGCAGGAAGCATACAGAAATGTTTGTGAAAAACATCAGTCCATGCTAGCTGATAAAAATAAACTGTTAAATGAACCCAGCTCATTAGCATACCAGATTTTGCATAGTGAGTAGAATGATTTTATTATTAAACTTTTCATTATTATTATATATAGTATTTTTATGCAAATTTTGCTTAGCATGTGTTTTATTTACAAAAAAGTGACTGTATGTGTATGTTTAACATGCTTTTATGCATATTATAATGAACAGATTTTTAGTTCTTGTAAATTATAATTATAATTTATATTTCATGAATTTTGTTATAATATCTTAAAATACATTTTCATTTTCTTAGTTTTATGCAACAATAATTATAAACTAACTTAACAGTGGTAATATTAAGAAAAAATTTAAGAACATTCAATTTTTACAAAATGTAGTTAAAACACAAATACTTCTATGACTATTATATTTCAAAAGAATTTAGAAATTAGAGATAAATTTCTGCAATAAAGTGTTTCTTATCCTGATTTGATGAAATATGTTGTTTTATGACCATTGAAAGTTTTCATTAAACTAAATCAGCTTTAAAATATCTTTAAAACATATAGACCATATTATTAATAGTTATTTGTCTCATTGCTAAATATTTTTTTTGGATCCATCTCTGCAACATTTTCTACTGTCTAATTTTTGAGTTGATTAAGGATAAAAAAAAATGTTAGTTATTAAAACTGAAAATATATTAATCACCTAGTCCATCCATATTAATTAATGTAATGATTTGTGTATGACCTACTGTGTATCTCATGCTGCCATTCTGCAAAAGGGAAATTTTAACACCAAAACAGTAGTATTTGATTTTCTTCTCAGATAGAGAGAGATAAGGTTAGTGGTGCTGCTGGGGCATTGCTATGGTGATATCACATGACCAAACTTGTAATTAACCAACTAGGCAAAAATGACAAATTTTTCCCTCCTCTGTTCTTGTAAAAGGCACATTGCAATGCATATCCCTACCAAACTCCTGTGTAACCATTGACCTTATAAGACTAGACAGGCGCTTCCATTCAAGTTCCACTGTAAGCAAGTAAGCCAAAGTGACGTAATGCCATCTGTCGTAAAAAATCAAGGGTTTTTCTGATTTCAGTCACATGGTGAGAGGCAAGGGACCACAGATGACTGGACTTCTATCATTTTAGATGGATTCACATGATTTTCCAGGGGTTTACTTTCACCTCTGTTTTACCCCCATCAAATTATTATTATAAGCCTGGTTATATTTATAGCCCACTTTAGAAACACTGCTGTATGTCATTCTCTATTTTTATTATTTTATCAAAGTTATTGTAAAATCATTAATACTAACCAACCAAGTTTGATTCCTAAGTTATCTAATACAAAAATAATTGTTGTTACATCCTTTTTTCCCTCTTTAATGGGTAGAAAAGTGATGCATGATTGAAATGTAAGTTCATGTTAATATCATATAATAAAACTATCAGGCGAAGAAATTCTTGGAATAATTTTTGCACTGACATTAAAATGTCAATACACAATCATTATTTTAAATCTGGCAATGTTTATTAGTGCCATTGTTATTAGTGCCATGTTTATTAGTGCGTATATGAAAGGATATCTTAAACGGTACTCTAAATACTCTCAACCTGACAAATGATAAATTTTCAGAATGTATGATATTTCCGTGCTAAATTGATAATTTTTTTTCATATTCTTAATAAATATCTGTAATTCTTACATTTATTCTTTCAATATCTAATGATGAGAACTGCAAATAGGATATTGCTAAAATGATTATAATATGTAACAAAATTAAGTGTGCATAGTCTTTTAATTCTCTAGGAATGGATATTTTTTCTGACTCACATTAAAGTGATTAATTTTTTACCTTAATTCTATACAAAAGTTTAATTGCATAATTTGTGTTGAGCATGTACCTATACTTAGAACTGTATATAAGTAATTTTCACTTTTGAAATTAAATCTTAAGGCCTATAAAAATTACTTTAGTAGTTTCTTTAAAATAAACTAAAGCCATCATCTTCTATTCTGTTTCTAAAAATGTTTCAATATGACCATATGTGTCTAGATAAAAAATCTACTTATTAATTGATCTGTCAATCAATGATTTTTATTAAGGGGAAATAACTACTCAATCTAAAACTGCATTGCCTCTAAGAAGTATGTCACCTATCTTATTGTAATTCATTGTAGATTTTTTTTGAATTTTTACTAGTATCTTACATTATCTTCATTGGCTGACAAATGGTCTGATCATTATCTTCTCATGCAAATCTGGTAATAAAATTCTTACATCATGTTCAGTGCTCACAAATGCATTGAGATTTGGATTGCACAATTTTTATATGCATATTTAAATGGAGTATATAATATGTATTAAAATATTTATTTGTGGGGTAATGGAAAAATTATAAATTTTATCCAGGAAAACCTTTGAGGTGCTGCATGTGCCAAAGTATGAAAGACATACTTTTATAAATATCAATCTGTTGGCATAATTTTTATGTATTTTTTAATAAACCTTGCTATTCAATTTATGTAACAAAATTATAATTTATTTTGGAAACTTACATTTCTGTTCTCTAACCAGAAATCTGCAACTTTTATATGCAGTTGAATATACTTGGGTTATGACTATCGTTTTAAAAGAATAATTATTTGTTCTAACAGTTGAATTATCCTTCTAGCTTTACTAAAATATTTGTAATTGATCATTTAGAAATACTAAATTACACTATGCAAATTTGTAAATAATAAATTTTTCACCAAAATATATGTACTTGATTAGTCAGATGTGTGAGTTATAAGTTGACTAATGGTTTGGTGAGATCTGGACCAAATAGCCCATTTTTTTTCACTTTAGTCCTTAATAATTTGTCTGATGCTATATTTTTTATTTCTGGAGGAAACAGCATTTTTTAATATAATGCTGATATTTATATATATGAATATTAGGGTATAACGCTACGATTCAAAAACAATTAAATTTCAAAACTTGCAAATGGCTGGAAAAGTTGTTGAAACTCAAAAGGAGAGGATTAATAGAGATTTTCTCTGAACACTGTACTCTTGAAAGATAATTGTGAAATTGTTGTATGATCCTACTTGAGGATAACTGCTTATGAAAGATAAATCATTGTATCTTTTTTGTGATTAAGAAATTTCTAAAAACCCATCTGCAAATAAATGCCTTTGCAATAAAAAAGATTTGTTGGAACACAAGTTGGTATATAATAGAGGTTCAGGAGTTGCTGGGTATTTCTGTTAAATGTCTGCTGAATTTTACTTCAGCTATTGGTCATTTTTTTAATTAATTAATTTATTTATTTATTTTTGGTTGTGAATTATTTTCCTTTGGTATGGTACAATTGCTTGGCATTTCCTGTGGAATCCATATCTATATTTTCATCTTGTACCAAAAAATTTTTTTAAATTGGACATTTGAAATAAAGCTAATAAAGCATTTAAATAGATACAATAGAAAAATTGCTTAACAGTTTTTTAAAACTTTGCAGATGGTTGAAATGATAATCGTCTTTATTTTTAGATACTAGAATTACGAAATTTGCTTTTTCAAGGCATATAATTTTATATATTATTAGATGGTATATTAATATAAAATTATTTTTCTAATAATTAAAATTTTTCAAAAGCAAAATTAAGGCCACCAATAAATATTAAGTGATACATAAGTTTGTGTTTTAGATTTCTTTTAAAGAAATCTAAAACACAAACTTATTATCATTAATTGCTGGATGAGTATTGCACTTTTCATTTTTTTTAAATATTTACTTTTTTCCGTTAAATTATGTTTTTAAATTTTTTGACTATTTAATGTTAGAAAGGAAAATTTCTTGCTGATTTGTTATTGTGTTAACCAGTTTCAAAGCTTGATTTATTGATAGTTAAAATTTTCTTTAATCATTTAATCATATTTTCTAAAATATAAATGAGAATCCTCTTTAAACAGTCCTGATCTAATTTGCCCCTTTGTGCAAAAAATGAGAGTTAGGCTACAAACCAAACTAAAAGATAAATCTGCCCTTGTGGTTGTTTTAGTCAATAATAAAATTACTGCAGAAATACTTTTTATTAACACAGTATTTATTCATCAAGGAATACTTTAGTATTCTTGCATTTATAAGCTTAAATAACAGAAAGTATTTAACTGAATATTAAAAACTGTGTTTAAAATTTTATCTTTACCTTTTCTAGAAAAGGAGAAACAACTGGAGTCAAAAAATTCTGATTTGGAAATAAAAGGTACAAAACCATCAACTCTTTCTTCAAATTCAACTTTTATCACTGATATAGAGTCACAAAGTAATGTAAGTATCTATATGCATAGTAATAATTTAGTTTCATTTCTTAATTTTTTACTCAAAAAAACTTCTTATTTATATGCTTTATTGTAGGAAAGAGAAGAAAAAGAGATCGTTTCAGAAACTCTTGAAGTGGCTAAAAACAGTATCAATATTTCTTCTCAAAGTGAGTAGTATTAAATGCCAACCTATTTCAGATATTACTTTTAAGAAATAAGGACTATTCTTGATTTTAATAATTTTCTGTGCTAAAATAAAAAATTTATTTTATTTTTTTCTCTATTTGCTTATTTAATTAGTGACAGTATTTCTTAAATTCATAAAGCTACTCCTTCACTTTATTGAATGTCTATTTTATATGCACATATATGTTTTAGGTAATCAATTGAAACATTTACATTAATCTATTTTTGAAAATATGAGTAGGTAATATTTTTTTTTTAAAAATGTTTGTGCTAAATATTGAATCATTTCATTTTTAATATATAATATTGTATTATATTTATATATTTATTGTATTATGATTATTTAAATTTTTTATTTATATACCTCCGAAATGAAAACCAGAGTGAATAATATGAACATAAAATGTATATCTAAATTGCTTAGGTAAATAATTTACTTCAAAGTTTATGTTAAATTTAATTTGTAATATTTAAATGGAAATATGTCAACAAATTATAAAAAATTGATTATAAAGTTTTTATTTTAATTTTTTATTTACTTTATATCTTTAAAAATTTATTATGAGAAAACAAAAAATTCTTACAATTAATATTCAAACATGAATGTTCAAATTATTTTCATGAATATTCATACACTGAATAGCATATCAAATTATTTATTTGTTAAAGGCTTTAAAGTACTTTAGCATAGATGTAATGAATAAGATTAATTGTGGCACAAAAATGAGAACTAGAAATTTCCAGTTTGACAGATGGTTAGTAATTATTATATATATATATATATATATATATATATATATATTTTCATAACAAGAAATACCCCAAAAAATTTAATTCTGACAATGAATGTGATATTTTTATACAATTCATTTATCTTAAAAAGAAAGTTATAATTTCTTGTAATTTTATTCCATAGAAAAATTTCTTTTATTATTTAATTAATTTATTTCCTGATTCATTTAAATAAAAAATAAGATGAATGATATTTTTAACTTTTTATATATGTGTGCTACTGTAACAGCCTGAAATCTGTTAAATTCTTAATTTTACTGATAAAATCTAGTTTTCACTGAAGTAAATTGATAAAAACCTGAAATGCACTTTAATGTGTTTACATTTAAGGCTTTTACTTAGCCTTTTGCGATAAATCCTATAATATAATAATAAATAATAAAGAAATTAAATAATAAATAAAAAAATAAATGTGATAAAAAGTGCAAATTGAAAGATAATTTATAAAAAGATTTTCCAGTTGTGAATACATTGTATACATTGTGTTTAAAAAGATTAAAACACATTTTCTTCTAGTTTTCAATTCATAATATAAATTATAAAAGCGATGAAAATAATGTATGATTTAAGATTATGTCAGTGAAACTGTCTTACAATTATTTTTCAAAAAGTTAGAAAAAAATAGCAATTACTTTTCAAAAAGTTGAAAACACAAAGAGCTAAAGAAGGGCTTGAAGTGACTAAGAAAATGATGATTGCATTTACTAAAAACTTTCCATACCTACCCTCAGACAAAATGTTAAAAATATCTAATATTAAGAAGATCAATAAAGGATTGAAAATAGCCAATAGTCTTTATTGAAGTTATTAAAAATGAGTTTTATTTCTTAATATGCTAATTTTGGTAAATTAAAAACGTTCTGCACGAGAAGCTTGTTTACATTTTGGAAAAAAAATGTTTTGAAGTATCAAAAAAGTTGGTTCAAAAAGTGTATGTGAACCTTAAAAAATTATTTAAGGGGCAAGGACTTAAAAATTCAACTTTTAAAGTAAGTGTACTACAAAGATATGTAAATCAGCTAATCTGTATAGTAATTTAAAATTCTGTAACTGTCAAAAGTATTAAAACATTAATACAGAAAGACATATTTTTATTGTTTTGAAACTTTGTAATTTTTATATATTTAAACAATCAATTCAATTTTTTCTTTATTGTAAAATTATTTTCAAAAGCTATTCAAATCTCTTCAGTAGTTACCAAGAAAATTGTGCATTAATTCAGCTTTCTCATATGGGGTCTTATTTGTATAATGGGAAAAATGTCTTTTTTTTTTTTTTCTTGTAACTTTTTGAAAAATATATGTAAGACAGATCCATCATTATTTTAACTACTTTATTTTGATCACTTTTGCAATTTATATTTTCAGTTAAAAAATTAAAGTGTGTTTTAATATTTTTTGGGGTGTACTGTATAAAATATATTTGCAAATGGAAACCATATCATAAATAATCCCTCTTTTCGGACTTTTACCAAGTAGATTGGTAACTTGGTTTCATAAAACCTAGGATTTACCAGACTTCAGGCTTTTACTATAACATATGTATGAAAATTAAAGCAATGTTTTATCCCAATTAATATAACTATTCTATATAAAATTATTTATATATATGTGGTTTTAAACAGCTATTTTTCATTAAATTTGTTGATGTTAATTTGTAGACTTTCACTATTTGTTTTAAATACAATAATATATCTATAAGAAATTTTTAAATTACTTTTTGCACTGTTGTATATTTAAATCATATATATTATAACAGCAATAATAAATCTTTAATTTAAATGACATGCCTCTGTCTGTATATGTAATCATCCTTGCTGTGTATTTTCCAATGATTTTAATCTGTTGGTTCATTGGTAGCTTCTTATTCTTGAGGTGAAAAATTTTAGTTTTATTTCTAGCAACAGCACGAAGCATTTTCAACCAAACATCAAAAAATTCATTCATGCATTCATCAATGTATGAAATATTTTTGGTTCTCTGAATACATTAATTGTTTCCCTTGGGACATATGGTTATGGCATTATTTGTAAAAATGTTCTCATAAGCAAATGCACAGCATATGCTTATAAAACTGCTTCAACAGATATCAACTATTAATCATTTACTTAGCAAAGTCAATTCTACTACAGAACATTGTTTCTGACAAAGATGAATGATTCATAATGAAATTTCCTTAATTTTAAATTGCTGCTAACCATAAATTCTCTTGAATAAAAATGTAATTATTTGTTATTTGATTAATGCATAAAAATTTGCAAATATGTGTAAAATAAGCATTTTTTACAGATTTTATTTGATAACTGTTTCCAATAAATTTTTAAATTTCATACTTATCTTTCACATACTGTAACAAATTTTGCATATATAATACTACAAATTAAATTTGCAATTGATCAGTAATCCTAAATAAATTGTTTTATTAACCATAGAAATCTTCAACAAAAATTATTAGCTCATTTCCCTTAAGTAATAAATCATTATTGTTCTTATAGGAAATTTTCAAATTTAAAATTTGGATTGCATAGTTTAATGGTTGTAATATTTTCAACTCAATTTATTTTAAGTCATGTGTTTTGAAGGAGATATAGGAAATGTATATTAAAGAAGTTCTAAAATGCCTTTCTGCTGTATATTAAATTCAAAAATGATTTTTGTCTTTAAATTTCCTGTTATAAAAATTTATTACATTGTATATCATGAGGAATTTCAAATTGCATTAACTAATAACTAAAATTTATATGAAATTTTATCAAATGCTTCTCTAATACTGCAAAAGTTGATCTATACCTTTATTTTCATTTTTATTTTTTTTAATTAGATTAGTAAAAAATCTGTAGTTGGCGATGGGTAATTCTTGTTTTTATCATATTTTACACCTGAGCAAATAAAAAGATAATAGTTAATTCCATTATAAAAAATGAATAATATATTATAGTTAATTAAGTGTATGTATTTTAAATGAATATAAAATAACCCCTAACCCTAATATAATAATTTTGTTTCCATATATTTTAGAATTCTTATGTTTTTTAAGTATATGTAAGCCATTTTTCCTACTTTTGGGAGTAATAATATTATTTGCTATAAATATTCTATGTTTTTGAAAGTATATACCTAGTCATGCCAAAATAATTTTACTATGGGTACTTATAAGTACTTTCACATACTTTTGTAGAAAATCAAAGATTATTTCTTATGTCATCAAGTCTTAGCCCTTTTCTTTTAATTTTTTCATGGGAATACTCAATTCATAAATATAAATTAGATTTTATAAGTTGTAACAGTCAGTTTGCTCATATAATTTCTATATATTATTCTAATTCTTATTCAGCTGCTGTTGTAAATGTATTTCAGAACTGCATTTTCATATTTTTAATAAACATTTTCCTGTTGTTTTCATTTTTATGTATTAATCTGCCACCTCTATGTAAATTATGTCTTACTTTCTAATAACCTTTAAATGAGGAAAAATTATTTAAAAAAATAAATAGATGCTTAACAGGTAAATTTTCAAAAGACATCAAGAATCAAAATCTTTAGCTGATGGACAAAAAACAAACACTGAATAATTAATGAAAGACAAATATATGACAATAAACAAAAATATAACTCAAATAAATAACATTTTTAAGAAAATTTGATTTATATATATATATATATATATATATATATATATATATATATATATATATATATATATATATATATATATATATTAGTCACTACTCCTTTGCAAAGAGTTAAGTTGCAATTTAATGATCTTCTAACATTAAAATTCAGTTATAAAAACAGCAGTCTATTATTATTGGACTTTTAGAAAATAAGAGAATACTAAATTTTGATGATAATCTCCTGATTTAAAAAAATTGATAAAATATAGCTATGAAACAAAAATTCAGAATAAAATCATCAGAAAAATATTTGATGAATATTAACAAAATATTATTTTCAGAGGAAATGAATACTGTCATACTAAACTACTTATAAAAAGTATTTTTATAAAAATAATTTTTCAAAATTGCAGTACTTAATAAAAAAAGTATAAAAGGAAAGTCAAAAAAATGAGGCCATTAACCTCTATGCAGTATAAAGACAAAAAATTGTAAAACTTGATGAATGTAAAATTTTTGAAACCTTTTTCTTTTGGTAAAATAGGTTAACTAGGAAAAGTAAATGAAAGAATTATGAAAATAAAGCAAGTGAGAATTCTGAAAGATGAAGTATTCTGCAATCTTTCAATATCCATTGTTCCAGAACAGTATATACAGTTTTATAGAGTTTTTAGAATGTATAATCTTTTAGTTTCAATATCTGTGACATTCCTGTTCTTAAAATCTTTGTAAAAATGAAAATTGTTTAAAAATTATTAGATATTTTAATTTCAGTAGTATTTTAATTTGCAATTTGATATCCATTTTCAACTGTAATGATTGGATTTAAAAAAAAATAGTGAATAAAATTTTTTAAATAATGTGTAATTGCTATTTCTTTTATCCTTTTTACTCAAAATATTTATTGTTTAGATCTTATGCATAAAGTATGTCATGGTTGCAACATTCTCACAGGAAAATTACCTCTAGAGATAATAAGTTCTGTCTCAGTATAAGGGTTACAACTCTGTGTGTATTCAATGTTCCTACTTACAAACTATGAAACTTCATACTTCATTTCCAATAAATGTTTGTCAGAATATAAATAAAGTAGTCTACCTTAAATATAGATACTGAGGATACTTGAGTTTTGTAGAGTGTAGTATTTAATAAAGTAATAATAGGAAATATGCTTAAGATAATCTAATAAGAAATAGCAAAGAATTATATTCAATTTCTTTCTTGCTGAAGTTGGCCAAATTATAACAAGTTTAAATTTAGGTAAAATGTTCTCTTTTTATCTGGACATATTTTTACAGCTGCAGAGTTTCATTTGGTGTACTTTAATATTATTTCTATACATTTGATAAAAATTTAAATTCTTCATTATTTTTGCTTTATTTATTTTTACTAATCATTAATCAAATTTTAAAGTAATTCTTCTTTCTACTTTAGCATTTATCTTTATTTGATATCACTCCACAAATTTTAATGTCTTGATTTTTTATATTAGGTTTTATTTAAGTATTACATAAATTCAAATATTATCAAATAATAAAAGCTTTAATGCAACATAGTTAATAGCCATAAGCACTGAAAACTCTGTTAAACTTTTTATAGCATCCACTGTGCTTTATCTTGCTAGGGTATTTTTTAATGATATTTTTGATATAAAATAACAGAATACATTTATGTGTTACAAAAAAAGTGTGAACTAAAAGAAAAAACTTCCCAGCCTTTCTTTCAAAAGACACGCATGTAAAAGTTTGGTTTCTATGTTGAGTTGTTTAGCAATGGCTGGGATCAAACACAGGATCATGTATTCTGAAGACTATTCCTTCATGTCATGGTGAGCCTAAGTTGTTAACAGCTTAACATGAAAGATCAGAAAAACTAATCAAATTAACTATAGAAAACTCTATAGCATATGTATATTTTTTACTTACCATGAAAAAATGAATAATTGCTTTCAAGAACTATTTCACTTTCTAGTAATCAAAACAATCATTTTTATTTGCATTTTAAAGGCTAATATTTAAAATTTTATTTCCATAGTTGATAGTGAAACATCTATCCATTCTAAGCCCTCTCCTTCTCAACAAAAATCATTCAAAGCTCTTTCTGCATTTTCTAATTCCTTATCAAAACAAGCCAGTGTTATTTCTACAGAACAAGCTGTTCAAGGCCTAAAAAAGCTTGAAGCAAGTAAAAGGTATGTTTTTTAATCTTTTATAAAAATTATTCTACATTTTTTATAATTTTTAAGAAATATTTAAATTATGCATTTTTTCACAATTAGTAATAATAAAATTGTATAAATAATAATAAAATAATATAAATAATAAAAACTTACTTTAAAGGTAATTTTAATTTAATAACTTAAATTTACTTATATCCAAAAATTTTTATTACTGGAACCTACAAAATATTTCAATGTGTAAATGATAATGAGAAATCTTTGATTGTTGTAAAAAATGCAATTTGATAAAATTAACAGT
This sequence comes from Latrodectus hesperus, assembly GCA_037975125.1. Taxonomy (NCBI): domain Eukaryota; kingdom Metazoa; phylum Arthropoda; class Arachnida; order Araneae; family Theridiidae; genus Latrodectus; species Latrodectus hesperus. The sequence continues at coordinate 43,631,610 of CM075858.1, forward strand.
TTCTAAAATTAGTGATGTTCTTTTTACTATTGTTTTTATTCAATCTACATTTACAATTTTTATTTTTCTACATTTAAGGCATCTGACTAAAAGAGAACAGCGTATATTTCAAAGAAGAAAAAATGTTGAAAAACTGTTGCAATGGCAAAAGAAACTTGATAATGAAGAAATGGCAGTGAGAGAACTGGAATTAAAGGCTGTTGAATTAGTTGACAGTAGCAAAAAGAAAACAAAATATTATATTACTTCATCATCAGCAGCAGGACCAGAAAGTAATTAAATTTTTTATTAATATAATTGAATTTTTCAATCATTAATTATTTGATGTATTATAAATCTATTTATACAGTATATTGTGAATAACCAACCACAAATATTCTATATAAAAATGTTGAAAAAGAAGACAACTATATGATAATTGCTTACATTATTGTAGAGAAATGAATTATAATTTTAAAGGGTAAACACTGTTAAATATTTTTAATTGTTCTTTAATTTATCTAAATGAAATTAAAATTCATACTTTAATCATATTTTAAATATTTTCTAACCATTGCTGAAAAAATATCACATTATTATTAAAATTAATTCAAATCTGTATTTAAAAAATTATATAAACATTGATTCAATTATTTTCCATTTGAGAAAAGTTAATTTCTATACAGTTTTCATGTGTATTAAATCTTAATAAATTAAATCGTATACCATTTAAGGTATTATAAGTGTCTCTCTCTCTCTCTCTCTGAAATTGTTTTTCACGTATACTGTTTATTGCAGTAGTTGCTTAAACATAGGGAAGGATTATTAAAAGTGATGATTTTATAAATATAAAATATGTTTTATTTGATACACAAAAATCAGAAATAATTGCATACATTATAGAATTACTTCAAAGAAAAACTTCATTAAAATTAATGCAAAATTTCTTAAAAATGTAATGTAAAAGTTTAAAAGTAATTCAAGGAAAAAGTTCTTTGAAAACATCCCAATTACAAATAAATTATGTTTAGAGAACTTTTTTTTTTACAAATATATTACAATACTCTATTTTTAAATTTATATGAACTGAAGAGCAGTTGAATTAGATAAAACTATTATTAGTCCTGCCTTTCATCCTAATGATAATATCAAGGTTAATCTAGCATAAATGATAGAAGTTTTTGTGCTTCATATTTTTATAGATCATAAAGTTTTTGTGTGATTAGTAACTGAATGCATTTTTTTCTATTGTGTTTGTATAAGGTGATATTGCTGACCAGAAAACAATGCAGATAAAGTGACAATATAAGTTGTTCTATTAAAATAGAAAGTTTGGTTTTCCTTGGTCCAACTTTAACTTAGTTATAAGACATATTATTCAGAGCAAAATATTTCTGTTTTGATAACAATCATAAATGATGGATATTGATGCTGCACCAGCATACTTCACTGTACCTAGCCCAAAATTGGACTCTGTGGAGATGAATGTAGCATTTCTGTCTTTAGTATGCACAATTGTCAAAGTGAGCTCATAAAAATTTTCCTGGTTTCTTCCTTTTTAGCACATGAATATGACTCAATAGTTATGAAAATCTTCCCAGAAGAAAATTTGTTTTGAAATACATTAGGTTGCCCGCTACATAGTGTCAACATATAAAGCCATAATGCTGCAGCAAAAACAGTGGTTTATGATTACTAACAATTTCTAGTGTTAATATTAAATGTTTGTAAAAAAAAGTAATTTAAAAGTTTCATATAAATATATAATTGTAAGTTTAAGAATATATATATTATTACTTGCTGAATTGAGCTTTTACATATTTAAAGAGCTTTCTCATTTAGATTTACATCTATCTATTATTTTAATCATTCAGTTCAACCAACTTCCTTTCAAGTGACTACAATTTTTTTGCAAAAGTTAATTTTTAAGTTTTTGTTCCTAGTAAACTGTTATATTCTCATTGGATCATATTAAAAAATATATATGTAGTTTCATATGATACAAATAATATGTTAGTACCTTATCTGATGTCAAAAGTGTGGCTGATAGCAAATCACAAGTTTTTTTTTATCGATTATCAGTGTGGATAATAAAAATTATTATCTTTTGAATGCTTAAACATTAAATTATTGAATAATTGTTTTATTATAGCTTATTTGTTCCTACTATGTAAATTAAACATTGTTCTAATATATTAATGATTAATTAATTCACGAATTGCTACTGATTAAATACAAACGAATAAATTTTAAATAAGTCTTTAATTTTAATCAATAATTGAATCACCATCATTATCAACAACCTTTTGCTATCTAATGCACAAATTTTTTATCGCAGATCCATAAAAATTTTTAGTAAAATATATTGAGATAGAGCATTTTGGATATCATCTAAATATTCAAATTTTTTCATACTAAGAATATGTTGTAGAAATAAGAATGTAATTCAAGGGTGTGATATTGAGCTAGTATGGTGGGTGAGACAGTACCTCCCATTCCAATTCTTTAATTTTTTTCCAGTGTAGTTTTGTTGCATAATGACACCTTGTTGCATAATGTGTCATTATGCAACAACAATCTGCCAGTGTAGTTTTGTTGCATAATGACACCTTTTCTTTTGACAATCATTGGATACTTTTCAATTAAAGAATGGTTCTTCCGATCCAATTGTTCTATATAAAGACAGTTTGTCCAAGTTTCAGTTAGTCAAAGAATTAATTCCACGAGTACTTCACCTAATACACAGAAGTGCCTTTTTTGGGATGTAAGTTCAGCTTTGCAATACTTCATGAGGATTCATTTGGAAAGAGTCACTTCCTTTTGCATTTTGGATTATCATATAGGAACTATTTTTCATCTCCAGTAAACAAATGATCAAAAAATGGTTCTTCATGGTGCTGTTCAAGCAATATGTTGCATGCAAGAGATTAGTTGACTTTGTTCTCTTCAGGCAGATTATGGGGAACTAAACACCTGTTCTGCTTATTTTTCCAATCTATCGTAAATGTTCCTGGATGGTCGATCAAGGTTGGTTTAGGGTGTTTGACATTTTCTTATTTGCTTGAAATGGACCCATTTTCACTTCTGCCCTTTGCCTGTTGTTATCTAATATTTGTCATCCTGATCAGTAAGAGTCAGAAAGATCAAAATTATCAGATCTGAAATAGAAAAACCACCTTTGGCATTTACTAATGTTTAATGTATTTAGATAAATATCACAAATATTTTCGGTCGCAACTGTTGCATTACTACCTTGCAAAACCCAATAGGCATACAATGCCAGATATGCTCATCTGGTATTTGGCTGGCCATTTCACCCCAAATTGTGAAAAAATTTAAATATTGAATTATTTAGAAGTAAACCAGTAAGTGATATCATAAGCTGACAAATGACAATCAAATATTGATTTGTGCAGAAATGACATTATTTTCAGGTCCCCCTGTTATTAAATTTATTTTAAAATCACCCTTTTATATTTAGATTTAAAATAAGCTACATTGAATCAAAATACTGTACCAAAGTTAACATTGAAGAACTTCACTATATTATTTCTATTGAAAATTAGCAATCCTCCTTTTTGCTTCAAATAAGAGCTTAAACAATTTGGAGCATATTTTTGCCTTTTTTTAAAAGCAATAATTAGAATAAACTTCTTCTAGTGCTTTTTTTAAGAAGAGAACTTTTAAGAAATAATAACAAATAGAAATAGGTAATTTATTTACCAATTAGTGTTGAGCCACTTCTAATGATTTTGATCCATCTTGTTTCTAATAAAAAATTGCAATAAAGAGTTAGCAATATCAGTGCCACCCCTTTGATTGACTGTAAAAATGTCTTGTCAGATAATGACTATCTCTCTTACTGAAGGCCACTGACACATTCAAATTTTTATTTCATGTGTTCAATATCAGTATATTAACTTTAGTTAATGTCAACATAAGTTGCCTGTTAATTAATTTGAACCAGTAAAAAAAGTAATTCTCATTTCTTTTGGGCAAAATACCAAAAATTTCACCTGTGTCAATTCAAATAAATCTATGATCATATTATTACTATCATATAGAGTGCTCATATTATTGCTATATACAAACAATATCTTTGATATTGTTAATTTTTATAAATCACTAATGCATTTTTGAAGGTATATTTACTGATTATATCAATAAATGTATGCACATCATTGCTGAAGAATGTTAAAAATTTTCGTGTTTACTTTCTATACAACTTGTGATCCACTGTCTGAATCAAAAAAATATATTGATGGCAATAAGATTATCCCAACTTCACCATTTCTTCTTAAGTTTGAAGAGATAGTATCAATGTGAATAATACTGTCTACAGAAAGTTCATTTTTTTACTCAGCATATTTTCTTTCACTAGCTTTGTCTAATGAGCTTAAACTCAAATTGGAGTGTTTCTTTTGACTATAGTAGTTTCATGTATACACTGTTTTCTGCTAAGTTGCTGAAGAAACTTGATATATTATCTGCCAAAAGTATTTTGACTTGCTTCTTAAAAATTTGGTCTGAGAAATAGTAATTTGATGCATGGGTGAAAAACTATAAAAGTCTGTATAAAAGTAGTTGATCATCAGGTCATTTATATTTGATTGAATGCTAATGACAATGTCAAAAGAAATTAGTCAATTTGATCCTGGTGTTATAATAAAATGCCTCTTAGTGAGAAATTCTAAAATTCTAGCATTCTATTGAAGCTAAAACCGATTCTGAGTTATGTAATTGTGAAGTTTAAAAATAAAAATGAAACACCCAGTGAAATTGGAGAAAAATGAAGTAGCAAGCCAAAAGAATTTGTGAATGCAACTATAGTATACTGAGAAGGGTAATGAATTTAATCTATAAATCCTTGTCAGTTGAAATCAGTTAGGGGTCTTAAAACTTATCGGGTATTAGTGTTAGCATCAGAACTATTCATCAAGAATTAAAAATCTGAAATTTTGTGGTTATTTTATGACACATTAACTGAAGATGATTCCCAAGAATGAAAAGGGTTGATTGCAATGTTACAAAACTTTGGACTATGTATATGTGGGACAAACTAAACATCATTGAACTGTGAATAATTGAGAAAATATTCTTTGAAGTGAGAAATATTGTTTTATAATATGATAGAGTCTAATAGATGTATCTAGGTTTAGCAGGTACTAGGTTAGGCACTTTTAAAGTAACTACATTATGCTGATTCTATTGTTATTTCAGTTTTTGGTGTATATCTTTTAATTATTGTGTAGAAGGAAGTTTTAACTCTGATATTTGTGTATACATTATGAAGAATATTACTCTTCCAACTCTAAGATACTGTTCATGCTTCTCCCAATAACATAACAAGTGCTCTGTTCATGCATCAAGACACATTTGAGCATCTTCAGCATAATGAATAAAAAACTGACTTAGCCTTTTCAAAGCCTCTATCTAAATCCAGTGGAATACCTTTAAGAAAAATGTATAATACAGATTATATAGCTATCCAGATAGATTTTCCACTCTGCCAGCATACATTACAGATATGATAGATTACCTAAAATTGATAAAAAGTAACCCAAGAAAGTGTAAATTATTATCAATGCAAAAGATAGGCTAACATATGTTAGTGTATGCCTCAGGACTCTCCAAGTCTGTATCATTGAGTGCTTAGATATTTTTGGTGGATAGTGTATTATCATTTTTATTGTGCTTGATCTTTTAGACTTATCAATTATTATCAAAAAGAATTTACAAACTTCATAACATTGCTACATAAAATATCCTATCACTGCTTTCTTTTAAGTTTAATACCTTAGCTTTATATTTGTGTGTTTAAGCATGCAATTTTTATGCTTTTTTTATACTTTTTACTTTTTGAGAAATGCACTTCTGGCAAATCTTCACAAAAGGAAATATGGAATTATTGCCTTCTATCCTTTTTTTTTAATGAATTACTTTTGTGGCCGTGTCATCAGTTGAAAAATATTTATATTGTTTTCAGTTAGTTCTAGCATCTTCCAGACTGTTGAAAATGAAAGCTGGTTGAAGAATATGTACTCTTAAAAAACTATATTGTATTAAAAATTGAAATACCTTCTTTATAAAAATATATTAATTTGTTACATCTAAAATTTATTATAAAAATTATGTATCGCTACAAAATCAATAAATGTATTTCTTTAAAACAATTACTCTTTTAAAAAATTTAAAAACTGAGCTATATATTTTAAATCTCTTAAAATTTAATTATATAATCTTATTTACATTTGAAGCTCATGTTAATGAAGATGAGAAGAAAGATGCTACTCACAGCAGTGAAAAGGGAAGTGTATCATCAGAAAAAAAGAGCTCAGTGCAAGAAGATAGTAGTATGATACCTGAATCAATGCAAAGCAGTTCTGTCTCAGAAGAAAATATAGAAACAGTGCATGCAACAGAATCATCTGATATTAGTACTGATAGCAAATGGACTAATAAAAGCAATAATGAGAGCGAACATTTCAACCATACTGTTTCATCTGAGTAAGCTATTTTCTAAGTTGAAAATTTTTTTCAGTGTTCTTTATCATTGTTTATACCATAATAGAATATGGTGTTTATATAAATCCTCTATATTTTACAAATTTTTAAATTTAATTTTTTGTATAAAAACTTTTAATTGTATTATTATTGCAGATAATAATACTGTATTTAAAATAATTATATTTAAGACTAGATTTTTAAATTAAATAAATTTTAATGTTTCCATTTCTGCAATTATAATTTTAATTTTGTTAAACTTTTTTGAAAAAATTTACTTTATTTATAATATTTTAATTTATTTTATTTATTTATTTTTTATTATTACTAAATATTTTTTTGCGTATGTAAACACAGCTTTTTGTGATTTATTATTCATTTTTTCAAAAAATATTTAACATTCACCAAATGTTTTTTTTTTCTGTAAAAATAATAAGAATCATTATAGTACTTTAATTTTATTGTTGAATTTATAGTATTGTAAGTAATAAATTATGCATTAATATTCTGTTTTATTAATTTTAAATAAATGCATCGAATTTTTTTTCCAAATATATATCTTTGTTGCTAAAATGTTAAATCATTTTTGTTGTTCTGAATTATCATACAATTTCCTTTTAATTATTTGTAGCTCAATTCCAGAAGTAGATATTAATCAAAGTGAAACATCATTTGTTAAAGTTGCTGAAGATTCAGCAGAGAATTCTTTTATTGAAGAAGTTTCCTCAAATGGCTTAGCTTCAAATTTGAAGTAAAACTTATCTTTGTGTACTTGATACTAGATAATTAGCACTGTGCTGAAATCTATTGCTTTATGTATCTTGTGAAACAATACTTTTAATTCTTTAATTATGAAAATTATATATATTTTATATATTGCATTTATTGTGACTTATTCCTTCATTTCTCTATTTAAATTTGTTTTTAATAAAAGCAGTATGTATTACAAATTTAAGCATTTGTAAAAGCCAAATTTACCTGAAAATGAAAAAATAAAGATATCGATTCATAAAAATGAATAAATAAAAGCAAAGAATTTTACTTTTGTCTGATGACACTACAAAGATTAAATATTACGTTTACAATTTACTTGAAACTATTCACAATTTACTTGAAAATAAGGGAAATGTATCACAAATAGTATATTCGATGTATAATATAAAAATTACTAATTCATTCACAGAATAATGGAAGTTATTCAGAAACATCAGCATATTTCTTATTTATTATCACTCTTATAGATAAGAAATGATAATAAATTTGTTTCGATGTGTGTTCATTGTATACATTATTGTATTTTCATCAATATATCTAAAACAATCTTTTTTTCCTTGAAAAAATTGTTTCTGTTGTTTTAGTATATTTCAAATGTATTTTACACTATTTTTATAGGGTCGGTGATATGATATAGGTTTTTTAGTGTAAATACTTTTTGATTATTAATTATTTAAATGTACTAAAAAGACATTTGTTATACACTTATTATAAACTGGATTTAAGAAATTTTTTTCTTCTAAAGAAGAAAATGTTTTAATACAAATATCTTTTCTTATAATATTATTTAACTTACTCTTGCATTATTGTGAGAATTTGTTGTTTGTCAAATCGATAGTCAGGAATAAGTTTTACATAGCTGTGTGACTAGTAAATAAAGTACAAATTTTTTATTGACAATTTCATTCTTTCAAAACATTATTATTTTGAAATATATCCTTGAAAAATCCTTCTTTTTTATTAAAGCATGCCAATATTAGATTTTTGTTGAAGCATCAATCTTTTAATTACTAGATCAACAATTATGAAAAAGTCATCAAGCTCAGATGTATATTCCGAATCATTTGAAACATCAGTGGGCAAAGAAATACTGTCTTCGGGATTTAATTCATCAGAAATAAAGAGCTCTACTCCTTCTTCTAGCAGTAACAGAAAAGACAAAGGTTTCAACATTAGATCTCCTCTTATTCCTCGAAGTATGAGGCGTCATGATTCCAGTGGATCCGATGATTCATACACAATATCACATTCAGGTTACTTTTGCTTTCATTAATTTGCAATTTTTCATATGATATTGATATTCTATAATTGTTTTATAATATTTAAATCTCATTATCTAGAAATATATGGATTAAATTGATTATATATATATATATATTATTTTGATTTATTTTTTCTAGAAACTGCATCAGACCACAGTGATATTGAAGGACGTATTCATGCTTTAGCTGAACAACTTAAAAAACGCAAAGCAGAAGCTGAAAAACTGAAGAAAGTGCACAAAAGGAAGTACAGAGAAAAACTGAAAGAGAAGGAACTATCTCTTCAAAAACAACTAGAAGTAAAATCATATAATTTATTTTTAAATTTAAAAAAAATTTCATTACTGTTAGTGAAAGAAAACATGAATACAGCAAATATTCTACAAAAAAATAACGGTGAAAACTGACACTTTCCTATTCTCATTTAACTTTATATTATAAAGTGGATTTATTATTTTAAAAAAATTCTATCCCATTCCGAAGCAGTTAAGGAAATTTTAGAAGGATATTTCAATCTTATTAAATGTTAGAATCATTTCTTATATATATATATATATATAGAAAAATAAATGTATATATATTTACTCTTGTTTATATTATTTATATTTATTAAAATCCATGTTGCTCACTATTGTACTGTGGTAGCTAATTGTTTTAAAATTGTTTCTGTCGGTTTATTTAGCATTTCAAACTCTGGCTGTCCCTTTTACCATATTCTGTAGCTCTGATAGTCTTAACGTAAATAATGTAGTTGTTTTAGTGATAATCTAAATAATACATTTTTTATTCTTAACTTTTGACTACAAAAAAGAAGTAATATTTTTTTGTATTGTAGCATTAGAGTATGAGCAAACTATATGATGATGATTAAATATATTTTTACTCTGATTATGAAATGAAACTCTTAAATAATTTTCTTGTGTTTTGATATTTTAATAATACTCTTTAATAGTGAATGACTAAAGTCATTTTGAAAAATAATTTTTTTTTAAAAAATGTATGTTTTATTAATTTTAATAATTTGATTCAGGCTTACAATCAATACATTGAACGAACAAAATTGGAGCTTGAAAATCAAGTGGAATCATCACAAAGTAGTGAGAATTCAACAGTCAAACCACAAATCAAATGGCCTCGCACTGAAACTACTACTGATTTCCGACTTTTACGGAAGAGATCATCTATTCCCTCTGATTCTTTAAATAATGAAGTTAGTATTTGTTTTAAACACAGATTTTTTTAAATGCTTCTTATTAAAGTTATAATTCAGAAAATACTTTCTTTTTCCTTAGAATAAACTAACTTTAGAAATAAACTATAGCAATTTTTTACGATTCATTAGTTAGTATTAAATTAAAATTATTAATGTGTAAAATTTTAAAAATACAGTAATGATAATTGAAGTTTGGCATTTAAATTTAATTTGTAATGCCTATTTAAAATGTGCGTATGTATATACAATCCATGCATGCTTAAGTATATACATTAAATTTATTTTGAATCCAGTGATCGCTAACATACTTGCAGTATAAAAGCACTCGGCAATTGTAGATGTAAAGATAATTTTTACAAAACATGTCATTTAAAGAATAATTAAAATTGTCCATCTTTAGCACAAATGTAAACCTTGCTAAGGAAAAGTTGGAAGCCTGCGCTATAATTTTATATTGAATGTTTCTTATTTAGAGAATGCTATAGCATTGTTGAAAATACAGAAAAAATTCTTAGAAATTTACTGACACTTTAGTTTTTAGATCATGACTTCAAGTATGGGTAAAAATGAGGAAATTTTCAAAAATTTATAGTATTGTAGTAAATGGGCTGTATTTAAAAAGTAACTTATATTTTATCTAAATTTAGCTTCAAATTACAGGTGTGTTTGTATGTACACATTTAATATAATTATTGCTTATCTCTGCTCATTTTTAAGTTTTTAAAATGAAACAATTTTTTTAATAATATACTTCAGTGAGCAAAAATATTTGGTTGCATAATTTTTCTTTAGATCTGTAATTTTTCATTTCTATTACTTTCCATTTCCTTTTACTGTATAATGTGGTCTCTTTATACAGATTTGACCTGACAAAATATGATATTATTGCTTTAATAATTGGTAATCAAGCTTAAAACTTTTTAAATATACAATTATAATGTAACTCTGTATAATATAAATTTTAAATATAACTGTGATTATATAACTATATCTCTCTCTCTCATATGCATGCGTGTGCTTAAATATTAATGTAAACATAACTGTGTTTCTCCCTTCTGCCATCATTTTCTTTTTTGTGTACTTTTGATTGAATTACACAGGTTATGTAGCATTATTTATATTTCTCTTATTATGAAAGAAGTAGTTTTTTTACATAAGCAAGGCTATTCTCTGGATTCTAAATGTTGTTTCTTTTTGGTTTGGTAATTATTAGTAAAAGGGCTAGAATTTTTTTCAGCTAAAAATTGGGTAACAATTTTCTTTTACTTTTTAAAAATAAGAGAAAAGAAAAAACAGCCTGTACCATAAATTTTGATTAAATGAGGCATAGTATAACAAAGAACATCTAAAATGCAAACAACAAAATCAAAGAGATGCATATATATTTTTATTATTAATCTAAAAAATATATCATTAAATTTACTAAGGTTTTTTTCTGTATTTTAAGTTTATACCTTGTATAGTTGCAAATTATGATGCGTAAAGATTTATATACATTTAAAATGAATACTCAAAAAATAATAAAAGTTTTAATATACTTTTGTTTAGCTCTTTTACTATTTGCTACCTCTTTACTTTTCCCTGGGTAATATCTTTAACAAGAACTGGTTTTAGAGGCAAACATAATAATATGTCAACCTCTTTTAAAGGAATGTAATTCTACATTTTCTCTTATCAATTTATTAAAACCATGACTTCATTTTTTTATAGACAAATATGACTTTTATTATTATCTGAAGTCCTATGAAAATATCTTTTGCACATTGCTATTCATTGAATAATTTTGTTTTGTTGTATAGATTAAAGAGTACATCAGTTTTAATTTTTGTCATCAAAATCTTGATTGCATTATTTTCTATAGTTAAAGGATTTTCATTCTTATTAAAAGTTTTTTGATGAGTATTGCAACTGTTTAATAATTTACAATAAACAGTATGTTGAAAATTTTTTTTAAAAAAATCAGCTTTTAACAATTTTACTTTTTATAAATACTTTTTTTATACTTTTCACCAACAATATAAATTATTAAATAAAGTTTGCTTAAGTTTCATGTCTACACTTTAAAAAAAATATCAAGTTTATTATCTTCCCTTTTTGTGTACTTTATTTATATGCTATATAAAGCACCACTGGTTTTCCAAAAATCCTTAATCTTCTTAGCATAAACATTTTCCAATGAGCTACATCGAGGAAAAAACTCTTATTATTTGTATTATCTCTCTTGTCCCCTATTAGCTCCCTTAAAATAAAAGCATGGCATTAAACCATTCTAATTTATGTATGCATAATTCTATATATATATTTTTTTTAATAAATGAGTTTGTTTTGTCACAAAACATCAGAAAAGGAATTTCAACACTTCATTAAAGGATTCAAGGTTTGTTTCTGTAAAATATTTTTATCCAATTGTTTGCATGTTGTGCAAATTCTCCTTGGTTCAGTAATTTTTAGAAGAGATATAAATAAAAGTATTTATAACTTTAGTTTTTATTGTCCATTCTGAGCCTTTTTATATTTGGAAAATATTAAATACCATTTAAAATGGACATCTTTAAATAATCTTTTCAAGACATTAAGCGAATTTATTTTCTAAAAAATGAAGGTATGTAATAATTATTGTACTAAAATCTGTATTTAATGCAATCCATATTGCAAAATTTCACAAATTCTGTATAAACTATAAAAATATGAAAATTTTATTAATATCATAACATCATAAATCCTATTTATCACAACTCAGCAATTTTTGTAAGCAGTATATAACTAAATGTGTGTTAAATATTTTTTCTTTCTTAACATGAAAACTTTATACATATTATATTCTCATATCTATTTACATAATTAAAAATTATACTATAACTGTTAGTGCATAGCCCTGTGCTATGTTTTGCAAATTATATTTTAATTTATTTTTCCTACTGTGAACTCTAGAATTCAGAACAAAAGTATAAGTCTGAACAGTTTAATATTACTTTTTAAACAAATAGTATAGTTGAATGTTAATAATGGTAATAATTCATATCACTTCAAACAAAGAAAGCATTTGTATTTTCATCTCAAAATAGATTGATGATTGACTAAATTTTGTCTATTCATGTTCTCTCCCCTAGTAAAAAGTCCAATGTTTCCTATTTTTAACTAATTCCTAACTGAAAAATGAGTTCCTTTCTGTAAAGAATTTTTTATCCATCTCAAGTGTCAAATATTTTAATTCTAATATATATTTTTTTCTAAGATTTTTTTTTATCTTAATTTATGCTATCCTTTTCTAAATTCAGAAGTGTATTAATTAAATATTTGTGTTGACTATTTAGTTAAATATCATAACAGTCTAAATGTGCAAAATTGGGGGAATTTATGTTTTTAGTTTTATTGATATATTTATCATCTTTTAGTTGAAAGAAGTTGCTGATAATGTTCCAGATAATTCTGATCATATTGGGAGTGTATTTGGTGCATCCTATAAAAAAGGTGAATAAATTTATATTATTAACTAATATTTACTCTTCACTCAGAAATAAATTTCACATTTTTATTATTTTGAAATAAAAAATATTACTATAAAATAATGATTGTAAAAAATATTAGTCATTATTACCATTCATAGATTATTATGTATATATCATAGCAATTAGTAAAACTTGCTATTTTATTATTATAAGTTATTAATAGTATTCATTTTGAAGTATTTAGTTTTAAATGACTTTCAAAGAAATATTCAATTTAAAAAATCAAATTACAAATAATAGTTCCTTTGTTTTCACTGAAAATGTAAGTTTTTATGAGGAGTTAATCAGTATTTGAGTATTTGCGATTCTCTTTTTTTGAAGAAATTGCCAAATCAAAGCTCTTAAGGTTTTTTTATGTTATTTATTATATATGATTTTTTTTCGTATTCCAAAGCTCTTATTTAAATGTAGAATAAAAATTTTTCAATGGCTTATAATAGTTTATATTAAACTTTACAATAACTATTCACTCTGAAGAAATATCTTTCAGTAAATATCTAGTAGTTTTCATGGGAACTGCCATGAATGTCCTATGACAAATACATATATTAGTTTTTTTGGCAAGATCAGGATTGTTTTTCACTATAGCAATCATTGTGAAATGCATTATAAGTATTAACAATATGAATAATTTAGTTCTTTTTGAAAATTATGACAGTCAATGTTGCATAATATAGATATGCACACAATAAAAGTTATTGGAGCATCTAATGATGTGCAAAGTTGATGTCATTATTTATTATATATAATTCATATTCAAAATCTCTTATTTAAAACTAGAATTAATATTTTTCGTTTTCGTGGGAAGAAAATATTAATTATAAATGGAAATTGAGAATTAATTAAAATAATAACCAAAACTGAGCAATTTTTACTTTTAGGACGGTAGAACAGTAATAAAATTAAAAAAAATAGTGTTATACATTTTAAAGACGGGTTTATTAAATATAAAAATATAATATACAATATATATATATATAAATGTTGAAACAACATCTATGAGACATATATTAATAGAAAAGAAATGAAATTCACTACCAGAGATAAGACAAAAGAAAAATTGTAACTGCTTGAAAACTGACCATGACTACAAATTTGACTACTGAGTTGATTGAACATATATAGAATCCAGTATCAATACATATATTTCAAAGAGAAATGGTGAGTACAGTAGTGCAAAAATCAAAAGCTGCATTGTAGAACAACAGAAATATATATTGTTTTCTAGGGTGGATCTAGTTTCTTACTATTTTTCACCCTAAACAAATTTATGTGTGGCGAAAAGCTTATCATTCACTTTATCTCCTTTACAGAGTAAGAAATAAGGGTGGTCATCTCAAAATTTGGTGTAGATCTTCTTGTAATATAACATAAATATAATAGTCTCTTGCACCAACTATGTCCTGTTTTGATCGATCAACTTCATTTCATGATACACATTGTTTCCATCTGGAGATTGTCCCTTTCAAGATAATAATGCCATAATGCATTGTAGTTGAACTATTCAATCATGGTTTCAAGAACATTACTCAGTTAAACATTTTCCATGACCTGCCCAGCCACCAGACTTAAATATAGAGACTTGTGGACTATTTTAAAAGAAAGAGTATGTCATTTTTCTACTATGTCTTTCTTGAAATTAAGATAGTTTCTGTAAGAAGAACTTAAATGGTTTTAACTGCCAAAAGGTACTCCCACACCATATTAGGTGCAAAGCACTTCTTTATATATGTGTTTTCCATCATTTTAGACATTAATATCTTTGTTTATATATACATATATATATATATATATATATATATATATACAGGGTTAGCAAGAAATAAGTTTCCCACTTCAGAGGGCTGTAGAATATGTTCTGCTTGTCTAAATGAGATAAAAATTGAACTACAAATAATTCAAATGATGCGTTTGACATTTATTAAAAAATAGTACAAAATGTCGCCGATAGATGGCGCAGTAATACACATAAAAACATTTAATATGATTTATAAATTTTAAATAATAATAATAAAGTAGCATTACAACGGTTCACAATATACCCCCTTCATTTTCAACAATGTGCTCAAATCGCAGAGAGTAGAAGACTGGATTGGCTTTCGTCCTATACCGGGAAGAATTGCAAGTTGTCCAGTTCTTTCAGATTTCTGCATCATCTTGCATAACGCACATGGAGGCATTGGACCTCTTCGTATCTGCTTCATACGGCGAAATTCTTTTACAGCTGGTTCTGGTAGTAGCGCTTTTTCTTGCAAAGAAGGCATGATGTGCCGAGAAGTAACTAATGCTCGTTCAGAATCCGCCTTCTTTTTACCCAAAGATAATGCTAATAGATATGCGCTGTAAAGCAAATGACTTTTCATATTTTCAATATATGAAAATAAGTACCATTAATATTACAGTGCCATCTATCAGCAAAATTGTGAACTATTTTTTAATAAATGTCAAGCGCATCATTTAAATTATCTGTAGTTCAAATTTTATCTCATTTGGACAAATAGAACATATTCTACAGCCCTCTGAAGTGAGGAACTTATTTCTTGCTAACCCTGATATATATATATATATATATATATATATATATATATATATATATATATATATATATATATATATATATATATGTATATATATATATATATTCAAGTGGTTATCAATAAAAATACCTGTAAAAGAACATTTTTAATGTGTATTGTGAACATTAAGATATGATAACTGCTACCTGTTTCTCCCTTAAAATTGAAATGTATACCGGTAATATTGCTGTTGTCTTGTACCAGTTAGGCTGGCGTATTGGGGTGTACTGCTCCACTTCTCCAACTGAAACATATTTTTGGTGTGAAGTCCAACTTCATCAGTACACATGCCACAGGTACCTGTTTATTGGGTAGGCAACCATTCATAACCCATTCAGACAAGGAAAGGACAAAGACAGGATAGATACAGAGAGAAAGTGCATCCATGCCCGAACCAGAATTCGAACCCAGGACCTCCCTATCCGCAGTCAGGCACGCTGACCACTAGACAAGTTGGGCAACATTCCAGTAGTGTGTAGTTTAATTGAAATTCTGTAAATTTTGGATTTTTTTAGAAGCCATCTGTATCTATCAGACCTCTCAGGTATTCAAAGAGACTGAATTGTAAAAACCCGTCTAATTGGACTAAGTATAACCAGACCTTCCTAATTTTTAGCTGTTTCTGAAGATATGGTGCTTGAAGTCATAACAGCTTACACATGTTAGGCAAACCAAAGTAATGGATGAAAAGAGAAGCTCACTGAAAGAGACCACAGAGTATAGTAACAGATTGTAATGTCTATAAAACAAATAACTCCTGCAAAAGTGACTACAATCAGAACCTAGATTCACCATTATCAATGATTACAGTTCAAAGGCACTTTCATAAACATAACATTTATGGCAAAGTGATTCTCTAGCCACTTGTCACAAATGTTAAGCCAAACATTATTTACAGTGGAAAGGGGAGTGGATGGAATGTTAATTAAAATTATTTCTAAAAATTAATTATTTTTGAAAAAATACATATGCTATAAAATTTTTGATTGAAGTTGTTTAACTTCAAATTATGATATTTTAAAATTAGTAAAAATGTATTCCATGATCCCAAGAAAAAAAGTGAAATGTTCCTCAAAAACATTTCATTCAATTATCATATTATAAATTTATAATTTGTTTTCATTAAATAATTTTATTTTTTCAACTTGTTTAATATTCTTGTGATGTTTTATTGATTGTTTTTGTTCTCTTCTTTCTTTATACAGAAAAACCACTCCTCAAAAAGTTATATCCAGACACTGATTTCAATGAAGCTAAAACTGAAGTGAATAAAAAAATTCTTCAAACATCAGATAGTGAAAGTGCAAAATCAATCAGTGTGAAAGTTGATAACTCATTTGTTAATACTGAATTAATACTTACAAATATAGAAAGTAAAAAAAGTTCTAGTGATATTTCTAGTGATCTCCAAAACATATCGTCTTCAGAGATTGAAGAAATTCGTAAATCATATTCAGAATCTGAACAAGTAGATGAAAGTGAATCAGATAAAAATTCTGTTCTTTTTGTTGCAACTGATGAATCTATTCCAGAAAGAGATGCATCAGCTAGTGAAACTGAATCAAAGTCTTCTTATCCTTCTGATTCTTTTGTTTCAGATTCTAGTTATTCAAAGTCTGAAAATGAATCTAAAGAAAAGGTAAAAGAGAAATCTTCATCAGTTGAAAATAAAAGCTTATCTTCTTCAGGGGAAGAATCAGTCTCTACTAAATCTTCAGAACAATATGGAGAATCACATGATGATTCAGACAAAAGCCATGGAAGTGAAATTAGTCCTCATTTAGAAATAATACAAGATACTGAGAGTGATCACATATCAGAAGCTATATCAGGCACTCTCACCAGTTCAGAAATAGAAGATGCAGAGCAAAAAAATTATACATGTGACAGTTCTGAAGGGTGTTCTCCTAAAAATTCAATTAACAAAAACTGTGTAAAAAATAATCATATTCAAAATGAAACTCTTGAAAGTCCATCATTGTTAAAAGATTCCAAAGCTGTTGCTTTAAGTGGTACCAAAGAAGCTCATGCTTATAAGCATGATAAATCTGAGAATTTTGTGGCAACTGTTGTAAATTTACTTTTTGATTCCATAATTAATGACAGTTTCAAAATTATTTTTGACCAATTTCAAAATAGCTTGAATTTTGGTAAACCAATATCCCTTCTTCATTATTTTTTAAAAGATGAGTCATGTATCTCTGAAAGCAAAACAAAGTTTTCAAGTAAACAACATTGCGATAAAAATGCAGAGGTAATATCATCTTCATTATTAAATTATTATCTGCAAGATTCTATCAATGTTATTCTAAAAATTGCAAAAAATATTGAAGAAATTAAAGAACAGGAAAATAATAATTCACAAATACAAGAAAAAAATACTATCATCCCCAGTAGTACTAATAACTTTGTCTCCCTTTCTCCAGAATCTAATGCATTGTGCTCTGTTACTGATAGTAACAATGAATTGAAACATACTGTTCCTGTCAGTAATGTTGATGAAAAGGATCAGAGCATTTTTAGAAAAGAAATGGATTGGTTTGAAGATGGATTTATGACATCTCAATCTGAGAGGCAACAGCTAGAACAACAAATGTTAATTCAGCAGTATCCATTTTATTACAGGAAAATTCCCAACAAACCCCCTCCACCTTATACACCTCCAGCAGCATATTTTAATTCTCAGGCTGCTTTACAAATAGCAATCAAACAAGAAAAATCTGCTATAAAAATGGACCCCATCAATTATGTTACTAAAAACATTGGCATGGTTTTAAATTATATAACTGATTTATTTATTTCTGCAAAGGAAAAAGGACATTCAATACAGAATGTTTCTGACCCTGACTTTACCCCAATAATAAAAAAATTGGAATTAGTGATGCCTTGTCAGCTTACATTTTTAGATTTAATTTTTGATGCATCAAAAGAAATCATTCTAGATTTATATAAGTAAGTAGTTATTTTAATTTTGTAAAGTAATCATATATACTTACTATATTTACTTTTATTTTAGAAAAATCTGGTAAATTATTTTATTAATGATTTCTCTAGATTTAAAAGTTATATCTTCAATCTTTCTGAACTTATCATTAAAAAACACTAAAGTTTTAAAAGAATTATTTTAATGTTTACTTAAAGAGATATGTTCAGAAATCTGTATTATATTTAACTAGAGTGAAAAATTATAATTAGCAATATTAGCTATTTTAAATTGCGTATTTGTACTAATTTTTTTGTTTATTTACAATTTATTATAAAATAATTTTTTTTATTTTAATTATTGCAAAAACTATTGTAATTTATTTTTTATCCAATATTTGTTAAAGGTACACACATCAAAAGTTGGTTAAAGAGCTTGATGCTTATGAAGCTCATCTTGTGTCTCTTTAAATATGTATTTTTTTTTTTCATTTGAGATAAGAAAAGGTTTGTATGTACTCATTTATAATAGTCGTAACATTCAGTCATTTTACAATGGATCATTATTTATCACATTAGATTCATCTATTCCTCTGTTGGTCTTAACAGAAGCATATATTAACTGCTTTTATTAAAGCCTGAAGTTCTTCATTTCTAAGATAGATGATATATTTATGTGCATAAATGATCAATGAATGATAAACAAACCAAGCCAGACCAAACCTAGGATATTTGATGAGAGTATTCGAAAAGAAGTTTTAAAACCTGCTTTTAAAGGCATATCAAACATTGCTTCATAAGGAGTATATTTGATACCTTTATGAAATGACTGTTTTCAAGGTCAATGAAACGTAATTCTTCAGACTATTTACTGGTTTTATTGTTTTCCAATGAAGAATTTAGCATACTTTCAAAATTCTGAATGTGGATAGGTTTTCTATGCATTATTTTCAAATCCATCTAGGTTGCATAAGCTTCTTCCACAATTTGATTACTGAACTTGTTATTATTGTTACTTTGAAATATACTGGGAGTAAAATTAATAAAAATATTAGTTAAATGATTTGCAACTTTCTCATGTTTCTGCTTTTTAGAGTGCCTAACTATATGAATTTCATCAAGTGGTCTTCATAAACAAATATAAAATTTAAATCATTATCTGTTTGTGATTATGTCAATTAAATTGAACTTTCATCTTAAGTTCATTTCTTTGAAGACCATTGGTGTAATAACAATGGTCTTCAGAGATGAACTCAATGCAGTCTTGGGTAACTTTGACTTCTTGTGACAGTTTCATATAGGTTTAAGTAAATCATTCCTGCTTCAATAGTAACATTTATGTTCTTTTTTGAGATTCTATTTTTGCTTATACCTCAATGGCTTATTAATTAATGTACTTGATGAATTATGATAAAAAGTTCTTCAATGTACACATAAAATTTTATTTTATTGATTTCTTTACTTAAAGGAAAGATGTGTCTTTCAATGTCTCCTTCATTTCATTGTATTTGTTTAATATTTGACAATCTTCCAGTTTTTTTTTTTTTTCCAACGATTTTCTTTCTTTTTTCTGTCATTCAATTTTATAAACTAGCCAGCATCTTTTAAAACTAATGTTTGTTAGTTTTCTAGTATCCATAATATTTAATGATAGAGAATTAAAACATTCATGCGTATCATCGATTATTCAATGTTTATTTGAAAGAAAACTATATCATATTTGAAAATCCTCTATCCAGTATGAAATTAGAAATACTGAAATCATATGTATGTAATTAACACAGACAGTCAATAACAGTTTAAGAACACACATTATTCAGCAATGGAATACATTAAGACAGATACTTTGCAGTTAACCAAACTGAATGAATTTAGGAAAAGTTACAGATTTTTATTGCATTCTTCATTACAAGTTGGGAATTTTATAAACAAACTGGCAAATGTGATAAATATTCAGTAATTATTAAACAAATTTTGTAGTGATTATGAATAATCACCTGTGCTATCCATTATCACCACTTTATAACATTTATTGTACATATATATATTGTAATACTTAAAATTTCTTTTTCAGCGAAACAAAACAAATTTCTCAACCTTGGATCAAACCAAAGAAGCTTACACCAAAACCTCTTTTTCCTTGTGATAAAAAGAAAATATTACCGATTCTTCAAAAGGAAATTGAAAAAACCTTTAAACTTACTCCTAAAGACACTCTAAATGCTTGGCAGAGGAAACGGCCAACCTGGTCAATGTTAAAGCTTGGCCGGAAAAAAAGAGACTTTGTTGACACAATTCTTATTGGAGAAATAAAAGAGGAAGAGCCAGATTGGGTGAATTATGATCAAGATGAAGTCACTGTAAAATTACAGATTGCAGATTCAATATTTGACTTTTTAATTGAAGATACAATCAGCACAATTAAGAAGTTGCAGGAAAAAAATGGTAAATTTTGTTTCTTTAGTAGGTAAGCTTATGGTAAATTGAAGCTTATGTCTTTTACTTGAACCTGCTATTTCTGTCTCATAAAATCGTGTAGGTGCTGGTTTATTCCTTAATTTTTTATATCATTAAAATTTGTCTTGAATATATCTTTGTAATTTGCTTATGACCATAACTCTTTGTTAATAAAGTTACAATATCTTCAAAAATAATAATTTTGTCAATAGTGTTGCCTAGAATTTGCTTTCATTGAGCTATATTAAAAGCAATCTTCTATCACCATTGAGAAAACTTACTTGCGAGTATGCATAGATATTTTTAAGATGCCATTCAATGAATCAATATTTTGTATTATAAGTTTTATAATTGTTTTTATAAGATTAATAAGATGCTGAAAATTTTATATGTAAGTTGCATATATGTATATATATATATATATATATATATATATATATATATATATATATATATATATATATATATATATATATATATATATGTGTATGTTTGTTTAAACAGGATCAGGAATAGCTTTTTTATGACTTCTGCAGTGTTTGATTTCTATGAAATTTTTCTTTTCTCACTTATGTGCTTGGGACATTTTTGGGTTGATGACATTTAAATTTTGCAATAAAAATACACATTAACATGTCTGAATAAAGACATTTATTAATGACAACAAGAAAGTAATTAAATGAGTTTTAACACAGTTTGATAGTGGAGATACAGGTAAGATCATTGTAACAGAATGATTCTTTATGGCTTGTTAATTGAAACTTTGGTCATTAATAAAATCAATTTTTCTTAACATTTTATTTTGCACATTATGTATGTGTATGATCGTTTGTTCGTTTTAAATATGTAACTATATTAATTTTAAATGTTTTTTGTTAAATATTTTTCCATGTAAAAAGCAGTGCATACTCAAATTGAGAGTTGATTTGAATAAAATTAATTGTATATGAAATTGTACAAGTTTTATGTTAATCATAAATTATATCTTTTATTTTCTGATTCTAGTTAGAAGACTAGCCTGGAATAAAAATTAAACTGTAATAAATTTTTATTTTTTCCTCAATTTAAATTCTTTAAATTTATTAGTAAATTTTTTTAATTAAAATGTTTGTTTTAAAGTTAATTAAAGATAAAAATATATTTAAACCTAGCTATGCTTATAAAACTGTAATTATTAAACATTAAAAACAATGTATTTATAAAATGGTTTCATTATGTGCATTATTTTTATAAAGTATTTAAAATGTATTTTTGTTTTTCAGGTGTTTAAAAATGCAATTTTAAAGAAGGTTGATATCAAGACCAATGCTATATCAGTCATTCAGCTGTATTTTGCCATTCCAAGAAATATATTTTAATATTTAATATAAAGTTGAAAATTAATTTTTGATAATGTGACTGTGCTATATTTTTATTCTTGTTCTTATTTATCATTATTTTAAATATCATTACTTTGTATTTTATTTAATTTTGTAAAAATGTATATAAAATCCTTTTCACCATTTTCAGTTTAGTGTTTCTTGATAAACATGACAATAATGGATATATTAATCTGCTATCTAAATAATTTAATATGTTGAAGTCTATTAAAATAAGAAAAATATTCATATTTTTGATAGATTTTAATATTGATTTAAAAAAAAAAGGTTAATCAGTGCAATGACTATGTGATAATTTTATTTTAAAGTAAAATAATTTTGCTATATATGTATGACATAATGAAAATGTGAGGTATGTTAACACAATATATATTGTGAAAAATATATTTTTAATAAAAAGAATTTAATAAATAATTATATATACAATCAGTTTAAAATTAAAATTTATATTAATTTCAATGTCCTTATAGTTATCATACATCTCAAACTCTGGAATGCAAAATTTTTAAACAAAGGGACTTGGTGTGTGGAATATATATAGCAAATGCTCGTTTTTACTGACCAAACACAGTTCGTAAAAGTAATGTATTATATTATTAAGATCTGTTTCTTTTATTCAAATAACTTTTTCTTTATAAACTGTAAAAATGCACTATAAGAAACTAAGTGCAAAATAAGATTCATACTTAAAAACACTATTTACTTTCATTTTATTGATAAAAAATCAGGTAAAGCAGTCATTTACCATTTTCTGTACAAAAACTACATTTTTAAAAATATTTTTTTAAATTTTCAATTTTCTCCTCAAAAAAGCACTTTAGACCTGTTAGCCATTCAGATCCTTGTTTTGCAGATTGTCTTTACACTACATCATTTTCCTCCTTTTCATTGTCATTCATTTTATTCTAAATATTTTCATTATCTAATATTTCT
Source organism: Latrodectus hesperus (assembly GCA_037975125.1). Classification (NCBI taxonomy): domain Eukaryota; kingdom Metazoa; phylum Arthropoda; class Arachnida; order Araneae; family Theridiidae; genus Latrodectus; species Latrodectus hesperus. The sequence goes on from CM075858.1 coordinate 43,655,118, forward strand.
TCTGTACATATCACTTGTGAGTCTAGATTCAAAACATCTTCTAAAGAAGTTTCAGACAGCAAAGAAGCTGTATGTCAGAGTTCATACATGAATGACTCAATTTTGCTCAAGTCATCAGGTAAATTGCCTTAGCTTTCTTCTCTTACAGTGGTTTATTTAATAAAGCCTGCTTCTTGAAATACTCTTGATATTGTCTTTCCTTCAACATCATTCCAAGCATTAATTAACAAATGCATTGTTTCTAGAAGGTCAATATCATAGGCCACTCCAACTCCAAGGCCATAATCACTCTTTGCAAAAATACCCAACTATATTTGCTCATGAAGCTTATGCTTATGCTTTGTAAGATAGCAGAAGTTAGATTAGGCATGAGAAATTCTACACGATTTGATTCAAGATTCGTAGCTTCAGCGTGAGCTATGTAGTTTTCCACAGTTTGTAGTGCTTTACTTTTATATGTAGAACTACGATAATAATAATAATAAAATAGAAAAAACGTCTATCAATTCTCTACTCCTACTTTCATAAATGTTCCCAGTCATCCAAGCTTTAATGTTAGCATGATATGCAGCTGGTTGTTTTTGAATATTTTTGGAACATCTAGGCTATAGTTATTTTAATATGAAAAGCCGAGGCATTTTTTCTGTCCCATCCATATTGGCTGCGAGCAAGACTAATTCGTTTCTTCGCTTTTTTACCACTGTAACATTTATCGCCTCTAAAGCTAAGTGTTTTTTCAGGCAAGATCTTAAGAAGCCTGTCTCGTCTGCGTTGAAAACATTCTTTGGGTCGTTTTCAGAAAGTAGTGATTTCAATGCTCCTTTTTTTATTCAATTTCCGATATTTTATTCATAGTTTCACTCTCACCAGACAATTGTTAAGTCTTAAGCCGTTTCTGGTTTTAAATTTTTAGACTCAACCGCTTGAGGCTTTGAAATCTTTTATGTTCAGTTTCTTAGTTAAGTGGTTGGATTTCTCTTTAATGACCTTACTGTCAACACAAATGTTCATTCCTCCTATATTTCTCAGTCAAGCAAGCAACACTTTTTTCAGTTTAGGATGTTTTCTTTCTGTACGACATTTTCGACAGGAAGCACTTCTGCTGGTGCTGTTTTTTTCCCAAATTTTTAAAATTATCAAGCGGTTTTTCTTCAGAATTCCATATTTTTTTAAAATTTCTTTTAATGTTTTTTCGTTTACTTTAGAATTTTATTTTTACTTTAACTGATAAACCCATGCGACTAATTGTTAATGAAATCAGTTCAATTTCTCTTTCCACAAACGGAACTTCATAAATTGAGATGTCCAAATGAAACAAAACCAACTGCAGAATAAAAGAGCTCAAACTTTCATCATTCTATGCTATTTTTACGTACGGGGGTTGACAAGTCGAATTCGGCACCACAGTTTTCGCTCATCAAATGCCTATATCCATGTATCTTCGACTAGTGGTTCCACAATGTCTGAAATGCTTGCACATGTAGTTTCGTTATCCAAGAATAAATCAAGTTTCCAGGCGTTATATAAAAAAGAAAATAGAAATATCAATTCATGAAAATTATTTTAAAAATTGAATAAACTATTTGTCTGAGGCAAAAATTAGCAAAAAAGAAATTTTTGTAAATTTTAGTTCATAAACGAGAGTTAAAATTATCAATATGTTTATTGTCTCAGGGTAGGAAGTAACCACTAATCAGCAAAAAATCGTGAGTGTTCGTAAATTAACGGCTCGAAAAAACGAGCGTCTACTAAGTATATTTTTTAATCATTAACCTTTGAAGCAAAAATGTATATTTTAAAAAATATAGTATTTGGTATTATTTTTACAAAATTAATTTCAAAACTATAAATTTATTTGATATTACAAAATATTTGACTAAACACAAAGAAATTTAGAATGGAAAATTGTGTTAATGACCTCAAATTTTTAAATCTATATTACAAAAACATTTTAAAACATAAAAGTACAAACTGCACTGTCTAAAATAACATTTTTCTTACAAAAAATTTAAAAATCATAAATTTCCTGAATAAAAATCTTGTTAATAATGTAAAACAATCAATGAAAAAATTTCTGAGTCAAAAATACTTTAAAAATTCAAAATTGTCACCCTTAGCTTAAAAAAGAACAAATTCTTTTGATATTAATCAAATTAAAACATCATAAAAATTTTTAATGAAATAAATTAAATTAAAACCTTTCCTGTACTTTCTTTGTAGCCTTTCAAGCCGCTAAAAAACAAAAATTATTTGAAAAATTTATAGAAAAGTATTAAGATAAAATAGATTATAACTGTTCGCGTCTGCGAGCGCAGCGCCCCCTTTGAGTCATAAAAAAGAAACCGGCAGTAGCCATATGAGAATCGGAGAAATAAAGTGTGTTTTGATAGAGTCCTTGAATGAGTATCAATTGAGTTTAAATATAATAAACTGTGTGTGAAAGCTATTTAACATTGATCATAATCTCACAGGAGAAAACCAGCAACCTATGGATCTATATAATGGCTATGAGTGATAATTTACGCCTCTGCTGAGTATCGTCAACGTAATTAATGTATGTGACTGAGTAATTTACATGTTCTGATAATAGATCTTCAATATATATATATATGTATTTACATTGAAGTATTAATAACTATCCAAAATGCTTAAAGGCGTAAAAAAAATTTTATATTAATTGGTATTGAGTTAGTAGAAGACGTCAATGAGAAAATGACTATTTCAGACCTAAGCAGTATTATAAAACAAAACCAGAAGTACGTGACAGAGAAAGATTCCGTTTTAGAATTAGCAAATACGATAACTGAAAAGCGAAAGTCCGATGAGTTGCGGCAACTAGAGTTAGAGAAATTAAGCTCGAACAGGGGAAATCTGAAGAACTTCAACAATTAGAATTAGAAAAACTTTTCTTGAAAGAACGAAAATGGAATTAGAAATTGCTCGCGTGAAAGCGGAATCTAAGTCAAATTCAGAAGGTGAAAATGTTGAAAATAATCAGACTGAATCTTTAGACTCTCTCATAAAAAATGTCCGTACTTTAACTATTAAAGCTCCTAGTAGACCTGAGGGCTGGAGTTATTTTTTTGCATCTTTAGAAAGGGCCTTTATTTCAAAAAATGTCCCTGATAAATACAAAGTGGAGATTTTGATAAATTTGCTAGGGGAAAGGGCGACTAATGTGATAACTTACATAAAGGATGACGAGTTAATTGAGTATTCTAAAGTAAAAACAATAGTACTTCGAGAATTTGAACCTACCCCTCAATCCTTTTTAGAACATTTTAGAAAAGCCCAGCGCCAACCAAATGAAACATACAATTTGCATCGCGATTAACGACGAGCTGGGAACATTATTTACAATTGAGGAAGGTAACAGATTTCGAAACTCTCAAAGATTTAATTATGTCGGATAAAATGTGCCAGACCTTAGATAGAGAAACTACGTGTCATATTAATATGAGACAGGCTGACACATGGTTTAAACTCTCTGAATTAGGGAAAGAAATTGATTTATATTTTACTTCCCGAGGTAAGACTTTGGTTGAAAACTCAAGTTTAATAAATTGTCCGAGTCAAAATACACGTTGTAAATCAAATCACTTCTGTTTTAATTGCTTGGGGAATAATCATAGGGTAACGACTTGTAAATCAAAACATTCGTGCAATATCTGTAAGCGGCGTCATCATGCCACACTTCACTTTCAGTCAGAGCAAAAACAAGAACGTTTATCGGCGCCTAATGAGAATGTAAATACTATCAATGCGAAAGTGAGTTATTTTCCCTCCCCCACAGCTTTAGAATTCATTCCTACTAGCAATAAACAAGAGTCACGAGGTCAGCATCAAAATTGCTTGGCGCGACTAGTTAAACTTTGTCAACAAATTCGAAGTCTGTACTATTTAGCACTTTTATTTGTTTTTTAACCAATGACTTGGGAAATGTTTTACGCGTTCGTGGTTTATTAGACGTTCCATCCAGTGAATTTTTTGAGTTGCGTTGACAAGCTTATTTAAGAAAGGAAAAAATAAATATTGGAGTTTCAAATTTAAATGGAATGTCTGATAATTAAATCTAAAGTTAATGCTACGATTGTTAATGATATAAGAAATTTCAAATTAGATTTAGTTTCCAGTGTTACAAATTTGACCCCTTTAAGGAAAATTGATATTTGCGTTCCGGAATTAAAAAACAATAAGTTAGCGGATTCAGGATTTAATGTTCCAGGTCCAATAAATTTAATTCTGGGAGCAGAGAATTTTTATGGACTATTAAAACCTGATAGAATTTACCCTACTAATACTAAACTAATTTTACAAAACACAGTATTCGGATTTGTAGTGAGTGGTAGTGTACCAATAGTAACTGAGACTAAAGTACACTCTGTGGACTTATAAACGAAAGTGCCGACTTAAACAAAATTATGCGGAATTTTTGGGAAATAGAACAAATTGAAGAAACACAGAAATTTGAAACTGCTGAGAGAATTGAAGCTAATAATCATTTTATAAAAACTCATAAAAGGGATAAATCAGGAAAATTTGTGATACTGATGCCATTTAGAAAGGATCCGAAATTATTGGGAGAGACTAGAGAGATTGCAATCAAAAGATTAAATTCCTTGTGGAAGAAGTTAGAAAGGAATCCAGAACTTCTGGCATTATATCGTCAATTTATGAGTGAATATGAGTGCTTGAGTCATATGCAAGAAGTTTCTATGGCGCAAGAACCTGAAGTGGTCTACTATTTACCTCATCATGCAGTTTATAGACCACAGAAAACGAGTACAAAATGTAGAGTTGTGTTCAACGCTTTACAAATTACTCCAACTGGTGAATCATTAAATTCCATTCAGCTAAATGGTGGTGTAATTCAAGATGATTTATTTGCTATAATATTGAGATTTAGAAAACATATTTTTGCTTTTACTACCAAAATTAAAAAAATGTATAGAATGATTTGGATTGATCCTGCTCAAAGAGACTTGCAAAGAATTGTATGGAAAGATAGTAAGGAAGCGAATATTAAAACGTATCAGTTATGCACAGTGACGTATGGAACCACTAGTGCTCCATTTTTGGCTCAGAGATGTCTTCAACAGTTAGGTACTGATGAACAACTGAAATCTCCATTGGGTTCTCAAGTAGACAGAAGGATATGTACATGGATGACATATTGAGTGGATAGTCAAATTTAGAAAGTGTAAAGTGTCTAAAGCAAAATTTAACTTAAATATTTAAAACTTGTGGTATGGAACTACATAAATGGCAAAGTAACTGTCCAGAGTTAAGAGAATTTTCTGAAGATTCAAATGACTATAACTTTGATCAAACAAAAACATTAGGGTTGCTATGGAAGGTCAAGAGTGATGAGCTTTTCTACAATATGCCCAAAAAAGATGCTTCTACAGTTACAAAGAGAGAAATTTTGACCATAATTGCCCGCATTTTTGACCCACTTGGTTTGATAGGACCTGTGCTTACAAAGGCTAAGGTTTTTATGCAACGTCTGTGGAGATTATCAATAGACTGGGATGAAAGACTGCCATCAGATGTCGTACAAGAATGGTTAGTTTTTTTTTATGGGTTGTGTGACATTAAATAAATTGATGTATGCTACGAGAAAATACTTTAAAAATTGGATTCTTTGGATTCTCGGATGCATCAGAGGGCCATTACGGTGCAGCAGTCTATCTAAGATGCGAATCAGCGAGTGGTGTGAATTAACTACACATCTAGTGTGCAGCAAAGGAAGAGTTGCTCCAATCAAAACACTTTCTATTGCACGACTTGTGGTGAGTATAAAATTACTGTTATTATAAAACGATTACATATCATATTTTAAATTAAAATAAGGTAAGGTATTTTTTTTTTAACATTGCGTTGTGTATTTATTATATTCTTTTTTTCTACCCAGATTCAAACCTGAAAAACAGAAGCAGAAACTGGCTTCGTTTTAGTAATTAAAAATTTCTTCTAATTCACTCAAAAAATAACAAAACTGTTTACACAAATATAAATTCAATTACTTGTATTATTTCAATTATTACAACTTTGATACAACTACCAACATTGATAAAACCCTGTTATAACTTTACACAACTTTGATACAACAACTACCAATAAATAATTACAACTACCAACATGATAAATCACTCACGTGGAATGATTAAGTTACACTAGATTGCTTAAAGTTATATTCAGATTAAATTTTAAATAAAGTTATGCAAATGGTGGTACCACACTAAAAAAAATCTGGCTGGATAATTAAATAAAAAAAACATTAACTTACATACAAACAGTTGATGGAATAGGCCGGCCTATTTAGAGGGCTTCAAAAAACCTGGTTGATCAGTTACTTGGCGAGGCTTCCTTCATCCGGATTCTTATTATAATGAAGAATTCATTTAGAATATAATCTACAGGCCTATTTCTTCTTCCAATCAATCTCGAGTACTTTTATTAAACTTCAACTTTACTGTTTATAGACTCGTCATCCGGATTAGTAGTAATGGATAATTCATTTGGCATAATACTACAGAAGCCTATTCCTTCTTCTTCCGACCATTTTCGCGTGCTTTTATTATATCGAAACTTCAACTTTACTGTTTATAGACTCCAATAAAGCGTCGGACTAAAATAACCAACAGGGTCTCTTTTACAGGCGATGTCCTGCAGCTTTTCTGTTTTTTTCCCTTCTTCTCACACCTCTCTTCTGCCTCCCCTCGCTTTTTCCTTGCAAGACCGGTTTCCTCCAAGTCCCCCGTTAGGGCATTCCACTTCGTCAAAATGGAGGGAATGGGGAATAGAATTAAATAAAAAAAGGACTTCCAGCTAGAAAAAAATGGGTAGTTTAATTTATAAAAATTATCCAACCAGTGAATACAACACTTGAACTGTGTGCAGGTGTATTGCTATCTAATTGATGAAAAAGATTAGCACTTCCCTAGAACTTAAGATAGATCAAAAATGGTATTTTTCGGACAGCAAAATTGTTTTGTCTTATATTCAGAAGAAAAGCAGAATTGAAAACCTTTGTCGCTACCAGAGTGGCTAAAATACAAGTTCTGACAGATGTCTCACAATGGAGGTATAAATCATCAGAGCGAAATCCTGCAGACATCGTTTCTCGTGGCTGCAATCCAGCACTACTGAGAAATAATTCTTTGTAGTGGCATGGACCATTACTTCTCATCGAGGAAGTAGAGATGCTTAAGAACTGTGAAGAGCAAATTAACGAGGACTTAGAACATTTTAATACAGAACTGGTTAAGAGTGAACGAAGGTTCAAAAGACCTGTTTTCCTAGTGACTTTTAATTCTTTAACTGAGGAGTTACTTAGTATTACTAACAATTATACTAAACTTGTACGTGTTTTAGCTTTTCTTTATAGATTCCTTAATAATTGCAAATCAGCAAAAGGTAACTGACCCCTGCAATGTAAGGAAATTAAAGATGATGAGTTTGTCTTAGTAAAATTAGTTCAACAAGAGTGTTTTAAAAGGGGGAATTACAGGCCTTCAGAAGGATGGTAATGTGCCTGTAGATAGTAAGTTAAAAAATATTTTCCCATTTTTAGATGAAAGGGAGTTGGTGGAAGACTAGCCAACAGTAAGTTTAACTTTGATAAAAGGTTCCCTATAATTTTACCTACCAATCATAAATTGACTGTGATGATTGCTGAAATGTTTCATAAGAACTATTTACATATTGGCCCACAAGGGTTATTGTTTCTTATTAGACGAAGGTTTTGGCCTTTAAGAGGACGTAACCTTTGTGACGAGATAGATTCTATTTCTGAAGGAGCTAGACTCCAGAAACTCCTTAAAAGGGATGAACCTATTTTGGTTGGTACCCTAAAAGACGAGGAGGGTAATTTTGCTGCTTCCGGAAAAGGGGTTATGGAAATTATGACCAGGACCCACTTCCCTGGAGCTAGAGATATTTATAGCAACGAAGGGAACATTGCATTGGCTCTTTGCAAAGAGTCAATAGCAATCAATGGACCATCGCTAAAAATATCATAAACTACAACATTGTTAAATGGGCAATTTTTGCCTTTAAACCTCTAAAATGCCCTGGGCCTGATAGAGTTATGCCCATCATGATCCAGAAGGCAGAGAAGGTTGTCATACCAATGCTAACTAGAATTTATAGAACTAGTTTGGCCCTGGGATATATACCAAAAACATGGCAAAAGACTAGGATTGTTTTCATTCCAAAACCTGGCAAGGACACTTATGACCAGGCCAAGTCATACAGACCAATCAGTCTTTCTTCATTCTTTCTTAAAATTATGGAGAAAATCATTGATCGGCATATTAGAGATTACTTGGGTAGAAATAGTCTCTTGCATGCTCTTCAATTTGCCTATCAACCCGGCAAATCTACAGAGACTGCTCTACATCAGCTAGTTTCCAAGATTGAAGCCACTCTGGATCAAAAGGATATTGCCTTGGCAACTTTCTTCGACATCCAGGGTGCTTTTGATAATACTTCCCATCCATCCATCCTCAATGCACTTAGAGGGGCAGGGATTAATCAGACCCTGTGTACTTGGATTGAGGCCTTAATTTCGGATAGATATATACAAATGAACATCTTCGGTGAATCATTTGAAAAAAAGACTACTAGAGGTTGTCCTCAAGGAGGTGTTCTGTCACCATTACTTTGGAACCTAGTTGTAAATAGCCTTATAAAACATCTAAATGATAAGGGTTATTATACGTAGGGATATGCTGATGACATTGTCATCCTTATCCTTGGTAAAGATTTTGGTCATCTCATGCAGGATGCTCTAAGTTATGTAGATCAATGGTGCATGGATAGGGACCTGATGGTTAATCCTCAGAAAACCTACCTTGTACCTTTTACACGCAAAAAGAAACGGAAAGGTTTTTTCATACCAAGACTTTTTGATGTTGAAATCAATGTGGCTTCAGAGGTGAAGTATCTGGACATCTATTTAGACCAGAAACTCACCTGGAATAAGCACATTGATGATAGGATCAACCGAGCAAAGAAAAGCATTATGATTTGCAGGCGAATGCTTGGTAAGAACTGGGGTTTACATCCAAAACTGATGCTATGGATGTACACAGCTTTTGTCAGGCCCATTTTCACATATGCCTGTGTGATCTGGTGGCATAAGGTGGAACAGAAGACTGTGATTGACAGACTGAGGAGTCTACAAAGACTAGCCTGTCTCTGCATCACAGGAGCAATTTCCACCACTCCAACCAGAGCATTGGAGGTTGTGTTGGATCTGACTCCCTTGGACATCTTCATATGCAGCGTTGCAAGATTGAATGCATACAGAATGAAGCTGCAAAACCACTGGTATGACCAGCCTGTTGCCAAAGGGCACAAGGGCATCACCAGGAAATTTCAAGACCCTACTTTTCTGACGCCATCTGACATCATGGAAAAAACATACATGTTTGATAGGACATTTGATATAGTTTTTCCAACTAGAGAGGAATGGGATAACAACATGTTTGAAACTAAAACAGGAGATCTAATCTGGTACACAGATGGATCACTGAAGAACAGCCTCTCAGGACTAGGAGTTTGTGGCGTGTCACCAAGAATCAGCTTGTCTGTAAGCCTTGGGCGATACGCTTCGGTCTTCCAGGCAGAAGTTTTGGCCATTATCCACTGTCTGCGACTGAATATGAAGAAGGGCTACTACGATAAGCGGATTCTCATTTTCAGTGACAGTCAAGCCGCTTTAAAAGCGCTTAATTCCTTCGAAATCAAATCTAAAATGATTCTGGAGTGTAGAAACCTTCTTACAGAACTGGCAACTAGAAACAGGGTGATCCTTGTATGGGTGCCAGGGCACAAAGGTATCGAAGGCAATGAAAGGGCTGATGAGCTTGCTAAACAAGGATCGTCTTTTGTTCCCATTGGTCCAGAACCTTTTTGTGGGATCAATTTGAAGACCGCAAAAACCTATGTTCTTAGATGGGAAAAACGGAAGATGTATGAAGCTTGGCTCAAATCTCCTGGTCAAACCCACGCTAAAAGTATGATCTGTAGATCATCAGCGAGGATTTCCTATGAAATTCTAAGATGCTCTAGGCAGAAGATACGTTTAATCGTAGGCTTCATAACTGGGCACTACTATTTCAGAAAACATCTCCATAAAAGGGGACTGTTTCAGCAAGATCCTATCTGCAGGAAATGTCATATGCAAGAGGAAACGGCCAAGCATATCATTTATGAATGCGAGGCTCTTGCCCTCCCTAGATTAACCTCTTTAGGCATCATCCATACTAGAGAGTTACACCTAGATTCCATTTAAGGGTTATCAGACTTTATTAATAAAGTGGGTGATCCGAGCAAATGGAACTAAGAAACATTGGGTTTGGAGTTAACAGTATAAAATGCTGATAAAAGCAGAGGTGCTCAATGACATACAAACCCAACTCGAAAGAAGAAGAAGAACCTTTGTAGAAAACTAGTGCACGATTGTGTTGTTTGCTTTAAAGCAAAACCAGTACCTTGTCAACAGCTCATGGTTACCTGAAGAGAGAGTAACCCCAAACTTTCCATTCAATTGTGTAGGGGTAGATTTTTTTAGTCCTTTTTATATAAAATATCCCAATCAAAGAAAAGGAATGTATAATAAAATTTATGTGTGTATTTTCCTTTTTTTGTGACTAAAGCTTGTCATTTAGAAATGATAACAGATCTCTCTAGTGATGCCTTTGTAGCTATACTTAAAAGATTTTTTAAGAGAAAAGGGGAAAGTGCCTACATATTTTCTGATAACGCTACTGATTTTGTTGGCAGTAACTCCGAATTAAAGAAATTGAGTAAATTAGTTAGCAGTCCAGATGAAAACTTGAGTAATTATTTGTCCAAAGAAAAGGTTGAGTGGACTTTCATTCCTCCTAGATCCCCGAATCATGGTGGACTTTGGGAGGTGGGTGTCAAATCCGCGAAATACCATCTTAAACGTGTAGTAGGCAATTTAAAACTAACCTTTGAGGAATTCTCAACTGTAATTGATCAGATTGAGGCAAATCTTAATTCCCGCCCATTGCATCCCCTATCATCTGACTTAAATGATTACGATGTCTTGACACCTGGCCATTTTTTCATAGGCAGACCTATCACAGCAATTGCAGAACCCAACATCCTAAATTTACATGACAATAAATTAAAACAATGGCAAAAATTAACTAAGATAGTGCAGACATTTTGGAAGCATGGATCTAACAATTATTTAAGTGCAATACAAGGAAGATCAAAGTGGAGGTTCACCAAAGAGAATGTGCAAGTTGGCACTATGGTGATTTTAAAGGTAGATAATATACCGGTTTTTAACTGGCCATTGGGCAGAAAATAATGCAAACATTCCCAGAAAAGGATAAGAAGGTGAGAGTAGTTTTAGTTAAAACGAAGAATGAGTTTTTTTAAAGGAGCATTAATAAAATTTGCATTTTGCCGTTGCCTAATTAAGGAGTGAGAACTCTATCAAATATATCTGTGTATCATTATGTATTTAGTGTAGTTAATTATTAAAAGTGTGCATCATTGTACTCATATATTATATAGTGTGTTATTTTTCTTGAGATTTCAAATTGTTGAAAGTACCATGTCAACGCCGGGCGGAATGTTGGCGTCTGCGAGCGCAGCGCCCCCTTTGAGTCATAAAAAAGAAACCGGCAGTAGTCATATGAGAGTCGGAGAAATAAAGTGTGTTGTGACACAGTCCTTGAGTGAGTATTAATTGAGTTTATATATATAAACTGAGAGCTATTTAACAATAACATTTGATTTCAGTGCATAAAATTGTCAGAAAGTTTTATAAAATGCATGAAAAAATTATCAAAAAAATTTACTGTGAAAATTTCAAGTCAATTGGAGTTTGTGATTTTAAGGTATCAAAAATTATTTTATAAATAAATTCAGGATAAAGTAAATTGAGTTCTTATAAGAGAGAAGTCTATTATACTATACCTTGAGATCATAAATTCAAAGCGATATGTCAATTTCTTCAAAGTTGCATAGAAAATGCTCTTAGTGAAATGTTTATTAATGGGAGAATGAAATGTCAAACTGTTTTCTACGTTCATCGCTGTGTATGTAACCTTCAGATTACATACATAGCAATGCTGGCGAGCTCTGAATGTACCTTTAGGGTAACGGGTTTGGTGATGGGGAAACCCCTCACCAAACGCTTGGTAATTTTGAACCCCGGTCAGATGACGTGACCACATCTGAGCTGGCACCCTCCTTTGCATATCCACGCCACACCAGTGGAAGGATTTTGGATATCACATATTAACGAACATGGACATGTCTCCAACCTATGGAGCTCTTCTAGCAATCTAGTGAGGGAGGGTACGTGGTCACCCTCCCAATCACTGTCCGTGGCAAATGATGCTTCACTTTTCTGATCTTAATGGGAAGCGGCGTAAAGCTTCTGAGCCACTGGAGCTCTACCTTCAGGTTACGAGAACGGCGCTTTCCCCCCACTACGCCACTTTTATTAAGTTCGGTTTCATATTATCTAAGAATAATGCTTAAATTATCTTTTTCTACTCAACAATATGACAAAACATGACCAATAATTCTGCAACTTTGAACGACAGTGAAACGGCGAGATGGCTCGGCTGGCACTTCCTTCTCCACGCCATACCAGCTAAAGAACATTCGATCTAACGGAACTTCTAGTGTGGTACTAGGCCTCTCTTACAGCATGATGATCTACTAATAAGCTATACTTTACCGCTTGTATCAAATCATATTTTTCAAATACAATAACTACTTTTCCCACGAGACTCTGTAAACTCTATTCTTTTGATAAATCTTCAAACGATTTCGTTATTATCATATTTTTGCTATTATTCTTTTATTACAAATGTTAAATTCTCACATATATATCATAAACAATAAAAATTTAACTCATTTTTCAAATATAATAATTATTCAATTATATTTTAATCTTCATTAAAATAATTAATGAAGAATATTTTATACTATATTTTCTTACATAGAAGTGTACATATTACAAAACATATTTTGTGTTCTAATCTAGTTATGAAATGTGAAAACAAACATTAAATTAAAGCAAACAGAAAGAGAATTACGTTCCTTCTTTTTTTCTATGACATATTAAAATAAACAAAAAATAAAGAATTTAAAAAAAATCACATCGACCTGAAGTTTCAATTTAATCGTGAAAACATAAAGTTGTATAGTTTACAATATAAAAATGTACACATTACACAGTAGTTTGATTAACAGTGTTTCAAAATGATACTTTGCATTTCAAAATGAAATCTTACATTTAATTTACCTAATTAAAAACAATTCACATGATATGCATAGTGTTTGAAAATTTCTTTTTGTGACAAAGTTATTGAATCCTGAAGTCAAAATTTTTTTCATCAGCTTTTCAATTCCTTTTCGTCGGACGACGTACTGCAACAGACGAAATAATATTAGCTACAGAGTGCATAAACACTGTGCTTTTTCAAAAATCAAAAATATAAGTACCTTTTTTTTTAAAAAGAAAAGTTAACGGCAAATCTGGAAAAAAAGAGAATACCAATGATGCAAATATTGTGTATATTTTCAGAGATTATTCATAAATGACAATTTTAAGATGAATCAACACGCTTCTTTGTTGCTGCGGGGTTACAATTACAGTGTTCACTCGCCACTTCATGTTTTGCGGCTTCAGTGCTTCGCTGGTTTTTCCAAAATATTCTTCAAAAAAATAAAAATTAAAAAATACAACCATGTCGGCAGAAACATTGCGGAAAGGACCGATGTTTCATGTTGATGCGCGAGAGAGGAGAATCCTTGCAACAATTGTGCAGCATGGCTAGAGCGACGCAACAATTTGCAAAAAACATTGACGATAATATGGTACGAACTCTCGAGTTTAGTAACCGCGTTGACGGGGTTGTCCATTTACATGGGGATTTTGAAGGAAAATAAAAAAACAGAGACAACAACTACCCATTTCCATGTCTCTATCCAAGGTAAATCCCCGGTTCTACCAGGCCGAGGGCTTTACCTTGGAGCCTCCAGCAGAAGAGTTTCCGAGAGAAGCCAATGCTTCTACGAATCGAGTGAGAGCTTCTCTCTCAGAAAGCAATGTTTATTACTGTAGAAGGTTTTGTAATAAACTTTATTAATTAGCACTGAGACATGTTTACGTAAATACGTGTGTCATTGTAATTTTTGTCTTAAATGGGTAAACTATAAATACTGTTTACATATTTAAAATATTCCTCCACCCGTATACACGAAAAATCCTAGGGGCTAGTCCTATTTCACGATTTTTCAGCTTTCGCGGAAGGTTCTGGTCCTATTAACCACGAAAAACGAGGGATCACCATAATTCATTCAGCGATAATTATATTTTAATTAATTATAAGCTATGTAATCAAAATTTTGAATTGAATACACTGCCCAACGTTCAAAAGTCAACACCAAGAAGAAGTTTTCAGAAAAAGACGAAACTCGGCAAGCAGAGAAACAGCAATGAACAATAATTGATCTGTATTTCGAAATAATATGCATAATACAGAGCGAGAACAGCGTCGGTTCAGTATTTTGTAGGGCCACCTTGGACGGCGATACATGAAGCAACTCCTCTGTAAACAGAATCAATGTGAATACGAATGATGTCCTGAGGAATGGCTCTCCATTTCCTATCAATCATTTGCCAAAGTGGATCTTCTGAAGCAGGCAGTGGTAAGGTCTGCAAATGGAGTCCAATTATGTACCAAACATGTTCGATTAATGAGAGACATGGCTAGCATGGTGGCCAAGGAAGCAGCTCTACACCTTGCAGGCATGTTGACTGATGCGAGCAATGTTCGGTCGGGCGTTATCCTGCTGATAAAGGGTATTGGGCAGCTCCTGAAGGCAGGGGAGTGTCACCGGACGCCGCACATCATCCACGTAACGTTGGGCTGTCATAATGTCGTGCATATGAACTAGAGATGACCCGGAATCGTACATAATGACGCCCGAAACTATGATGCTACGTTGTCATGCGGTAGGGCGTTTCACAATTGCTGCAAGATTAGATCTGTCTCCACGTCAACCCTCGTACGCAGCTACTATCACTGAAGAAACAAAAGCTTAACTGATCTGTGCCACTCCGTCGTCTACATCGCTCTAATCCGGCACTATTCCAAACGTTGGCGTCTATGCTGTTGGGTCAATGACAATCTTATTAACAGACGATATTAGCGCAGGCCACTAACAACCAATCGACGGCAAACGGTTCTGTTTGACATGGGAACATTCGGAATGTCTTCCACATGCTGCAAAATGTTGGTAGAAGTGACAGTTGAACGCATCGATCCATATGTGATGAAGTCATTCTAGCTAAGCCGGCATCCTGCAAACGTTCCACAGTTCCTTCTTCCAACCATCTTCGCCTCAGCCGGTGGATTGTGGACGCATCCAAGTGTCTGTCATTTGCTGTAAGGACCAACCTGCCCTTCTCAGTTCGATAATTATACCTCTCGTAACCTCATCTGTCTGCTCGAACTGACTCCGACGACGATGGCTTGGCGTTCTCTGCAATTAAAGGCGTTTTTTGGCGACAAGAACAAATTTTCAGATTATTTCCCAAGCAGCAATGACGGCGCGACTATTGCTGCTGGAGATCAGCGCATTTCACATCATTTGCATGACTCAGTAAAGTGCATCTACCCTGAAATTTGCATAATTCTCTGACTACTCCTCCTTGGTGTTGCATTTTCAATGTCAGGCATTGCATATTTTTATTTTAATGCATTCAGAGTCAGATATCGTGATTTAAGTTTTATTCCTTTTTGCAGTAATTCTCAATTGATCCCGGACGAAAATTCAGCTGTCAAACAAAATAAAAGATTTTATTTATATAGAAACATGCAAAACAATGTTAAAGAAATAATATATATTTTTGTGATATGGTTTTTTCTATTAGATTTTGTTATAAATCGAATAAAAATAAAGTAGCTTGTGTCAAGTAGAATATGTAAAAAAACATTTGGGTGATTAATACAAAATTGGAAAAAGTTATTTTTTCGTGGGTTTAAAAAGTAAGGGGCGTATGTAGTTTAAGTCTGGGGTCACATAATCTGTTCCTTTTTTATTGTATTAAAATTTTTAGAGTTTCTATTTAAAATATTTTTATATATAGGTTTTTTAAAAATACCAAGTTAAAATTTTCGCGACATTTGATGTTATTCTTATTATTATATTTTTTTCTAACACAGGCTTTAAATATTCAAGATTTCGGTATAAATCTAAATATTCATACTACAAAATTCCTGTATATTGAATGAAAATTTGATATTCCAAATCTTCTCGTAAGTAATATGAATTTTTAATCGGGAATAATACAAATTAATATAAAGTATAGCCTCCAATTATTTATTTTAGTATGAAAAATATAATTCGTTTCGTGAATTTAGATTCCTTTCATTTGAAGATTTAGAATCAATATTTTTTCTTACAATGAATTAAACAATTAACAAAATTTTCATAATGACCACATTTTTTAAAATTTCGAAATAAAATGTTTATACGTGAACGTTACATTCAACTTTTGTTCTACTTCACTTTCTTTTTTAAAAAATGGGAACGTCATTTTTATTTTTTCTACGTTAGTCGAGAAAACAATCTAATATCTTCTTATAGATAACTTTATAGATAAAAGTGTTTATTTATGTTATAACAGAAACAGTGATATGAGCTTAGCAGGCGTAACACATAAATTGTCGTTTTCAAAATAAAATGTTCTGCTCCCATTTATAACATTAGACTCATACACGCTTTCAAGGAAAAAAAAGAATATAATTTACTTAATCAAATTAGATTCGTTTCTATTTGTGATGGACAATTCGTGTAGTTGGAACAAATATCCAAATACTTTATTCTCTCTCACAAGCAAGAAATCTTATTATACTGTAAAGTAGGCTACTCAACATAGCTATGGCTCGACAATCGAAACATTGGGAAAAGGCATACAAATATTTATGGACATTTTTCTTTCTAATTTGTCCATCTCATTTTTCTTTTTAAAAAAAATTGCCTGGAACATTGCTACACAAGTAATATTATGAATATTATTGTAAACAATAGCAATGTACAAATGTTATAAATGTCCTTTTCAAATCGCTTTAAATAAATTCTTAAAATATATTGCATACACTCGTAAATATACATACATACAAGTGGTTGTCGAAATAAATGTAACAATAAATTTACAAGAAATCCTTTACAACATAGTGTGGGATCGTCTTTATCAAGAAATGGAGTTCAGTAAGGTTTTGAGAAAGATTGCGTTATTCTTCATGGACTTATTGTGAAAGACGAATGGCATCTGGAAATTCCGAATGGAGTGAACGTCTATTGACAAAAAAAGGCTGTCTTTTATCTAATTATTAATTTAAATATGAAATATTAAGCATTAATTTATGTCTGGCTTTTTATTGAAAAATCCAAAACTGTGTTTTGTAATTGTTCTTTTCTATTTTTCGCTGTGAATATCACCTTAGTAACAATGTTTTAAAAATGCTTTAAACTTGTGCAGAGGAAAAAAGAAAACAGGGCCTTCCCTCGGAGCCTTGGCAACTACGTGCACCACACGACCTTGAGGATGTGAAGGTTATTTATTGTATATATTGCTATTAAACTATTGTTGCTTCACCTTTATTAGACAATCTGGTTCTTCTCTTTATTTCCTATTTTTTATTGATTCTTTTGAGAGATAGAACCAAAAAAATAATAATAAGTTTCACAAAATTGCTATGAAGTTTCATTTTCTGTGATTTTGCGAAATATGTTTTTGTCGTGTTATATTGTAGAAAAAAAAGCTATTGCTCTTGTAAATGTTTTTTTAAAAAAATCGCTGTATTGGCTTGCATTGAAAAATATTTTTTTAAATATTTTAAATTAATTAAAGTGTGAAAGATATTCAATTAAGTCATAACTTTGTATACACTAATCAAGTTAACGATTCAATCCTCACCGTTACTTAATGGTAAAACCATGTTCTTCAAAATGAAGATCGCGAGTTCGATCCCAACCAATTTTGAACAACGAGAGATTGATGTTGTGCCTTTGTTTTTCACATGCACGTCTCTCGGAGGGGGTATTTGAGATTTTATGGAGCTCCTTTTCTAGCAATACTTGAATACAGCCTACTATCAATGAAAGTTCTATCACTAGGCAAAGACATGAAAGATGTTGAAAATACTTTACAAAAACTTTCACCTTATTCTAAATTAAATTCCATGGCACAACAGCCTATGTGGGCCAAGGCCTACAGTGCCCATAACTGTTTTCATGACTGAGGGCCCTGAGGTGCAAAGCATATGTCCCAGTTAGGTGGTCAGCCTAACGTAAGACCCCCAGTGTTTAGCTCCCAAGCATGCTTGGTACTCAGTTAATCGACCCACTGAAGGAATGAAAGGCTGTCACCTTATTCTATGAAGTACTAAAACTTTTTATTTGCTACAATTCACCATGACTGAATGATAGCGCAGATTTCTTCAGAGTTGAAGGTCTCTAGTTCGATTTCAGCCACTATTAAGTAATGGGAGATAGTGCTGTGTTTCTGCATTTCGCGTGAACATCGTTCTGGTTACATCCGTATTCTCGTGGAAAGCATTTCTCGATCCATGTTGAAAATTTTAACAGCATTCAGTTATAAAGCTATCCATTTAGCGGCTTTAAAAATTTGTTTTATGTATTTCTATCCTTACAAATCGTGACTAGAGTCATGAAAATATTCTCCCGGGAAACAATATGCAGAATATGTACAAATGCCCGCAATCAATTTTCTGCTTTTTAGACACGAGATATCAAAGCTTATTTCTTCGTGCCTTAGTGGTGAAACGTGTTCTCTTGTTAGCAAAAAACCCGAATATCCCAACTATTCGTAAACAGAGGGAGCTGGATGTTTTTGAATTTTTCTGCATGCATGCCGGTCGCCTGGCTGTTTAGGAGTTTTCTGGGTTTTCTCCCTTATGAAATAAGTGTTATTTATAAGTGTCGTTCTGGAAAGTATTTCGTGGCATGTGTTTATATGCTCTACAACAGCGCTCGCCAAAGTGGTGGTACGCGGAACATTATAGGTTTACGAGAAAATTTTGCTGGTCTCCAGAAAAATATGGAATATGTTTACTCATCACGTAATGTTTTAGGATGCATTGAAACATAATTTGATTCATAATACGTGAAAAGTTATAAAAACATCACTGAATAATTCGTATTGCTGTATCTGCATTGTTTTAACTACGTGTTTTGTCTCTCATCTCGTTTATCACTCTTCAAATGTTTCACTCTCCAGAATGTCGTATATGTACATCAGTTGAAGCATTTTAAGGTAGGCTTACGGACGTATTGAGTTCAATACAAATTATATATTCAATATATTAGTTAGGTTATTAAAAGAGTTTTTTTAATTGGTGTTTTTAAAGACAGGTATGATTTTAAATCTTAACCATGTGCATATTTTATTTATTTGATATTTATTGGATAATATTTATAATTTTATTGGGAATTTATGATATTTATTTGAATCTTATTTCAAGTAAGCAGGAACATTCATTGCTCTAGGAATGTATAATGCTCAGGAGGCATACTTAAAACACTTTTTGGGGATTTAAATTTTGAATTAATTACATCAGTTGAATTTACGACATCAGCTGAAATTTTATTTCTCATGTGAAACTTTTTTTTTTCATTCAAAAAAAGAACAACGAAGTCAAAGATTTAACTATTTTACTACTCGCAAAAATGGCAACAGTTTGAGTAATCGTGATCATCACATGCTGCTTTCAATACGAGGTATTACAGTGCATAAATGTAGATTAGACCATGGTATATTCTAATTAAGTTCTACAAATTGATTCCTCCATCGATTGCTTTAAATTATTTTAAGTTCAAAAATAATTCAAATTTGAGTAAAATCAGATATTTTAGGTTTTAAGGTTATTTCATTTATCTCGCAGCAAAATTTTTTCGAAATAGATGATAACTAAATGAACTTAAAAAAAGAACTTACAATTAATTTTCTCAAATTATAAAAATTTGAGATTAAAAATTTCTAACTACAATTTTTAGTTGTAGGTAGGCCATTGGACAGAGAAATGTTGAGAAATGATTCTTGAAAGGGATTAAATTATATATTATGGTGTTATGCTTGATGTGGGTATATCTTTTTAAATATGTAAATGAGATATGAAAATTTAATTTATGTTGAAATGTAAACTAATTTAATACGCATTAATTTGAGTATTACGATAATCTAGCTTAAAAAATAAAAAATAAACAAATACTTTTTTTTACGATTAATGAATTTCTTAGGAGAAAATTTATTTAAAAGTTATTCTAAAATGCCAACAGATTATATTTGATGTGGATATTTATTCATAGGAATACATCATGAAAAATGGGAAGTTAGTCGATATTCCGTTTCGTATGACAAAAGCAAAATATATATAGGGTATTATTTGTCAAATTATTCAGTTTGATTAGAGTTATAATTATATAAATATAATATCAACATTGCTATTTATAGTTCTTATATAACATACTGTTTATTTAATTTATATTATTGCACGTAATATTTACATATTTTACTAATTAAAGAGCTAATATTTCGTACTTGAAATTTAATAATTTATAAGCCATAACAGCTTAAAAAACACGTACATTTTTTCTCAAAAAGTACATATTTCTTTTTTAAGTCAACTGTTAGCTTTTTGAAGCTTAATTCGTAAAATCACACATATAATTTTAAATTTGATACGAATTAGTAATAACACGAACTTCCTATGGAGAAGGAAATATAAGAAATGCATTTATTATTCAAGTCAATCCAAAAGTTACGCATAACTTAAATTCTCAAATCGAAGTACAAGGAAGCATGCTGATATAACAACGAAAACATAACTTAAATTGCAAAAATGAAAAAAAAACAACGTAATTTTATAAATCCAAACTTTATCTAAGAGTATAACAGTTTGAATAACCCTCAAAAATGAATTTATTGAAAATCTAGTTTGAAATATCGACAGAATTCCTTACACAGAAAATAATTTATTTCATTTTTTTATTTATATAAATATAATTTAAATAAACTAATTATGAAATATATAGCATAAATGAAATGATCTATACAATCAATTTACCGTCTTTTTGCTATGACTTGTCTAAGCATATTTGTTAACTAATGCACCAGAATTCAGCAAAATTTTATCTTTGAAAGCAAAATTCATGAATTATGTGCACTCATGATTGTATTCATATAAATATCATTAGTTTTAATTGAATCAATTCTAAAATAATTGCTTTATCTCGTTGTCCCACGTTAGGTTTGTTTATGATGACACAAGCATTTAATCACATAATATTTGAGATCAGATCCGTAAAAATATATTAAAAATCGAAACTCGGGTGAAGATTCAGTACTTCAATTTGTTCTTTTATGCTGAAAATATTAATCTGATTTTGTTCAATATTTACTACCTTTTCTAAATATACAATCATGTTCGCATTAAGAAATTGTTATAGATATATTCATTTACAAATTCAAGATAAAATTCCGTAGTATTATTTTGGAATCTCAGTAACAGAGCTTACAGTGTAAATTTTATCACCAAATGAGCAATAGGAAATATTTGCATCTGATGAATCAACATGATCACGTGATCGATAAAGCAAACGTGATGCATGGCGGGAGAAAAGGGAGAACTTTCTACTGTAGCCTTTGTTGCAGACGTTAAAGAATATTTGAAAAATAGGAAAAGATATTGAAATTCTCATTATCTCATTCGAATAAATTCGGTGTTAGGTATATATATATATATATATATATATATATATATATATATATATATATATATATATAAATACATTCAATCGAATATATTCTTTCTATTTAAATGCAATTCCAATAATGCAGTATTAAATTCATGAATATTTCATTGTTTTACATACGATATCAATTGCCAGTCGGAAAACCCAAGTGTCAGCAAATTTCTTATAACCTTTCCTATATATTTAGCAGTCTTTACAAGGTACATTCTGCATGAAATAGCAAACAGAAGATTTCGAACTAAGTTGAAACTCATATATAAGTTAATATGGGCAATACCAACTATACGTTAAATAAAATGTTTTTCTCATAAATTGTCTTTGACATTAATTGTCGCTCAATTGTAAAATCTTTTCTACATTCTGCTGTAAATGCATATAAATATTCTATTGCGGAATAAGAAATAAAGTCCCTGGAAGAAACTGACTGTTTTTCTTGAAATTTTGTATGCATATAACTCATGAATAAATGATGAAGTGATTTAAAGTAAGGTCCTGTGTCCTATCAACGGCTAACAGCAGCTCTTTGATTGTTCAAACCAATAGTTCATGGAATCTCTTCTCACAATAATGTTTGCTTTTATATGTTTAAATAAAATATGTTAAAAGTTCTTGATGTCACCCCGTGAAATATTCTCTCAGATGTTCAATAATTATAGTTCCAGATCAGCGATATTTTAGATTATCTGAATCTGATAAATCTCTACATTGTCCTAGATATTTTCAATTGGCAAAAGGTCTAATGAGCTTATGGGCCAAAGAAGAAAAGTAAGCACACGGAAACATTTCACAGATATGCTAATATGAGACTGAGATAATCTTTACCTGGGACCAGGGGTACGTGTACCTAAGAAGAAAAGTAAGCACACGGAAACATTTCACAGATATGCTAATATGAGACTGAGATAATCTTTACCTGGAACCAGGGGGTACGTGTAGCTAAGAAGAAAAGTAAGCACACGGAAACATTTCACAGATATGCTAATATGAGACTGAGATAATCTTTACCTGGAACCAGTACCTTCCTGGGCCTTGAGCAACCACCAGGCGCGTCGGCAGGTGGTGGAACGCCGGATGTCCTGTAGAAATGACAGGATAGCCTTGAGCATAGAATCAGAGGCCGCGAACCAGCTCCCGTAAACCCTGGTGTTATTTGATCCGTGCCTAGGGCTAATTGGAACCGCGGTATTGGTGTCTTAACGGAGCCTCTAGTTGCCTGGCGAACTTCTAGAGTAATTTGCCTTGCCCAGTGACTCAGGCAATGCTGGGTGGACTTATATTACCTGAGCTTTTTAATTGTTATCTTGTGGCTGAAAAGACACAAGAAATAACAATCCTTTCTGCATTTGCAGGTGAAGCCTCTGAAGTAGACCTTGCTGAAAAAGACAAGGGAACTCAGAGGCAGTCTTGTAAAGGGGCAGTAATGAATCCTTCACTTGAGGTAGAAATGACCTCCAAACCATTTCTTCTGGTGAAAGTCAGGAAGCTATCCCTAGTATGACTGACTCTCTGACCAGATGGGACTATTTCAGCAAGACCCTATCTGCTGGAAATGTCATACGCAAGAGGAAACGGCCAGAGCATATCATTTACGAATGCGGGGCTCTTGCCCTTCCTAGATTAACTTCTTTAGGCATCATCCATACTAGAGAGTTACACCTAGACTCCATTAAAGGGTTATTGGACTTTATTAATAAAGTGGGTGACCCGAGCAACTGGAACTAGGAAACATTAGGTTTGGAGTTAATGGCACAAAATGCTGATAAAAGCAGAAGTGCCCAATGACATACAAACCCAATTCTAAGAAGAAGAAGAGATAATCTTTATGAAAACTGACTTAACTGATCTCAAGATTACTTATCATGATGGTAAAGCCATTGGTGGCAAGATGAAATTATCATACCGTTGGATGGTAAAAATTTAAGCAGAAGAACTAGAGACAGTCTGTTGTCGCAAGAGATTAGCACTTCACATCACCACAGCAGAAATAATCACAGAGTGTCTCTGTAAAGCAAAAGCATTGAGAGCTTTGGCTGCGTGTGTGTTCTCCACACTCAAGGGTGATGGTCATCTGACTTAAGAAAAAAGTGGAATTCATTTTGAATAATATACTCGGTCTCAGTCTGGTGTCCGCCTTGATGACTAACTGCGGCATCACTGCAGACAACTCAGCTGGTGACCTGGAATAAAGGCAGGTGTCTCATTAGCTAATGTGGGAACATCTCTATCTCAATCACACTTCTTGAGGTGGTAAAAGGATTCATTGATGGAAAAGCTATAGCTCGTTGGATAACGGGCAACGATCTGGAAATAGTTGGTTCTGTTGCATAATTATACTATCTTGCCTCGAATTTATGCATCTTAGCTTTCCAGAACCTTCATAAATTCTTTGCAGCAACCAGTTCAATAAGCACCAACTACAATTGTGTATTCATTGCAAATGACGTGCTATGACTCGGTTGGTCCATCCAGTGCCACATATCCCATCTATGTGACCACATTTAAATTTGTCCATTTGGCTGAACAATTCTTGACAATGCGTATGATAGTATTTTTTGTGATGACTCTTAGATAGTGAGAAAAAATAAACCTTAACTGAAATTAGCATACGTTGGACTCTTCATATATATCATTCTTCAACATCATCTTCATATATTAAGTCATATATGCTGGTGAAACTTAGAGATAATTGAATTATTATAATTGATTTTTAGGAGTGTTTTCTCAGTAAATTTCTTTTTCGCTTTTGTTCGTAATTTTGTTTTATTTCTTTTACTCTATTACAAGAATTCCTAAAATGTCAAAGAGAATTTATCATTCTAGAACAGGAATAAGAAGGCTTTTCAAGGTAGCGAGTTACTTCTAAATTTTTATTTTTTCGTGATCACCTTCAATGACGATCGAGGGTTAAACTAGTATATTTTTAGGTATGCGGATCATAAAAATTAGCATCGGTGATAACTCCAAAATGTCTTGGCAATTCCCCGGTCGATCGTGGTCCAATTAAGGCACACCTCTGCTCTAGAGTATGGTAAACTTTGATAATAAATAGTTAATTTATAATAGTTTTTCCATTCAAAATTGGTTCAGATAAAATAAGATTTTCACTATAAACATTTTTAAATTTTAAAATATTCATTGCATTTACAAGTGTGAATGAGATAACTTTACTGTAAAAATCACTACCTTCAGGGTTACTAGTGCTCGAGGGAAGGAATACTCTCTATAATGCTAATACAGTTTAACTAGTCATTGTTTAAATTGTAGTGAGTGTGTAGCTAATCATTTTTAGAAGATTGTCACTATATAGAAAAAAAGTTATTCATGCTATTTTTTTCTGTAATTTTTCCAGCATATTGAAAATATAGGCTGATTATGGGCTTTTTACACAGTCATTTTTTTCATATAAATCAAAAAAGTGTAGTTTAAAAAATAATATAATAAATAAAATAAAGTACCTATTTAGTTTTTATAGTCAATAAGCAATTCTTAAATATTAGTCAATTATATCAACAAAAAGGATGGACTCAAAGAAATAATTCTAAATAATTATTCAACAGTCAATAATTAATATGGTTTTGAATTACTACGTTTTTACCAAGTTATCAGTAATAGCATTAGTTTTTAAAGGTGGTACAAAATTAGTTGAATTATACTTTGATTTTATTATGTTCATGCTCAATGCCAAATTCTGTAAGCAAAAAAAAATTTTTTTTTTCCAAGTTTAATGTCTTGGGGGCGGCAGTTAGATATCAGCTGAGGCAGGGAAACTAAATTATGCACTCACTCGATAAAAAAATAAATATAAAAATAATAATGAAATTTAAAAAAATAAATAAAAAATCTCTAGTTAAACACAACGGCATCAAAGCAAAGTGTCTTTGGTCCATTAAGATTGTCTCGAGGCCCAGTTTTCTTATTGTATCTTTGTATTAGTCTCAAGAAGCGTCACAGCTTACTTAAAAGTACGTAAAAAATTCTACTCTTCAATACAAATGAGTAAAATTTTTGCAGATTCCAACAGACAACATTATTATTTCTTATAAGTCAACCAGCAAATTTTTTTAAGGGTTTTGACAAAGTTCTTCTGAAAATTATATAATCATTTTATAATTTCTAATGAGAGTAAAATATTTTGTGAATTTTATAAAAGTTAATTAAGACAGCATAATTATTTCATTTGATTTTGCCAAAACTGCAGTACCTCACTGTGTTACATGTGCCACGGTTTAGTCATCCATACACATAATCTATAATTTCAATAGAAATAATTAAAGGAAAATTATACATTTTGTGATATTAAAACTGATGAATCTTCATCTATTTCATAAGTTTCTACGATATTTATTTATTTCGCACATTATTTACCGCGCATATAATTTATGCAGAGATGTTTTTGCATATATTATAAGGCAAAAAAACAAAATAAATAATTAATGGTTGTCTTTAATTCATCCGATTCCGCTGCATCACATACACACGAAAAACAACAGTAATTCAAATTAAGTTTAAAAAAATATTTGTTTTAAAGTATTAATCATAAAGTGAATGTTTCTTTCGTTCCAGATGAGATCATGATCATGCTGCATTACTGCAATTCTTATTGGTTTAAAATATCCATGACGTCAGATAACGTTTCATCTACGTCACATCGTATTGAGGCGGTATCGTAAATCCGATTTATCGATGAATTTGCTGCCTGCCTTCAAATCGCATTCTTCGAGCGGCAGCAAACAAGGCGAAGTTCATCACCCAATGCCTGAGTGTTCTCGGACATGAGAAACAAACCATTCATAATTTTTATCAATAATAATGAAGTATTTTTTTTAACTATAATTTCTTCCGTTTGTAAAAGTTTTCAAATTCCTAAAAATTACCTGTTCTAAATAATTAGTTTTCAAATTTTCAAATCTTTTTAAATCAGCAAGGACGATTTAAATTTTGAGGTTTTTTTTTATTTTTGATGTATCAAGAAATTTTAATATTTATCATTTATCGATCAATTATATCATCGCTGTGTCTCTTTGGATTGTAATATTAATTTACAAGGAAAGGTGGAGTTTATGACTTAAAACTTATTTCTTCAATCATTGTTTGCTATATGAAGGTATGGTTAAATTTTAAAAAAATTATATAATTTTCTCGCATATTAGGAAATTGCATTGAAATCTCTTATCAAGCAATACCTATTTAATTTTATCACACACACATCACATAAATATGTATTTATATGTTATTAGTGACAGGAAAAAAGAAACTAGTTTTCGTTACAATTTCTTTTTTGATCTTTTAAAAATATTTTAATGCTTATAAAAATCCTTTGAAATTAAATTTTTATAATAATTCTTCTTGGTAAATAATTTTAATTTTTTAAATAGAAAATTAAAACTATTTACACTTCTTAGATTTCCTTGCTTTTGATTTGGAAAATTTTTAAATATATATGCTGACATCTAAGAGGTAACTTAAACTATTAACTTTTCTCTGTTTATTTGTTATCCGTACTACCACGGCAATAATTAAAAATTGGTAAATAAAAAGTTCAATTTATCTGAAAATTGTAGAAATCATTTTTTCGCATAAATTGCGCTTTTTGTTTCTCTTATTCCGTAACAAAACAAAATAACCATCTATTTATCACTGATTTTTTTAATTAAATTTGATTTGAAATTTCTTTCAATCTTCATTCTAATAAATGTTGATTTTCGAAAGCTTGAAGGAGTACTTGACGGAGGAATACAAATCTCACTAGATGATTTTGTGTGCATTACTTTTATTAATGCAATTGCACAAGAATAATTTTGCTCTCATTTAATTTTTTCCCTAACTGTAATAATTAAATAACAAAATGTATCTATTATATGATTTTTCTAACTAATTTTGATTTGAAATTACCTTTAATTTTCTTTTTTACTCCCAGATCTTTTTGTGGACTTAGTATGTTCAGAAATTCCAGAACAAATCTCGAAAATAAATCTCTTATGTCATTGAATTATTTTCTTAAATTTTCACCAATATTATTGTGTAATATATTGATCGATACGACTAAATAAGTATTATTTAGCCGTATCTATCAATATACACCACAAACTGAGCATTTAACTGTAAAAAAGCAATTGTAAGCCTCTTTTAAAGCATTCCGTCCATTTAAGTAACTTTTCAGAGATTGGAGGAGATATTCACATGTTGCAAAATAAAAAATATTAAAATATCCCAACTTAAGTACGTAAATGGCAAATGTAAATCCAGAAAGCAGAACCGCAGCACTAGTGGCACGTTTCCATAAGATGGCTAGTATCGAACCAATGATCTTCTTTTTCATAGAGCATAGCAGTATCACTAGTTTTAAATGAACCTTAATATAAGTAAAATCTTAAGCATTAATAGATCAGATAATGTGAAAGAATAATAAGTGAAAAAAAATAATCTTAAAACGAATATTTTTTTAATTGAATAAAAAGAAATTTTTAAATAGCAAGCTAAAAATGATTTGATTGACTTAAAATAAAGTATTCCATCTCTGTTAATTCTGTAGGCATAACAATGCGTTTTTGTAATGCATATCATATAACCGCAAGAGTATTATTTAATTTTCTAAATAAGATGTATATATATATATATATATATATATATATATATATATATATATATATATATATATATACACACACACACACACACACTACTGGCCATTAAAATTGCTTCACCTGGAAAGCGGCACACCACACACGTGAAATTTGCATGACAGGTAGAATTTGCTGTGATATGCAAATGATTAGATTTTCAGCACATTCATACAAAGCAGGCGACAGTAGCGACATCTACAATGTGTATAAAACCGGAGATTTGACAGCAGTTTTCTCTTACTCAGTTTCCGTTTCAACGTTGTTTTCGGCATAGAAAGTTGTTGTAATGCCTCGTGTAAGAAGAAGGAATGCCTCTGACTTTGATCGAGGAAGGATTATAGCCTACAAAGATTGCGGTTTATCATACCGCAATATTGCTGCTCGCGTCGGTCGAGACCACATGAATGTTAGCAGAATATGGAATCGATGGGTTCAGGACAATCATATAGAACGTCATGCAGGATCTCAGCGACCCCCCATCACTAACAGCAGAGAAGACAGACATCTTATCCGCATGGTCACAAGGGATCGCACAGCCACGTCACGAACCCTGAGTCGAAAAATGGAGTCATTTGCAAAGCAACAAGTTTCTGCTCGAACAGTTCGACGACGTTTGCAGCATCATGGATTGTCTGCACGGCGACCATGGCTTCGGCTGCCATTGACGCTGCGTCACAGACAGGAGCGCCTTCAATGGTGTGATCAGCGACAATCCTGGACGCGGGAATGGCATCACGTCATCTTTATAGATGAATCTCGGTTCTGTATACAGGACCATGATGGCCGCATCTGTGCTTGGAGGCATCGTGGAGAATGCGCATTGCCAGCTTGCATTGGACATCGACATACTGGCCCATCTGCTGGAGTGATGGTATGGCGTGCCATTGGATACACGTCTCGATCACCTCTTGTTCGCATTACTGGCACTTTGAACAGCAACTGTTACATTTCCGATGTGTTAAGGCCCGTGGCTCTGCCATATCTTCGAGGCCTCCCTAATGCTTTGTTTCAACAGGATAATGCACGACCACATGTTGCCCGTACTGTTATGAACTTCCTTGATACAGAACAGGTTCGACTGTTACCCCGGCCAGCACGTTCTCCTGATATGTCACCAATTGAGAACGTGTGGTCAATAGTTGCCGAGCGATTGGTACGCCATCACTCACCATCCACTACTGTCGTGAACTGTGGCATAGTGTTGAAGCTGCATGGACTGAGATCCCCGTACATGCCATACAATCTCTGTTTGACTCCATGCCAAGGCGGATAAATGCTGTTATTGCAGCCAGAGGTGGCTGCTCTGGGTACTGATTTCTCAAGATCTATACATCCTAATTTCCTGTAAATTTAATCACTTGTTCTTTCCACTATAATGTATATGTCCAATAAATATCATTCTGTTATTTGCATTCCTACTTGGTGTAGCAATTTTAATGGCCAGTAGTGTATATACAAATGTTTTTTCTATCTATGTAAATAAAATTACTGTATTCTATTTGTCCGCTTTATTTTTGTCTGGGGTTGAACAGAGAACAGCTGTATTGAATGAAGTTAAACTCACTCACATTAGAGTGTCGCTCTCTCACTAGCTTAAAATAAAATTTCCAGTTAGAAATTTGGATTACAGTTTTCATAAATGAAAACACAATTGACACTAATTTGATAATTAAATTTACATATATCGCAATGTAAGTGATTTATGTGTTGTAACTTTCTGTTTTTCCGAATTTTTCCCGCTTCTAGAAAGGAGCGCATAGTTATTATTTTGATTTTTAAATCATTATCTGGTCGTAAGCACTGGGAGTACACTTTTCTTAGCCTGATCTTTCTTGAAATATCGTTTATCTTTTTTCTCGGACTTCTCCCATTAGATTATCCAGTTGCTGACAATACTTTTCCGAATTGAGCTTTCGTTCAGTTTTTAATGTGAATGATGTGTTTGTTCTCAAATATCCCACCATATACACAACATTCTCTTATTTAGAGTCAAATTTGTTTTAAAGTTAGAAGGGCTGGGTTTTCCGCACAGTATACACTTCACCTTACAATGTTTCGTAGGTAATCCACTTTTCATCCCTAGTCATTATCCTGTTCAAGAAGGGCTCGATTTTCTTCCGAACAAGCAGAGATAAGAGGCTTGTGATGACTCGACCATCAAAATTCTTCCGACTTAATTCATGTGGCACCTATTTTGAATATTTCGTCTCTAATTCTGTGCTCCAAATATGGTCCGAAATAGCTTGCTGAGCTGAATTAAGATTTCTATGATTCCCGATGTTATAAGAAAAAGATCTTGCTCTAACACAGCTTTAACAGCATCGTCATCGATCAACAGACAGAACTTTCCGGTAGACCTTATATTCATGCAATATTATATAAAAAACTGAATCAGAGAACTACTGATACGCAGCCATCTATTACAAATTTCTCTTCATTCTGTAAATTACTTATCACACATTTATTAAAAATATCGATGTCATTTCTACTAATGCAAACATTTATAATAAAATTTACTTCCACCTTTTAAGTTGTTCGGAGATGCGTATGTATGTAAATTTTTTATATTGCAAATTACACTTTTGGAACTCTATTCTAGAAATCTTTCAGCTCACATTGAAAAACATAACAACGATTAATAAGTTTTCATAAATTGATGCAAACATTTTAATACATCTTATATGAAACTTGATGCAAAAGTCTCCACCTTTTCAAAGGGAAAGCATGGCAGAATTTATTCGCCTAAATCCAATTTAAAATTAGGTATATCATAAAATGCATTGGCAATCCCAATTGAAGAATTTGATTGCCAAAAGATACTGCGGGAGATACTATATAATCTTTGATGGTGAAATGATCGGAATCACATGGGGAAACTGTTGTTGTATGCACTGGCTGGATAATTTTTATAAATTAAACCACCCATTTTTTTTTCTGGCTGGAAGTCCTTTTTTTTTATTTAATTCTATTCCCTATTCCCCCCATTTTGACGAAGTGGGATGCCCTAACGGGGGACTTGGAGGAACCGGTCTTGCAAGGAAAAAGTGAGGGGAGGCAGAATAGAGGTGTGAGAAGAAGGGAAAAAGACAGGCTGCAGGACATCGCCTGTAAAAGAGACCCTGTTGGTTAAGCTAGTCCGACGCTTTATTGGTGTCTATAAACAGTAAAGTTGAAGTTTCGATATAATAAAAGCACGCGAAAATGGTCGGAAGAAGAAGGAATAGGCTTCTGTAGTATTATGCCAAATGAATTATCCATTACTACTAATCCGGATGACGAGTCTATAAACAGTAAAGTTGAAGTTTAATAAAAGTACTCGAGATTGATCGGAAGAAGAAATAGGTCTGTAGATTATATTCTAAATGAATTCTTCATTATAATAAGAATCCTGATGAAGGAAGCCTCGCCAAGTAACTGATCAACCAGGTTTTTTGAAGCCCTCTAAATAGGCCGGCCTATTCCATCAGCTGTTTTTGTATGTAAGTTAATTTTTTTTTATTTAATTATCCAGCCAGATTTTTTTTAGTGTGGTACCACCATTTGCATAACTTTATTTAAAAATTAATCTGAATATAACTTTAATCAATCTAGTGTAACTTAATCACTCCACGTGAGTGATTTATCATGTTGGTAGCAAAGTTATAGTAATTGAAATAATACAAGTAATTGAATTTATATTTGTGTAAATAGTTTTGTTATTTTATGAGTGAATTAAAGGAAATTTTTAATTACTAAAACAAAGCCAGTTTCTGCTTCTATTTTTCATAGTTTGAATCTGCTTCTAAAAAAGAATATAATAAATATACAACGCAATGTTTAAAAAAATACCTTATTTTAATTTAAAATATCATATGTAATCGTTTTATAATAACAGTAGCTTTATACACAACACTGTGACGTAGAATAAATTGAACATGATCTTTAGTGCCGAAGCTCCATCTCATAAGGTTAAAATCTTTTAGGTCGTTTCATGAAATCCACGATGAATTCGACTCTTTTGGAGGATCTACAGATAGCTCCAATACCTATTCTTTGGCGAAGGAGCTCTCGTATCTGCTTGTATTCAAGTGATATGTTATCTATAGTTTCGCCACTTCCTATGAGCATTTGCCCGTTTTGGATAAACTGATCGGGCCAATAACGCATTAGTTGGAATTGACCTAGTTCTAACCCTTAAAATCCAGACACCTTCAACATATGTATTTAAATCATAATGGAATTTTAAGGAAGAATATAACTAGCTCTTCGTCTCTTTCTTGCCTGTTTCTGACTGTATGAAGGAGATCAAGGGAAAAAATTATAATAATATATGTATAGCTGAGAACATTTCATTTTTATATATACACTGCTCGACCTTAAAAGGAAATACCAAGAAGGAATTGCCAAAAAAAATATGCGAATTTCGGGTAGGAGCACCTTACCGGGTTATGCAAATGATGTCTTATGCGCAGCTCGCTAGCGTACGTAGGATAAGGTATAAGGTGAGGAAATGACAGAGTGAGCAATATATACACTGTTATTGCTGTTTGGAAAATAATCGTTGAAATATTTTTCTTGTCGCTGAGGACGCTTATAACTGCAGAGAATGCCAGGTCATCGTAGACGGAATCAGTTCCAGCAGACACGCGAGTTTGCGAGAGGTATGGTGATCGGACTAAGAAGGGCAGGTTGGTCCTTAAGGCAAATCGCAGCTGACAGACACCGGCACGTGTCTACAGTGCTCCAGCTGTGGCGAAAATGGTTGGAACAAGGAAATCAGGAACGTTTGTGGGGTGCCGGTGCAGCCAGAGTGACTTCATCAAACGTGGATCGACGCGTCTGACGGGGATGGCGGTCCCGCAAAGCACGTCTACCGAAATTCTACAGCAAGTGCAAGACACCCTGGAGGTTCCCATATCGAAGAGAACCATTTGTCGAATATGAATTTCTAGTTGCCAGCACTCATGACGTCTGTTAAAAAGACCGCCATTGACCCCACAGCATAAACGCCAATGTCTGGAATGGTGCCGGATTAGAACGATATGGACGATGAAATGGCTCAGGATCGTCTTATCAGATGAGTCACACTTCTGTTTCTTCAATGATAGTTGCCGCGTACAAGTATGCCGTCGACGTGGTGACAAATCCAATCGAGCAGCAATTGTGGAACTCACCACTGCGCAACAATGTGGTATAAAGGTTTGGGATGCCACTGCGAATGATTCCAATTCATCTCTAGTTCGTATTCACGGCTCTATGACAGGCCAACATTACGTGGATAATGTGCTGCTGTCGGTAATACTCCCCTACCTTCAGTTGGTACCCAATGCCTTTTATCAGTAGAATAACGGCCGACCACACACTATCGCATCAGCCAACATGCCCTGTAAGGCGTACAGCTGCTTCCTTGGCCACCATGCTCACCAGATTTCTCACAAATCGAACACATTTTATATATGATTGGACACTATTTGCAGACCCTGTCACTGTGCCTCCTTCATAAGACCCACTTTGGCAAACGGTTGACAGGGAATGGAGAGCTATTCCTCTGGACGCCATCCGTATTCTCAGTGACTCTTTTCCTAGACGCGTAGTTTTATGCTGTCCACAGTAATCCTACTGAACCAAGCCTGTTCTCGTTCTGTATTATGCATATCATTTCGAAATACAGACCACTTATTGTTCGTTGCTGTCTCTCCCAGTTTGCCGAGTTTCGTCACTTTCGGAAACTCCTTCTTGGTGTTATATTTTCAATGTCGGGCAGTATATATTCAAGCATGTATGCATTAAAATAATATAAAAAATGTTGTTCATTTATATTTTTATATATCATTTACTTATTACAAACATGCATGCTTCTTCTGTTTAGTTAAGGTGCCTATTTCTGCCAGCCTATGCTTCTGAACATCATTTGTAATTTTAAGCATTGATTGGTCCGTCATATAGTCAATACCTGAGTTAGTACCCTCCTCTTCATATCACGCCACATCGTCGAAAGGATCTTGGGTCCTACAGAACTTTCATCATGCATAGGTTCTTTCAACAAGACGATTCTTAGTTGAATCAAGTACTGAGCATGCTATCTTCCGTATGCAAGAACGACACCTTTCTTCCCCATACTATTGCGATTCATTTTCTTATTAGTATTGCTATAAAACAATAAATATATAAGAATCATTTACATACCACACACATTCAAATTTTATTTTTGGATTTTCAACTTCCTGGAAGAATTCTCTCAATCACGATTTTACTTATTATTGTGCATTTTTTTTAAAATAAATATCGGATGAATTAATAAATAAGTAAATAAAAATAAATGTTAAAAATATAAAAAATAACAATGTTTTCTTTATTCAGTTATATTGTTCAGTAAACAAAACATAAGCATAACTTATAAGTGAAATTTATCGAAGAATATTTTTAAAATTAGCTATAGTTTCTTCAAATGGTTCCCAAATATAAACATAAGTAAGTGTTCCATTCTGTCAATGAAAAATTATTTCAGGAGGAATAAATTCAATATTTTGCATTACTTCCTTTGCATTCATTTTTTGTAAGAATTTTTCTATAGTTAAAAGTCACTTAATAATAATGTTTAATAAATTACATTCTAATATAAAAATCTGTTTTCATTTTCCGGTAAAAATTTTAATATTATACTCAATAAAAGCGTTTTCTCTCAATGAAAGAAACGTGTGTAATTGAAAGTGTAAATGAAAGATTGATGCATTTTGAAGATCAAAAAGCATCAATCTTTCATTATTTTAGTGCTTTTTACAAGTCTCTTAGTCAGTTGTACCATTCTCTTACAACATATTTCACCAAAAATTTATTAATATCTAGTAAACTAAGCTCGTTGGTCATAGTTTCTAATGTAATGGTTACCAAACTTACGAAGAAATTTTATGATTTGAAAAATATTAATACATCAATTATTTACCTCATTTTGGTCAGAACTCTGTTTTGCTCTCACCAATAAATCAATTAAAAAAGATCACATGAGGTATGTAAATCCTTTTTACTTACAAAGTTATCGAATATTGAAATCAGGACATTTTTATCCGTATTTTGATCGCATTTCCGATCGGTGGCGTATTGGAAAAAGCGAAAACATGCTCAGTGCAGTGAATAAAAACAATTATTTTACAAAAATTGAAAAGGAAATAATAAATATCATTATTTTTGTTTAAAAAGTTAATGTATAAATGTTGAAAGAAGGGAGATGAAATGCAATACGTACTTTATTCCCAATGGTTACGCACAGGAGAACATTTAAAAGGGAACTTCAGTTTTTGAAGCGAGCAGAGTTCCTTCTCATATGGTGCGCATTGTGGACTTGGCAACTTTACAGTACATTACATCAAGATTAATTATTATTTAAATTAAATTTATAGTTATGATTGCTGGAATCAGAATTTTGAAATGGAACACAGCCTTTTTTAAGTCCAAACAGGGAAAGGGTTTTATTTATATAAATATTTATTTTATTTACATTTTATAGTAAAAAATTAACATTTATTAGTTTCATAAGACATTGTAAATGAATATGGATAACATATCTTATGCATTTTATTTCCTTGCTTTTTTTAATTCTTTTTTTTTATCATGAAAACTATTTCATATCCTAATTAGATGAAGTATCAATTTCATCAATTCCTATACTGGTCGAATTAAGAGCTGAATAACTCTCTGGCCATCAATTCAATATATTTCTCGTTTTCTATTTGATTCTTATTATGTTGTGGATGTTTGTAATAGTTCGCTATCTACTTTAAATGTTACATCAGCATACTTCTCTGTATTCAATCCAGAGTTAAGTTTTGCTAGTTAGGCGAAAGCAGTGGGAGAATTCATAGTTTAGAAGCTGGTACCAAGCAACCTCTAATGCTTGATCTACCGTCCCCAAAGGTATCATTTCACTTGGAGGACATTGTGACCACAACCTTTTTAGCGTGCCTTCGTCACCTTCAGTGAACACGACAGATCTTCAGCTAGGTTGGGATTCGAACTTCCGATAATGAGAACGACGCCCTAACCAACCAGAGCAAATCTACTTTAAAAGTAGATCGCGATCCAATTAAATATTGGTTGTAAAAAGTGATCATAGAGACATAAAGAACCAAATTAATTTCTCTGTATTTTATAAGAAACAGAGATGAAATTGAGATATACTAAGTTACATTAAATGCATGTCTTGGAAATAATTTATTTTGCTATTATCAATAATAACTTTAATCTGTCAACTGTGTCACACAGCTATGAGATTACTTACAATTATAACTACACACTGTACTATACACAACTTTTTATTTAAAATTTAAATATATTTATATGCTTATATTTATTGCATCAAAATTATAGCTTTCATTGAATTTTCTCTGCATCCTTTATCAATTCTTTTAATAAGAGACTGTTATTAAAGATGGAAATTCTTGTGAGATATGAAAACAAAATATAAAATATAAAAAAAAAACATTTATTTATTTATTTTTATTTTTATTTATTCATTTATTTTTTTTGTATTTTTGAAATTCTACATATTTAAGATTCTTTTCGCAGAACATTGAAAAGCAGAACAAATTCCGCGAATCTTACAAATTTTAAAGTTAAATTCTTAGCGGCATTCTACATATGTGTTTATGTGCTATGTAAAAATTAAAGTAAATAAAAAAAGTAAAATACATATAGAGAAAATATTTAAAAGTTGAGGAAAATATCGTTAGTAATATGAGGATACAAAGATAAACTCATATTGCCTGATAGAGACTGCACATCAAGAAAATGAATACTACAACTTTTGAAATTGCCTAATGGAAAGTCTAACGGCAGAACTCTAGTAAGATATTTTAATATCCGCCATATTATTTGCATTTGGAGAGGACTTTTCATAGATGGTGTATCGTATTCATACGTCGTAAGGGAAGACTAGAAAATTCTCAAGCACCTACCTCGACAGATCCGCGTGTAAAAGACGGAAACGCATCGTTTATCTCTCGTTGTTCAGCTGTGGCTAGGATCAAACCCGGGACCTTTCACTCTGAAGAATGATTTCCTACCACTATTCCTCGATGAGCCCAAAAGCTACAACTTGGCATATTCGAACTATTGAGATTTTAATTTAAAGTTTTATATACGAAATCCTTTTTATTTGGTAATTAAAAATCAGTTTCTTAACGCTTCATAAATATATGCAGCTTCCTGTAATTACTTTGAGATTTACTTTGATACATCCGAAATAATTTACAATGTATGAAAAATATGCATGCATAATTCTTTTAGTACTCGAATTTAAATGTAAACTCGTGAATTTTACGTTCATATAGATTAATAGAGATCAACGTTCACGAGAATCTAGTTAATAATAAACTTTATATCTATACAGATTGTGTCTCACTCATAATTTATTTCTAAATTTTGTATATTATATACTATTAACTAATATATGTGTCGCATCATAGGTTATATATGATTTCATTACTATGTTTTCTATGGCAATACTAATCATAATTTAACATTGTTCGGTGTTTCTCTGCAATTTAAATTCTCTATAAGCCTTTTTTTTTCTCAAATGTGGCATATATGCTGCTGTTGTTGCCTCTCTACCGGAAATAGCGATATTTTTACAAATTTTCCCCATCTAATCTTCTCGCTTGTAACCACTAAGCAGTATGAATCAGAAAAATAAACGAGTAAGACTACATTATAATCTTATCTTAGTTAATTCATTATCATTAAAAATATAATGTTGTTATATAAATAACAATTTTAAAATTAAATAATGTTTTAATGAAATTTGCAGACTTTTATTTATTTTGCTATTAAAAAAGAAACTTAGGGCTAGAAAATTATTTTGAAAACAAGATAACTGATTTACATATTTGGATTCTCCCAAATTAATTATATAAATTTTTCTCAGCTACTATTTCGAAAGGCAAATGTTTTGCATTAAAATGAAAGATACTTGATTTATTATAGTGTTAATTTTCATAATTTTAATTCATCATTAAGTTGATTCATTGTGCCTTTACAAAAACATTCCATTATTATTGATTCAATCAACATAACTTAGGAAAAGTTTTATTGTTTTTACAATTATTTTTTTGGTTTTTATATATGATTTGTTTTGGACAATATTTGTAATTATTATTAAGTACATTTCAACTATTACTGCTTTTGAAAAAAAGAAAATTCAGTATTAAATAAAGAATGATATTTTTTCCTTATCTTTCGATTACTCATTAGCATATAAAATCCTTCCCTACAACAAATTTTTATAATAGAATTCCCAAAAAAGGATGAAAAATGTTTTCCAGTTTTGTAACAGGATCAAATCAATATTAGTATATTACAAATGTATGAATTAATATTGAATAACATTAAGTTATGGTGAATGTCGAAATTTAAAATACAATTTTTATCACAAGATTAGTCGATTTACTGAAATTTTACGTAACTGTTAAAATACGTTCTTACATTGCTATAAAATTCTAAAACTTTTTAATGCAGAAACTAAAAATCAGAGTGTATCAAATATCCAAAATATCACAGACTCATTTTATTTAATATTTTTTAAAATTGAATTACAAGAATTCCTTCTTATTTTGTAAATTAAAATATTATAATTAAAGAATTTATATATGTATAGATGAAACTTCAGAATTAAAATGGAATATGGTACAGGTAAAGAATTATTTTTCCCAACTTTTCTTAATTGTTATAGAATGTAAAATGGCGAGCATACACACAATATTATATTTGTTTCACACATGTCAAAGAAAACCTCTCTGTTTAAAAGACCTTGAACCAGAGTATAGCGAGCCCAATGGCCCTGTTTCATTTTTTGTGCTAACTTTTTTTCATTTTAAAAACCTGTTTGTCTCTGAATGTCAGAAAGAAAGTATTCCAGTTAAATATATTGCGTTACTTCTACTACTATTCTATATTTTCTAAATCAAAAAATTAAGTTGTGTGTGAATTCCCAATTCCTTATAAATTATTTTATAGTATAACCATTATGAGAACGTTTCGCACTTTTATTCAACAATTATGGGAAAGAAAGGGCGGCTGACAGTTACTACTCCTACACCCTCCTCTCCCCTCCCTGTCTAATATGGTTTATTCCATTCCAGCAAGCGTCGATCCGGGAGCTGTGTCTGACGTCACACACCAGTTAATCTAATGGAAGTCTGTACTGAAGGTGTGTGTTGTTAAAGGCATTTTACTCGAAAAATTAAATTCTATGCCTTGAATAATATTTCTGAAGCACTTATACTACTGTAATTAATAGCCAACAATATGAAAATAATCGTATCTTTTACGTGATCAACTAATCGATTGTTTTCGCCATTGCTCCCAGAAGGACGCAGGAGTTGTCTCGCTTAGAAAATTTATGCTGATCAGAATTCTTTGTTAAAGACTTGGAATTGGTAAGATTCTCATTTTAAAAAGGTTATGCAGTCTTGATTTACTATAACTTAAATTAGTTTATATATATGGTGGAAAGTTATTTTTTTCATTGACCCCACCCCCACCCTATTCAATTGTTAAGCATCAATCGATATTATGCTCTTGTCTAAGATGGCTTTTCTGTCACCAACTGATGTTTTTAAAACGTGTTGTTAAGGTTGCTAAAAGTTGTATGTAGTTTAAGAAAATTTTGAATCTCTTTTTGTGCATCTAGATGTAAATTTTGGAATGTAATCATTGAGACATTACACAAACGTAGCGCCATCTTTATTCGTAAATTTAATGTTTATTGAACAGTTTTTTGTACCTGTACCTAAAATAAAACCTGTCGTATTAATTATCAGAGATCAATGCGATAAATGGCTATAGAACTTCGTATGTTCATCTTGATTATGCGCATGAAATAACAAGGATAGAATTGAAATATTAGGTATAAATCCTGTAATGTTTTAAATAGGAACATTACTTGAACATATGTGTATTGATGTCTCTATTATGTTATATTGACAATTATCTAACGTTGATACTTTTTTACATTATTAATCCAATTCCTTCATAGTAATTATAGTATTTAAAAATTTAAGATATGAATCTATAAAGAACGAAATATTTTTTATTATTTTAGAAATGTATTTGAAACTTACACATAAGATTAAAATTGATTTTTATCATCGATTACTTTAATCTTTCCTTTTCTTCAACATTCCTTTATTTTTATTTTACGTGAAAGAAAATACTAATATAATTTCTTTATTTTATCTAATATTAGTAAATCTTGTTATCATTATATTTAGTTTGTATTTGCAAATAAAATCGCCCGATCGATTGAATAATTGTTTCTGTGTAATGCGGGTGTCATCAAAATATCTCTAATTTAACCTTTTCAAATTTCTGTCTTCATGTAATTAAAAATCAATAAATGTATATTATATTCAATTATATTTTAATTTTTTTTTGGTCTTATACTAATGAACTTCTGTTCAAAAATCTTTTTATGTTGTAAATTGTAATTTTGTTTAAAAATGTGATGAATTACATCATTAACACTTATAAACTATTTAATTTCTACTGTTAAGATTGATTATATTGTAAAAATTAGGTATATTTGAATTACTTTTTTTGTTGATTGTTAGATATATTTTTCTAATATTATTGCAATGTAACATCC
Source organism: Latrodectus hesperus (assembly GCA_037975125.1). Lineage (NCBI taxonomy): Eukaryota > Metazoa > Arthropoda > Arachnida > Araneae > Theridiidae > Latrodectus > Latrodectus hesperus. Next base: position 43,696,209 of record CM075858.1, read on the forward strand.
CATTTTTAATTAGTAAATAAAATGATTTCAGATACCTGCCTAATTTTTTGTGACAAGTTGTGTAAATTATTTGTTTAATAAATTTTTCATACATAAGAAGATTTAAATGGGTCAAGAATGCAGAATTATTGTCAAAATTAATTATTTTCATTTTGGTACTAAATATTGCAAAATTTTATCTTTCATTCTGTATATATTACATTAGGTTTTGCGATTAATAAAATGTAACCTGTTCAGTTTTTTGCTTTTTGTTCAGTTATGACTGAATACTTTCACTTTTTTAATTAGCTGAGTACCTCTTGAATGCTTTGATTCTCCTGTCATTTATTATTTGGTATATTTATGCTCTGTTTTTTAAATATTTTTATGAAAAAACTTTTTTATAAATATTTAATGATGTTTTATAACTTACATATTTTCATCTCCTTTAATGCATGATATTCTCTTAAGAATTATAATTTGTATGGATTTTGAATTTATGTTTAATATTCATATAAATTTTTCTTAAATTAGTGTCTAAAATCTTAAAATAGTGTGCTGTATAATTTTAATACTCTACAGATTTTATATAATTTTAGACTAAGTGGTACCAAATTATGAATAAAATTCAAATGAAAATGCATTTCTTTTTTTCCCAAGAACTAATATTTTTAAATGAAAGGAATACATTTAGAAAATTGTATCCAAGAATTTGTACTATGTGACTGAGTAAGAATCTTCATAGTTTGAAAATAAATATCTGTATGTACTGGAGGAAAACTGCAAAATCAAAATAAATATTTTTTAATAAATTGTGTGAACAAAGTAGAGAATTCAATAGTAATGTATTCTAAAACTTAGGTAGGAGTTTAGGGAGGTGGACATTTTAATTGTAATATTGAAATAACTAGGTAAATTTTTTAACTCATACAATAAAATAGTACTAATAATGTTAAATCATGTTTAAAACCAACATTTTAAATCTAATTAATAATGATTAATTTTTGTTTCTTACAGGTAAATCTGCTGACAAGACTTCTGTCATCATCATATTTTCACATTTTCTATATTTGAATTACTCTGCAAAATCAAACTTTAAAAACTGCTTAGTTTAACTTTATAGCTCCAGTGGTCTGGATTTACTAAAGGTCAGTTGATATTAATGTTGACGCTATTATGTTTCTAAACATGCTGTCACATTTGAAATCCAATTTAAGCAAGCGAATATACAAATATGTCAGAATAAAATAAAGCAAGTCAATAAATTACCATGGCTTTTTTAAATATTCAGTTGAAAATGCAGTTTTTTGTCCATACCAAAAACATATCTTGCTTCTTATAATTGTTGTTCATATAGATTTAATTATGTTAAATTGTATTATTAATAATTTCTTTTGAATATTAAACTTTGTTTTTAAAAATATGGCATCAACTACCAATTTAAATGTCAATACTAATACAAATGTCCCAGCCACCAGACCTTGTAATATATGTGAACATTGCCGCAAATATTATCTTACATTAAAGCCACATGAGTTATATGCACAGTGTGTAGAGCGGCCTTTCATGTGTTCATATTGTGATCGAACATTTGCACGTAAAGATAAACTCAGCGACCACATTAAAACTCATACAGGAGAACGACCACATGTATGTCCTCATTGTGGGAAAAGCTTCACACGTAAAGACAAATTGACAGTTCATGTCCGCATTCATACCGGTGAGAGACCCTATGTGTGTCCACATTGCAGCAAAGGATTTGCTAGAAAAGAAAAGCTTGGTGCCCATATGTGCATTCATACCGGCCAGCATCCTTACCACTGTCCTCACTGTGGAAAAGGTTTTGCATGGCGCGATAAGCTTGTGAATCACATTCGCATTCATACCGGTGAACGACCCTTTGTATGCAAACACTGTGGAAAAGGATTTGCTCAGAACGATAAGTTAACAACACACATACGGATTCATACTGGAGAACGCCCTTTTGTTTGCAAGCACTGTGGCAAAGCATTTGCTAGGAATGATAAATTAACTGTTCATGTACGAATTCATACTGGTGAGCGTCCTTTTGTGTGTAAATTGTGTGGTAAAGCTTTTGCAAGGAAAGATAAATTAACTACACATATACGCATGCATACTGGTGAGCGTCCTTTTATTTGTAATCACTGTGGAAAAGCATTTGATTTGAAGGGCAAATTAAATGCCCATATGAACATTCATACGGGTAAACATGCATTTGTATGTAATCACTGTGGAATAGGTTTCGATCTTAAGGAGAAATTAAATTCCCATTTATTATTGCATTTAGGCAGTAGTCCATGTGATGCATTAATTGTTAATCCTTTGATAGCAAAACCACTGTAAAAAAGGAATATTTTCTTCTTTATATAGCACATTTTTTAAATTGTTTTTATTTATTGTTTTTAATTGTTTATTTTGTGGTTGAGAATTGTTAAAATTTATGCATTGTGCAATGTGTCATTTGTTTATTCTAATAACTGTGATCGGATTCGTTTTGGTTGGTAGTTAGTTACATTTGTGTAAGCTTTTTGAATTTTATCTGCCAGTAAAATGTAAATAATTTTAAAAATCAAAATCTGGTTCTTGCTTAACTTATGTAGAGAAATGCAATAAAAGCTCGTAAAACTGAACATTGTGTTATTTATTTTTACAAGATGGACACAAACATGCTGATTTCATCACACAAAACATCATATTTGCAAAGTAAGTTATTCATGTCTAATTCAGTATTAGGGGAAAAAAGATAAATCTTAATATAAAATATTTTCAATAACATATGCTTTAATTAATGCTGTAAATCTAATTAAATGTTATGTCTGAGTATATTTGTCCATAATAAGCTTATTGTAATCGCACAATGTGAACTGGCCAACCAAAAACGATTCTACATTAAATGTTAAATTACCTGCTTCTTCCTGAACTGTTGTATACTACTAACTTTTAAATTACTCAACCACATAAGGAAAATTTTAAATGTTTTTACAATTTATTTTCTTACTTTCCTCAATTTCCTTACTTTTTTTCAGGATTTGCAAATATAAAGGATTTCCAAACCAGCAAATACGAAGTAAGAATTTTGTTTTTGCCTAAGTGTTTGGGTTTAAAAAGAATCTCTTTCAATATTTTTGTAACATAATACAAAAGTTTAGTTGAATACAAATATATAGTACAAATATATTAAACCATTGATTATTTGAATATTTTTTGAGTTTTTATCAATTATTAAATTTAAAATATTTTGTTAATATTTATTCTTTTTTGAATTTATAAGTAGCTGTTACATCATAATTTTGTTAAATCAATAGTTTTGGTAGAAGCAGGGAACCAAATTTAAAAATGTTATGGTTCATATATACTCGGACATTTTGAGGATAGCAAATACATATATTAGCTGTAAGAGTTCTTCATTTAGAAGATAACTCTTACATTTGGAATGAGCTTTAAAATTTCAGTTATGTCAGCAAGACAATTTTTTTAAGTTGATGATACACAAGAAATATGTATTTTTTTTGATTATCATAATTATTGAATTTACCTAAAAGGATTGTTATGCATCACACTCACCCTAGTGTTAGTACTCTAATTTTGAGACTTTTTATTTATTAATCAAAAAATTATATGAATTCACTAAACAATAAAGGGTAATGCATTTGTTTCATTTTATTTATCACAACTAAGCTGATTTTGATGCTCATTTAAGCAATTTCATCACCTAAATTATTCATTTCAAAGTAGATTTCTCCTCAGTTTTGAAATATAGGTTAAAATTTCAAACATTTTTCTTCAGTTCTTTTATGAGTAAAAAATAATTTTGATAGTTTCTCTTGTTTGAGTACACCTTCCCTTTTGAATTATTTTCTTTTAATATTTTCCTTTCTTATACTACCATTGAAGTTCCTGTTCTATAAATGGCTAAAAATATTAATTTTGGTAGAAATTGAATTTCATTTTTTTAATCACAAGAATCGTTTATTGTATGTAAAATGAAATTTTAAAATGTTTGAAGATATTAATTTTGAGAAATATTAATAGCAGAAGAAGTCAGATTACTATAAAATGTATTTAATGTAAAATATTCAAAAATATTTTCAAGTTTATTTTATTTGTTAATGTTTTTTCAACTCTTGGTACAATAATCTTTTTTTTATTTTTTATTTTATTATCCTACGCCTGACCTTGGTTTCTCAACCATTAGTCTGTGTCGGGCAGCCCAATACATTATTGAGGTGAATGAAAAGTGATACATTAGATTTTAATTAATTTATTTTAGTACTATTTTAGAATAAAAAATGTCTTTTAATGTTGTAATAATTTTACAAAACTTAAAATTCATTTTTTGTAATAGTGTTCTGTTGGAAATATTGTTTCTTCATTTTCTTAAAACTCTTTTTTTAGGGGTTGTCCTTTATTAATTTTTTTTTACTCTTAAATGTTTCTTCGCTGAGACTGCCCAATCGCACCGTTTGTTTCCTACGAAAAGTTTAATAATTTGTTTTTGGACACCCAATTTCTCTCTCATTTATTGCCTCACCTTTAGTGATTTGAACAATTGCCACTGATTTTATTTTATAAATTTCATATTAGATGTTAAAAAGTATATGTTTAATTACATAATAATATAGTTTGTTATTTGTATGATTTTTAAAATTTATAAATTTTCTAATTTAGTCACACTGAGTTGTCAGTCGAATGGTTAATACTCTGGCCTTAGATTCAAGAATTCGTGGGTTGGGAATTCACTTTAAACTATAAGTTTCTCTCTCCAGTTAATTCCTATATGCAAAAAAGGACAATTGAACAATAAATAAATCAAGGCAATATTAGTCATATAATCTTTTTGTTTTAAATTTAATTTTAAAAAAGCATTATATAATTTATGTCTAAAACTAGGGTTACGAAGAATGTAAATTTTATAAGGAACATTATGCATGTGTTCTTACTGGAAGGTTTTTATGTAATTTAACACTTATTTTTAATGCTACTGATTTGTTAGCTATTTTAACAAATTAAAATATGTATTTAATTAATCCTGACAGTTAAATAAGGAATATTGATTCTGCTTTCTGGAACTGTATGGTATAACACAAGAATCTAATATACTGCTTGTCAATTTAAAGAAATCAATTGATTAATAAATAAAACATTCCATAGTTTTTTCTTGGGGGGGGGAATAGAATTAGTAGTGGATATTTTTTTCCCAACATACATATTCAATATTCAAAATAAAATATGTTTCTAATAGACAATCATCATTGACAGTTTCGGTTTTCTCACCAATAAGTTTCGGTTTTTTCATAAATATCCGAATTAAATTTTTTTGAAGGTCTGGTCCAAGCATTCAATTTTCGATTAGTTTCCATAGGCTTTCTTTAGAAAAGTTGTTTGATTTCTCGGTGATAAGAATATTTGTAATTAGTTAAAAAATAAAATCAGTGATTCACAGCTGACGCAAGCTTTAAACAATGAGAAGAAAAAAATTTTCTTGTTTTTAAAATGATATACTTTAACTTCATTTTGTTTATGTTCCTAGTGTTAATATGTATAAAAATGAGAACATTTAAGCTCATTGTATCAATATAGTTTACTTCCTAAAACATCTATAAATTATACTATATGTTTAAAGTTTATTAGAAAATTTGAAAACACAATTAACTGATAAATTCAAGTTATTTATTATTAAGTAGCTTTTAAACAATACCAGTCTTCCATGCTGAGTAAGAATTTTCTTCATTGAAAAATACTATTAGCCAAACCATTGTTTCAATTAATGATTTGTCTAAAATTTCTACTTACTTTGAAAAGATTGAACTGTTTCACTACATAATATGAAATCCATGAATCTGAGGTTTTGTGCTGTCTTTAGCTCTCCCAATGTAAAAGCATTCCTAGCAGTATGCCAAATTATTTTCTGTTTAAAAATTTAGAATTAAGAAATTTTTGTATGTAATTTAAGAAAATTTCATATTACTGTAAAATATTTTTATAGTATGCTCATTGGTATTGATTTAAAAAGAAAAATCTGCATAGATATATATCTTTCTAATTTTTTGTGCAAATAATAATAAAGACATCAGTAAAAAGATTGAGACTCAATAATAATGGTGATTTAAAAAATTACCAAATTTATTACAATAATAAAACGTTTTTAAAGCAAAGTTTTGGGCTTTATAATTTTACACCTTATGTAAGCTGGAATGACAGCTATACTTCAAAAATATTCTTTAAAAGTAAAATTTAGAACAGTTGAATCATTATGCTCTGTAACTTTGACTGTTGGAAATGAGTTAAAAAAAACTTTTTTTAATTTATGTTTAAAAAATGGAAGGGAGTTTATAAGAAATTTTAATATACTTAGCAATATAATTCTTTTAATGGTTTTGAAATATATTTTTAACAGTTTCATTGGATAAGAATTTGCTTCTGTTATAAATTTTTCTATTTATTTTGTGGGATTTGTTGTATAAAACTTTCATTTATAAATTTTTTTTACAGAATTTTCATTAAATGTCTAATCAAGTTAGTAAGAAGAAATCATAAGTTTGCAGTAAATCATTTGTATAAAAGGTAATGATGTCAACTTTGTTAACAGAAAGATAACTTTTTGTGAACAGTTTTAATCTTTTCAAGACTTGTTAACACTTCTCTCTATTGATGTCAATATAACTTTCTGTTCTATTTATGTATATGTAACAGATGGAAATCATAAAATTGCTTATATAATTTTAAATATGCATAAGATAATTCTTGACTATTTGTGTCAGTCTTAAATTTATTTTTGAAACATATCTGGTTGTTTCTGGAAAAAAATTTTAATTATTAAGATCTTAATCAAAAATAAAATGGCTGTTGTACCCACTCTAAATATCCAGGCACAAGCCCCACACATTCCTGAACATTGTCGAATATATTTCATGGGTATGAAACCACAGCAAATATATAATCAAGCTGTCCAAGTATTCCCATGCAATTTTTGTACTAAGTCTTTTCCTCATTCTGATATGTTGAAAGAACACTCAAAAACTCATGCAAGCTTCCCACACATATGTAGTCAGTGCAACAAAGGTTTTCCTCGTAAAGATAAACTAAATGCTCATATGTTAATTCATAGTGGGGAACGTCCGTTTACCTGTAGTCAGTGTCCCAAAACATTTGCCCGGAAAGATAAGTTTAGTGCTCATATGTGCACTCATACTGGTGAACACCCTTTCACATGTCAGCACTGTGGAAAAGGGTTTGCTTGGAAGGATAAACTTGTTAAGCACATACGGGTGCATACTGGAGAAAAGCCTTATGCATGCAGTTTTTGCGGCAAAGCCTTTGCCCAGAACGACAAGCTTGTCACTCATTTGCGAATCCATACCGGAGAACGTCCTTTTGTTTGCAAACATTGTGGAAAGGGATTTACTCGCAATGATAAGTTAACTACCCACATTAGATTGCATACTGGAGAAAGACCATTTGTTTGCCAGCAATGTGGCAAAAGTTTTATTCAGAAAGACAAGTTGACAACACATATGTTTACTCATACAGGTAATTACCCTTATACTTGTGTTCACTGCAGCAAGGGTTTTGTTTGGAAAGATAAATTGATCAGCCATATTCGTACACATACAGGAGAACGTCCTTTTGTTTGCAAGGAATGTGGTAAAGGATTTGCTCAGAATGACAAATTAGTCGCTCATAATCGAACTCATACAGGTGAACGCCCTTTTAAATGCAAATACTGTGGTAAAGGTTTTGCTCAAAAGGATAAATTAACTGTGCACACTCGAATACACACAGGTGAGCGACCTTATGTTTGTAAAATGTGTGGAAAAGGTTTTACTCAAAAAGATAAGTTGACTACCCACATCAGAATCCATACTGGAGAATGTCCATTTGTATGTCAACATTGTGGGAAAGCATTTTCCAAAAAGGACAAATTAACTGTTCACACTCGTTCACATACTGGAGAACGACCTTATGTCTGCAAGCATTGCAATAAAGGTTTTGCAAGAAATGATAAATTAACTGCACATATTCGAACACATACTGGTGAAAAACCATATCCATGTTTACAGTGTGGGAAAGCTTTTGCTACCAAAGGTAAACTTAATGCACATGCAAAAACGCATGTGGGGAAATCTTCATTTAATTGTGGACATTGTGGCCTTGTTTTTGAGTCAAAGGATAAGTTAAACTCTCACATTTTAGTTCATATTAGTGAAACCACTCATGCTGCTTTACTTGTACATTCTTTGCTAGGAAAAACTATGTAGGGTCCTTTATCATAAAGTATGCCTGCTTATGAAATAGTATTTTGAAAATATTTATCTGTGTATTATTAACCGTATTACTTAAAGCAGTTTTTTCATAAATTAAAAAACTGACACATTTGGTCTTGATTATTATTTTTTTGAGATTTAAAATATGAACAAGGCATCGTGTTAATCGTATTTCAAATTGTATATATTCCCATGCTTTACTTAAATTTTAACTGTTAACTTATGTTGTAAGAATTAGAAACAATACAGAAAATAGTTTTGTCTTGAGAATTTATAACAAATTTATTAAAAAAATTGTGATTGTATTAATAATTGTAGTATTTATGTTTTGTTAATTTATTTTAAAAATTAATTTTACATTTAAATTTAATTTTCATTAGGAGTTTTAGAATTACAATAGATACTTTTTCATGTGTTATTTTTTTCATTAGGTTGCAATAACTATAGTTTACATTGTAACCAAATATTTAGAAAAATATGTAGTAAAAAATATACTCTAAGAAAGTAATGCAATTAATTTTTGTTTTAAATTGAAATTGAGGGGGAAAATTGTATCTAATTTGAATTTTAACCAAGTTTTGGAGAAGGAACAGTCTTTAAAATGCCCAAGGTATTTTTAACTGAGATTTTGAATGATAACAAAAATAAGCATTCATTGAGTCGGATTTTATTAAAATTGAGAATTAGGGTAAGCCCTGTTACATATGCAGCAGTTTATTCATATTTTCATTCCTACTTTTTTTTATCTTTTTTATCATCAATGTTTAGATTATTATATTATCTTACATGAAATGTGCTGCCCCATAATATGTGGAATGAAGGCTTATTACTGTTCTAAATAACTTGTGTCAAAAATTGTTATTTATGACTTTACCATGTAGAAATGGTTAATAAAAGTTTGTTTAACACTAGTCTGTGTTTTCTGCTTGTGAGTTTCTCATTTGAAAACAGCACATGCATTATTCTAAATTTTGTTAAAATGGAACTACATCGAATTTACACTTACACTTTAACAATTACAGTTCTTCATTCTTTTTAGCTGGTTTTAAATGTGAAAATATTATTAAAGATATAAAGTAACATAGTTAAACATTAACAAATTTAAAAAAAGACTGAAATGCTTTTAAAATTATGCTTTGAAAAGGCCAAATATTAAATCATAAAAGATAATTCTTTGACATATTTTAGAAATATTCTACATACTGTAATGAAAAGAGAAACAATTAAAATATAATTTCTTATATGTCTAAGAGTATAACTAGTCAAAAACACAAAAATAATTTTGAAGATAATCTATATTCACAATTTGAATGTGCTATAGCACTGGAACAAAACATATATTAAACTTTAGTTGGATATATTACACTTACTAAATTATATATTCTATTTCACTAATCAAAATCTCAATTAAAAATCTGAAATTTAGGTCTAAAATTTTTAATTTTTTATTAAGATGTTGATATCTACTTCTGTAGCACATGAAATGAAAATAAATTTTCTCCCTCAAATGTTTTTCTTTGAAACGCAGTTTTTTCAGCAATTATTATTTATTGTTATTGAAAATTTTAAAGGATATTTCCTTTCAGACATGAACTCGTCAAGTGAAACTGTCCGTATGCTTTGGAAAATTATGGATGTGAAAATTAGATGAAAAGTCTATTATCCAATGAAAAAGGTAACACATGATCTCTTATGACAACAAACTTTAGTCGTGCGATAAGAGAAATGTTCAATTTTGCATATTGTTTATCAACAAAACTATGGGTTTAAAACTATGACATAGCAGATTCATCACTTGCTGTATTTCGAATGCTATACTTTTTATACATGATTGACGAAAGTATCAACTGTTCATATTTGTATTTAAAACATTTTATGAACTTGAAAAAATAGTGTGTTAATTGTTGTATATCATTTATTTAAATATTTGGTTTTTCTTTCTTTTTTAGACCACTTTGACTGTTTACTGCTATAATTGTATAGAATAGGGACTTCCTAAAATATCTTATTAATTTTATATTAAGTTTATGCCTTTTTTTGTGCAGAACTTTAGTGACTTGTTTACCTATTATTGTTAAACCTTATAAAAATGTTGAAAAATCCTTCCATTGCTGGGGTCGAAATGGTGTCAGCTGTAAATATGGCTGATCTAACAAGCTTACACATTCCTACGACACAGCCACACACTGATTGCGAACATTGTCGTGTATATTTTGTGGACATTAAAACTCATCAGTTGTATACACAAACAGCAGCTGCACAAGAGCAAAGGCCTTTTGCCTGTAATCAATGTGATAAAAGCTTTACGCGCAAAGACAAGCTTGGCAATCACTTGAGAATGCATTCTGGTGAATGTCCTCATGTTTGTAATCATTGCAACAAAGCATTTGCTCGCAAAGATCAGCTTAATGCTCATATACGCATTCATACTGGCGAACGACCTTATGTTTGTAATCTATGTAGTAAGGGCTATACAAGGAAAGATAAGCTTGGAGCTCATATGTATGTTCATACAGGTTTACATCCTTACCACTGTCAACATTGTGGGAAAGGATTTGCATGGAAAGATAAGCTTACAAATCACATCAGAATTCATACTGGGGAACGACCATTCGTTTGTAAATATTGTGGGAAAACTTTTGCCCAAAATGATAAGCTGACAACTCACATCCGAATTCATACTGGTGAACGTCCTTATGTATGTAAACACTGCCCTAAAGCTTTTGCACGCAAAGATAAATTAGGTGCTCATATGTGTATCCATACTGGTGAACATCCTTATAATTGTCAACATTGTGGAAAAGGTTTTGCGTGGAAGGATAAATTAACTAATCATATTCGCATACATACTGGTGAGCGTCCATTCGTATGCAAACATTGTGCTAAAGCGTTTGCACAGAAAGACAAACTGACTGTCCACGTGCGCATTCACACGGGAGAGAGGCCTTTTGTTTGCAAACACTGTGGCAAGGCTTTTGCGCGAAACGATAAGCTGACCGCCCATGTACGTATGCACACAGGAGAGCGGCCTTATGTTTGTATTCACTGTGGGAAGGCTTTTGCTATGAAAGGGAAGCTCAATACTCATATGCGAATCCATACTGGAAAACATCCTTACACATGTAATCAATGTGGCAAAGGTTTCAATAGGAAAGACAAACTCAATAATCATTTGTTAATCCATCTTGGTGGGGCTTCATGTGCAGCTCTAGTAGCTAAACCTTTATTGACTAAAATTCCTGATATTACTATACCTGGTCCACCAACTATGTTACCAGTTCCAGACACAAAGCCTTTGGTTCCACCACCACAACAGCAGCAGCAGCAACAACAACAACCACCGCCGCCACAGCAGCAACAACAACAGTAATTCTTCAATGGCTTTGAAAAATCATATTGGACATATTTCTTCAAGGAATAAAAGGTGCAAAATGAGTTTTACTCATTGCTATCATTTTATTCACAATGATGTGATTAAATATTAGAAATTTAAAATTTATTACCAGGGTTTTCCTTCTCCAAGATTTAAGTTTATCAGAAAAAATAATGTTCACAGAACTTGAAATAAGTTAAATGAGTAATCTTCATTGTATGGGTCCAGGAGCAATTTTATTGTAGCAGCTATGCTAATATTGTTTTAGTACTTACAATTCTGATGTATGCCTTTTTTGTCCGTTGTAATTATAAAGCTTATTGTTTATAACATCCTATATATTTTTAATAGCATTCGAGAACTCTAATTCTTTCTTGTTAATTGCTGTTTTAAAGATTTGTACAGAACAAAAGTGATAAAACTGAACTCTTAAATGCACAATGTTGACAGTTTGTGAGTTTATTCAACGATAGTTTAATGACTTGTTTCCTAAAAAATGCAAATTAATTTCTTTACCTCATTAATGACTACAGGTATAATAATCACTAACTTTTTGTTCTATTTCTGTGTGATTCTTTTTTAAAAAAATATGTAGCTTTTAAATGTTTATAAAAAATAACCTGTATTTTCAGAACAAAAGCATTGTGTAAAAAAAGGTATAAAATGGAAACATAAATTTCATCATTTTCTTTTTAAAATAAATTAGATACATTAGATTTTAAATTTTCTCTCAATATTTATCTTGTGCTGTTATTCATAGTTACAATTAAGCTTTGTTTGCTTGTACACTTCTCTTCTGTGTTGCAAGCTGTATGTTGTCTGTGTAAAATAAATGACTCAATCAAACAGCGTGTCTTATTTCTTTATCTTTGTTTTTTTAGGCACAAAGAATACTTATATTTACCTCTCAAAAAACAACATAATTTTTTAAGTCAAACAAGTAATTGAAATTCAGTAAAATGGAGTTATTGATAAAATATTTTGGAAGTAAATGATAAAGCATTTAAATATTTTATTATGTGCCTTAAATAATTTTTTTTTTCAGAAAACAGATATGCTGTTTGTGTGCAAAATATTTTATTATATTAAATACTACTTTCAAAATGACCACAAGGGCAATTTCTTCATTTCAAGAAAATTTCAACATTACAAAGACAATTGATCTTGTATCAAATTTAATCAATTTTTCAATTGTGCACAGAGGAGAAACTTAATGTGCTTGGGGTGGGTTGTTTATCTTACTATCATTCACTAAAGCTATTAATTCCATGTATCATTTTTCAACACAGTTTGAAAATCTTCCATTATTACCTCTAAATATTTAGGAGAAACATTAAAAGAGTTTTATAAAAATAGAAAATGTTTGTTTTTAATTTAGAAACAATTTTTATATTAAACACTAATTAGATTTTTCAGCACAAAAAATATATAATATGAAATTTTCATTATTAGTTTTAGTAATTACAGAAAAATAAGTATAATTTTGATTATAATTTGATTAATGAAGTAATTCATGCTTGCAACAGAAATGGGGAATTATATTAAATGTTTCAGAGTGGTGCCATAAATTTTATCCTTCTCTATCAATTTTCTTTTTGCTGTTTGCTTTTACTTTCACAAAATCTACTTTTATAATTCTTGCTAACTGTAAAATTCTTAATTCTTCTCGGCCTTAACCTTTTTAACTCTGAAAACTTTTTATTATATCTACTCTCTTTAAAAACTAAATTAGTTAATTCTAGTTTTATAAATACTTTTTGTCACTACTACTCTAACTTCTGACATTTTTCATCCCTTCTATTTTCAGAAAAATGTCTCATTTCTCCATTTCTGATTGAAAGTGGAACTAGGAGCTGCAGGTTTCTAACAGAAAAACCTTTCATCTTAGAGGTAATTCTTTAAAGCAGGGGGATAAAAATATATTACATAATTTATGGATTCCTTTGACAAGATAATACTGTATACTAATTAAACTGCAGGAATATTTGTTCACTATAACCTTCAAAAAGAAAATTCAAAATGGAGAATGTTGTCAATTTAAACATACCATCTTGCCAACCCCACAACATTTGTCAACACTGTCATATTTATTTTGTGGATGTTAAAGCTGAACATTATAATGTGAATAACAATAATCAGGATGTCAAAAGTTTTTTCTCCTGTTCTTATTGTAAAAAAAGTTTCACAAGGAAAGATAAATTGAATGAACACATAAAGTTACATACTGGTGAGAGTCCTCATATATGCACTTACTGTGGGAAAAATTTTACAAGGAAGGATAAGCTTACAGCTCATGTGCGTATCCACACTGGGGAGTGTCCTTATGTTTGTACACAATGTGGTAAAGGTTTTACTCGCAAAGATAAATTGGTTGCCCATACATATATTCATACTGGTTTACATCCATTCACTTGTCCACATTGCAATAAAGGTTTTGCTTGGAAGGACAAGTTAACAAACCACATACGAACACATACTGGTGAGCGCCCTTTTGTATGTAAGCACTGTGGGAAAGCTTTTGCCCAAAATGATAAACTGACTGTTCATATTAGAATTCACACTGGTGAAAGACCTTATGTTTGTAAACATTGTGGCAAAGCATTTGCTCGCAATGATAAGCTTACTGCTCATGTTCGCATTCACACAGGTGAGTGCCCATTCGTTTGCAAGACCTGTGGTAAAGCATTTGCTCGCAATGATAAGTTGACATCACATTCCTACACACATACTGGGAAATATCCTTACAATTGTCCACATTGTGGCAAAGGATTTGTTTGGAAAGATAAGTTGACAAATCATGTACGTGTACATACTGGAGAACGTCCTTTTGTTTGTAAACATTGTGGAAAAGCTTATGCCCAAAAGGATAAACTAACAGTTCACATTAGAAGTCATACTGGTGAGAGGCCATTTGTTTGCAAGCATTGTGGAAAAGCATTTGCTAGAAATGACAAACTAACTGCACATATTCGAATTCATACAGGAGAACGTCCCTACATATGCGGCCAATGTTCTAAGGCTTTTACAACCAAAGGTAAGTTAAATATTCACATGAGAACACATGATGGAAAAGTACCATACACTTGCACCCAATGTGGAAAAAATTTTAATAGCAAAGAAAAGCTTAGTTCTCATCTCTTAATTCATTTTGGAAATGGTTCCTGTAGCTCTCTGATTGCCCAACCATCATTGATTGGGAAAACATTGCCAGTTTAATTTTTGTTGCCAACTTAATTTTGTACTTAATGTAAATGGTGTACAGTGTTTTACATATGCTTGTTTTCAGTAAAAATAATCTAAATATTTACTTTTTAAGAGACAAGACTGTAATGTAATTAAAAATATTTATTTTTTAAATTCCTTAACATAATGCAGGACTACATACAATAAATTACATCTACATTTTGAATAATTGTAAATTTGGCAGAGTGATTCTTAATACTGTAGATTTATAAAGCTTACATGATGCTCTCTTATTTTTTTAATTAGCTATTCTGAAAATTATGTGACTGTTGTTGCTATATATAATTAACTTTAAATTCACTCATCCAAAATATTTACAGTACGTTAGAGTGTTAACTTCAAACTCTTAGAGTTTCACTTTTAACTTAGTTTTGAAAAATGCTTGTTTTTATTTTTAACATAAAAATTAGGAATTGGTTATATTAGTTAAAAAGGCATTCTTTTTTTATGTAAAATTATGTGTATTAGGGATTTTTTTAAAAATATTTAGAAGAGCCATTTTTGAAAAATTTCCTTATTCAATGCTCATAAAAAAATTGCTTAAAAGAAGTTGACCTCTAAGTTTTTAGTGGCAAAAATTTTTCTATTAAATATGTTAAGCCAAAACACACACAGTTTCATCAATAAAAATTTGTACTATAAAATGGTAAGTTTTTCACAATTTAAAAAGCAGTTTTGGAAACAAAGGAAATTCATATTTCCCTAAATAACCTGAAGAGATAAATATTTCGTCACATTGTCTTTATGTAATGAATGTGGGTTCTATTTATAGTTTTTATTGTATTCAAAACAAACTTGGAGTATCGAATTTGTGGAAAAAGTTTTATTTTAAATGAAATAATTATGTAATGGAGTTTTACAGATTATGGAACATGTAGAATTATAATTAAAACTTTCTTTTTTCAAATCCATTTCTTGTTCCAGTTTAAAATTGATTTTTTTAAACATTCCACTTGATCTATTTAGATATGATCTCTTGCTTTTAATCAATGCAACTTATATTTTTTTATGTGTGTAAACAATAAGTTAATGGTGTTACTTGATTGAAGTTTTTGCTATTTTTCTTATACAAATGTCAGTTTTATATTAAAATCTATAAAAATAAAAATATTTAAAAGAATGTTTCAATATGAGGGTATTTATGAATGCATTTATGTTTTTAAGCTCATTGAGATATCTTTTGGATGCAACATTCATTTTTATATACAACATAATTGAATTCACAGTAAGGGTCAAACTCTCATTAGATCTCAAAGGGTTACATTCCAAATTTAATAATGCTAGTGCATCTGGAAAAAAATTTATAATTAAAAAAAGGAATTTAAAAATAATAATAGAAATTGCAAAAATGCCAAAAAGTATTTATTTGTGCTTTCTCTTTTTCATATTTCCTTATAATAACCAAATTTAACATATTTCCTTAAATGTATATAAAACCAAATTTATTCTTCATTTATCTGAATTTAGGGCTTCCCTGTTTATTTCTGGTAATACTTCAAAAATAAAGATTTCGAAAATTTAATACAATAAGAATATTTTATCACATTTAAGATGTTTTGCATAATTTTATATATTACATTTAAATGTTTATTTTTGAAGAAACTAAGTGTTTTCCATTTTACTCTAACTGCTGTTCACAGAGATAATAATAATGTAATAATTGTCTTTTGTGCAGAAATGTTTTTTAATAGTGCTAAACTAATAATAAACCTTAAGATTTAGAATGATTTTATTAAAATATCAGTGAACTACAGTATATATTTCTCTTTTATACTTACTTAAAAAAATTATTACACTTAAAAAAATAGAATCTAGCAATTATTTCAAATATATATACTTTTGATTGGAATGAATCTTAACTTTTTTTTATTAATTTTAGTAACATAATTAACAAATAATCCATTATAATTTACATTTTTAGTTTTGAAAATAATTTTTATTCACAGTTATTTTTTCTTCAATTATTTATATATTATAAAGGAAAATATTTTTACAACTGAATTAAATATTGAAAAATAGTACAAAAAATTTAATTTATTAATTAGCTACATTTGAAATCACTATATCTGTACTTATTCTTTAATGTGAATGAACTGTAATTGTTGAATCACAAAATTTTGCAAATTTTAATTTTTCTTATTAGAGGAAATCAAAAGTAAGGAATCAAAATTTAACATAATTAAATGAAATACAAGTTTATAGTGATAGAAATTAATGAAACATCATTTAATTATTTTTAATGAAAATATATAATGTACAGTTTTTTTCTTAACAAATAATTAAATTTGAGGGATTCAATTCTTTTGAATGATTGAATAATAATTTTTAAATATATAGTTTTTATGTACAACTAATATTAAGGATAAATTATTTTATTCTCGATCAAATAGTTTTATATTGTATACATTGTGGTTGAAAGGTGCCGTTTTTTTTTTTGCTTATATAATCAAAATGTAATTAGAAGAAGTGAAATGAAACATTTTCTCTTTTTTTCATTCTTTTCTTGTTTTAAAGCTTTAGAACTCCACTATAGATTGGAGGAGAGTTAATTAATATGCCTTAACTTTTAAATATGTGTATGAATTTGAGAATATATATTTTGTTTTAAATTGGGAAATTCTAATTGATGCGTGCAATACTATAGTATGTGTATTATATTTCCTACATTTTTTATAATGTTAATTTTTCCCTAGACGTGTTTATGGCAATAATGAAAAATATTAAATAACAGGATATCTATAAAAGATCTGTTGCATTTAGATACTCAATGATTCATAAAATAATGAAAAAGCGTTGAAACTGATAGTGTTAAAGGTTCGATGGATTAAAAAAGTTTTGATTGGTATCAATAGATTTTCACATGTTTTTCTTTCATTATACAAAGACCTAGAATGTAATTTATTTCATGCTAAGCATGGGCAAGCATACTGGTTATTGCAATTGCTATTCAAGACTTTATATCGTCAATATTCGATATTTTTCTCTTATAAATAATGTCTTTTACAAATGCCTAAAGGAAAAAAAATTAGTTGTGTTTTATCAGGTCTAATGACCAAAGAATTTGACTATTTCACCCCACTCCATTAAGAGAGTCGTCATTTACAAATCCAATGAAGAAACCTCAAATATATTCAAAAGTTTACAACACTGCATTGTTGCAAAAAATAAAAGAAACGTGTAAAAATAGTAAGCCATATATATGTACTCAGACACTGAAATAATTTAAAATAGAAAAGGAAATACTGTATGATTATTAAAATGCCTTTACAATATTTAAACAGAGAAAGAAAAAACCGTCCATGAAAATGTGTGAATTATTTTATGGATAAATATGAGTTGTGTCTGTATTTTCTTTATTTTATGAATTATTTTAAACATCAAAATATATCAGATCTTCTATAGACACCCAGAATTTAAAAGTATTAAAAATATTTTTATATATTTATAAAATATAGCAATCTTTAAATACAAATAATGGAAATTTATTCATAAAATTTTAATTATGTGCATAGTAAAATGATGCGAGAATGCTTTAAACTTATTTATCATTTGCATTTTTCTATATTCAATAAATAGTTACTTTTTTTAAAATTAAAATTGGTTTTTTACACTGGTATATACATATTTCTATGATGAAAAACATTGTATATTTAATATGCTGGTCAATTTTTTGAAAATTAAAATGTAATAATGCATAATAAAATAATTCACCTTATATATTCAGACATTCCTTATGTATTAGATACAAATACTGAATTAAATGTATATAAAATAGAATAGATTGTGCCTCAACTACAAAGGTCAAGTTGAGAGGGGGGTATATAATTGATAAAATGTGTCCAGTTTATTCCTGTATTATGTTTTTATATGTAAATAAATATTATGACTGTCAGTCGTTATCATTTCTCTCTCAATGTGTTTCATTTTAAGTATGTTTCTTATATATTCTAACTTATATTTTCATTTTGGAGTAACTTTTTAAAATAAAAAGTGTCAGTTTCAGTTTGTAGTTATCAAATACACTTGAGACCCCTATTTGTTTTATCTAGTAATGGATTTTGATTTTACTCTCAATCAAATATTTATCTATATACATTGTGGTTAAAAATGCCAATGATATGACTCTTGCATAATAGACAATCCAATAATTAATTAAATTTTGTGATAAATTTTTAAACATCCACAGTTAATTACTTCTTAAAGAAAGCGAGTTGTGTCCATAAGAAGGAATTTTGAAAATCATGCTTATGTCTAGGTATCTTAAACGCTTCCTCTATTTCTTATTATTCAATAGAATTAAATTGTAGTATTTTACTCCTAAGAAATCAGTCTTACAACCAAACCATGACTAAATTTGTGTCTGTGATTACACATCACAAAACATTTTTATTTAAAATAATATATAGTCAGAGATAGTATGATATTGTATATCTAAAAGGAAAACAATAACCTCTCAAAGTGATTTTAAATAAAATTAAAAAAGCTGCATATGCATGAACTCTCAGAAAATTGATACTTTTTTGAAAGAGCTAAAAATTTTAGTTTATAAAAATCAAACAAGTGATCTGTGCTTATAAAAATGGAAGTACTTTTTAAATTATATTAGTTACAGTTGTTTTCTTATGAAAATATTTATAATTATTTGCCAATAATGCAGTTAAAGTAAATGCCAGTAAACACATAATCGAAGGTTATAAGGTGACTGAAAAAAACCTGGTTATTTCAAAAGGATGAACCATTAATAAAATAATTTTTAATGTAACAAGTAGCTTCAGATTTTTTGAAGTATAGATAATAAAATATGATCAGTTCTTCGAAATATTTAATTTCTAGATTGTCAATCTTTTAATTTCAAAATATTTTATAATATAAACAATACAAACTTTTAATCTAGCACTGAATTTTAATGAATATAAAATTCTAAATAAAAAACATGTTTATTTTTTTATTACATATTAAGGTGTCACGCCCTCCACTTTCAAGATTTCCACTGAAAAACTCGTGCTTTCGAGTTTTCCATTAGAAACTTTATCATCGTTTTTTTAAATGTTGAAATTGGGACTCCTCTCATATGCGTTTCACTGCAATTTCAGATCGGCGGAATATTGGAAAAACTTCTGCAGCGGACAAAGAAATACTTTTTTCAAAAATCTAAGTATCATCTTTTTTTTTTAAAAAAAAAATTACTCTGTGAACTATATAGAAAAGAAATCCGCGCGATGCCGTAAAAATATTTTTCTCTACTCCTAGCGGTTATGCATAATATGACCATTTTAAAAGGGGAGGAAAAGAATTTCTCGTTTCTGTTATTGAAGAGAAAAAGAGTTCCGAGGCGTAATGTTACAATGCGGTATAACCACACACACAACTTCACAGAATTCAAATCAAATTATAAACTTTGCAATCAAAGAAATATATATAGAGAGAGAAATATCTTTAATTTTAAATAAGTAAGACAATATCTTGAAGTAAGTTTAATTCTCTTCCGTGCAACTGTTGTCTATTGAACCCTGGAAAATTCAGTGAAAGAACAGAATAAGGATTTTATTAATCGATTAATATACTGAAATTTAATTGCAAATTATCCAACTGAATTCATTGAAAATGGAAATACAATTATGTTTTATATTACTAATTAAAAAAAATTAAAAGTTACATTTTCAACTATTAATTTTGTTGTTAAAATTTGATTGATATTAAAACTTAATAAAATTTCCATTTTTAGATCATAAATTTTTTTTAATACGATAGATTGTACATTCAAAATTCGTAGACAGTACGAAATAAGTATCAGGATTATAGGTCAAAAAAACATTTAATATTACGATTCAATTTGATACGATTATATTATGATACCTTCTTGAAATGGAATGAACTCTTTGTATGACATATGTCCATAAGATAGCTAAAGTATTTTAAGTAAAGAAATTGTTTCTTCTATGATTGCATATTTGGATGCAATGACCTGTTTGGTTAGGCGTGCGCCCTCGTTATCGGAAGGTAGCAAATTTGAAACCCGACCCAACCGAATATCCATCATGTTCGCTAATGGCGGCTGGGCCGTATCAAGTAAGTCGTGGTCGCAATGTCCTCCATTAGAAATAATACCTCTGAGGGTGGCTGGCCAAGCCTGGGGGTCTCCTACTTCTAAATTGTGAAGACCCATAGTCTTTCGAGACAACGATAACACACCTACTGGGTGTCCCACTATATAAGTTGCCATCAATTCCTTCCGTTGTGATGCTGAAAGGTGGAAATCCTTGTAGTAGCTGGATATCAAAAATAACTATAATAAATTTCATAGTCTGAATTACTTGGCAGATTGCGATACTAAATTCAATGGAACCTTATATATATATATTTTATCCAACGGCAGGCACTTGGGTGATGAATCACTATGCCACAACAAGGCCACACAGAAACTGCTACTCATTAGTCGTTACCCAGCGGGTACCTGTGAACCAAGTCACGGAGACGAGTAGCGATGCCTGCGCCATACCACCACTAACCCGTTTATAGGGTAGACCACATTTATACATCATCACGGAAGAAAATAACATCCATGCCCGATCCGGAATTCGAACCCGGGACCCACAGCTCAGGAGTCAGGAACACTAACCGCTCAGCTATCGGTCGGCTTCACCAATACATAATATTGTCCAAAATTGTAGACATTTGATTTATTTATTCAATTTTTTGTTTTCACACGCACACAAGGTTTTTTTTTTTTTTTTACTTTGTGTCTTTTTAGAATATATATTAATTTTCACTTAAGTATTAATGTTTATATTTTAAATTAAAGGTAATTTAATGTAAAATACAATAAATTTGTCTATATTACAACAAAGTTACGTTTCTTTTACTCTAAGAACAAATATAATTTGTTATGAATGCTAAAGTTTATTATAATAAAAGCGTCTAGACATTCCCCGTTTCTCTTCTGAGAACCAATCAAAAATCAGCAACCAAACAGTAGGTATTTTTTGATTTGTAAAACGCTATTTTGGTGAAATAAAATTTCCTGATGCATGAATACTAGTTTAAGAATTTTTTTGAATAGTTTTAACCCTTTATTAATACAAATAATTTAAAATGATAGCACCAACAAGAACTGCTGGTTGTACAACTACAAGAAAAGAAATGGTCTTCATGTTGAAATCTCAAAGCAAGTTGGCGAGTCAGTGACTTTATCTGGCATACGAAAGTTATGTTATGTTATGAAAAATCTCAATCTGTTAAAAATGAATCCAATAAGAATGCATAAGTGCTACTGACGATAGGATAAGAATGACACACTTCAGCGATAGAATTTTCAGTTGCTGTTAAATACGAAATAAATGCAATAGGTATTTTTCACATTTAAGGAATAGTAAGATTGTCATGTTTTTGGACAAGCGAAAATATTCCTAATTCTTAGCAATATTTAAATTTTAAATAACACAAAAATGAGTTCAGTGTTACCCATTGAAAAATACATTAAGTGATCAAAAAATAAGTAGAAGCAAATAATTTTAGCGATGAGAGTACAGAGAATTGCTCTTTGATAGTGTAACAAATCATATAACCAATAATGAGAATGCTTCCGATCTGGATTTTTGCAATCTATTATCTGGTGCCCTGGTTCAAAACTCAAATAATCTAGAAATACACGTTTTCTCATATTTATTATAAAACAACACAACACATACAAACATAAAATTAGACTGAAAATTACAGGAGCAATCGAGATGTGCTCCTTCGAGAAGGTAAGATTATTTACAGATTCGAACGGCGGCAGCAGTGGCTCCGCCTTCAAGAAAATAGTTAACATCCAGCTCTTCCCCATGAACTATGGAAGGGTTCATCAAAATTTCAATTCAAAATGCTAATAGATATAATTAAATACAGTTTGATTCAAAAATAATTATTACAATAATTAAATTTCAAATGATAAAAATATTTAGTAATCTTAATTCTAGTTAATATAAAACACAAATATTTGAATATATCAGAATTTTATAACATTCAAGTTTAAGATCAAAATACAATCTTAAATTCAACTATTCTAAAAAGTAAAATTTCAAGTTATGTTGTTCAAATAAATATTTAGTTCTGAATTTCCAAATTATACAATAATTGTACAGGGCGTTTAATCACTGATGATTCAGTCTTCACTTTGCAAGCTCTCACCTTGCCATTTCTTCCAGGAAATAATTCTATTATTTTGCCAAGTTTCCAAACATTTCTAGGCAAATGATCACTTTTAATCAAAACAATATCGTTAACCTTAAACTGGGTGATGTTACCTTTAACTAAATTGTAATTAACTGATCGTAAATTTAGTAAATATTCATTTTTCCAACGAGACCAAAAATGTCTCATTAATTTTTCTCTATAATTGAAAGCCCTAATTAAATTCTTCCTGGAAGAGAGGTTTGAATCAATTTGAAGTCTTACAGAAGGCAAAGATGTTACTCTTTTCCCTAAAAGAAAATGAGCCGGTGTTAAAGCACTTGGTTCATCTACATGTTCCAGCATAGGTAATTGGGTGAGAATTAATCATAGCCTCAATTTCGAAGAGAACAGTTTGCAACTGCTCAATGGTTACGGAGAATTTTCCAAGAGTTTTGCGAAGAGCAACCTTTACAGCTCGTACCATACGTTCGTAAAATCCACCCCACCAGGCAGCTCTCTCTACTATGTATTTCCATCTGATGCAATTTGAAGAACAAAAGTTTTAAAATTTTGTATCGTTCAAAACTGACCAAAGTTGCTTCAAATCTCGTTCAGCACGTTTAAAAGTATGCGCATTATCGGAGAACACTACAGACGGCAAACCACGTCGAGCAATGAAGCGTCGAAATGCTAGAAGAAACGTGTCTGTTGATAAATTTCCAACTAGCTCTAAATGAAGGCATCTAGTCACTGCACATGTTATCAACAAAATATATTGCTTGTTGTCATCATTCTTTACAAACAAAGGACCAGCAAAATTAACTCTGATTGCAAATGGATGTGACTGCTCTACTCGTTCAGTTGGCAATGGAGCTAAAACTTGATCTCCAGGAGAGGAGTTGAATCTTTTGCAGATAACACATTTCCGAAGTAGCGATTTTATTGTTTGTCTAGCCTTTAAAATCCAGTATTTTCCTTTGAGTTGCACTAACGTGTGAGACACGCTTGAATGGAATACTCTTTTATGGGACTCCCAAAATAACAATTCAGTTAATTTAGACTTAGCAGGTAGTATAACTGGATGTTTTTCATCAGTTGTTAAATGAGTTCTGCTTAAGCGACCTGTGATACGCAAAACACCATCTTGATAAAGGAAAAGATTTAAGCAGAGAACTTTTGAGTCTTTCAGAAGAGGTTTCCCTGCAATTAAACAGTTTATTTCTTCATAGAAAACTTCTCTTTGATTCAGATTTCACCCAAAACTATTCCGCTTTGTCGAGTTCATCAGATGTAATAGGACCCTTTTGTGGAAGTTTGGTTTTCAGCACGTTCACGAAACGTAGTATCCAAGCAGTTACTCTTAATAGTTTTCTCAAGCTGCTATATCTATCCAGATCCATAATTTTCCCTCCCAAGTCCTGCTTGCTGCCTCATCGTGGCGGGAGGGTGTTCCTGGATGGAATGGGCGAAGTACGTCGGGAGTTTTACTCCTGGTAGGGCCACCCTAGGCGTGAAGGCCATTCCAATATGTCCAGCTAAAGTAAGCAGGCAATAGGGGCTAAGTCAGTCTTTCATCTTTGGTGCCCCAGGTCCTCGGACCAATTGAAGCTGCTCCTTTCCCACTACCATGGAACCAATACAGAACTCAGATTTAGATACTGCATCGCCCGTCGCGCAGGTTATCAAGGGGCGCGGACGAGGTTTAGGCAGAGGGCCTCGTTTGACAAGTAATTTTCGGTCTCCTCCTTATGATAGAGCTTCTCTTAAAATTCTACAGTGCAACGTGAACGGCCTTTCTACCCCGGCCACGAGGGTCAAATTGGACCAAATTTTGGATCTGGCGGATAGGCACAGAGTCCAGATAATCGCCTTGCAGGAGACCAAACTTAAAGAGCATTCAAATCTTAAGGTAAACAATTACTCTATTTACCGTAAGGACAGGCCCGGTGTGGGTGGTGGTGGTTCTATGCTTTTCTGATAATCAGTACTCTTGTGCAGGACAGTAGTCTTGAAATGCAGGGCATTTCGGTTGTATGGAAGAGAAAATCAATAAACATCTTCAATATGTACCACCCACCTAATCAGGCACATTTGCCGCAAAATTTCCTTGACTTTCCTGGCAGGGGAGCCATTTATCTTGGTGACCTCAATGCTAAACATACTTCCTGGGGTTGTTCCTCGAACAACATGAGGGGAGATGAACTGCATGCAGCTGCTGATGATAACGCTCTTATTTTCCTTAATGATGGTTCACCTACCAATAACTCTTTTAGCTATGGAACCTCCGAGGCCCTGGATATAACGTTTGTTAGTCCGGAGCTTCATCCTTTCTGTAACTGGTCAGTACTAAATAACATTGGAAGTGATCATTCGCCCATTTTGATAAGCAGATAGCCCTGGAGATGATACATAACATTCCAGTCTCAGATTTAAGAGTGTATACTGATGGCAGTAGGGGCGACGGAGGTATTTCTGGTAGTGGCATACATATTATGACACCAAATAATATAATAGACATAAAGATTAAGAATGCCGACAACTGCTCTGTGTTCAGGTCGGAACTCATTGCTATTTATGAGGGATTAAATTTTATTGACATGACTACTGAACTCGATTTTAATGACTTATGGATTTTAACGGATAGCCGTGCCTCTATACAGCACCTCTCTCGTTGGACGTCTGTTGGGGATAAGATAAGCCTGAAAATCCTGGAACTTGTCAGTCGACTTTCTTCAGGACACACTATCTACTTCCAATGGGTTCCTTCCCATGTTGGTTTGGAGGGGAATGAAATTGCTGATACCTTGGCCAAATCTGCCTCTGCGGCTGCCTTGCATAATAATACTTGTCTAACTTTTTCTGAAATCTCCTCAATAAAGAAAATGGAAACCAATGCCCTTTGGAGAACCCCTCCAGTTCACACTTGGTACTTTGGAGTGCGACCACGTTGGACTCACAGTCTAAATATTTCTAGGAAGCAGCAGACGGCTCTATCTCGCTTTTTGAGTGGTCACATTAGTTCCCTCACCTTCCAGCAGGGTCGGAAACTCTTTACTGAGTGTCACTGGTGTAAGGCCGCACAGGCTTCCCCCAACCATATTCTCGAGTGCCTAAATTTTACTGCTCGTGAGATTTTGAAGGATCCTTTACTGTTTTTAGACTTTTTGGAGATTTTTGGTTTTATGGAGTTGGTGTAGCAGAGCTACACCAACTGGGATTAGTAACAACAACAACAACAGATCCATAATTTTGGCACAAACAATTGTTGAGGTAACAACAAGTTTTTGTCCGTCTTATTCCACCTTCTCATCATCAATGCTGATTCCAGGCTTTTGTGCACATGGCCAGGTATCTTCCAAGTTGTTTAACCATTCAAGGCCATGCCACCACTTCCTAGAAGATATCAAGTCTTTGCAAGCAATTCCTCTAGTCAATAGGTCTGCTGTGTGGGTTCTTCCCAACACAATATTTCCAATCACTTGGAGCTGTAATTTCTTGAATTTCTGTAACCCTATTGGCCACGAATTGCTTCCACTTTGTCGTAGATCCTTTTATCCAATGGAGTACAATCGTAGAATCACTCCACAAATATATTTTATCGAGATTTTTGAACAGTTATTTAAGATGTTTGACTAATCTTGCAGCTATGACAGATTCCAGTAACTCCAGTCGAAGCAGTGTTAACTTCTTAAGGGGTGCTACTCGTGCTTTAGAAATAACAAAACTCGTGATTAAAAGTACTTTCTGAAGTTTTGTACCTGAAGTATGCTACAGCTCCGAAAGATTTAAGAGAAGCATCAGAAAATATGTGTAGTTGTACACTTTCTTCATTCACAAATGTTAAATCCTTAAAATAATATCGAGGAATATTTAAATTCTGAAGTTCATTAATTTCATTGCACCACATTAACCAATTTTCTTTTAATTCACCATAAAACTCATCGTCCCAGTCAATACCTAATTGCCATAGTTCTTGTACACTTTACTCGAATCAAAATTGGAGAAACAAATCCCGAAGGATCAAATATTTTCGTAGCAGTACAGAGAACATTCCTTTTAGTACATTTACTAGCATTTAAATTTGACAACAGAGATGTTAAATCAAGTTCAAGAACATCATCTTCATTATTCCATTTAAGTCCTAAGACCTTCAAATGTGAATCAGGATTTTCATTAACTTCAATCGATGAATTAGAATTTTTCTATAACATTTTAAGTTCTTTCGAATTTGTGTCAAATTTTCTCATAGTCATATTTGTATCTTTCAAAATGGAAACAGCATCAGTAGATAATTTGAAAGCCTCTTCTACCGTAAAGCTTCCAAAAAACAGATCGTCTACGTATAAGTTATTATTCAACATTTCATATGCAAGAGGACAAGTATTTTTGAAATTCTTAATATGCGTTTTGATAGTTGCTGCTATGACAAAAGGTTTGTTTGTTTGTTTGTCGCTCAACGGTCATTTTTTGCACACGAGGGCTAATTAGACCGGGACTTACGGCTTAAAGTGGATTCCGAACCACTACAAACATCCATGCCCAAGGTGGGATTCGAACCCACGAACTGTTGAACCGAAGGCAAGAGCGCTAACTTTCGGCTGCCAGCTCGGCGCTATGACGAACAGGTGACTCCAAAACAATGTCTATTAAAATAAAACATTGTAGGGGGTTGAGTTCCAACGCAATTTTTATAATAGATAAAGCATAAATACTTCCTATCATATTCCGAAACTTATATTTGTAAAAATGCCCGAGCATATCCCTGTTAAATCCTATTTTATGAACTCTGAATTTAAAAATAACATCTACAAGGTTAGTATTTAAATTATCTACCGAAAAGAGACATCCCATACAACACAATTTCGTCCAGTAGACGTCGATATGACATCAGCGGGATGTACTCTAATCCAGTAGACGTCTCTTTTTGGTCCAGTTTAAATACATGGCACGTCAAATATCCACCTATTATTTTACGTCCACTATACGTCTACGAGACGTTGCCAGTGAATGGTTCATGGACGAAATTTGAATGTATTCATACGCACTGTTCTATACTAGGTAGTTTTATGGATGTATTCTATATGTGCTAAGATTTTGAAATAATCCCTCATCTATTTTAGTGGCTCATAAATTTTTGTCCACTAAACACAAAGAGAAAATTATTTTTAATTAGCTTGTTACTTATGAAATTGCTTTAGCATCACATTTTTCTTAATTTTCAGTCAAATATCCTAGATTTTTAACAGATTTACTGTTCAAGTTTAGTTAATGTAATAAAATTCTCACAATTGATAAATTAGCATTTTTATGCTCATTATTTTATGGCTAAACTTTTGAAAACTTAGTTTGTTATTGTTTAAAATAAAACGATTCTTTTTTCTTTGTAAAAGTTAAAATTACTTCTAAGAAGTTTCCAGTGAATGCATAAATATATGAGAATTACTATTATAACTAGAGAGTAACAATAAAATAGTCAAGGATATTTTTATTTGTAGAGTGTAAATTTTTTTATTTTAATATCAGGCAAATTATTGTTCATACATTATTTTTTAAATTAATTTTGTAGTAAGAGAAATTTATAAGAATTATTTATTTCTCAGCCTAATATTTTAACTAATTAGATATAATATCAACAATGTCTTTTTTTGTAAAAGATAAACTTTTATTTAACTAAAATTTTCCACTCAATTGAATATTCCAAATTATTATGACAAAAAATTCTGAAAAATTCCTTATTTCATTGTTTAAAAGCTGAATTATTTTTCTTTGTAAAAGTTAAAATTTGTTTAAGAAAACATTCCAGCAAGAGAGTGTAAATCTTAATTAATTCAAGAAAAATATAACAAACTAATAGAATTTATTTTTAATGAACATAATTTTTATTCTAATTATTTACATTATACAGAAATATTAATTAACTGAAATGTTTGATTTCCTCGTTTACTACTAGCATCGTAAACAATTCTTGTTTTCGTACTGGAAGAAGTTTCTTTAAAAACATCCCTATGCGGCATTGTATAACCGACAAAACAATTAGAATCACATTTCAATAATTCCTTCACTTAACTGCTCCTTCATGACAGCATTATATCTTTCAAATAAAGATTCGTCAGCATTAAATTTCCTTTCCAATAAATAGAATCTCTTTTCTGCGACCTCAAGATTATCACATAAATTTTCACGATAAGTATCCGACTTCCATAAGAGAGGAGCCTCATATCTTCCTTTGTCAAACCGCAACTTATTTTCAAAATCAGTAAGATGATCTGAGTTCACCTTATTCCCTCCCTCATGAGTACTTAAAAAAGACTCAATATTCCATGAACATGTCAAATCATTTGCAAACGAAGTGCAAAAAACAATCAAACAGGAAATCAGACCCTTGAAACGATCATCTGGCATCTGTCCCACTGAAGAATCTCCGAACATCGTTGGCAGAAGGAATAAGTGCTTGCCTTTTTTTATTAATTCTCCTTTTAAAATAGAAAACAGAAAGTCTGCTCCTAACAATATTTGAATGGGCTTATTTTCATTCCATATATCAGCCATTTTATATCCGCGCGAAATTAAACTTTCAATTAATTGGGGATAAATTTCTGAATACAATGTGAGTACCGCATATTTCGTCCGTAATTAACGCCGAGCTGGCAGCCGAATGGTTAGCGCTCTTGCCTTCGGTTCAACAGTTCGTGGGTTCGAATCCCACCTTGGGCATGGATGTTTGTAGTGGTTCGGAATCCACTTTAAACCGTAAGTCCCGGTCTAATTAGCCCTCGTGTGCAAAAAATGACCGTTGAGCGACAAACAAACCAAACCGTCCGTAATTAAAACTTCAATGTTTATACTTGAGTGTGGGAAAAACTTACTACGCAATGTGATATTTACACATTCATATTCCTTTTCAGAAGGATTTCGATTTGAAAATGTGTAAATAAAAAGTTTTTCTTTTCTTATTCTTTTAACGTTTAATGCTTTAGCTTAATCCCTTCGAATAAAAGATTTTTGAGAAGCAGAATCATAGAGTATTCTCGCCATTAATTTTTTAGATCTGTTTTCAATTTGAACTTGAGTGGTTTGTAATAAAGTAGAATAACTATTTAACGAGTTATGTTTGAAAACAGAAGTCATTACAGCTTGATTATCTGAAATTTCAATAGTTTCAGTTTTATCAGGTGGCGGAATTTGTACTGATTTTTAATTTTTGTCTTGGGGAAAAATAATATATTGTGTTGAAAACTTTGACATGTTTCACAAGGTTTAATTTTAACTTTACACTGATTTAATAAATGGTTTTTATTTAAACATCTATAACAACGTCCTTCTCTTTTTAATTTAAAACGTTTTTGTTAATCGGTAAAATTTCTGCATTTTAATCCTGCATGCGAAGTCGAGTTACAAAATATACAAGAATTTTTAATAACTGTATTTAGAGCGGCTGCAGTTGGAATGTTTTTATTCTTAGTATATCGCGTTTCGTTTTTTTAATCTAGAAGTTTCATGAGTTTTTAAGGAAATTCCTGAAATTGCATTAGCTGTTTCCCGAGATTCAATTTCAAATTTTATGAATTTCATTAATTCGTTTATATCGCCCGATTCACCATGATCTCTTTTACTATTATATTCTAATACTAGATTATAAGGTAATTGTTTTAATAAAATCGGAATTAATAAATGGCCGAAATTATCGGATGCCACACCCATGGACTGTAAATTTCTTATGCTAATTTCACTTTCATCATACAAATGCCTCAGCCCTTGAATATTAGAAGATTTAACTGGCTCAATTTCTAAGAGTTTGTTTACAAAACAACTAATAAAATGTTCCGATTTTCTATATCTGTCTTTAAACAAAGTTAAACACGATTTGTAATTTTCTTCCGTTAAGGCAAATCCTGCAACCGTTTTATAAGCTTCCCCACAGAAAGAAAAGATTTTAAATAAATAAATTTATCAATATTATTTAATGATTCATTTGAATCTATAGCACTACAAAAACTATTAAAAAATTCTAAAAATGTAGTAGAATCACCATTAAAAGTTGGAATGCTAAGTTTAGGCAAATTAATAGAAATCGGAATATGTTTACTACCGTTACTACTTGAAACATAAACATTATTATTTGAAACTGATTCCTTAATTTTAAATTTGGTTAGTATAACTCTAATTTTAATTTTGGAGTCACCTATGTTTTCATCATACTCCTTGGAACTTTTGATTTCTGTTTCAAAAACAGCAGCATCTGTGATTATTTCTTCAATTTTTTCATTAAAACTTTTTAGCTCAAATTGTTTTTCTTACAATTCTAATGATCCATTTCATCTTCAAAATCAAGATTTTGCATAAATGTATAAATTTTCATTATTAACTTAGTACAAGTTGTTCTAGCAAGTTTACTTTTTAATTTTCATTTATTAATAGTTTCCATTTCAAATAATATAAATGTACAGTACCTTTAAAGCTGGAATTTACTGTTCTGACGTTATTCAGAATTCGAGAAAGGTTCGTGCATACATTCCAACTGTAACATCAAAGTTCTCGGTTTCGGCACCAAGATTTGTAACAAATCATATAACCAATAATGAGAATGCTTTCGATCTAGATTTTTGCAACTTATTATCTGGTGCCCTGGTTCAAAACTCAAATAATCTAGAAATACATTTTCTCATATTTATTATAAAATAAAACAGCACAACACATACAAACATAAAATTAGACTGAAAATTACAGTGGCAATCAAGATGTGTTCCTTCGAGAGGGTAAAAAAAAGACGAGTGAGTAAAACTATTTACAGATTCGAACGGCAGCAGCAGTGGCTCCGCCTTCAAGAAAATAGTTCTTAACAGATAGTGATGGACAAAAATATGCGGGATATAGTACAGGGCTAGGGAAAACATAGCTATATCCAGGGCTCTTTCCCTAGCCCTAGATATAGTAGGGGAAGAGCTAGATAGATCCTGATTGCATTAGAACAACAACTGAACTACTAAATGTCATGATTCAGGTATGTTAACAGATTGAATGGAGAGCATTCAAGTAATTGATGGTATTCTGAATACAAAGATATATGATGATAAATATATAAATACATACAATATTACCTTAGCGAACTAAAATTGATGCTTACAATCAGATTTCTCTTCATCATTTATTTTTCAAGAGGGTTGAGCTCCATGTTGTACAGCAAAAATATGCGAAGAATGATTTATATGTGAACATAAAAGATTGTTACCCTGTGTAAGAAACAATATTGGTTTGAATCCTATTAAAAATTTATGACACTTGTAAATACTTGTACTAAAAACGCATTCATTAAATAATACGCAATTTATTGAAAGTGTAATTGTGCTTCTTGAGTTTTTAAAAGGATGAACATCGAACATTAGTAATGAAAGGGTGTGTACTGAAAAGTAACTGTTATTTTATTTTAAAATACAAAGGCATCTAAGATATATTTTATTAGCAGTGTAATTTTTGTTAATATTTTATAATTCATTTTTTAAATTAAATTCAGTTTTAGATCTACTTTAATGTGATACACAAACATTTGCATATGTAAGTGAAAATATATTCTACAAACACGCACACAAAAAATTAAAAAATATCCACAATTTTGTCCAATACTGTAAATGGGAAATATCGATTTTTGTTAACTTTCACCTGTGGGAATTTGTGGCCAAAATTTTTGTCATTTCTCGCAATCACTTTTAAGGCTTCATTACAAAAGTAAAAATCTTTTTTACGAGTTTGTATCCATACTACTCGTAATTAGAACGAAATGTCCTTAAAGCGATGTTTTAGTCTCATCGGCCTTGCGATAACAGCATAAAATATAGTCATTCAATTGCTTAAGATTACAGAGTTTATAATGAAATGTTTTAAACTTGCGATACAAAATTAAAATGAAATTTCACATATTCTTTCTTCTTTGCCCATCAATAAACATTATACTCTGCAAATGAGATATCACTTCAATCGTATTAACTTTAATCCATTAAGATCTCTTAGTTTTTTAAAAGATATTTTATATACTTATTCAGAAAGAAATTAATGACAAACTGTATTTATTGGACAAATATATTATTCTGGAAACCTAATAAGAGACTAAATTTTCAAGAAATTTGAAAGCATGAGTTTAGAGAAATCAATACGCAGAACAACTCTGATAGCATTAACAGCACACTTGTGTACACGATTCCATAATTCATAGTTCAGTTAAGTAGCAGGGGGGTAAGCTAGATGAGTCATTCCCTCGTCAGATATTGACCAGATATCTTACTGAAGATTTGAATTGCGTGCTGAACAGAGCAGCAGCCGAATATGTATTACCTGCTTCAAGGAAAAGGTCGTACTATAAATCTTCAATGATAAAAATTTACCGAGAACTCTCACTGAATTCATTAAATCGAGATTTTAAATTCAATAACGGATATGTTTTGATTGTTAACTAATATGATGGTTTGGTTTATCGGTCAACGATCCCTTTTTTTTTGGATACTAGGGATAACTAGAATAGGACCTACACTTTAAAGTGTATTTCGAACCACTACAAACATTCATGCCAAGGTAGGATTCCAACTAGTGAACCAAAGGATAAAACGCAATCATTCGCCAGCTAACTGCGAAAACAATTCGTTGAGAACGCGTAGTATTAATTAGTCTAAATTATTAAAGATGTACTGTATATATATATATTTAATTTACATAAATGTATTTTAAACAATTTTATTTTGCTTTTTTCGAAATTAAGTAACTGAGGAACTATATTTTTCCAAAATTAAATTATAATTGACAGCTCGTAAAATGATTTAAATAAAAAAAGATTAAACAAATAAAAAAATTATATTGAATTATTTTTTAGACTAGATTATTCATATGCCGAATAATTCTAATGCAGAAATTGAAATCACAATTCTGGAACATTTGAAATACATTTCTGGTAATAAGCATATTTAACATTTTTCGTTTTTGATATTTATTATCAATAAAATAAGTTCAAAGGATATCATGTAGATTTTTTTATGCGAATGATCAGCAATTTGGTGCATTTATACGATGCGAGAGGCAAACGACATTTGAAATAATGCATAAAAGAAGTTGTACAATGGATTTGTCATTCGGAAATCATTTTGTAAGGCCAGTTTTCTCAAAATATCGTATTATGACTGGGACATGAATGAGGAATGCTAAATGTCGAAATTCGATCGAGGCAGGATTGGCTATGGAGAACGTATAGCCTTTTCGTTTTCATAAGACAATCACTCGCTCTGGTTAATACTTACTAAAGATCTCAGTGTCTGAGAGAACTGACATACATTGTAAAGTCGGTCTGCAAAACAGAGCAACGACATCACGCACTATTAGTCAGGAAACTGACTTGTTTGCAACGTCCTGCATTTCCTTGTAGATACGACGGCGTTTGTAATAGTATAGCGAACATTATTTCGACTTCTATTTAAAATGTAGCATAAAGACAGATGGAGATTCTAATGAACACACGACAAAACTGAGTATAGGACAGAAGAAAAATCCCGATTCTGATGGCCACATATGTATCTGGAAGCTCCGATGAGAATCCTCATCATTGGTTCCATTTAATATCGACATACGGTCTTGCAGCTGATGTGATGAATGGGCAACCATTGGATATACGGTACGCTCTCCTCTAGTTCGGATCAATGGTTATTTTAATTGCTATCGGTATATTCCCGACATCTTATGGCGAATGATTGTGGCCTCTATATTTTCGAAGTTTTTTAACGTCATTTTCCAATACAAAAACGTTGTATAATGTTCTGACTTTCTGAATACAAAGAGTATTCGACTACTGTCCTGGTGCGAGCGGTCCCCAAACATCTCACCAAATAAAAATACCTTGTTATGGGTAGCCGAGAGACTGGCCCATCACTCCACCCCGGCTACTACGATTGTAGAATAGACTTGCAGCACCACGGAACAAGTTGATCATTTCTGTCTATCCATATGTAATGTAATAATCCATGTAACCGGAGTTATGAATCTATTACATAACCGGATATGATTCGATTATAAGATAATAAATATTCAAACAAATTAGAGCAGTTTGTTTCTTTGTATTTAAATAGTGTGTTTGTGACTAATATACTAGAAAAATTTTTGATTTTATTCAAGCATTATTTATTAAATAATTTTTACATATTAAATATCATTCACAGTTGCAAGTAAAACATTTACAGTAAAAAAAATCATATAGAACTATTTTTCAGCAATTTTTATACGTCTTAAATTATATCTAACAAGTAATTGCATTACATAAAAAAATACAATTTAGAAGAAAAATATGGAAATATCACTTCAATTTTAAAATTATGATTTGCTTGAACTAATATTGAAATAATTAGTCAACCATGGTTAATGAATTAAATATCCTTCGACTAGAAAACATTTGAAAATTTATTTTCAAACTTTTTCAACATATTTTCTGAATTCTGATGCAGTTACAATTTATAATGAAAGTCAACAAAAATTTTTGGACTTCACAGTAACTAAACATTTTAAATGGAGTTTCCTCCTTAGAATTAAAGCAAAATATATTTTGACCAGCAATTTTATACATAATTAAGAGTCAATGAAAAAAGAAAAATGCAAATACACAAAAATGTTTTCTAATCAGCAGCAAAAAAATTATTAAAAGCAAAATATAGTTATTGATGAGAATAAATATATCAAATTAAAAACATTCATTGTGCATTCTTGTAAAAATACTGTGCATTCTCGTAAAACTTTTTATTTACCTTTTAATTAAATATATAAAATAAAACATACTTGCATTGATACAGCTTTTACCATGCTAACTGAAAAATACAAAATATAATTTAATGTGTTTAAATGAAAGTAGCCTTTCAAATATTCATATATTTTTAAGCCTACATATATATAGTAAAAAGTATCACAATATATTATAATTAAGAATTTTTATTTTTATATACAGATGATTTTAATGAAATAATAAATGAAATTTATTTATATACAGAAGAAAAGAAAAAAGTCAACTTAAGGTATCCAAGAATCATTGTATTATTTTTTATTTTTGGGGAAAAAATAGAACTTATATTTCATAAGAATTAAAATTAAAAAACAAATTTTTAATTTTCATATCCATTATTATTATTTAAACAGTAAATGAAATATGTACAGTTTATATGAACATAAGTTTTAATTTAAAAATAAAATTTTTGATTCCAATAATATTTCACTGACTAGAACATAAGACATTAAATTAGATAGATTTCAAACATTATCAAGTGGCAATGAAGTTTGAAGTCCATTTTCTACCGGTGCATGAACTAATTTTGATAAACGAGAGACTTCATTTGAAAGAACTTCAATGTCATTTTGCAAATGCATATTCTTTGTAAGAGTCTCTTCTAACAACCTTTGCATACGCCTGTTTATTTCTTTTAAATTTTCATCCCCCCTATCTTTGATAAAATCTACAATGCGTTTAATCGTCAATTTATCTTGTGTGCCAGTAGCATGAGGATCAGAACGACCTTCCATACAATAGAATTGTATTAAAGCCGTTTTTCGTAAGACATCATCAACTAGCGCTTCATTACTCATCTCTAGATGGCTGACCTTCTCGGCTAGATTTGAATTCTTTTGTTGGAGTTCAGCAACCTTAGCTATCAGACTATTAGTTTCTGTCTCCAGTATAGTAGGAGACACTCGGTTCGGAGAATCATGTCCGCCTGAAGAAGTGTCACTCTGAAGAGTAACATCTTTATTTTCTCTGTCTGCTGTACCACCGGAAACATAGCTCCATGAGCTAATGCTGCTAGCATCACCTTTTCCCTTTTCAAATGCATTTGATGGCGCTAGAATGTCATCAACAGATCGATTCTGATCACTTAAAACTTCTTGAAGACGTTCTTGTAATTTTTCTGCTCTATTTCTTTCTACCTGCAACTGACGTTTAAGATCTTTAACCATAGCTACTCCTTTCTTTTCTTGTATTTTTCTTTCACCCACTGAATCTTTTGCTTCTTGTTGAAGAGTTTTGACCTTCTCTTCAAATTCTACTTTCTCAGCTTTAGACACTTCTAGTTGTATAGTTAAATCTTGGATAGTATTTTCCATTTCTTGCTTTAAGTTTTCTACAATAACAGCATGTTGCTTTTCTTTCTCAGCAATTAAGTTTTCAAATTCTATATTTTTTTTCTTCATCTGCTCATCTAATTCCTTAATATTACAATCAGACTTAGAGCATTCAGTTTTCAATCTTCCTATTTCATCTTTTAGAGTCTGCACTTCATTTCTAGATTCAATAAGTTTAGACTCAGTTTCCTTTTCTTTATCAAATAATTTCTGCAATTTATCCTGTTCATCTGCCAATTGCCTCGTCAAATTTTCAATTTCACTTGAGTGCTTGTTAGTTGTTTCTAATAAATGATTTTTCATAGTATCCATTAACTGTTTTCTTGTTTCTGCAAGTTTACTTTGTTCTTGCAGTTTTTCTTCTAATTCAGAATTGGACTTTTCTAAATTTTCTACTTTTTGTTGTAATTCTTCATTTATACTTTCCAACGATTTTCTATTATTTTCTGATTCTAGCAATTGATGATTTAGTACCTGAATCTTGTTTTGTATATTTAATAAGGAAACTTTTGTT
Source organism: Latrodectus hesperus (assembly GCA_037975125.1). Classification (NCBI taxonomy): domain Eukaryota; kingdom Metazoa; phylum Arthropoda; class Arachnida; order Araneae; family Theridiidae; genus Latrodectus; species Latrodectus hesperus. Next base: position 43,733,890 of record CM075858.1, read on the forward strand.
TCACTCAAAGAACAATCAAAAGTAGCCTTGTCCCCTTCTATTTCAACGACAGCATCACTGACTTTATCCATTTCATTGGTAGCAATTTGTTCATTGAACTGTAGAGCTTGTTTGAGATCAGACTGCATGCTTAAAATTTGGTCTTTCAAATGTTGTATTTCAGCTTCTTTTGAATTCTGTAATTCTTTAATAGTTACCTGAGTTTCTTCATATAACTGTTCCTTCTCCTCTTGTAATTTTAGAAAACTTTCTTGTTTCTTTTTTAATTTTTCCACTGTCTTTTCATTCTCTGTTTGCATTTTCAAAAGCTGTTCTTTGAACTCGCATTCAAGTTTTTTTATGTTAACTTGAAGTAGTTTTTTTTCTTCAAGAAGAATAGTCACTTCCAATTGAGATTCTATTTTTTCAACAGGATTGCAATCATCTTCACCTTCTGTGCTTTTTGCATAATTATTTATTAACTTTTTCAATGCAGCATTTTCAGCCTCTAATTTAATTACATCCTCATTTTGGAACTCAGATGAGGATAAATGACCTGCTTTCATAAGCTCCAATTCCTTTGTTAATTTTTCATTTTGAGTGACTAAATTTGAAACTTCATGCATTAATGTTTCATTCTGAAGGCGAAACTCATCTTCTTGCATCTGCAATTTTCGCTGAAGTGCTTCATTTTCCTGCACAAATTGTTCAATTTCTTTTGCATTTCTACTACGTGATATTATTTTTTGACATTTTGCAAGCTCTTTCCGTAAATCATCCAATAATTGATTATTTTGTAAGAGTTCAGATTGTATTTTAACATTTCTTTCTCCTAAATTGTAATTTTTAGTTCTTAGTTCCAATAACTGCATTTGCATGCGTTGAAACTCTTCATCAGATAAAGCTGTAGCCATGATGCAGCTAAAACAGAAAAAATGAAATCATTATATTTCTTTATACAGATTATAACAGTTCATAAATGCATAACAGTTTAATTGAAACTTATCAGATATAACATAGTATAACAAGTTTGAATATTTCAGACCTTGTGACAAGACATTCTACTAAGCACCCTATACATTTTCAATGAGTTTCTTCCCATTTTGGATTGAGTGGTAACATAATTGCAGATAGCTTGGCTAAATCTGCTACTGCTGACACCTTGCAAGGCAACGCTATTCTAATGTTTTTGGAAATCTCCACTGTTAAAAAGATGGAATTAAATGCAATTTGGAGAGATCTGCCTACCCACTCTTGGTACTTAGGGAAAAAACTTCCTTGGTGGCACGTCAGACAGTCAAGACTGCTCTTTCACGTCTTTTGCGTGGCCACATTAGGTCACATTACTGTGAACGAGGTTTTGGAGAATCCTATTTTTAGACTTTTTAATGATTTTTGGCTTTATGGACATGGTTTAGCTTAGCTACACTATTTGGTATTTGAAACAACAGATACAACATGCTTTCAATAATGTGTGAAAATCGATTATTTCCTATTACAATAATTATAATTAAATAAAAGATATTTTAATAATATATAAGAAATTTGGAGCTCATGACTTCTGATTTTAAACAAGAAATTACTTTTTAAAATTCATGTTGTGACCAGTACATTTCATCAAGCAAGCCAATAAAATGCTGGTAAAGTGCACTGATTAAAAAATTGAAATAATTCCATGCTTATATGAATAAATTAAAGGATACTTATAAGTCATTTGCATAAATTAAACTTTTTGAAAAAAGATTGATTAAATTAGAAAACATGGATGGTATAAACTTTCTCTCCATATCCCAGACTTAAATTACATTTAAAAATAAGAATGCAGTTACTTAGTAGCTATTAAAATATGTATTTGTCAATTCATTAATTTCACAAACGAAAAATGTTTTTCAATATTTTAGTTTTTTAAATAAATGACTGAAATAAATTGTGAGTTAGCATTAAAATTAATTTAAAATAGAAACTTCACCACATCAACAATATTACAATAAGTAGATGGATAAAAGTTTCTATCCCCAAAACTATAAATTAAAACCTCTAAATAACATGGTTCCATACCACAATCAAACACAGAAAATTTCTATTAAAATAATAAATAAATTGCAAATATTTACTTACCTTATAAATACAAGAAAAAGTTTTTACATCAGCATTGCATGTATCTAAAATAAAAATAACTAATATATACGAAACAATTTCAAATGAAATACAATTTATAAATACTTTCAATTATTACAAATTATACTTCTTATAAAATGCAAACTGAAAATTTGAACAAAATAACTAATAAATAATATTAAAAGTAATAAATATTATAATTTAATACAGTTAATAAGTCTATCTTTTATATTTAGAAAGATTATAGGAATTTTTAATTAATAATTAAAAATAATTTTCTTTTACATACCTGATAAAATTATCCTTAAGAACTTAATAAGAACAGATATATCAGGTATATAGTGAAAACGAATAAAAACTTAAAATTTTTCTTTAATTTCAATTTCTAAAGAATTAATGAAGAAAATTAAATTACTGTTTATAAAAAGTAGAAGATACTTAATTATAAATAAATGTTCCCAATAAATTTGTTTCATGTATAAATTTGGTGGTTTTGGAATTGTTTTAAAATCAGAACATTTCCTGAATACAATTTCCTCATATACTATACACAGGTTTCGTAAATATTTCCAAGAATCATATTCCAGGATTTATTGACACTCATATTTATAATTTTTTATTTTATTTTAAAAATTGTTCTTAACCAAATAAGCATATAATATTGAACATGCAATATTTTTCAATAATATTTGTAAATAATAGAAATAAATCATTTCAAAAATTAATGAGACTATTTTTTTATTTAAGTTAGAGTTATATTTAATAATTATTTCAAAAGCCTTCAATGAATTTACATCGATAACAGAAAAAATTTATTTAAATAACCAATATTCTTTACGTTACTGAATTATGCATTATATAAAATAATGGGTAGCTTTAAGAGTTTCTAAACATCTTCATTAGATATCTATCTATTAATTTATTGAATACTTCAAGATATATACAATAATCTCTTTTCAAATAAATATACTTATTAAAAACAAAATAAATACAACTATTAGGTAAAGTTTCTATAATGTGACTTTTTCCCCAACTATTATTTAATTCAATTAAAAATTAAAAGGCAATTTAAAATTTTTCTTCTGTTTACTTCAAAGTCTTTTAAAACTATATAATTTTACATCCATATTCTAGACTTTCCTATTTCTTTAATAATACAATAGATTTTCACATTTTTTGTTAATTCATGCATACACAATTTTGCTATTAGAAAATGCTAACTTTCTATCTCTAAAAGCTTTTGCATTTAATTCATTATTAATACTGAGTAATAATTGTTGCTTCTCTGAAGTACCACATATCTTACTTAGTAATTAATATTAATTACCAGTTCTTTCAACTTCCTCAGCAATTTCTATTGTAGATTTTTCAAGTTCATACATGTCATCTTTAAGCACTTAATTTTCATGTACATTTTTTCAAAAAGTGCTTTTTCGCTTTCTTTCTGTTATCAACTTTTGTTTTTTGCTGTTTTAATTTCTTTAAATATAATTTATGCTTTTACCTGGCACCAGCAGCAAAACTAAGAAGGTCTTTGCTAATTATTATATTGCTGACACTTCTTATGCTTCGAGTGTGATCATCAATGATGCACTTTGCAACAAATAATTGTTTATTTAAATTTTAAACCATCAAATTTTTATTCAATGAAAACCCATGTTCAACAGATGCTTGACTATGACAGAGTAGTAAAAGCAGATTAACTACTTTCAATAAGTGACAATTTTATCGATTTGAAAATAAATTAAAATAAAGTATCATTTCTACTTTTAATATGACCAAATTTCTCATTAATACAATCTTGAAATCTTATAATCGGTTATAATAATTCAAATTTTTCTAAAAAATAACAAAATTTTTTTCTTTTTTCTTCTGATCTATGCAAAAGCCAATACTTGAATGACTTTTTCAGAGTCCACTGATCATAGAAAAGACACTTTCAGCAGGCACATTAAATAATTGATTTCAGAATTTATTTCATTAATAAACAAATTCATCCCTTTTCACTGCAATTATATGCGATTTTAACCAAAGAAAATATATAAAGTATATTTTAACTCAAAAATTTTATATTTAAATATTAATATTAAATGAGTTTTATATAATACATAATAGTCAGAAACAAAAGGAAAAAGAATCAATTAAAACCGACCCCTCATTGCATCACATGAAGATTTTATTGGTAATTACTCTTCACTTCACACACATAAATACAACATCTGCTCCAGACTAAACAAAATCATCATGAATCTATTGTGATTGAACTATATCTTTATTATAGTCAACTGTTATGAATATAATCTAATATCCATTGTGCTACCATAACATTAACTAAAACTCAGTTTGGTTTTCAATAAATTTCATTGAAAATTTTAAAATATTAAAACAAAAGTCAAAAAATTATAACATTTTTTAACAAAAACTAAATACAACAAAGTAAGTAAACATTCTGGGAAATATTCACGATTTTCAAGGACTTAAGTCAAAATTCTAGGAGTTTCAAATGCATAGTGGTAAATGATCATAGTGTAAATTTAATGAAAAACTTTCAGGTATAAGCTTCAAGTTCTTTCAATAGCATATTGACACGCCCAGAAAGCTTTTCTGCTCCTCCAACGCAAAAGTTGAAATGCTTGCTCCAATTCATGTCAAAAATAGTCCTACGAATATTATTTCTTCATAGTGAATTAATTCTTGACCAAAAAAAGTTATCCATTCAAATTAAGACTTTTTTCATCTTTGTGAAGCTAATCATAGTGTTTTTTTAGATTGGAAGAAAAATCTTCATTGTTACACTAAATCTCAACTTGGTTGAAGATATTAGCATGACACTAAAGATCATTCTACCAGATTGGCCTATGTTAATAACGAGATCATCTGCATAGTTAATGGGGATTATACCAGGCATGGTAGAAACTTTGACATTGGATCATCGTATTTTCTCTTATAATGAAGGCACTGACAAATATCTTATGATTTTTTTAATCTATACACATGTAGTATTATTAATTTCTTTCCTAATATAAGAGATTATAGGATAGTTTTAACTGGTACCTTATCAATAGCATCTTAAATGGAGATATTTCAGAAAACTAAATATCTAAGAAAAAAGCTACAGCAATTTCTTTAGCCTTCAAGTTCTTGTCTAAAAAGGAAAGGTTTTAGTTTACATTATCAAAGAATTTACTTGGTTCATGAGTATATTGAGAAACAGAAAGAACTTTATCCACAAAATGCACTTCACTGATATATCTGTCAATCAGTTCTTCAATTGCCATTAGAGAAAAAGATATCTCAAGTTAGTAGATTTAAAAGATTTAACTTTAATAATTATTTTTTTTTTCTTATTTTAGGACTAAAAATTATTTTGGGATGCTGCCAAGTGATAGGTAAATGTCCAAAAGCTATACTCTAAAAATTCTAAAATTTGGTATAATCTACTGAGCTCTGGCAATTAAAATACAATACCATTCAATCCTGGTACTAAAAAACAATACATTTAGTTTTATTATAAGTTATGGTTATTTTTCTAGGTAATATTCTATTTACTTCTATTACAGTAAGATGTAGAGAAGAGTAAAAGTGGGAATTCTAAATTATTTCTTTAAAACCTGAAAATGAACTCTGAACAATTCAGCCAAGTTCCCATCCCCCTATATTCTGAAAACTTACTATTCAACAGTCTCAGAGAGTTTAGATAGCAATTCCTGTTTTTAGACATTTACGAGAAGGTTAGATATTGAAAGTTCAAAAACTAAGTTGAGCTCTACCAGTTAGATAGAAGCAGCCAGGTGGAATCTTCACGATTTTGATGCAAAGACCAAGCAGAAGACACCCAATACTTGACCTTGCTGCTATTATATCTAAACATCCAGTTGAGTTCCTGCACAAGATATTGTTCCATGAAGCTAATGCAAGACACACAGGTCTGCATTTACCAACCAGACACTGTACAATCTCGAATGGGATTTTTTGCCACACCCAGCCTATAACTCCAATATCTCTTCTTATAACTTATTCTTTTTACACACCTGCAGTTACATCTTGCCGTTGTTATCGTTAGTTCCGCACAGGAATTCTGAAATGAGGTTGATCTGTTTTTGGACAAGCAGTCACTAAGTTTCTAAATCAAAGGCTTTGAAAAACTACAGAGACATTCACAGAAAACCATAGATTTGGAGGACAATTACTATACACACTAAAAATACTGCTTTCATGTTTTTTCTAACTTTATTAAGAAGTCTTTAGGGAAAAAAACTTTCATTACAAACCAATGTATTAGTTTACATATTATTTGTACCTAGTTAAATAGACATTTGGAACTGAGGGTGTCAGTTTGAGTCCCAAAAGTATACATATTGCTGGTGTGTATTTACTTTGAAATTTAAAAAAAAATGGAAAATTAGAATTTACATGCACAAAAGTTTGAAATTGGCATCTGGCTACACAGTTAAACTAAGTAACATATGAGAAAAAAACTAGACTTGTATGATAAATGTCTCTTTCAAAAAAGCAGGTAAATTATATCACCATATTGTTATTTTGAATAAAAACAATTTATTAAAGATACTGATAAAAAAATATAAAGCAATAATTCTTATATATTTTAATCATAAATTTAATGACAGTTATAGAAAATAAAAAAATAATTTAAAATAGCCATACACAATCAAATTTTAATTATTATTAACTTTCATCATATGAGAAAATATTATGCTTACATAAAAATTACCAAAACATATTAAATAAATAAATATTATAAAATTTTTTTTATAATTTTTGAATTTCAAAATAAACAATTAACATTAATATCTTATTTCAAAAAATTAGATACCAGTAATAATGGTAATGTGCATAATTTAAAGAGACCAAATATCATATACAATAGATAGAACTGACTTATAATTTTAATTATATGAAAATTATTCTAGATTCCATAGAATGTAGTAAAAAAAAAAGTTGTCTTTATAAACAGTTTTACTTAACTTTTAGTTTGACTTCAATATTTTTTAAATTTAGAAATATATTTTTAAAGACATATTTTTCAAAATTCATGCAATTGATAACATTCAGTTTAGATAACATTTAAAGTTATAGTAAAAAATTACTCAATATAAAAATAATATAAAAGACAAAAAAATTTCCAGGCAAAAACTTAAAAAACTAATACTATAAAATTAAATACTTGTAACAAATGTTCAAATTGATACAGGTTGTATTATGACACATATTTATCTATATAAATTAGTTTATGTATATAATATATATAAAATTTCAGTTTCCCATTCATAGATAATTTAGAATCATATGAATATGTAAATTTAGATTAATAAATACACAGGCTAAAGCTCTTAAAACACTTTTTAAAATACATTTGGGTATAAAAATAAAGAGTGAAATATTATACTAGTTGCTTTTCAGTCTCATCAACAAATTAAGACACAAAACATATTGCACAAAATATTACTGATACAATGAATTCTAATATAATCAGCTCTTTTAAAATGTGAATTCCTTTAATTGGATGAAAAAAATTAAAATACAGTGAGATAAACAGTAAAAACAGTAGTTACTAGTCATAACAACGCTAAACCAGTAGAAAATTTTTCATGATTTTATATAAACTCACATTTTATGTGTGTTTATTTCTTTGTGATGGCCATTTATGAATATTTTAAAAGTAATTTTACCTTTAAAAATTTCAAGTTTTGTGCATAAAGTTTGGTTTCTCATTTTACAACAACATTTTGGATATGAAAATTTATAAGAGACCTATAAATTCTAATAGATTCTGAATTATTTTGTGTTCTAAATGGAAGTTAAACCATCAATCCATTTATCTAAAAAATCAGAGCAATGAACAGTCAGTAATTACAAAAAAAATCAAGAAAGACTACAATAAAAATTATTGAACTAGGTAAATAGAAGTCCAAAGAGAATATATTTTGCAATGTTTGCATTTGACTACTTTTTATCAATTGTCAATCATGTTTCAAAAGAAAGGCCATGAAAAAGAGGATATAACAATCTTCATAATTATTAAAGTCGCATATAATACAATTATTATATATTTTTTTATAAATGTTTGAGATCTGTTTAAAATAATTATTATTTTATTAAAAACAAAATTTAAGAAATAAAAATTATGCTGAAATTATATAAGAAAAATTATTAAGTGTAAAAAGCAATAAACACATAATTTTTTGTCCTTAAACTTTCAATTGATGTCACTATTATACATTTTGAACTAAAACAATTAACTTATATTTTGCATCAAATTTATTACCCACAAAACTGAATATGGTAAAGTGCCAATGCTACACATGCAAAAAGTTCTTTAATATCATATTTGATGGAAGTTTAAAACTAAAAAATCAGTATAGTTTGGGTTTATATTTTTATTACATAATTTCATTTCGCTCAGAAATTGGGGTGAGTAATATGTCGATGAATTAATAGTTCTTTTGGATATATAGAAAAAATTATACTTTTAATAATTTACATTAGTCCTAAGCTCTTTTCCTGATTAATTTACTAATCCAGGAGAACTAATTTTCACTGCAATAAGTATTTCGTAACAGGAAAAATTCAACACTAATTACCCTTTTCAAATTTGTTCTACAAGTAGAAAATTTAAACATCCTTATATAAAATATATATGAAAAATGTTTATCCTTGACAAATTGAAAATGTTTTATCACAAGATGTAGGAAAGATCTTTATGACGCATATTTTATTGTTTCACGCAAAAATCACGATATTCATGGAATAAAAAATATTTTACGAATATATATATTATACTTACAAAAATTTTAATTCGCGTAAAAAAATTAATGTAGTCTTCATATACATGAAAACTATTCAATAATCTAAAAATAACAGTGAACTAAACAGAGGGTAAATATAAAGAAAAATATGAAAGAAAACTAATAAAATAGATCGCAGTCTTCCGTATTTGCTCGATTGCAGCGCAATGTTTACGAAGTTGCCGATCCACTTTTTGACGTTGTTTCATGTCCAGTGTACACCTGATTACCTGAATTCAATAAATTTTTAAATTTTACTTATTATAAATGATTTTTACGAATTACTAGAACTTAAATTTAAAAAAGGTAAAAAATTATAAGCTAAGAACTTGAATATATGGATAAAACATTTCAGAATCACTTAAAAAAAAGTAATAAAGATCAGCATGATTGCCTTTTACCGGAGATTCAATGTGTGAAAATAGATTTTGAGAGACATAAAGAAATTTTCCTTATAAATTATTGAAATTTTAATGGAAAACATACTTATAAAATATAATGTAAATTCGTAAGAAACCGAATACTTACGATTTTAGTTCCTTAGAAGAAGGTTTGACAATTGATCGACGCCGAAACACAAAAAAAAAGAAACATTTATTAATTTCTTAGAAATAAGAAATTTGATTTCTGCACTAATAAACAAAGAGAAATTTCAAAGTGATAAAAAAAAGAACGAAAATTTTTTATAAGCAAAGAAAAAGAAAGCTCTAAATACACTGCAATTTGAAATTATATCAAAACTAAGGCTGAAATGAGAAAAATGACCTAGTTTCGTTTTCAGTTTTAATTTGTGATTTCGTTCGTAAGGTCTTATGTTATTCATAGTTCAAAGATTTAATTCCAATTACTTTTGTCACGAAACTAAGAACTATTTTCTTTATTTCTTGAGTTATTCGTCTGAATAATAATTAAAATGTCTGGAGATTTAAAATTTAATACTTTGCCTAAAAATCCAGCATTAGCTGAATCCTTTGATGTTTTTATGTGCAATAATTTTTCTCTTCCTTCTTTTGCTATTAAATTTTTAAAAGAAGAAGCTGAATCTTATGAAGCGAGAGTGGACGATCTTTATGTGATTTCCTACCCTAAAACAGGTAAATATTTAAGATCAAGTTTTAAACATTTGATTTCTATAATAAAGCACTTCAATTAATTAATCGGCAAAGTTAACCAGCTGTTGTTATGTATACATGCTTAAAATATTTATTAAGAAATCAAATTTTCTGAAATCAGAATTGTAGAATATCCGCTATTAGTACATTTGTAGATACATTGATACATTTACAAATGTTCTTATAATATTCATTTTGTAAGCATTTGATCATCATGTTTAGTTTTTTAAATTCATAATTTACCTAAGTCTTTTTACTTAAAAATTAGATGTTATTTTTTTAACTTAAAAATTAATAAATTAACCAGTTTTTCAGATTTTTGATATAATTATTCCGAAAAATGTCTATAACTTAATTTTCATGATATTAAAAGATCATGTTTTAAAATTCTAAATTAATAACAATGCATAAGTTTAGCCGTTATTAACTTTTTTAATCATTTTAAATAATAAATGCAAAAGTATATTGGTTTTGTTTTTGAAATTTTAGAAACAGGAAGTTGAATCCTTTCACCATAACACTATTCAGTAGCTATAGGATATGAAATACAATAGCATCTATATTTGTACCGTTGTAGCCTATGCTCTGGTAGATGAATTTCTTTTAAATTAACTGATAGCACAGACCACAATAACTATTAGAAGTATTCAAGAATGATAATTGTAATATGAAAATAACAAAAAGCTGTCTTGAGTTTAATAAAAAAGTCTTTGTTATTTTATTCGTTGTAACTTTTTATATTCAGCATGACTTTGTCCTCAGTTAATGAGTCAAATAGTTTGGTTTCATTTTATTTAAGAAATTTGATTGCCATTCATGTTAAATGTGGAGATGCATAATTGTAGAAAAAAAATATTTCCTATTGTTCACTTTGGGTACAATTATCAAAGAATATCTAGGAGTATATAAGTTATTTTCATTCTTTTCCTTTAATTTTAACTTACCATATAATCTTCTGATGAAAAATTCATTGATTTTTTTTTCTCATTATCTTTATTTCTTGACATGATCCAATATAAAAAATATGCATATTATATCTTCAGTTTTTCTAAAATAAATGAGATATGTATCATTATCAAATAATTAAGAGCATTCATAATTATGCTTTATTTTTGATATTTAATTTAGTAATGAGTAACTAAATAACAAATTAAACTGATTAATTTAGCTACACAGTTCCAATTGTTGAGAAAATACAGCAATAATTAAGCATTAATAATTTATTTCCTGATTGATATGTATTCCTGTCATTTCTTCAAGAGAGAATACTATAAATGGCTATACAAGAATATTCACCAAAATTTATTTCATTTTTAATAGTTTATAAATTGAAATATATAAAAGTGAAAATTTTAATATTTATTGAAAATAAAAATGTATATTAAAATATTTATTTCAATTGTATTTAAATTTTTTTAATGGTTTATTTTGCTTATGTTGAATTGAATATTGATAAATGTTGCTCTTTTTTTTAAATTTGAAAAATGTGTCCATAAATGTTCTCAGAGAAGATGGTTTCTAAGACTAAAATCCATGTGATGGTTTGGTTTTAATGTAGGAAGCAATATAGCCTCCCCTTTCTCTGGCTAAATGCAGAGTATTATTTACTTTATTTTGAGACAAATATTCCAATACATGGAGAATAAAAGAATTGTTAAATATGGAATATGATTCCTTATTTTAATTTGTGTGATATCATAATTTTTGAAAAACATTTAAAAACTAAATTTATTACAAAATGCTATTCCCAGTTTTTTTTAATGAATTTTTTTATTTTTAAAAAGTACACATACAGTTATTTTAATTTTAAATTGTTTTAATACACTGATTCATCAGAATTTTTGCTCCCAAGTGAAGAAAATTAAAAGTTCTCATCACTTGTGAGATTCTTAATTATTTTTTTTAAATAAGAAAAACCTCTAAGCATTAATTCACAAAAAATGATTCAATATCTATCATGCTGAAAAATCTAGTAAATTAGTAAATAAATAATATCTTTTGTAGAAAATTTTATTTCTCAAACATTTAAGAAAAAATGAGATTAGAAGCTTCTAATTTTACTGAATGTGTGCTCTGACTAATTCCGTTATACCAAGCCTGGAGTTGGGTTTCACCAGTTAGGTGAAAATTGCTGGGTAGGAGTCAGCAATTTTAAAGCAAGACTTTCCAATATTTAAGCTGCCTTTCCCAGAAGTATCATTTCACTTAGACATTGAAACCATGACATTTAACATACCCTTGCCATGTGTAATAAAAATAATGAATCATTGATTAAGTTTGGATTACAATTCACTACTTTCCATTAATGAGAACAATACTACTACAGCCTTCTATTTTTACTATTAATTATTACATCATATTAATCTACTTTAGTAAATAGTTATTGTATAAAACTTTACACAATATTAATGAAGTTAATGCAATAATACAGCATCTACTGTATAAAAATTAGAATTTTTTTTATTTTTAAATTTTACAATTAAGAAAGCTATTCTAGATTGTTGAACATGATGTTCTAGAAATAAAAGCTATTTGATTCTGTGATTTCATCATTTAACCGTTTTCTCTCTAAAACAGATCTCATAAGTCCAAAATTAAGGCTATTTAAAAAATTTCATCACATTTTAATATATTGGTTTCAAGGCACATTTTTTATGATTTTCATTTCATATATGTAAAGATTTATAATTTTTATCTATGTAGATATGAAATGGAATAATTATTTTATTTCAAATAGGCACAACATGGCTGCAGCAAATTGTGTATCTCCTTTATAATCATTCAGATATTCAAGCAGCATCTACTGCTAATTTACATGAAAAATTTCCATATATAGAGCATGCAAGGACAAATTTTCTCACTGTCAAAAATATGGAGTCACCTAGATTACTAAAAACACATTTGCCATATTCTTTATTGCCTCCTGATATTCATAAAAAGAATTGCAAGGTTATCTTACTTTATTATTTTTTAGCTTCCAAATTTATTCCATGTTCAATTTAGATTTTTACAATTAGAAACATTTAACAGGGATATCATAAATTTTTAAATTATTATATTAATATTTTCATAGTTACAATTTCAATTATTACAGATTATTTATTCTCTAGTAATCTATTCCTATAAATATCCTTTTTCTAAAAAGGCTCTTGATATAGTATATTTTCTATTATAGTAAAATGTTAATATTAAGTCTAGTAAATTTATAAGTAAGCAGTCAATATAATTGAATCATGTAAATATCTTTAAAAGCATTTAACAAATAATTAAATATAATAAATAATAAAACACATCAAAGAACTTTTTAAACATGGAAAGTCTTCATGACTTGTATATAAAAATTTTAGAAGTAATTTTATAAAGCAAAGGAAATGAAAATCATTTACTAATAATTTCTAAAAATATATGATAATCTAAAGAAATATATTAAGCTTTTGTTTGTTTATGAAACTATATATTATGTATTTATAACATTTTATTGCAATTTAAATCTTTTCCTATTTTATAACATAAAGATATTTTTCTTACAGATTTTTAAATTAATAAAACTATATATGGCATTTTAATTATTTTTTAATCAAAATTTGCAGAGAAATGATGAAAACAAGAATTCATTTTGAAATATGGCCACGAATCCATTTAATTCCAAAACAACCAAAATGATTTAAATTTCATCACTTCCATTGATTCATTAATGATCATGATTAAAAATAATTTAATTATAGATATTTGTGACAACAAAATAAGTTATTAAATTTGAAAATGAAAAATAAATGTATATTTTAACTCCCAAACATTTGCAAATAAACTCTTAATTTTAAATGTTTTTCAAAATAATGTATTTTAGAACAAAATGTATTTGCTGAACTTGAACTTAAAAAATAGTTCATGAATTAAAGATTGCAACTGAAAAGTTATAATTTATGCAAAAAATTAAGTTTTTTCGATAACTAAAGATGGTTACATATTTTAATTTATGTTTCTATAAGAACATAAGTTTTAATAAATTACAATAATTTTTTTTAATTTTGGAAGTGAATGTGCTTGAGTTGCACTGATTACACAGAATTTTTTATACATATTGTATATTTATATATATAAATATTGACTAAAAATAGACAAATATATTTTTAGTCAAAATTACCAATGAGATTGACATAAATATGTCAATCTTTTTAGTGTAAATAATCTGTGAATTTTTTTACATGAATATAATTGTGTTACTTTAACTAGATTCAACATAAATATAATTTTTATTAAAAAGACATATAGATAAAGATATTTATAAGTACTTATACTTTATCTGATCTACCTAAAATTTCTTTATTTAAAATTTAAGTCATAATTTTTTATGCATTAAATTAACACATATTCAGGTGAGATATAAATTATTCAGTCACAATTGTATATAACTTGAAATAGAATCTGTGCATTCCCATAAAATCCCTAAAATAAGTAGCCAGTCATAATTTTGTAAATAATTCATTATATCATGAGTTATAATTTAAAATAATATAATTGGAGAAAGTAATTCTCATTGCATTAATTAGTATTATTATGTAATTCCTTATACAATAAATTACATTATGATAAAATTCATTGTATAATGAATCATTTCTTATTCTTTTTTTCATTGTACAATAAAGTTAAAAAAATATTCATTAATAAATTAATATTTATCGCAATATTTTTTTAAATTGGTAATAAAAAACAATAACAGTAATAAATAATAAGCTTATGCCTATTTAACAAATGTTGAATATTTCTAGGAAAAAAAAATTATTCATATTATTTTACAGATTGAATTAAAAATGTTCCCTATTTAATTATCCATTAAACATTTTTAGATTATTTACATCACCAGAAATCCAAGAGATGTTGCAGTGTCATATTTTCATTTTGCCCGTATGCTTACTGAAACTCAATATAAAGGGACATTTGAACAATTTTTTGAAAGATTTTATCAAGATAGAAGTATGTTGTTTCTACATATAAATAACAATATTCTGGTGCATGTGCTTCTATAGACTTAATTTGTACTTTATTTTTTAGCTACTTACAGTCCATTCCTACTTCATAATTTGGAATTTTGGGAATGCCGGAATAATTCAAATATTTTATTCTTATTTTATGAAGATATGAAAAAAGTAATATTTTAATTTTTGAAATTATTTTTATTGTACCTGAAAGTATGAAATATGAATTATATATATATTTATTTACAGAATTTTGCTTCTAATGTTAACAAAATTGCTAAGTTCTTGGGAAAATCTCTTACTTCTGATGATATTAATGCTATTATTAAACACTGCAGTTTTAAAAGCATGGCTACAAATAAAACTTTAGAAATGTCACCTGAATCAGTTGTTGATAAGAATGCTACATTTTTTCGGAAAGGTGGGTTTATTTTTTTAAAGAATTATTTAATAATTACTGTTATATATTTAATATCTAGTTTTAAATTGAATGCTGATAAAAATGGTAAACATTTTTTTTTTCATGTAGGTGAGGTTGGGGACTGGAAAAATTATTTTACTCAAGATATGATAGAACGTTTAGATAAGAAGATAACAAATGTTTTAAAAGATTCTGGACTTGAGTACATTTATGATATATAAAATATTTGTAATATCTTTTTTAATTATATATTTTTTATACTGAAACATGACATTAATTTATATAGATAAAACAAAAAAATATTTATATTATGCATAATATTGTTTTTCAAATTTTATAATAATTTTCTTTTAAATGACAATTTTATCATTTCAACAGCATTGATTTATAAATGTTGGTATTTTACAGACATTGATATATAGTTTTACTTTTGCACTTTACTTTTAAAAGAATTTTGATTACTTCCAACATTAAATATTAGTCCTTTTTCAGCAGAAAAATACTTAATTCAAAATAATAAAACAAAACTATTCTTATGAATAATTATTTTATTATATAAAACTTTAATATTGCAAAATCCATACCATTTATTCAACAGAAAGTAAAGAAATCACAATAAAAAAATTTAAATGAAAGAAACTGTTTTCTTCATGCTTTCTTTGTGAGTAAGAGATTCTTAGTTTATTTCTTTGAATTTATTATTTCAGTTTTTTTCTAGGACGCTATCAATGAAAAAATATTTTTTCTAATGTTTATAGAATTAAAAGAAACATAACAATGATATTTAAGTAAATAATAGCTGCATAATTGATCTCATAAAAAAATTAAGATTTTTTACCAGTCTTCAATAATTAAATTAAAATTGCAAATTTTTTCAATATTCAAAAAAAATTACAAATTTATTGTTTGATTTTGTATGTAATTTTATATTTTTGAATAATTTTGAGTTATAAATAAAACTAAATATTTCACTAAACATCAAAGAAAACAATATTAAGTATAATTTAACTGAAATAGGATTTTAATAAATTATAATTATAAATAACTGTGTGTGTGTATTACAACTGTTGATTACATTACTTTAATTAAACATTTGTGATAATACTCTGAGCCATAGGAAACAACATTGAAAAATTAGAATTTTCAAACACCAATCTTTCTCACAATATGACAGATTTAAGAAAAATCAACGCAAAATTAACACAATTCTCAAAAAAGGGATACTTATCAATATTACAAGACAAATAGTGCGCTGTCAGACAAAAGTTTAGAAATATGATATTTAATGATTTTTGATTATCTGATACACGAAAACAGTTTAATATTAGTTTAAAAGTACATTTCACATATTGCTTAACTTCTAATGATAATTTTTACCAACTAAAAAGAAAGGTTTATCAATTTAACTAATGCAGTTATAAAACATTATTAACTTACTAGAATTGATTGTTGCTTATTTCATGATCAAATGTAAACCATATAAGTTCACTCATATTACCAATATTGAAATGCAGAAAAATGTATCCTGCTATACTGGCAGTTTAATGTTAAACTAATTTGATCTTGCAGTCAAGACAGAGTAGTTTACAGAAAATTTTTAAGATGTTCTAGAAACCAGTTTCTCACCAGGTAGACTTTAATTTTCTTGTTGCTCATCATACTGTGAACAACTTATTCAGAACTTACATTCTATAAAAACCTGATATATTCAATTAATTTTCCATCAATCATTTTAAAGATATTTGTCGACTATTGTGTGTAAAATAAAGTGCCATTTTACAATTTTAATGAATAACTAGTCAAATTATGAAACATTCTTCAAACAGCTACTAGTATTCTGATTCAATTTATGGTTATTTCATTTTGTACCTATGTAGTCACTTTGAATATTTTCTTATTTTTTTAAATCATTTGCACATGGAAACAATCATAAGAAATTCACTTTTGACTTTTCCTTCTTGCAATATTGAGTATATTTATATCTAAAGCAAGTAAAAACTAGGATATATTAATTTACACAAATATTAGATTACAGTATTATACTTGAAATGCTGTATATACTGTACTATATTTCATATATTTTACTTATGTACTATATTTCATATCTTTTACACGTTTTGTTATTCTAAACTTAATAAAACCAGATAACATTTGAGTTACAAAAAGACACAAATTTTAAAACATCTATAAATCAAGTTTTAAATAGGTAAAATTAATATTTATTTTATAAAAATATTTTTTTAGTATAAATTTTTTAATTTTAGTTTATTAACTTTTAAATAAAGATAGTATGAAAAAACTATAATGGTCAATTTGATAATTTTTTAAGCAATTAAAAGATTTAAAAAAATCTAACAAGATTAATTAACAGTTCACTCTAGTAGGGACTGGATTGGCAAAACTTTTGTAGTTAATACTTCTAGGTCTCATTTATATAACTGCTTATATTTAATAAAATATGTTATTGCAATATCATAAATTAATGTTAAATGCTCGCTCACCCCCTATCTTCTTTGGTTTTTGTTTATATAGTATATATAATATTTCCTTTAAAGATCTAAAAGATTTATTTTAAAATAATAATTAATGAAATAATTAAAATTTAAAATTGTCACAATAAATCTCTAAATTTAATAGCACAGATCTACGGCAGAAGAATATAATGCATTGTTAAATAAAAGCATTTGTTCTATTTTTGTTTTCCTGCTTTGTAAATAATTTCTTTCCTTTCTTTTACCAACTTTGATTTGGTATCTTCCATGTAATATATATCATTCTTATTCCTGAAATATAAAACGATGCTGGCTTAATTTATTTTGAATAGATTACACATATTTCAGATTTATAGTTAATATATTAAGCTTAAAGGCAAAGTTGAAATATTTATCTCACAAGAAGTGTAAACAAGTGCAACTATTTTAAATATTTTTGTTTCAAATCAAAATTGAAAAAAATAAATAAATAAATGACTGCTATTTTTATTAAATATTTGTACATTTAATCATCAACATTGAATCATTTGGGTAGAAGACATCCTTTTCAATTGTCCACAAAAATTTGGAAAATAGTGTTGTGAATAATAGGCAATGATTTGTTACATTTCTTAGAAACGTTTGGAAGAGTTTTCAAGTATAAAGATTGTTACACATTATTAAATTACTAACATATTATACATTATGACATTGTAGCACAGTGATATAATATTCAGCATTACACATTTATATTTCCATTTTTCACTGAAAAATCTACTTTTTAATTCAGTCGTTTGTAGGTTTGAGTCCCGCGCACAGCCTGATTAAGACAGGGGTAAACAAAGCAGTTGTCCCAGCATCAGAGGTCTGCTAATCGAATGTAAAGTTTGTTTTACATTATCAATCAAATAGAATTGTTGTCAAATCAAATATGTTTTCTGTGAAGCAGAGAAGGGACTCCTAAATGGTTTTTGCCCCGACCCCCAATTTGGCTATAAGTCAGGCTGTGGTCCCATCTAAGGCTTGAATGTTTGTAATAGTTCAGAATTCATTTTAAATTACATGTTCTATTTTAATTATGACAAAATAAAATTTGTCATGATAATTCTGATTAGATGAAAATTTTGGATATATAAATAGTCGAGCATTGAAATTATATGAATAGTAAAATCCAGTGCACTAATATTACTTTTAGCTATTTCATGAATAATTATAAAATTCTACAGTTAAATTAATGACAATTTTCATATTTAATACCAAGAATATATAAATCCATTATGTAAGTTAATATTTTTTTCACTTGTCTACTACTACAATCTTAAATATTTCATATAATTTCTATAGAAGATTCTATTTTATAATATTATTTGAAGAAAATTTCTCTCACTACATTATTTTGCTTATATTTGTTTCCTTAAGAATGAGAGAGATAGTACACATTAATTCAACGAAAATAATACCAACACACTAAAGTAATTCAACCTTGTTGATTTATCATACATATATATATATTTATATGTATGATAAATCAACAAGGTTGACAAGGCATATATGAATATTTAAATTAATAGTTATATCTTTTTTAAAATGTACCCATTATCTGGACTCACATGATACTGAAAATAGCAATTTGTGCATATATTGTAGTGATGTAATTTTATGATATTGTAGTGAACTTGATAATGAGACAATTATAAATATTTTTCAAAAATTTATAGAATGAAATTATCTTTTAAAAGCAAGTTTTATATTAAAATAAGTTTAAATGTGACTAAATTTCATTAAATTAAAAATGCATTAGTGACTAGGGATAGAACTAACTTGAAATTAGGTTGTCTTGATACATAAACTTAGTATGTCTATTACTTTGTTAGAAGTGATTGTTTTACAGTGAAACTTGTGTCAGAACATCAGAAAATTGTCTTATAATGCAATGCCATTAAAAAATTTTAAAGTTTTAAATTTCATTTTAATTATTAAATGTTTTAGGAAAAAATTTAAATTTTTAAACAAAATTTCAAATTTCTGATCAAACTTTAATCATTTTATTTTAAGTTATTAAACTTTCAAAATTAAAGTATTATACTAAACTATCAAATAACTTCATATTAATCATTTAATAGATTAATAATTAATCACTTCATTGACTGTTTATAAATCTAATTGAATTTCTTAGCAATAAGTAATATTTTCTAGAAAACCAATAATAATTTGTGTTATAATCTGAGGTAAATGATGGTTTTTTTTCACAGCACACAGCTCAAATATATTTTCTCACTGATAATTTCATATTTTAAAATCATTCAGACTAGTATGATCATTCCAATTAACTTTTTTAATCAATTTTTCTACATAATTAATAAAAATTTTGTAAAACTTTTTGTTAAAATTTAAATAAAAAATTATTTGTAGATTTATGAATTCTACATTCTGTACAAGAATATATATTTAATAAAAATGTAAGTATTATAAAACCTTTTTTTAAAATTTTACTATATATATGTTAGTTATTTGGCATAATATTTCAACTTTACATAAATTGTTTCACATTTTATTTCCTGAATCCTTTACTAAAATAAGACAGTACCGTGTTATTTTATTTTCCTACAGAATTTTTAAAATATTTAGATTTTAGGAAAATTTCCTTTATTTCTATATTAAAATATGTAACTACTAAATTCTTTAAAAATCAACAAAAACTTAAAATTGAAGTTTGGTACACAAACTAATGATAGGGAACCTGTCTTACCTTCATTTAATTTATAATTCTCCAAGACTTAAAACACAAGTCAAATTTTACATTCTAATAAGTCCTAATTCTATCTCTGCACTCAATATATATTTTCAATACAAGCATGTTAGACATTTTAGTATTTTCGAAATCCAATTAATAAAAAAAATCAGAATATTTCAATTCAAAATATATTTAAATTCTGACAAAAATGAAATTTTTTAACATGTGTAACTAGATTTTTCATCTGTAAAGTCTTACCTTCTTCAAGTTCTCACAGTATTTTAGAAAAATAAGTATATCAGAGTAATTTTTAAGGACTTTTCATACACTTGAAGATTAATTAATTTTTAAATACAAATGAGATGTCATTATTAATTGTATTACTGTGACTATTTTTTATTGAAATTAAGCAGCAGTAAAAATAGTAAATGAAATATAACTGGCAAATGTTAAAATTTCAATATTTGTCTATAATATTCTAAAAAGTAGAGATAGGATTATTTTTTCAAAAAAATGTGAAACAAAATCATCTACTTGTTATCAAAAATGTTATGTCCCAATTTAATAATTAAATCTGATATAAATGAGTTCAAATGCTGGTCTTTTGAGCATATTATTATATTTACTTTAAATAAATTTAGAGAATAATTGTTTGAGAAGTTTTTGAAAAATTTTATATTTGTTAGTAAGATCAGAAATTTTGTTCTGATCTACATATTTTTGAAATATTAACAGGTTAAATAAAGAAAATATTATTCTAGTTTGAAAGCTTCTTTACAATGGATTATTAAATTAAAAATTACAAACATCAGGTAAAAACAATATTTTTTATGTAAAAATAAACTTTTTTTTATAATTGAAAAAATGTAGTTAATAGTACAAAACTATGTTTAATTTGACAAGTACCTTTGTGTGTGGACTATTTGGAATTAATGTGAGTATAAAGATAAAATTAATGCAATAACTTTGTTAAATTACAGAATACGGAATCATTCAAGTACCAGATTGATTAAACATTGTTTTGTTAATTTTGTTTAAAAATATTTGTTGCAAGTTTTAAGTTAAAATACATATTTAAGAGATTATTTATAAAAATAATATCCTGAAATCTTCAAGAAATATTTATTTTCTGAAGAATTACAAAACCTATATAAAATAAAATGTACATAAATATTTATATAAAAAAGCTGGAACAAATGAATAAAAATATCCAATGCTTGTAAATATTTTAAGCATTTACAATTAAATAGAATAAGAAAATTTGCTTATGAAAGAATAATAACATAGACAGTATCAATGTGATTTCAACCAATAACATACTCATTTATAAATCTTATTTAACAGTATATGAAAAAAACAATGCAAGATATGATTGTTTCATTAAAATGTACATTTATATGCTTCAGAATATTGTGTACTAATAGTTCACATTTTAGAAATTTTTTAAAAAAATATATGTGCATGAATAAAAAACTTAATAAAAATTAAAATGGCATTTAATAAACAATACTTCAACAAAAATGGCTAATCTAAATAATGCAATACTTATATTTATCAAGACTAGATACAAGGTACCAAACTAGGACCATTTAAAAATATACAAAAAATGTCACACTATAATTAGTTGCACAGCAGTTAACCGGGTTACATATACATAATAAACTTGTAAAATATATCCTGATTACACAAAAAAAGGATAAATGATAACAAAATATGCTACTAAAATATTCTAATCATATCATGTGATGCAGATTTCATAAAATAAGGATGAGAGATGGTTATCAACTTTCTAATAATATTTTTTTAAGTTTGATAAGATTTCTGCTTCATTTCAAGTAAAAATGCACCTTTTTTATCTTAAAGGGAGGATTCTGAAATGTTTTTCAAATCAGTGCCCTTCAAAATACAATTTTACAATAGCAATACGAAAGATATTTTCAGTGAAATGTATTTATAATATATAAGGCATTTGTCATAATGTAATTAATAGAAAAAAATTTTCTTTGAGAAAGGTAATGGACAAAATAAAAATTTTCATTAAAGAAAGAAGGTCATAATTGAGATTTAATTGTAAAACTATCAGAAAGTAATGATATTTATTTTTTAAAAACAAACATTTTCAATTAAGTTTCTTTTATTGGTTAACTTGTTTTAAAAATGTTATTATCATGCATCCTCAGGTATTTTTATTTTCTTTCATTTGCAAACACTTTTAAGAATCAATCTTCAAACTTTTTAACTTTAATTTTAAGCAAATTTATCTAGTATATTTCCAATACATTAGATACACTTTTTGTTAGCAAATAAACATTATTAAAATAATTTTATGCAGCACCTTTTTAAAATGAGAAATAATACAAACATAGTGATGAAGTACGATGATTCAATTAGGCTACAAATGTATTGAGATGAATTAGTAAAAAATTAAGTACATATAAAAATGACATATATTTGAAAAATAACACAATATAAATAAGCATTTAGAAAAAATAATTATTTTCTTCTAACACAAATTTTTATATTTTAGATTAATAATTTAATCATAATATCTTGTTATATACAAAAAGTGTTATTATCTAAATATAAGAAGATCTAATATAGATAGATCTAAATATAAGAAGCTAAAAAAAATTTTTTTTTGGAAAACTTATGATATTTTAAAGATATAACAAGACCACTTTTTATGATCCTTGTCAAAGATTTCAAATGTGCTTCATTTATGTGCGCTTAATGTTATGTACACTTAATGTACGATAGGATATCAATCGTTTAATTTTTGGGGTTTTAAATGGTTAAAAAATTTTATCATATGCATAATATAAGGAAATTGATATTGCTGAGTAGCCTATTTTCCATGCAGGAATAATCACTTTTAAGCACTGGAAATGGATTAAAAAATGAACAATGAATAAAATGAACAATGAAAAGGAATATATGCATAAGTACACCAGTCTTATACATTCTAGCAATAGTTTTCTTCTTCCTGATGCATTTATTGACAACAAACAGACATGCAATCACTGATAAATTTGGCAATAGTTTATAATTAGCCGGTAAATTGTGCTTATCATGAATTTAACCAATTTAAGGGATGTTTATTTTCATATAAAATGTTGGCTATTGATATGCTCAAAATAAAAATCTTTGAAAATACATAATTATCTGAGAAATGATTTTGCTTTGAGAAAAGGAAATTTTAATGGCATTTTGTAGCTCTTATTAGGAATGAAAAATATTTAAATGTATAGAATGTGTGACATTAAATAATGAAAGTTTTTAAAAATCAATTATAGTTCTACTTTTTTAATTAATAGTTCAGGTTTGGTGTAGAATCAGGTACTCTTTGGTTTTAAGATACATTTTGGAGATAAAATTTAATTTCTGATAGCCCTATCTTTGTATAGTTTTTATGTAGTGGTCACATTGTTAGTCACATCTTGGCGTCAAAAAATCAATAAGGAATCGTGGGGTACCTGATTGTAAACTCTTATCAATAATTTTATTAAATTTGAAACTATTGAATAATTCTATATGAATTTAAAAATTTGTTGATTCAAGTCAACAAATTTAATTACATGAAAGATATAAGCAACTTCAACTATTCATTATTTTATATTCATATTTATAAAAATTATGAAGCTAATCAATAATTAGTATTAGCTTAATCTTGTTTCATCAGTCAATATAGAATAAAAAGCATTTTGTATATATGTGACAGTTAAAAAATCATAGACATATTATAGTATTTCATTCTGTTTCAGAATTTTCAGCAGCTACCTTATTTAAAGGTTGTAAACTATGACCTCCTTCACTGCCTTTTACATAACGGACTAAACTACCTCCAAAATAAGGCTTTTCTTTCGAACCATCATTTTGTAGAATGTCTTCACAGACACATAAAAATAAAGTGTCAATAACCATTTCATAAACAGATAAAACACAATGGGCAACAAAGTACGCAATTACACAGATTAAAATAACTGGTATAGCATAAAAATGCAAATCTTGATTATTCTTTAATATTAGAACACTGATTAAGGCTGTTATTGCTGTGACACTACATTTGCCAAGGAACAAAATAAAATCCCCTACACTATTTATTGTAGCTACTTGTAAGGCATTAGACATTAAAATATCAAATGCTTCTCTTGCAGCACTGCAAAAACCAACTCCTTGTATAGCTACAATAGTGTATGCATTATGGTTTAAATAGCGAATGCACTTTTCCATGCACCATAAGCAACAAGTGCAACATTTTAAGCACCAGGAAACACATTTCCAATCTTGATATTTTCTCATGAAGCTAATCATATATGTTAGTATCAAGCGAGGTATTTTGAACAAGGTTATCAAAAAGGCACCTAAGGCAACAGAACCTAAATGATACAGACTGAGATTGATTACAGACTTACAAACAGGTTTAGAAACAGATGTACGATCACGAGAAAAATACCATGTTGCTACAGCACCAGCTATGGCCATTTGCTGGCATCCCAAAATAAACTCGCTAGTCCAAATCAAAGCAATTATATGGTACCACCACATATATTGTACCCAAGATCTCTCATTAAAATTAACAAGAGTAAAAGCCTTATTCAGAAGTTTTTCTTGTTCAGATATTTTTTCTGTTACAAATTCTGTATAATTAGGAGAATTCACTAAAGCTGAGGAAAGCTTCAATGGATTTTCAATTTTATTAGAAACTGGATAGTAAGCAGTGGCTAAAGCAACTAAAACTCCAATCCAAAATGTTAAGAATAGCAAAAGTGCCAAGAAAGTAAATATAGGTTGACAAAGAATTAAAGGCATACTCTTAATACACTCAGCTGCTTCAAGAAATAATTTAACAACTATATTCACTCTTTTTCTCAATACCAATACAATTAACAATAATATGACAGTAAATATTGTGGCTAATATTGAGTAAATAAGAAAGGACTGTTCGTTGTGGACTGATTCAGATAATAACTGATTAAAAGGGGTGGAGTCAAGTTGCCATTTAATATCAATATATGTCCACCACAGCACAATTGTACCAGCAATACATGCAATACTGGCCACAATCATGATAATCCAAGAAACCAATGAAGCTAGTCTGTGAATCAGGATAATCATAATTATTGAGAGAAGAATTGCTAATGCTACCATACCAAGTATTTCCAGCTTCACAGCATAAATATCACTGACAACTTGTTGAATTGTGTCAAAACTATTTAAATATGCATATATACTATATATGATATCACTTGCAAAGTTTGCAACAGGAAGTGGAATACAACGTTTAAATATCGACTTGGTTGCATATACAGGAGGCAAAGGACAAGGATAGTGACCATTTTCCTTTTCCACATGAAGAAAGTAATTTTCAATGGTTTCATTTCCAAGAACAGGATACAAATCACTCCGTCCCATATATTCCGCTATGTCATAACGACACAATTGTGATCCAGTGGTCCTTTCAAAGTCTTTAATCTCGATACTGTCCCGTAGAGTTCTATATGGACACTGCTTTACACAAATTTTCAATGAATGGAACAGATTTGTCATATTTAAAAAGAACAAATATGGTCTGTTAGTCATATCCATACCCGAAAATGTCATATCTCCCAATTCTTCATTTTTCATCCCACAGGTGTTGCCGAAACTATCTTGACCATATTCTAATCGCATAGGATTCCCAATAACAAACGCAAATGCCGCAATGAATATGAGAAGACCCCAAAATATTCCGAATATACCAAGACAAAATACATCAGTACAACGTCTAGAATTGTTGGCTTTTGGATCATTTTCGGTATCACCACAGCAAGGGGACATTTTGACAACTGTATATAATTCGTTTTGTCAACCAATATATATAGCTTATTTTTCACATTACCTTGATTCAAGATTATTATAATATATTGTAAAACTACATTGAAAAGAATCAATAGAAAAATACAGTTTGCTTAGAAAATATCACAAAATTCTGCTTTGACAGAAAACAATTACTGTTTATTTTTAATTTATATGCACTGTGGGTACAGTTAACTAAAATTTGAATTTTAAAAAAAAATTCTGTCTTTCTTACTTGGCAAAAGTTGGCAACACCCTTGAAAAAGTAAGTGGGACAGCGGATGGCTTGTTGTTAAATAAGCAAAATTAATAGTTTTTCAATTTATCTGCAATTTATTAACAATTAATCTTTTTAAAAATTAAATCATCCTCAATCATATCTATATTATATATAGCTCTTAATAGTATTTAATTTAAAAAATTCTTTCATAAAAACTTTGTTACTCCATTCTAGTGAAGTAATAATGCTTGAGTTCTTCATATTCGTACCATTTCATTACAATCTATTTGATAATTTTTACCAAAAATATAACACTAATATTGATTCGTATAATTTTATTTTCACTGCAACTATGCGTATCTAGGTATTTATCAAATGAGTCCAATAAGGAATATCTGTGGGCCTTTATTATAAATAGGAATTTATATTAATGCTTCGATTATATCGAAACAATTAAATCATGAGTATTACAGTGTAGTCAATATAAGTTTAATTTTCAAGTTTCATAGTTCACTTAATAAAATTGATCTAAAATTTGTGCACAGCTATTTCGTTTTCTCTAATTAAAGTTTCTTTATAGAAAGGAATTGTTGTTACTTAACAACAACATAGGTATTATTTTCTAGCCTGCGTCTAGATCATGAGGAATAAGATCATTAACAACAAAAAATTTTATTGCTTCTTTTTTCTGTAATAAGTCTGATCTAGTAGAGTATGGAAAATAAAGTGCCATGTGGGAGTTAACTGCATCCTTTGATCATAATTCAAAATTATTAGGTGATTGGCTATGTTGGATATCTGGAAATGGACATCTGGAAACAAAACAAAAACAAAATGAGTTTATATGACAATAATGGATCAGTATTTTAAAATGGAAATTGAGAAACCGAATTTAAAATGCTCTATTTGTAATAAACTGTTTGCTAATTTAAGGAATCGTAAGAAGCATGATGCGAAATTCCATAAAGTAAATATGTTTCGCGATAATATTATCTGTGTAGGATATAAAATATTTTTGGCTTAATCTTAGTATTCTTAAAATTGATATTGAGTCTTGGGCAGGCATAAGTCTTATGTTTTTTAGCATCTTTAGACTAATGTGGCCCTGGAATTTTCTGTCTGTTGCTATGCAATCACACATACGAATTTTTTGCACTGTTTTATGTAATCTTAATATTTATAAATTATTTTTTTATTGTATTTTCAACGCTATATAGTAATATTAATTACTGCCGAAACAGTAGAAAATTGTATTCTGCAACTTTACTCTACAAACTTTCATAAATTCTTTGGTAAAACTGAGTATTACGGTCTGACTTTGGCGAAATATTTTTTCGCCAAGCACATGAGACAAGCGTTTTGGAAATCGATTGGCAACCCAAAAAGGGTGCCAATCGGGGAGGAATTGGCCTGAAAAAAACGGCGGGAGTTTCACCCGACTTGAAATTTCCTCTCCCCCCTTAACACCAAATACGAAAACAACCATGCAAATAAAGTGGGGTTTCCCCCATATTTCGAATTGCTAAGCCTAACCGCATGCAAGAAAACAGTAATAGTAAAAAGAATTAATTAAAGATTCTATTTAAAAATATTTTAGAATATTTTTTAGAGAATTAAAGGAAATAGAGAAACAAACAATTATAATAACATCTAGTTAAAAATTAATAAAATAATGAATTTGAGTTATTTAAGATATGTTACAAATCATCTCACTACATAAAAAAGGAAACAACTCTAGAATAAATTTAAAAAATAGATTCTATAATTTCTATTATTATTGTAAAATTTAAATACTTAACATACAATTCTAGGAGTTCTATTCATGCAAAAAATAAAATAAAATTCTTACCTTTATTTATTCTTCCGGTGCTCTACATGCACAGCAAAATCAAAAATGAATATGAAAGACGGTATTGAAAATCGGGCGCTATATCCACAGCGAAATACAAAACAAATATAAAAGACAGGATTGAAATTCCTGCGCTATATTCACAGCGAAATAGAAAGCGAATATAAAAGACAGTATTGAAATTCCGGCACTATATCCACAGCGAAATACAAAACAAATAGATAGGATTGAAATTCCGGCTCCATATCCAAACCGAAATAAAATTGCGAATATAAAAGACAATATATATATTCCCCGCTACATCCGAAGTAAAATAAAATATAAATATCAAAAAACAAGATTTAAATTACCGCGCTTTACATCCGATAAAAAAAATCTAAAATAAAAATGCCTAACGTTTCCGGGATGTGCGGCGACGAGACATTCCAACAATATATTTGGTGAAACATTTGGCAACTAATCGTTTTTGGCGTTTTTTTGGCAAAAAATTTGGCGACAAAAAAATAATCGCCAAATTGTAACAGATTTGGCGACTTTTCGCTGAGAAAGTGGCGACTTTCTGTGCTTTAGAGGTTAGACCGTAATACTCAGTTTAGCCAATTCTTTTCTTAAAAATGCATTGTTTTTAAAAAATTTACTGTCTAATGAAAATTTCAAAATGTTGGATTTTTTTATAACAGTATATATATATATATATATATATATATATATATATATATATATATATATATATATATATATATATATATATATATATATATATGTATATATATATATATATATCATATCTCTATTTTAATTTAATACAGAAAGCTTACTTTTAATTTATAGAGTAATGCATATAATAATATATTATCAAATTAAAAATATAAAAAATTATAACTAAATGAAAAATTTGTTTCAAGTCAAGCATTTAAATGTTTTACGATGTACTTAAAAGCATTACACATATTTTTAAGGTAAAAACCTTAATATTTTTAAGGTTTTTACCTTAAAAATACGACAAAACTGTACAGGTTTGGTGCGATTTCCAATTTTCGCACCAAACGCTCCACAACTATGTCGCCAACCTAAATTACGTCATTATGGGCATTATCCGGCTACCTATACCGATCGCGTTCAAGCTTCAACTTTAAAATCGCGAATTTCGAATTCTAAATATCAAAGTTTTTAATATTTCCTTATAATTAAGTACTATAGAAGTATTATATAAAATTCTAATCACTAGAAACAAATTTTTTATTCAAACTCGAATTTAGATATACCATGAAATTGCGTTCAGCTTAAAAAAACTTCAGTATAGCGCTACGTAGTACAGTGATAACCAGGCAACAAAGCTAAATTTATAATGTTAAAAAATTTAATTTTTAATTTAAACTAAAACTTTAATATACCGAGCAGTTACCCCACCTTAAAAAATTTCAGTACTGCACAATCTAACACAACGTGAAACACGTAATGCAACTTACTTAAAGATGTGTTTACTTATGTAAACATTTATTTTTATAAAAACTAGAGTTTCTAAATATGAATGAAATTGTAGTGAAAAACCGAATAACTCACCTATCCTTCACTGCTTTCGAATTTGTCGTATGTGATCAGTGAATAAACAGTTTTTATAGCATCAAAAAACTCCTCAACAGTGTTTTCTCAATTGTTTCGCCTCCAGACATACTCTGCAAGGTAGGAGTCAAATTGGTCAACATAAGTATATATAGATTCAATAAATCATACATAATTCAATGTATCATCATCCATTCTCATTAATATCTTTCACAAGCAACACAAATTCTAAAAATAAAATATCGAAACTTAATGCTTCAAGATTATACATTAATTGTTTTAATGTATAATTATTAATAAATAAATTTATCTTTTAAAGATAAATTGACTTTTTCAGGTTATTTCTCAAACTTGATTGAAGTCAGAGATGGGATGACTTTAATTATTTTTATATTTGTTTAGAGCTAGTTATAGTTGTTTTAAAACTTGCTATAACTATTCATTTTTATAATTTTTTCCCAATTATTTTATCATTTGTTTGACCATCATTTATATAAATTTTAATGTTTGTATTAAATAATCATAAACATCTTGTTTAGAGCTATTGGTCTTTAAACACAATATTTACAAAACAATCTTAAAATAAATTATATAATGATATAAGTGTGAAGAAAAGTTGAAATTTATATTGAGTTAACTTATGTGCATGTATTATTTTATACAGCTTGGGTAATGTTGGAATTATAGTATGTCAAAAAAACCATTTACACCTCCCATAAGGTCTCTCATAAGGTTTTCATATCATCAACACTTTAAGCCATTTTCTTTAACACGAAACTTATTAAACAATAAATATTGATTTGGCTTCCATAAAAAGATTTCATCATGCTCTAGAGGACTGATTAATCCTCTGAACCCTTCAGCTGTTCTTGTTATTTAATTAATTTCTAAAAATAATAAAAAAGAAATTTTGATGCTTCTGTGGTCATGTCTGCTGATATCAAAAAGTTGCTTTTATAGTTTCCCATTTTTATCTAGTTTTGACAGACATTTGGCATGCTGTCTAATAGATTATTATTTTCCTTGATATTACTTTAAAAATTTGTATCATTGATTTTTTTGAATAAGGAATTTAGCTTTGCTGAAATATTTGGGGCTTCTGGAATTATTTGGATTAAATTATTCTATTTTCATCATGACATCAAAAGGGAAGTTCTGTTGCTTCAAAAAATCTGTAGATTCAATAATTGAAGATATTTCTTACTTTTTATATTATTTTTCCAATACCTTTTAGATGAAAGACATTTCTTTGTTGATGGATATTAATTTTCCTTTGAAAACTAAAATCTAATAGGATAGAGGATAATAAAGTAAAAGTTTTAGTTTTTTATTTTGTTTAGTTTACAAAAAATATAATAATAGTAAATTGTTTAACACTTCATATCAATAGCTATGAAATTTTATCATATAAATCAGATTTGAATTTACTCAAGTCTCTAGAGTATCTTTCACTTGGCTGATCTTCAGTTTAAGAATAAGTTTTTGACTTTTATTTCCAGTTCTAAAAATATAAATTATGTTTACATTTTACATATTATTTTTTTATAGTTCTTGCATATTCATTTCAGTATTTATTAAATTTTTATATTGAAATTATAAAACAAATTATTAAATTTAAAAATGAAGTTATCATTATAATGTTCCCTTCTCATGAACTTAATTAGTAAACATTTCCACTTCTCAGCCTATGGGGAAGGCGTGAATTCCCCCTTTCTGAGTTACAGATATGCTGTTACAATAAGATGGCCTGCTTTTCCTCTTGGGAAAAGTAGGCACGAACTTGAGAAGGCAGATACCACAGATAAACAGAGTAGTTCAAACAACCCCAGGCACTTGGTGTGCAACTGGCTCTGTGATGTTGTAGATAGATGTAATAAATGTTTACTTCTAAAAATTGAATCTTTTAATTTTGAACATCAAAAACTACACATAACAATAACATATTATTTTATTAATTCAAGAATAATTTTAAAAATTGAACCCTCATTGTTAACATAAGTAACATTTTCCTGTAAAATAAAGGTCAACAGTTTGTGAATATTAGATTATTGGCCAAATTTTTTGTGCCGTAAAACCATAAAAATTTAGGAAATTATAAAAAGCTTGAAATACTAGTATTTTAGTTTATAATATCTTGTCAATATTTTTTAACTATTTTGTCATGTTGCATGTAATTTATTTAACAGGATTTTATATCATCCACTTTTCTCGTTGAATATTTAGAAATAATTATTTCAGAAAATTATAAATGGTCCCACAAACTTCTTTTGAAATATAATGAGACCCACTGAACTACTAATCTTTTTCAACAAGGATTATTATATTTTAAGTTTTAAATATGGCTTGTTAATTCAGCTTAAAGAATGTTTTTCATTCATTTTTAAATGTTTAAATTCACATTTTCACTCATGTTTTGGCAAAAAGATCTAACAATAAATTTAGTTGTGAAAGAAAAAAGTAGATAAAAAAAACTAAGATATAATTAGATGAAATTAAAAAATTCCTTTTATGGTCAAATGACAGTTTATATGAACATTTTTGATTATAATTTTTCCATATGTAATAAAAAATATGTTGTAAAATATATGTTTATCAGCATGAAGATTTATTGTATATGAATTTTGAATTTCATCCTTTTATTTTGTTGAGCTGGAAAATTATTGCTGAGAGTACAGACTTCCTGAATTTCCATAAATTCCTTATTCAATATTCTTTTGATTCCTGTGAAATTTCTTGTAAAATGAGCTATTTCCTATAAAAAGAAAGTTGTCATGTAATTCTTTAAAGCAATTTTACACTGGTTTCTTCATTGATCATTATTGTTTTCTTTTCAAAGTTTATGTACTAATATGGCATAATTTGTTACCAATACTGATAACAAATGATGCCACATTAATCATGGGTCATATGACCATATTGGCTCAAATTTCTTCCAGCACCAATCAACGTTCCAAATTTTTACACTAATTTACAAAAATAAAAAAATTGACCCAGAAAACTATGAGACTAAAGCCCTACCAGGGATGACTCATTTTGGATGTTAACCTTTTTTTTTTTTTTTTTTTTTTTTTTTTACTAATTATAATAAATATTTTTTTTTGTTTTTAAAAATTAAATGTTTTCTGCTTTTTTTTGTAGGTGTAGTAACTATTCTGATTCTGTAACTATTCTTTTTTCTTTTTTAATCTTTGCTCTAATATCAGCAAATTCTCGAAAATTTTAATTTTACTTATCACTTTTATAAATTTTTGTATTTTAGTCATTAAAATTTCTTATTTTATCATCATTTTATTTCTTTAATATATTAGCAATTTAATAAACTTCATCCATAAAATGTTATATTCTTCAATCTTTTGACAACAGCTTTTCAACTGTTATTTTTATTCTGTTTAATGACATTCAACAAGCATCTAATTTTGCCTTATCAGTATTTTCTGGTAAATTAATTTTTGAATGTTTGTTTGAAACGAATGAAAAGTTTTGTTTTTTTTTCCAATGTCTTTTTTATTCACCTCAAATTCTCTTACTTACTCCATGTCCTAAAATTTTTTATTAATAATCTTTTTCTTTTTTTAAACATTTTACACCACATCGTTATATTTTCGCAATTTTGTATGCATAACTTTTGCTTTCAATTTTTATTTTTAACTTTTAATTGATTTTAATTTTTCTTTCAAAGGCTTTTGGAATAGTTCCTTATAGAATGTATAGTTCCAAATAAAATTATAGAATGTATTTATTTAGGAACACAAAAGACAATCTCAGTTAAGGGGTATAATGAACAGAGTTTTCCTGAAGTCATACAGTCAATGAAAAACTTGCAATGAAAATCAAGAATAGTGATTTTTTCACTGTGAAAATTACCCAGCTTATCATACCAAAGCTTGCACTGAGTAATTTTCACTACTGTATGTAACTTCTTAACACCTCCCTTACTGTCCAGACATTTCTCCCTGTGACTTTGCATTGCTTTCATATGTGAAAATGATTCTAAAAGGAAAACAATTTGATAGTGACCAAAACTTCCTGCAGGATTGGGACAAGGAATATGCCTCATTCCCTGATGAAACTTGACAAAGCTGGTTTAAGGACTTGTTTCTGCACATGGAGAAGTGTATTGAATGTGATGGAAATTAATTTAAAAGAATTTTATAAATAAAGCTGTATTGTAAAACTTTTGTAGTACCCTTTGTATAGCTAATTCTTAGATTTCCAGTTCAACAACTAATTTGTTTCCCACCTTGAGCATGAATTTTAATAGTGGTTCAGAGTTCACTTTAAAGGAAAATGATATATACTGCAGTCCAACTAGCACTTATGCACAGAAAGTAATTGTAGTGTATCAAACTAATTTTGAATATTTTGCTCAAATAAGCATTTGAATTTAATATATTTTTTCATTTTATAGATATTTCTGTGTCTAATAACAAATGAGATGTTATTTACCCCTTAATGATCGTATAATTTTCAAGAAAACTGTCATAAAAGTGCCTATTTTTTAATTAAAGAAAATTTGAATAGTGCTGACATCTAGTATAAAATAAGCTGTCTCCAATTACATTAAAAATAGCCTAGTCCTTACATCTGGTGTGTAAAGTAAGAAAAGTAATATGTTTCCAGGCATAGCAATAGAACGTTCTAATCTGTTTTGTGAAAGATTTTCATCACTTTTGACAGAAAATGTCTCTTTATAAGTATTTCTTTGTAATGGCATGAGAAATATGAGGTAAAAACTCACCCTATGATTTTGACAAGAATGAGAAGGAAGGGATTAATAAAACTTAAAGAGTGACATCGAAAATGATCCAATCCTCTGTCCTCATAGTAGTTAGTGTGTTACTCTTATATTCCTCAAATAATCCTCCTATTACTTTCTATAGCTTGCTATCGTGAGTATTTATGTGGACATTTCGTAAGTTTGATAACAGTGAATTTTGATAAATTTTATAAGTTCAAAGATAATACTAAAATGTTAATTAAACTCCAAATTACTTCTTTCTATCCCATAAAACAAATCAAAAATTTGTATATTGAGTTATTCAATGCAGTTCCTTTCTGCATGCCTACCTCATCTTCAGAGATTAAAAAAGCCAAGATGGTAGCTGAAGCTCTGATTTTTAGTTCGACAGTTTATGAGTTTAATTCCGACTTCAAGCTTAAATGCTTATAGTTGTTTGTAATACATTTTAAACTTAAGGTCCTATCCAATTACTTATGTGAGTACTTAAGATACTTATGTGAAAAAATTACCTTTGAGTAATGAACAAACACAATGAAGCCTTCAAATATTAATGTATTAAGTTAAACATTCTATACTTGTAAGGAAGAGAACTATTTATCTTTAATGACTTTCTCTTATCACTCAGTTTTTTTTGTAATAACTTAATGGAGCTTAGTGATTTGAAAAAAAAATTTAATTTAAAAATTATTTTTAAGTTTTTAGTTAAATTTATTTTATGTTTTAGGTGTTTCTATCTCTGCTTTTGTTTTTTAGATTTACAAATTATTGTATATTTCATATTTGTAATACCACTGATAGCTTTTCCTTTTCTCTTTTTTTTAAATGGTTCTATACAACTAATGTTTTGCATATTTTAATTCATTAGTTCTTTTCTTAATAAATTATACAGCCTTTACAATTTTTGAATATAATTTTATTTATTAAGCTAATTATTAATTAGCAAAAAAATTAACATCTGGTTCAACTTTTGATTTCTTTAATAAAACCCTTAAGTAAATGAAAATGTGAAGTACCAGTAATTCATTAATTTGTTAAATAAAAAGAATTTTGCGAAGATAAATATTAAATTTTTATAGAGCAGAGTTTTATTTAATTATTTAATAAAGTCATTCATCTTTTTTTCCTATTAAAATGTAACTGGATCCTTTAATTATTTGCCATTTCTTTGTGCATGCAAAGTTTCTTTGTGTTGAATTTTTAATAGCATTTTCAAAGCCAAATTAATTTTTTTCTTGTCTTGAATTTCTTCTCTGTTTTTATTAAGTTGGTAGCAATTGCTGATTTATTTCTTTTATTATCTTTACATTTTTCTTGAATACCTTTAGACCTAGCTTTCAATTCATTAAAGCACATATGTCATGTCCCAATGTAATGGCATAGGTAAATGGTACAAAATGCTGATTAAAGCAGAGGTGCCAATGACATACAAACCCAACCTTAAGAAGAAGAATGGCATGGGTACCTGTTAGAATCATAAATTATGCATGGTCATCTTAATAATGTTTCTTGTATCCTGTTACTGTGTTACCTTTGATAGGAAATATTAGCCTTAAAAATAGCCATTATATCTCTACTGTAATTTAAACTTATAAAAAGAATTTTTATATGGAGATATATTATTAATATCATTAACTATGATTTTCTTTTTTATAGGACAATGAATTCATAAACAACACTGACATTGAAGTAACGTCTCTTAAAAATGAGAAGTCTCATACTTGTAACATTTGTCAGAAAAGTTTCAAGCGGAGTGATCATCTCAAACAACATTATTATAGTCATACTGACGAAAAACCTTTTTCTTGTAATATATGCCAGAAAAAATTCACATGTAAAAGATACTTAACTATACATCTTGTCATCCATAAAAAAGACAAACCTGTGAAATATTATGACTGTGAAATATGTCAAAGACGTTTCAGTCACAGGCATACGCTGAAATATCATTATCGTACACACACAAATGAAAAACCCTTTTCATGTGAGGTATGCCAAAGAAATTTTCGCGGCAAACATCGTTTGAAAACACATTATCTCACTCACTCAAAAAAAGAACCCTACACATGCCAAATATGCCAGAAAAGATTTGATAGGAAATGTCATTTACACAGACATAGTCTTAGCCACTTACAAGAAAAGCCTTATTCCTGTGATATTTGTGATAAAAAATTTACACTTCAATTATATCTTAATACACATTATCTTACACATAATCCAGAGAAACCTTTTCTATGTGGTATATGTCAAGAAAATTTCAGTACCAAGCTGTGCTTTAAAAAACATTATAGCGTTCATAAAAACAAAGAACCGTTTTCTTGTGAACTATGCACTGAGAGCTTTAGTGACATTTCAAATCTGAAGAACCATTATCTCACTCATGTAAAAAAAGGGAGAGAAAGCAACTAATATTGTCATGTTTTACATCCCATTTATAAAGGTACGTGATATTAAATTACAATTTATTAGAACAATTATATTTTATTTTTCAATATGAACGAAAATAATGCAAACGATATTCAATCCGTAAACGAAACTGTTGAATTAAATCGAATTGCAATAAAACCACTAATGATTTGGCATCAAAAATCTAAATTGTGGTTTTTGCAACTCGAAGCACAATTCGCAAACAGTGTTATAAGTTATAAGTCAAGATATAACTAAATATAATGTTGTTGCAGCATTACATGAAAACATTTTAGAATATGTTGTCGATATTCTTTCAAATTCTCCAGAAGAGGGAAAATGTAATGCTTTAAAAAATGCTTTACTCTATAGATTGACTAAAACTGAGAAATCACGCCAAAAAAACTTACTAACCTTGGCGATAAAAGTTCGTGATTTGTTATGACAAATGAAAAGTCTCACTAGTAATTCAATTTCCAAAGAGGTAATTAAATCACCATGGCTCCAGAGGCTGCCGTCACAAACATAAGCAATTTTGTCAATAAATAAGGATCTACTTGATATTATTGCAAGAATGGCAGACAAAATTATTTCAATCTATAATACAACCGAACTGTGCTATATTAACAAAACAGTACCTTGTTCCAGTAAATCAACAATATCTGAAAGCAGTAGAAAAGGTATTTTAGTAGCATTATTTCTTCATTAACTAAGAAATTTGATGAATTTTCATTTCGAAGTAGATCACGAGGCAAACCAAGATATTTTAAAAGATAAAATAGATCTAGATCCATATCAAAATCAAGACGCTACAAATTTCGTTGGTATCACTTTAAATTTGGAAGCGATGCAAATAAATGTGTTGAGCCGTGTGAATTTAATCTATCACTCCTTCGGAAAACTAGCAGGCAAATCTATTGCAGAGGCCAACGATAATGGTCAATTAAACTGTCGCCTCTTCCTTTTTGATAGAACTAGTAATCGTCATTATTTGAGTGATACTGGTGCAGACATTTCTGTTATCCCTCCTCTGAAACCAAATAAACTCTAATCAACAGAATTTACACTTAATGCAGCAAATTTAACTCCTATAAAAACTTATGGAACAAAGCTTCTTAAACTGGATTTAGGATTAAGAAGAAAATTCGAATGGAACTTTATTATTGCAGACGTTTCGAAACCAATCATTGGAGCTGACTTTCTTAAGAGTTGTGGTTTACTTGTTGACATTAAACAAGTAAACCACAACTCTTGTAGGTAAATGTTCGGTCGACCCGTTAACATCACTGGTAGTCCCAACTCGAGTGATAAAAGGTCCTTCATCGTTTTTTACACCTTTAGACTGCAGTCAACTTGAGCCTGATATCCGGTCCCAACTAGAGGAATTCAAATGCCTAACATCAAGAAAAGTAGGAAGTGGAACAGAACAAGTCAAGCATAATGTCACTCATCATATAATTCGAACAAGGCATTTGCCGACCTTCGAGTAGCAGTTCGTCCAGCCCTTTACATCTTGTAACGACGAAAAATGGAGATTGGAAACCATGTGGTGATTATCGAAAACTCAATGCAGTAATACAGGCAGATTGTTATCCAATACCTCACTTACAAGATTTTACAAATCAATTGGAAGAATGTACGATATTTTAAACCGTGGACTTAGAAAGTGCTTACCATCAAATTCCAGTCCATCAAGTTGACATAGAAAAACTGCAATTTGCACGCCATTCGGACTTTTCTAGTTTTCTCGAATTACATTTTGATTAAGGAACGCTGCACAATCCTTCCAGCGATTCATGCACACTGTTTTGAAAGGTCTCGACTATTGTTTCGTTTACATTGATGATATTTTGATTGCTTCAAAATCTAAAAAAGAGCTTTTAGAACATCTAAAAGAAGTTTTCAAACGCCTTTCAGATTTTGTAGTAGTAATAAAAATTGCAAAGTGTCAATTTAGTCGAACTGAGCTAAATTTTTAGGACACTCCTTTTCTGCAAAAGGTATTAAACCAGCTGCTAAACGAGTTAAAATCATCAATGAATTTGATAAACCTAAAACAATCAAATGATTAAAACGTTTTTTGGGTATGGTAAATTTTTACAGCAGATTTTTGCCTCACGCTCCAGAATACCAAGTGTCTGATGGGCAACAAAAAGAGCTCAAATGAAACCATTGAGTGGACACAAGAAGTGGAAATAGTTTTCCAGAATTGTAAAGTGCAACTTGTAGATTGTTCATTTGGCACATCTATTAACATCAGCTCCATTAGCATTGTTTGTGGACGCTTCTGATTGTGGAATTGGAGCAGCGGATTAACAGAAAATTGGTAATTCTTGGCAACCATTAGGTTTATATTCATTACAACTTAATCCAACGCAGCAACGGTACAGTACCTACGAAAGGGAAGTACTGGCTGCTTACTCTGCAATGAAGCATTTCCGTTACCTTGTAGATGGCCGACCATTCACAATATTTACAGACCATAAACCTTTAATATTTGCGTTAACAAAATCATGAAAAAGCTACACCTCGTCAGTTAAGACAATTAAATTTCATCCCCGAATTTACAAATGACATAAAAGATTTCTGGATCAGGAAATATAGTTGCCGATGCATTATTAAGATTATATAGTTTATCTGTTCTTCCAACCATCGACTATGAAGCAATAGCTATAGCTCAAAAATTAGATGAAGAATTACAGCAATTTCTAAAAAAACCAAAGTTCTTCATCTTTAATACTATCTAAGTTTCCAGTAGTTGGCTCAAATCAGGTAATTTATTGTGATTCTTCACAAAAATATATTCGCCCATATATACCCAAACCATTTCGAAAAAATAGTTTTTGAAGCAACTCACAATATGTCTCATCCAGAGAACCGTTGTAAAATGAAGTTAATAACAACAAAATATATTTGGCCTGAAATGCGGGAAGACATTTAAAATTGGTGTCAAAGCTGTCTTAAGTGCCAACGAAGCAAAGTTACCCGTCATGTTAAGACTCCTATTCAGAATCATTAGTCAACGCATCAATGAAATTATATCTATATTGTGTCACCGTTATCGACAGATACAGCCGTTGCACAGAAGCTATTCCAACATCTGACATCGAAGCAGAAACCATAGCATAAGTCCTTTATGCTGGTTGGATTGCTCGTTTCGGTGTCCCATCATACATCGTCATTGATCGCAGTTTGAATCACGACTTTTTCAAGAGCTATCAAATATTATAGGATTTCAAAGAAGCGCACAATCTCGTATCATCCTCAATCGAATGGTTTCATCGAGCGATGGCACAGTCATTGAAAGCTGCTCTAATGGGCCACAACAATATGTCATGGACCCGTTCACTACCAACTGTTCTTTTAAGTTTGAGAACGCCCATCAGCGACACTTTTGGTACACCTGCAGAGATGCTGTATGGCGAACAACTTCATGTACCTGGCGACCTACGCTTTATTCAACCTACGCCAATATCAACAAATCAGTCAGAATTCGCTGCTTAGCTTAAAAAATCTTTTTCCACTGTTCATCCTGTACCAGTAAAAATGATTGTAAAAATATGATAGTCTAACCATAGTAAAAATGATATTTTTATTTTTTTAATCTTTCCACATGTTCACGTGTATTCGTACGTAAAGATGCTGTGCGAAAAAGTCTTCAGCCACTATACGAATGACCATATAAGGTGATAAATCGCAGTGACAATTATTTCAACCTTCTCATTAAGGAAAAAGAAATTAAAGTTTCCATCGATCGTTTTAAACCTTGCTACCTATTAGTTGAAGATCCAATTTTAAACCAAAATACTAACATTTTACCTGCTACCGCCACTTCTACTAACCATAAAACTAACAATACCTGTGTAACTAAAATTTCGTTTTCACCAGTTAAAAATTGAGAGTGTATGTATGATACTAGCTTATTAACGATGATTATAGCTCCTTGGAACACTCACATCAAATGCTGCCCTTACAACGACTCAATGGTACGTTATTGGTATGATAGTTAATACATCGTATGTCTCCCACACGAGGGAATACAGTTGATATAACGTTGATCATCGTGAATACCACATTCTCTAGCTGCACTTCGGGCAGAGAACTATATTCGACAAGAAATGCTCTCCCAAGGTCGGTACAGATGTAGAAGGTATTTAACAGGCTGCAATTTTTTCGCCATGCATATCCCACACATCCACTAAAAAATTAATCTCTGATGATAATGCTGGCCATTCCATATGGGTGATATCATCAGATTGAAGGCAATCGTTGACGATGTTAGAACGGTGAGGACGGGCATTGTCATCCATAAACACAATTACAGTATCCACGGCCCTCTAAACAAAAGGACATGTCCAATATAATGTCCCAATAAATTTAATGGTTCCTGTACTGGTTCCGATATGAACACATAAATCTGTTCTGAAACCCAGTATAATGCCTACCCAAATGAACACCCCAGCGCTTCCGTAATTTTGGCGTTCAGTAGTACTGCGTATCTCACGTTCACTATATGAATGTCCGACATGAATTGGACTCTTAGCTATAGACCTCGACTGGTCGGGAAACAACGCAAGCCCACTGTGACGGTGTCCACATTGCAAGTTCTCTATTCCAGTCTAACCGCGGGTGGCAGTCAGTTGCTGTGAGCGGAATACAATTGACAGGCCGGTAAGTATATAGACCATACTATCCCAAACGTCTGTACACAGTTTGCTTTGAAATGGTTTTACCCCTGACTGGCGATAGCTGATGCGACTTCCCCTGATGTGCTCCATCTGTTCCTTTTGGCGGTTACTGCAAAATACCGGTCGTCATTCGACGTTGTAATTTGGGGACAACATGTACTGTAACGTTTATTTATATTTTCATCATCTTGGAATCGTTGAAACAACTTAGAATTGACACTTTGGGTTATCCCGAGTTCTTCGACTATACTGCCATCTGTGCACGCTCGAATTCCAGGTGGCCATGTAAAACATCCATATGCATTCTCTTTGCCATACCTATGAGGTGGTGAAACTGAGTGCTTTATGAACAGTGAATACATTTCCTTCTTCTATAGAGGATTCTCTATAGTCTCCCTTATGCTCTCGTTATTGTGGCGCACTCTCAACGTCATCAGGTGCTTTCCTGACCATGTGTGTGTTATTTCTACACGTGGCATTTTTGTTTTCGCTTGCTTCTGGATTATTCTAAATTTATCGACATGTATGTAAATAAAAGGGATATTTCTTAAATTACTATCGGTTTTAACAACTATAATTTACAAATGTGATAGTTTTATCAATTTTTCTGATTACATTTCGTTTTCCATTGTCAATAACTTATATTTAATGGCTCCATTAAATGAAAGAGAGCATTCCTACCCAGCTCTATTTTACCTTAAGCATCATATTTCAATTTTATATCATAACAGAAATCTCTTAAACATCCTATTCCATTAAATTAATCAGTAAATTCTATCAACTGATCAGGATTATAAAATAACTTTATATAGTTTTTCTGATTTTATAAAATATTCTCTTTTTGCTAATTTTAATTTAGTTCAAATATAGCCAAAACAGAAACATTAGAAGTACATTCGACTATTTCGAAAGTTACATTAATTTTTTAATTCCTTTAATATATTTCACACTTAATATATAATATAATCACATAATAATAACTAAAAAAATAGTATTAGAATTTTTATAATTGTCTCATTTAAATTTGAGCTGTACACAACTGCCTAAATTTATATAATTCTTTGAATTTATGATAAGTTAGTACATTATATTGAGCATCATTATCGAGTTTTACACATAAATGTTTAAGATTATTCATTTTCAAAATTTCATATCATTCTTCCTTCTCCTTGTAATAATAATTATTATTTTCTTATTTATTTAACCTAAAATTTTCATTACTTTTAAACACTTTCAGTTTTTTTACAGAATGTCTAAAATCTTAATCATTTTTACATAAAGCACTTATTGTCATGTATGCCAGGTAGGCCGAGAGACGATACGATTCGTTTTACATACACGCAAAGAACATTTATTAGCATTAAGATACAAAGACACGAACGAGCATAACAACAACTACACCGAACATGTACACTACGGAACCCAAAAGGTAAACAAAGCACGCGCGCGTCACACAGCTTGGAAGGTTCTCTAATCTGGCTGTTGCCAGATACATAACAGTTCCTCCCCGACAAAATATAGAGTCCCATGTCGAGTCTTTTTGGAGGTCTCCTGATTCGGTTTGAGCGTCGGAGTGGCACATCAGTTTTCGGCTTTCCGGAAGCGTCTGGTACAGGCTTAGGTGATATATCATCACTTGGAGTGGCAGGTACAGATACATCTTTAGGTTCAGGGACAACTTCAGGTACAGGTGCAGGCGGTTCCGATTCAGCAACATCATCGGATACTGGCTCATCTGGAAAATTCAATTCTTTTTCGTAAATTGGAATTTCAGTAGCAGCTTGGGATAATTCAATCGACTTTCCACATTTCCTTTTTTGATCTACGCGTCTCTTCCAAATTTCATTTCCAACTTGTATGCTATAACTCAAAGTTCCATATCGGTTTATAATTGTTCCAATTTTCCATTTGTTAGGTCCGGAGTAATTTCTTACGGCTACTTTCTCCCTTTCCTGAAACTCGCAAGATAGATTCTGTGTCAAGTCTCGAACTCTGTTTCTGAACAACTTTGTCTCTCAAATTTGGTTTAAAAAGATCAAGCCTAGTGCGAATACATCTCTTCAAAAACAAGGCACCCGGAGTTTCTCCCGTGAGAGAATGTGGAGTTATTCTATACTGTAATAAAAATCTTTGTAATTTCACATTTAGATCTCCAGAATCACCTCTACTCGATTTTAACGAAGCTTTGAATAATTACACTATTCTTTCTGCCAGTCCGTTCGTAGCAGGATGGTATGGTGCTGAAGTTATATGTTTAATATTATTCAGTTTCAAAAAATGTCGAAATTCGTAACTAGTAAAACTTGCGCCGTTATCACTAACCAAAGTTAAGGGAATTCCATAATGAGCAAAAAGAATACGAAGATGATGAATTGTAAAACTAGCTGTAATATTTTTCATCGGAATGACTTCTATCCACTTCGAATATGCATCAGAGACTACAAAAAACATTTTCCCTATAAAAGGACCAGCGTAGTCAACGTGTATCCTTTGCCAAAGTCCATTTGGCCATTCCCACGGATGTCGATTTATCCTTGCTGATTTGTTCCTCGTTGCGATAAAAGCTGAACAGTTCTGAACAAAATTGGCAATACTGGCATCAATACCTTGCCAATA
Organism: Latrodectus hesperus; assembly: GCA_037975125.1. NCBI lineage: Eukaryota > Metazoa > Arthropoda > Arachnida > Araneae > Theridiidae > Latrodectus > Latrodectus hesperus. Next base: position 43,778,422 of record CM075858.1, read on the forward strand.
GCAGTAGCTTCCAGCTATGACCTTCATTTTGACAATTCCAGGATGTCCAACATGAAGTTCGTCCAAAACTTGATTCTGGTACTTTTCGGGAATGCATACTCTATAACCATACATTATGCAATCATTTTGCAATAAAAATTCAGATTCTCTACTTTTCCAAGGCACAGGTAATTCAGTTCCAGATTTTAAACTTTCATACAGTTCGAACAATTTCCTATCAGTTTTAGTAGCTATGTCAGTTGCTGTAACAGGCATTAATTCAACTTGCGAAATATTTGTCACGTCTGCTTCAGTCAAGTACTCACAGTCCTTGTCAACTGCTAGTGGTAACCGTGAAAGTGCATCGGCATTGCCATGATTCTTAGTGTTTCGATACTTGATTGTATAACTGAATGCTTGGAGAAAAAGTGCATTATGAACCATTCGTGTTGCTGATAGACATGGTAAACTACGATTAGGTGCGAAAATTGATACTAGGGGTTTATGATCGGTTATGAGATCAAAATGTTGACCAAATAAATATTGATAAAATCTCTTTACTCCCCATACGATGCTCAATGCTTCCTTGTCTATCTGCGAATAATTGCGTTCCGTTTTAATCAATGACCTTGATGCAAACATTGCTGGTTTTCTGAACTATCTGGCATAATGTGACTTAAAACTGCTCCTATTCCAACTGGTGATGCATCAGTTTGTAATACAAGAGGTAACTTAGGATCATAATGGCATAAAATTCGGTCCGAAGCAATTTCTTGTTTCAATGCCTTGAAAGCTTTTTCACATTCTGCAGTCCGCAAAAATTTAGTACCTTTCTGCAGTAAATTATTGAAAAGAGCGACACGAGTAGATAAGTTGGGAATAAATTTACGTAGTAATTGACTAAACCCAAAAAACTCTTCAAATCAGATAGTTTTTGGAACTGGTACCTTCGTAATTGCATCGATTTTTTCTTGTGTTTTGTGGAGGCCGAATTTATCAATTGTATGACCGTAATAATTCACAAATTTCTTAAAAAATTCACTTTTCCGCTTATTTACTCTGAGACCATATTCTTCTAGTCTCTGTTGTACTAATTCTAACCTTTCAAAATGCTCTTGATCATCTCTCCCCGTTACGGTAACATCGTCTAAAAATACGTGTACCCCCGCGATGCCTGATAAAACTTGTTCAATGGCTCTCTGCCACACTGCCGGAGCTAAGGCTATACCATAATTCACATAATTCATTCTCTTGTAACGGAACAAACCCTTGTGAGTATTGATCGCCAATAGATGTCGGTCTTGCTCATCAACTAACATTTGAAGGTATGCCTCAGATAAGTCGATTTTAGTAAAGAACTCCCCTCCTGACAGTTTAGCAAAAATGTCCTCGATATGGGGTAAAGGATAGTGCTCAATTTTTAGACACCTTATAATCACCACAGATTCGTAGGTTGCCATTCTGTTTGATAACAGGAACAATTGGTGTAACCCAATCACTATATGTCATCGGCTCAATGATGTCTTCTGCAACTAACCTATTAAGTTCAGTTTCTATTCTTTCTTTTAAAGCAAACGGTACTGCTCGAGGTTTAAAAAATACCGGTTTGTAATTAGGTTTCATTTGAAGATGGCAACAAAACTTTTCCAGTTTCCCCGATACCCGGAGAAAAAATTTTCTCATACTTTTGAAGCAAGATATTTAATTTATTGGTTCGAGAATTACAATTTTCAACCCTAACTGCTTTAATTGAGCTCCAGTCTAATTGGAAATTTCGGAACCATTCACGACCAAAAACTGCGTTTACTTTTGCATGTACCAAATAAATAGTTTCTGTATTAATTTGATCTTTGTATTGAATTTGCACCACTGCTTGGTCAGCTGATATATCATAAAATTATCGAAATTCCTAAGCAATAATTTGCTAGGCTTGATGGCTACATCCGGACAAAGTTTCTTAAATTCATTCACATTCATACAACAAATAGCAGCTCCAGTATCTAATTCAAATAAACATTTATTCCCTTCAACAAAAATTTCTAATAAAATCTTATCCCTTGCATGTCGTGGTGATTCAACGCTATTAACTGGTACAGTTTCAGAACAAGATTCTATTTGCTTAATTGTTTCGTTACGTTTTGAGCGGCAGACTTTTGCCAAATGCCCGTTCTTTAAGCAATTCCTACACTGAGTAACTACACTGTGTGATTGTATACAGTGCAACAACAATAGCAAAACATTGTGTTAGGTTGGGGAATAAGCTTGTAGCGTTTTTACCAAAGACTTGTATTTAAACAAAAATCAATAATTATATCAATAAGTTAATTAATTACATATTAGCCATTGCTGTTTACAACCTCTTCCCACTTCTCAACCAATTATTGAGAAGTTCTTGTGCTTACATTTGTGAGCTAAATGTTGAGTACTATCACATCTGTAACATTTCCGAGATTTATCAAACTTCTTTATAGATTCAGATTTCTTAAATTTAGAAAAATCTTCTTTGATAGTTTTATCTTGCGAACTATGTAATTTTTATATCGATACCATTTGATTCTGAATTTCACACACATCTCTCTGAGCAGATTCCATAGCGAATGTAATGCTCTTACCTTTTTCGTATGTTAACTTATCCTTTGCTAACAGCTTTTTGTGTATATTTTCGTTTTTGAGACCCATCACCAATTTATCACGAAGCATCGTACTTAAATTGTTCCCAAAGTTACAGTGTATCGACAGTTTTTGTAATTCGGCTCAATAATTTGCAATGGACTCACCTTCAAATTGCTTCCTCTCTTAGAAACGAAACCGTTCTGTCATCTCTAATGGCTTAGGATTCAAATGTTCCGAAAGTAATTTTACGATATCTTGATAAGTCAATTCAGAAGGAATGTTCGGAGTGGCCAGATTCTTTAACAATTTATACGTTGTTGCTCACATAAGGCTTAAAATAGCAGGGACTTTCATTTTTTCTTCGATGCCATTAAACTAACGTTCTAAACGTTCCACATAACTGGACCAGTCTTCCACAGACGCATCATAAGATTTAAAATTAATGTTCGAAGATCCCATTCTCGTCGCCAACTCATTTGTCATGTATGCCAGGTAGACCGAGAGACGATACGATTCGTTTTACATACACGCAAAGAACATTTATTAGCATTAAGATATACAGGCACGAACGAGCATAACAACGACTACACCGAACATGTACAATACGGAACCCAAAAGGTAAACAAAGCACGCGCGCGTCACACAGCTTGGAAGGTTCTCTAATCTGACTGTTGCCAGATACATAACACTTATATTCTTTTTGAATCTACACGTTCGTGCAAAAGATTCCTTTTCTTACAAATATTGCATACATTATGTTAAATATTCAAAACAATAAAATTTTAAATGAAACTTACCGCATTATCCGCATAATATAGTTTTGTAGACAAACATATAAGACAATATAGCTCCTATTTTGGCTGCCTAAATTGGACTAATTTTTGAAGCTAAGATTGTTCCTAAATTGTTCACCCCGATTAATCGAATGTAGGTTGCCAAGGTTGGGCCTATCTTGGCAACCCAGATTGGTTCTATATAATGAAATGTAGATTATCCAGGATTGACCCAATATAGACCACCAATACTGGATTTAGACAAAGTCATGATTAGCCACTATACAGCCAAGCTATTTTGCTATTTACTTATTGTTCTGGTTTTACAAACCCTACATTACGAAAACGAAAATCGCCTGAATAATTTTGATTATTCTAGGGAACTTTTTCCTTGGTTTTGGATTTTGCGTGTTACCATCATTTTTTTGTTACTATTTTCTCAGTTTTTATCATCGCCAAGAGTTCTAAGTTGATTTTTATCAATTTAATAAACTTTATACATTTTTCTAAATTTCTTGCGTAACAATAACTCTTTCAATTGTTTATTCTTTATAATGATTGTATTTTTAATGAAATTTTCCATTAGATTATCAGAACCACAAATTGCATTTAATTACTTTAAAGCAAAAAGGAAACAGTCAAAAGTTTTTCTAGCTTCTTGCGATTAGTTGAAAAATAGATGATATTTTACATACTTCAGGGAAAATATAAAACAATATCAGTATTCTTTTTCCTCATCAGTCAGTTCAAATCTATTATAAATATCAATTGCACTTACTTTTTTATATTATCATGTTCACTTACAATAATAAGTTTGAAAGCTTTGTCGCCATTTAAAAAAATTTTTTTACTATATTTTGATCAAAACTTAACGAATTAACATTCAATCTTTTATTCATTTTGATTATTAATTCTTTGTTCTAGTTTCATTTTTCGATTATTGCAAAAAGTTTCACATTACAATTTCGTCTCCATTACTGCGCCATGGCATTTTTGATTGAAACTTAAGTATAACATAACAATAATTTATTCAGTATCCTAGACACAAACTTCAGTCCTACATTTTTAATTTAGTTAATGAGATCAGGCAGCAAGAGATATGAAGATTTATATGATATGGTTACAGTTATACAACAATTTAGTTAAGATTTAAAATTATATGTAGGACTACAGTAGCGACCTCATTGAATTTCTCAGTTTCAGCACAACATGAAATTTTCCTGATGTTATTTCTCCCTTGATCTGGCGGGAAATGTAATCTATTATTCAGGTGTAAATAAACACTAAGGAAGATTTATAGCTTAGTGCTTTTAGCTTATTTGATTTAAAATCAATGAACTTAAATTTGTTGTTTGTATAAAAATTTTTTATCACAATAGCTGCACATTAATATCCTTATCTAATGCTGTGTCATAAAATAACAAAATTCGTTGTCAAGTGATTAAAATGTAAAAATATATTGTGAATTAATTTGTCATATATTGTTAACTTAAAAACTAACTATGCTCATGAAGGAAAAGCGTGATTTATTTCATTCAGATCTGTACCATCCATTCTGATGTTAATTTTAATGAAAATAAAACACATGATTAAATATTGATTAAATTCGTGTTTTATTTAAAATTTTTTCTTCCTGCTTAAATTAGGAGAAATTTTTTTATGCAACTAATTAATGCAATATTTTACTCTCCTAATGAAACATACTGTAAAGATTAATCCGGCAATTTTGAATTTCGCAGGGAATATTTTCAATGAATATTTAGTTTTATAATATTACAAAGATCTTAGAAGATATTATGGGCTTATTTAAAAATTATAATGTATCTTATTTTATTATGATGCAATTATGCCTCTTATATCCTTGCATTTTGCTATTTTATTTTGGTTACCTTATTTGTAATATTAGAAAAATAGTTTAAAATTTTCTGATGTTTATCAGTTGATTGTGATGTGTTATGTAATTTATTGGTATTATTGTTAGTTATTTTTAATATATTCATACCACCAAATTACTCTAAGTATTTTCTTTAATGCCTGACTCTTGGATGGTTATTTAATAGAGGCCTGGTATGTCAAGAATCATGATGAATCTGAGTACAATAGAGGCTTGTTTTTATAAATTCATAGGTACCAAAAAAAAAAAAAGACAGTTCCTAAATGTTGAAATAATGTATTAGATTATTAAGATCTGATTTTTTTTACCAAACTACTCTTTCTTTATAAATAAAATACTATCATAAAGGATTATTTAGAATGCACTGTAAGAAATATGCAAAATAAAGTCCATACTTAAAAACAACTTTTACTTGCTTTTAATTTTATTGATTGTACTTCATCATAAAATGATATAAAACTCAAACTATTTCTTGCTTAAAATTTTTGAAGCCTGATGTTTGGAAATCTATTATGTTCAGCTTCATAGCAAAGGAATTTGATTTCTTTTTAATGACCTTATCATCAGTAGGAATGTTTATTCTTTCCATTTTTCTTAGCCAAGCAAGCAAAGCTTTTTTTAGTTTAGGATATTTTGCTTCTCTACTTTATTTTTGAGAGGGAGGTTACTGATTCTTTTCACTGGTACTGTTTCCTTTTACAGATTTTTTTCTTAGTTTTTAAAATTCTCAAGAGGCTGTTCCTTAGAATTCCACATTTTTTAAAAAATTTGTCTTAAATAATGTTTTTTATCTATTTTCAGAATTTCCTTTTTTTAGTTCAACTGATTTTTTAGCTCAAAGTTCGTTACTTCACAACTACAACAAATCCTCAATGGTTCAATCTCTTTTTAAAAATGAAACTTTACAAACTGAGTTGCACAAATGAAACCAGCTACAGAACAAGAGAGCACAAATTTTTAAAGAGTGTTTCCTCTTTCTATGTTTATCTAATGAAAGAAAATCTTTCCCCTTTCTGTTCTTGCAAATAGGAAACAGAAATTGAATTTGGGATCATAGTCCTTTGCCACACAATTTGTCAAGTGGTCAGCGTGTCTGACTGCGGATAGGGAGGTCCTGGGTTCGAATCCGGGTTCGTGCATGGATGTACTTTCTCTCTCTATCTATCCTGTCTTTGTCCTTTCCTTGTATGAATGTGTTGTGAATGGTTACCTACCCTATAAATGGGTACCTATGGCATGTGTGTACTGAAAAAGTCCAACTTCACACCTAAATATGGTTCATTTGGAAAAGTGGAGCAATGCACTCCATATTGCCAGCCTAGCTGGCACACGACAACAACAACATGATAGTCCTTTCCCATGTCTAATATTCATGTGTCTTCTACTATTGTTCTCACAATGTCTGGAATGCTTGTAGATATCCTTTCAGTGTTGAAGAAGGAATCAAGTTCTCGGGAGTCATATAGAAGGGAATTAAAATTAAAAAATATTAGATCTGAAAAAAAAAATAATAATAATAAAATAGAAAAGAAAGCTGTTTGTCAGAATCAAAAGTTCACCAAAAAATATTTTTCAAAATTTTAGTTCCTTAATTGGAGTTAAAATTATCATTGTGTCTATGATATCTGTATAGGGACTAGCCTCAAGTTCATAAAAACAAGAATGTTTGTAAATTAGAGGTTCATAGAAACAAGTGTCTATATATATATTTATTTATATTTTAAATATTAGCTGTTTAAAGTGATCTATTTATTGTTTTAACTCAAAATCTAACTATCAGTTACATATTAACTGCATTAAATATTTTGAATAACCAAATGTGCTTATAACTATAGTTATGGCTAGGATTATTATTTAGCAAATTTTTACTGGGCACTTTATTCATGTAGAATATTTATGAATTATTTTTGGATACATAGATTATTGTTTTGTAATGAATCTTTTATAAAAATCTGACATATATATCATTTTTTTCATAACTATTGTGAAGTAACACCAAATGGTAATATCTCCATTGAAGAATAATTGTATGGTATTATTATTTTTAATAATAAAGACTGGGAAATGACAAAAAAATTTGAATTCTTATGCTTTTTTTAATATTCTAAACTAGTGCTTTTTGTAATTGATCTTAAGTAATAATATATAATTTTTATCTGCAGTTGAACTTAACTAACTAGGAACAGGTAAAAAACTAATATTTTGCCCTTCTGTTCAACAAATCATTAGTTCAAATCCATTCTTAGATTTGGATGTCTATCATATTTTAGAAGCCATTTTAAATTATAGACTCTAGTCAAATTGTGTGCATAACTAAACCAATTTAACAGTTAATTATCAAAAACTTCCTCTGATTTGCTGAATTTTGTCTTTTATGGTATTTTTAATTGATTATATTAATTTTAATATTTAATTGGTAAGTATAAATGAAAATTACAAGAAATCAATTGCATAATAAACCATAATAAACAAATTTCAATCAGTGTTTGAATTTAAGTACCAAAGTTTTTTAATATTTCTTTAAAGTATTAACATTTTCAGCTTCATATATTGATTATTTAATTGCTTATATCATAATTTTTTGGTAAAAAAGAATGTGTTTTATTGTTTTGACTGTAAGCTTCATTATATATTTGAATTAAGATAACTTTAAATACCATGTAATCAAAATGAAAAATTTTCTAGTATTTTCTTTGCTTTCTACACAAAATACTTTTATTTTCCAAGATTCTCTTGATATTTCATTTGATTATTGTCCATCATCCAGATAATGAAATAGGATATTTTATTGCCTAGATTCTGTTTAAAAAAACTTATAATTTCATTGTACACAAGTCATCTTTACAATTACCATTATATGACAATGAATGCATTTAAATTTGAAATTTTTTGTATTAAATTATATGTTTTTAATTGTTAATAATCTGCAAGAAAATGAAGTGCACCTCATTTTAAAACATTTTTAAAAATCATTTAAGCTCACAATTGATTTGAAGGACAAAAAGTGTGTATCATTTTTTAGCTGTAAATTATGTTAGAATAAGTATATATATAATATTTTTTTATTTAAGCAAATTTATTAAATTTTGTATTTTTCTATAAATTAGAAATATTTTTTATTTCTAAACTTTTGTACTTGTAAAAAGAAATTGATTTTATTTATAATAAGATGTATGTAACAGTATTAGATTTATTTTTATGTTTTTCTGGAATCTGCTTTAATACAAAATGATGCAAAACTCTTTTTTAAAATGCTTAGCTAATTAATTCTCTTATTTAATTTTATTAGTAGAGATTTTTATTTCATTTAAAAAGAATTATCTATTTTTTTGTATTAAAATTTCAAATATTACCTTTGGTATTTTAATTCCTGTAAACACTTTTTTGTTCCCCTTTTTACAGAAATAGTTAGTTTTTAAAATAGTAAAATTGAATTATTTTTTAATAAATAATCATTGATTAAAATATTTGTCTCTTAAATAGTAAGTTGCTAAGAAATATTGCTCTATTGAATTAGTGATATTTAAAAAATACTTATATTCTTGAGAAATGAAGGCATAACTTGCCAAATTGATTAACTCCACTTTTTAAATTCTATTAAGATTTAATATTAAAGCTTGTTTAATATATAACTTATATATTCTGAACAAATTTCACTTTTCTAATAAATATTAAGACCACTTAAAATATCTATAAATAATAGAAATCATTTTAAAAAGCAATATATAATTTTTTTTATCATTTTTCTCAACTTTCTGTTTTATGGAGTTAATTGATTTGGCAATAGAAGCATCCAAATGAATTAGTGCTTAACTTTTCTTCCTGTATTCTAAACTTGTTTGATATTGCTATATTCGAATGTTAAATTCCATAAAATAATTTTATCTTTTTCTATTTCAGAAATGAAAATATGACTGATAATATATCTCAGCAAGTGTTTCTTCTGCCTGGTAATGTTCTTCAGCATTTTTATGGCTTAGGATTTTCTTTGATGGTTCTGATATTTCTTACTTCTTGATTCTTTCTCTATTTTTTAGAACATTATAAATTTTAAGCTGCTTTTCCAAATTTTTAAATAATACCTAATGTAAGCATTTTTTAAATGTAAATAGAAATAATTTTTCTGTATGTAGAGTTGATATCTTCCATTACAAAGATGAAATATTTCAATTATATTATGATAAAAGTTACTCAAGGTATGCAATGAAACAGGAATATTAATTGCACTAAAAGTATAAAAAAATTTTTAATCTTTTAATGGCAAGAATCTTTTTTATAATGACAAAAATATTTTAATACTTTTTACTAAATTTTAAATTTTTGATTTCATATAGATAAATTTAAATGCCTTTTTGAACTGATGATCCAATGAGGTTACATTTTTCTGCACAGATTTTTCAATTTAATTATATTTTATAAAAGTTCCTAATCATTAATTGTTAGATCAATAATTAACTTATACAATATATCTTTAAATATCTGTTCATAGTAAGGAGATGGTAATTTGTGTTAGAAACAATCAAAATAAAAGAAATTGTTTTCATCAAAAACTTGAAAGCTATTTAAAAAATATGTTGAAAAACTCAATGGAAATACAAAATTCACTTACTAGGAATTAGAAAAATACACATTCATTCACTCTCATACTCATTCCTTTTCTCTCTTGCTTGGAAAACAGCTCAAAAGTTGATGATTGTAAGAATTCTAATTTCCTTAAAACTTTTGATTATGAAATTTGTTTTGGATAAGTGATACTCAAACATTAATTATTTACAACATAAACTATGATCTCACTAACTAATTTTTAAAGTGCCAAAATATTTATGTATTTTTGAGTATATGTTATCATTTAATATATGGTGAATAAAAATATGCTATCATAATTTTTTTCCCAAAAAAGGAAAATCTCTCTATAGTTATCACACAAACCTAAATTACACTTAGCGCAATATCATGCTTTCAAAATTTCAACTGCACTTAATTTCAAACTTTGACTATTATAATCTCATACTATTGTTAACTTCAAATATTACATTATATTTATTTGCTACAGACATACTACTTGTGTAAAGACTTTAATTTTACAAAATTTACATTTTACAAAACAAATTTAAAAAACTCAAAAAATCAGTATTATTATTCCCATTTAATCAATAAAATAAACAGAATTATTTTTTTAATTAATCCAAAGTAGAATAACAAAATTTTAAAATTATGTAGTATATAATAATAACCAATTATGCTGTAAATGTAAATCAATAACATAAATAACATCCATTTTTATAAAAATTTTGGTTTCTTATTAACTTTGTAGTGGTGTCCACTATAAAAAAAACATCCAATGCAATACAATCTAACACTGGGGAAGAATTGAGTAATAAAGCTAAATCAATAACAAATAATATCCATTTTTATAAAAACTCGGATTTCCAATTAATTGGGCAGTGTCACTCACCTTAAAAAACTTTTGATGGAAAATAAGCCATCACCGGAGAAAAACTAAGCAATAAAGCTAAATCAATAATGTAAATAACATTCATTTTTATGAAAAATTACTTTTTAATTAAGCAGACATTACCGCACATATTATTCTAGGTTTAATTAATCGACTAGAGTACAATTCAACAAGAAACATATATATATCTCAAAGTTTTCCACACTATACTTAATAAATTATATAATATAATAGGTAAAATAGCAAGTTAAATTGAATAATTCATAAAATCTTTATGCTCCTAATTTAAAAATTCAGTTATGAAAATAACTTTAAAATATAAATTTAGTTTCGAAAATGACCTTTCAAAATATAAATTACAAATTTAACAACTTTATAAAATTATAATATCTAAGTGACATCTAATTAACCATTAAAAAGTAAGAAAATAATTAACATACAAGCATTCAAACATAAATTAAGAAAAATATAACAGTTCATTAACTTCAAAAATAGCTAAGATTTTAGAAAAAATTACAAAAAAAAAAAAAATTGCATTTATTGGAATATGTCATAGAATTGCTGATCAAATTCATTTTGGCATAGTAATCTTCAAGTTTGTCACATTTGACAGCCATACCAGCTTGTAAGATTTTGCTCATTAATTTTATTACATAAATTACAGTACTATTTCTAAGTAATTTTCCATGAGATTTTTGTAGGTGTATGATAGGTTTTATTTTTGAACTATTTCAAATTATGGATAATAAAAGATGTTATAATTGTTTGCAGAGATATTGCTATATATAAATAAAATAACATAGCATTACATAATATATATTTTTTTATTTTTGGTTGGTAAGACAATATAAATTAATAAAGTTGTAAATTTTCTTTAATATTTTTGTATAAGTGCAAATTTGGCTTATATAATTTTTGTGATATTAACAACTGATAGGACTGCTTTCAAGTATTGATAGTTTATTAATAATTATTTATTAGAATGTAGTAACTTTTTATAATTTTTGTTAGAGCATTTATAAATTTCCTTTTTTATATTCATGATGACAACACTAGTTTTTGTTCTAATTCTTTGATTTTTGCTTTAATTCTTCGATTTTATTCAAATTTTACTTAGTATATACTGAATTTACCATACCAAATAATGTTGACAGTAACTTAAAAAGAAAAACTGTGAGCTCTATTATTAATACTTATACCAATACAGATATATATATATATATATATATATATATATATATATATATATATATATATATATATATATATATATATATATATGATAATTTAAAATAAAAATATGTTTTTTAGTAAAATATTGAGAAAAGATTCAAAGTAAAAAAAAATGCTGTAGTAAAGTCATCATTATAAATTTTAATAATTACTTAAAATTAATGCTAAAAAAAGTATTTCTTTAACTCAAAAAAAATTCTTTAAAAATATATTATGTATGAAATATATATTTAAGGTTTTGATCATTTATGATCAAAACTTTAAAATGATTCAAAGAATGATTTGTATCATGGTCAGGTTACCATGATATTAATTATTCTTTTTTAAGGAATATTTAATAAAAATTGATCTTTATATTTTTCTTATCATGAAAAATATCAACATTATTATAATTATCACAATAAAAATCATAAAATTTTTCTTTTCATTGTTTATTTTGTTAATTTTTAATAAAACATTTTCGAATATTTTCTCATTGCAATAGGATTTAAATTTTACATCTTATATATATAGTTTGCAAATTTAAAAAAAATGCCAGACTAGACTTAATGAAAGTTATTAATTATCAATTCACAAAATCTATGTCTTTGTATTTGTGTGTATTAATTTATATATGTAATAATTGCATTTTTTTTTTTAGAATCAGGTGTTCAGAAGTATGCAGTTATACATTTGAAGCATCCCAGAACAAGTGATCTATTTTTAATTTTCCATTGAATGATATAATATTTAATGAATGAAAACTTTAAATTGCTTGCTGCTTTGTAATTATAAAATATCAATTACACATTATTCAAATTAAAGTTTTTCAACTTTATTCAACCATTATGCAAGTAATTTATACAAACTTATGCAAATAGGAAGAAACAATGCAAACATAAAATTTTTTTATATTCTTTTATGTTTGCATTGTTTATTTATATTTGCATAAGTTTACATAAATTTTATCATAATAAAAAAGTAAAACTTGTTTTTTTATTATGAAAACATGTAGAACTTTCTTATATCTGTTAAAAATTTAATTGCAGCATTTTTCTTAATGTATCTTTTGTATGAAAGTAAATAAATGAATAATTGAAAGTAATTTTTTTAACTTATAATGTAAGTCAAATATCATTAAGCTAAAAAATTTATTATTTTTTCTTCATGCTATCAAATAAAACGTAACACAATAAAATTCTTTGAAAATTAATCTGAAAATTATTTCAGAAAATATTGGATGTACTTTTAAACCAATCATTTATATCAGGAGTGGTCAACACGCAGCTTGTGAGCCACATGCAGCTCTTTGAAGGATAATTTGTGGCTCTCGATAAATGTACCCGAGTTCCCTTTTCATTTTTGTGTTATTTTATTTTATAAAATATTATAATCTTTCCATATGTGTTTCAAAATGTCTTTTAAACTATTGACAACATATAAAAGACTAAGTGCAGCGTAACAAATTTCATTTCTGTCAAAGTTAAGAATAATATGACTCATTGAAAACAGTGCAAGCAAACATAAAAAGTGGCGTATTCAACCGACTACAGACCGATTTTGAATTTGTAAATTTTCATTGCAACAGACATATGACATTGTGCTCTGGGGGAAACAATTTGTATCACTCTTGTTATGAATATAATTTTTAATCTACATTTTTGGTACGTTAACTATAATTTGTTTTGTAGTATGTAAAACGTGTTATTATTGTTTTAATAACTCAAAAATTATAAAGTTAGCAACATATGTCAACATTATGATACTAATCATCCTCAGTTTTCTAATCAGTATCCACCAAAATATTAATTAAGATCAGATAAACTTGCTTCTTTAAAATTAAATTTAAATAAACTGTAGTTAGTTTTGATGACACTTAGCAATCAAGCTAATAATGTGGCTAAAGCCAATTTTGTTATTGCTTTGAATATTACTAGTGTAAAATGCCGATAGGGAGAGGGAGAGTTCATTAAAAAAATTAATGTTAGATGTATTTAAGATTTTTAAGATTACTTTAAGATGTAGGTTTTAGATCCAAATAATGCAGCATTGCATAAAACTTTTATGCAAATTCCTATCTTGAGACACACAACCGAAAGATGCATAACTGCAATTAATACATCTCTTGAATATAATTTAAAATATGATTTGAAGAACGGCATTGCATTTAGCTTAGCCCTTGACAAATCGACAGATATCACAGATCTTCCGCAATTGTCAGTTTTTATACATTTTGTTTCACCCAACTTTGTTGTTAAAGAAGAATTATTAAATTTAGTAGCATTTCAAGAGTCAAATGGCAGTGTCGATATTAAAAATGCATTTAATTCCATAATGAAAACTTTTGATATGCCTCTTGATAAACTTGTAAGCATTTCGACTGATGAAACTCTGACAATGTTGTGTAAAAAAATCGGTCTTATTGAGCTTTTAAGAGTTGATTCTCAAATTCCACACTTCGTATTGATTCACTGCATAATTCACTGAGAACATCATGAGAATCAATGTATCCTGAATAAGCTGCTTGTCGAAATAATAAGGCTTCTTGTCAAATTATTTTACTATTTGGAACAACATACTTACATAATTCCTTTTATTCCACTTTAAAATTTGTAAAATCCAAACACCGATCAGTATTAACTAACCAGCATCTTCAAGCATTACTGAAAGTGCTGTCATCAACTATTCACCAAATTTCAAAGAATTATCAAGAGAAATAAATATATGTGTCATAATATTTAATACATATATTTTGTACTTTATAAGCATATATATATGTTTTCAAAGAATATAATCGCTGTAAAAAAATTTTAATACTTTTTGGTATACCTTTTAAATACATAAGTAATTGTGGCTCGTGAAAAATTTCAAATTTTGAAAAATGCCACGGACTATCAAGCAACTTTGCCACTGTTGGTTTATATGCTCTCAAAATTGATAAAATACTTAATTTTGTATTTTTTTCTACACTGTGTTGAAATAAGTATTTTATTTAATAAATAGTTTTTTTCCTTTATAAATAAACAATTAAAAAAACATGTTCATTGAGTGTGATTTATTTTAATTGTTTAATACAAATAAGTTTTAATCCTTTTTTTTGAATGAATTGATGTAATGTAAATTTTTTAGCTGCATAGAATTTTATTTGAATGTTTCTAGTGTATTTAAAAATCAAAAATAATTTATGACATTCTATATATTAAGTTTCATTTGTAACAAAAAAAGTTTTTTGTTTTGCTAAGTATAAAACAATTACTTGATTCTAAAATATTACAATTCATATAAAACAGCTGATTATTTTCTAATAATGATTATATTTAGAATCCAAACATACAAAAATTAACTCACTTTTTGATTGAGTAATTAAATTATGTTCATATATTAGATTATTAGATATTTATTTCTATCATTCAAATTAAAAAGAAATATATTTATTACAACTTGAGATTTAACTGATTCTTTTCAAATTAATCTTTGAAGGAAAGAATAGATAAAATACAAAGGATTACATATACATATAAATGCATGTTAACATATATGTGCTTGTGTATTTTTGCACATATACAAAAACATAATATAAAAAGAATTTTTTATAAGCTCTGATATTGAAATGGATAAAAATATATTCATGTATGTGTGTGTTTAGTAAAAAATAAGTTGTTTAATTAGTGTAAATTAAAACCACTAACATTTTCTATGTTAATTTTTTAATTGCTTTGTTAAATACAAACTAAATAATTAAAATTCAATTAATGTATAGTCATTAAGAAACTTGTTAAGTTTTTTAATTTTAGTTATTCTATTTCTTTAATTGTAAACTTTAGGTCTATAAATTTTTATAACAGTTTTTATTAAAAATTATATTTGTATTTTTTCAAGCATTTCTGGATATTGCTGAAAAAGAACCAATATTACATTGATTTTATTTTTGAAAAAAGTAAAAAAGAATTTGAAAATTAAAAGCTAAACTCTTGAAAATTAAGAGAAATATTAATTTGAGTATTTATATAATATTAATTTGAGTATTATTACATTATAATTTTTCTTTCTTGTTATCACTAAAACATTGATTTAAGAATAATAAGTAAAGACAATATATATAAATTTTTTAAACTAAATTTTGAAAAGAATAAAAACACTTTAAAATTTATCTTTTAATTAAATTTTCATATTTTTTAAATCTCCTCTTTGAAGCATAATGATATGGGCAAAATATTTGTAATATATATATATTTTCAAGGATTATTGTTTTATATATGTATTATATTATTTTTAAAATATATTTTTTTATAAATATTAACTACATTTAATTTTTCAATTTTTGAAATTAAATTTCGAAAATATGATTTTTTAAAGCATTCTAATTAATAAATATCAAAAAAGATAAATATTTTATAAAATAAATTAAAATTTATAATATCATTTTTTTAACAACATTGCTTTTGCATTTGTATTAAAAAGTATAAAATGAAATAAAGATAACAACTTAAATATTTACTAAAATTTTAAACTATTATTTAGTATATAATTTTGTGGTTAATTGACTTAAGAATTTGACTTGTTAATATTACCCTCAGATAATTCACATTTTTTGAGTTGAGGATGAGAAAGCAAAATTTCTTCAACTTCCAAATTAGTTACAAAAGTTTCCAGCACTTTGTATCTTTTGCCAGAAGTACAATTATAAAATAGAACTGTGTGTTCTATAAAATTATTTCTTTTTTAAATGTCATTTATTCTTTAATTTTATGCATTAAAAATTAATCACAGTAATCATATTATTTGACAAATATTGTTTTTAGAAAATATATATCCATTTAAATATGCTTCAGTTTCATCATCTATTAAATTCCACACATCTTCTTTCATGTCATCTGGACTTTATTTAATATTTAGAGTTCTATCCCCTTTTAAATTCGATTTCTAACCTTAATTTAGTTATTAAGAATAGTTTTTAATAGATGTTATATAAATTTGAACTTCAGTCTTTCAACCCTTAATACTGAAATGCATATTATTTATTTAATGCAAAGTTAATCGAAACTCTTATTAATTAAATTTTTTAATATTTGTAAACTTTCCTTGCTAATCTTTTATTTATGAAAGCAAATGAATTTGTATTAAAAGGAAATTTTGCTTTATTTCAATGTAAATATTTTACTGTTAATGACTGTTTTAAATAAATTGTCTATCGATATTATTTAAGCAGATTCTCCAGCTTTATGTGCTATTGATTCAAATTACAAGTTGTATGAAGTAGTTCATTATGCAGATGAATTCTCTTCATGGTTCATTGCAGATTCAGTCTCTGAAGGTTTGGCTCCTAATATTTTATATTTACTCATAGTTTCAATATTTTATTAAATATTTTTGATAAATTTAAATAATAAACTATATAATTTTATTTATTTTATTAAATTAGTCTATACATTATATTACAGTATATAAAATTTTGTCCTTTTAAATATTTCTTTTCCTGTTCAAATAATGCTATGCTTATAATATATTACTTCTTGTTAAACTCATAAAACATAGATCTGATCACAGCAGTCTAAATAATTAATCATTTTAGAATTATTTTGCTATCTGTATATGATTGCTTTTAAGGAAAAATCTTTTATTAAGATTTGTTTGGTATAAGAAAAATATTGTTTGAAACTCAGAAACATTTTAACTTATCTTTCTATCGGTCTTGATAACAAATGTATTTTGTACTTTACAATTGAAATGATCATAATATTAAAACATTTTGAATAGTTCAAATTTAAAAAACCTGTACTTTTTTATTTTTGTATAAAGAAGCACATTTATTTCAGCTAGGTACGTAATTTTTGGAAGATCAATTCTGGGATTAAGATTATCTATCTATAGTAATCTAAGAGATAGTCTTAAGATTGAACACTAAAACTATTTTGAATGTAGAATTAAGAGAATAAACAAATAATGTTATTTCATATTTATTTTATTGCTTGTATATAATAATTTTTATTTTTACTTTAGGCTTACTTTAATTTATTTTTCAGATGGACGTTTGTTCTTACTGAGTGCTGTTGATCCATTGTTTTTTGTTCTTCCATATGTAAATAAAGTAAGAAACTTTTGGTTTTGCTAATTTATGTGAACTATTTTTATTCTATTTATTAATATCTAGTATGGTAATCATAAATATTCTGTAGACAAATTTCTTAATCATATGAAGCAAAAGAATTTATTGTCTTGGGACACCCCTTATTTCTTTATATATGCCTATATATTTATATATTTATATATGTATTGTGGAAAATTTTCAATTTCTTTCCGAAATTGCCTGGAAATTGCCACAATTTTTACATGTTAAGTGATTGTTGGTAATTTTTAATGAAATTTATTGTATGATTTAAGCATGTTTTCATTTAGATAATTACAATATTAGTATTTTATTAATTAATTAGTGAAAACTTTTTTTAAAATATTTATATAGAAAATATTTTATTATTTTGTGTAGGGAATTTTTTTTACTTAATTTGTAATTTACAAATAAATAAAAAATCTGATCTACATTTATTTGTTGCTGAATCATCTAAACTTTTCTCTCATTACTTTTAATTCTTCTGTTTTTTGTAAAATCTTTAAAACTAATATCTTTTACCATTTTTTAGTGCCTTGACCTCTTACATTTTGTAAACATTTGAAGCAAGTAGTTTGAACTTTAATATTTGCTTTTATTTTCATTATGGCAATTTATGAATAAAAACAATCCAATAAATTAATTTGAAAGACTTCAAATGGTGTTCTAAAATTTTGTTTGCTGTTACTTAAATTTCTGAATAAATCTTCTTAATTTCTAGTTTTTAGTACTGCAGCCAAAAATAAAACTTTTTTAGTTTTACTGTATAAAAGAAGCATTACAAAGTATTATTAGTTAAAAGAAAAATTTCATATATTTTAGTTACATAAAATAGAAAGATTTTTTAAAAACTCTAAAATGCTTTTGTTTAATTTCTTGATAAATATTTTAAAATGTAGAATGAAAACTTTAGGGAAGACAATTTAAGTATGTTTTTTTAAAATCCCTTTTTATATTTTGACTTTGAACAATAAGTATGAATAAATTATTTATAGATGAGGGCTTAACAAGCATAATCACTTGGGCAACTGGAAAATGTCTTCTTACTACTAAGAAGCAATGTAGGAAAATGTGTGTTAAAATTTTCTCTCATCTGGGAATTACATTTCTTATTAATATAACATTGTAGGAAAGTTGATAAGAAAAATTGTAGAAATTTCCTTAGCAATTAAAACGATTAGAAAAATGAAGGAAGCTGATTAATTTATCAATTATTAAGAAGGTTGAATAGCTTTCTTTTTTTAAAAAAGGAAAAAAATTAGTAGAAGAAATAAATTTCAAGGGAAAAAAATCTTTCATATGTGCTCAATTTTCACCTTTTTCTTGCTAATGGAAAGGGGGAAAAGGAAAAAAATGGATATTATTGATATTAGATTTCAAATTTAGGTTTCAAATAGAAAGAGTGATATGAGAGAAAGAATAGTCATTTGGACAAAAAAATATCTTTATTAAGTAAAATAAATATTTTATTCTCTTTTTAAATAACTGTCTATATTTTAAATCATATGATTTCTAAATTTCGTTCTATTTTGTATTCTAAGGTACTAAATGTTTTTATTGTAAATTTCTCACCTTTTAAGATGTTTATAATATTTCAAAATCCACTTTTAAACTTCAAAAATTAGTCTAAATATACCTTTTGTTAACAAAAATTATCAGAGAGATTAACTAAACTAAACTTGTTCAACCTCAAATGGATACACGTTTGTAGATCAACTGTTAAATTAAATTCTTATTTGAATGTGTAGATGTTTTATTTTAATTGAAAATGGTTTAGAATCCAATATAAATTGTTTGTCCTTATCTTAGCCTTCATGCACAAAAAGTGAAGGTAGAGCATCAATCTAACTAAACAAAATTTAACTGTCAAATAAGGGTGTTTTACAGTGAAATCTGAATTGAATGAAGGGGTGTTAAACATTTGATTTCAGAAAGTATACAATATTAATTAATATGCTCACATAAAATTATTAGTGATTTGGTTGAAGTGTGTTTGAAAGTAATTATCTAATAATGATGAAGAAAGATTCATTTGATTCCTCTTCATTATCATTTAATTTTTGGAATAATGTCTTTTGTTAATATGAGAGAAAAGTTAAATCATGAAGAAATAAAATAAATTAAAATTTAGTTATTGCATAGCTAAAAAAGTATTTTGGAATATTTATAAATAAAATTGTGCATTCACATACAGCAGAAGAAAAGGGAAAATGCTTTTAAAATATCATTTATTAGAAGTACATTGTTTTGAATGATATTCCATAACAATGCATTTGCTTAAGAAACTATTAATTTCTTAATAATAAAAGGTTTTAGAGAATAACAACTTAAAAAAGCATCCTTTATCTGCAAACATTGTAAATTGTTTGTTATAGCTTAAATCTTCTAAAATTTAATGAATTTGTGAAGGTTTTATCATGAAACTAGGCATTTATTCAGATTAACATCGATGATTTACTATGAATTTTTAAGAAATTTTAAAAACAATACCAAACAACTTGCTTTACTGATAATATTCAGTTATACATTATTCTATATCATCATATTTCAATCACTGTTGAAAATTTCAAAAATATATTGCTTTTCACAAACTTATGTATGTATTCACTCATTTATTTTTTAAAATATTTTTTGCTCATTATTTTAATAAGCTCTATAAAGAATATTTCAGTTACTCTGAATTGAAAATTGTTATGATTAAAATTAAACTTTCTTTTATAACTAAGAAGGATATTTCATTTCTATTATTTATAAATAATAAATATATTTACTGTTTAAGTGAAACATTGCATGAATATTATATTAATTAAAAAATATCAAAACTTAATCTTTTGGAGGAAAAAATAAATAAAATTTTCGGACCATAATATGAAAATGAGTAAAATCAATATTCATGCACAAAATCATTATTAATGCAAACTTGATCATAAATGTTTTATAACTAACTATTAAAATTAGAAATAATTGTCTTAAGAAACATATAAAATCATTTATTTCTAATCTTATACTATAGTAATTATGTAGTGTTAACAGTATCTTTTCAAATTACAGTTTATTAAATAATGCTTGAAAAAGGGAATTATTAAATTTTTGATGTAAAAATGATCTGATTTCTTAAAATGATTTCAGGAAAAATATACAAATTATTTACATTGCTTGAGACATTCTATTTTACGATTTTCATACTTTCACTTTCTGTTTCTTGCGAATATTTGATTTCTAGTAGAAATGTTGTGAAATCTGTATATACAGAAACATTTAGGACTGAGATATTATTTCACAGAAATATTGGAATTATACTTAATTGTAGTATTATAATGTTTTATTTTCAAGAACACAGGGTTTGTACATCTCCTGGAAACTCCAGGAATTTTGAATCGACTCCTTGAAAATCATGAATCACTCCTGGAATTTTTACTTAAATCTTGATGCATACATTTTTTGTCAGAAAATATTATAATATTTTTAATGTTTGCTTTAATACTTTAAAAATTTCATTGAAATTGTCCAAAAACAAAATTGAGTATTAGCTTTTACCATTAAATGGTAGCATGATCGATATTTGAATGTTATTGTATGTGTAATTGTTGACTAAAATAAAGATCCAATTCAGCCGTAATAGCTTCATGATGGTGTAGTTTAATCAGGATTGGGAGTAATATTTAGAATTATTTGTGTGAAGTAAAGTGAAGTAATCACTAACAAAATTGTCACATGGTACAATTAGGTGGTTGATTTTAATTGATTCTTTTTCTATTTGTTTTTCTTTTCTTTATATTTTATAAAAATTCACTGAATATTAATTCTAAGTATAAAATTTCTGAATTAAAATATACTTTCTATATCTTCCTTGGTGAAAATTGTGTATAATTTCCATGAATCTGAATGAATTTGATTGTTTATCAATGAAATAAAGGCTGAAATAAATTATTTAATATGCCTTGTGGAAAGTGTCAATGAGTTGTGGCTTCTGGAAAAGCCATACAAAGCTTGGCTTTTGCATGGTTCAGAAGAAACACATGCCCATTATTTGCAAGAAAGACTTCTGTATTTCAAATATGGACAAATCAGTTGTCGAATCCCATATGAAAGACACACATATATTAGAGCAGGCTGTATTTGCCAAAAATTCAACTCATATAAAACATTTTTTTACTACTGCTGTTCTTGTTAAAGAATGTTATCCCAAAGCATGTTCTGAAAATTTAGATTCATTTGTTTCTTTAAAAGAAATTTTAAACGCTAAAATTCTATGGGATCTTAAAGTTATAAATAGTAGATTCAGTTACAATTCTTGTAACAACATAAATTCTCTCTTTCAAGCAATTTTTCCAAGCAGTGCTATTGGAAAACAATTAAGTTTTTTTTAATAGTGCTTATTTAAAAGTTTTTGGAATTGCACATTATTTTTCAAACTTATTGAAAGAAAAAATTAAATATGCTATTAATTATGTGCTTTTCTTTGATGAAAGTTTAAATGATCATTTGCAGCTAAAACAATTAGGTTGCCAGGTAAGATTTTTGGATAATGATACTGTTAAAACACGGTATTATTTATCAGATTTTTTAAATCTCTCAATTTGAGATATTATTATGTTTGAAAAAGTGAATGAGAAGTGCTTAGAATTATTAACAAGGGATTACTCTAGATGTCAAATGGATGGTCTAAATGTGAACTGGCTCATTTTCACTAAAATAGCTGATTTTCCTTTTTAAAGTGTACAGCTTTTAAGTTTTGTTAATTTTGGAAGCTTAAAAGAGGTTGCTATATACTTTGCTTTGAATTATTCAAAAAATAAATAAATAGGAACCTAATGAAGATGTTTAAAAACTGTAAAATTTTGTATTTTTAAATACCGATTTTGATTATTTAAATAAAAAAATTTCTGTTGTATTTATAAATTCATTGAAGAGTTTTGAAGTAAGTATTCATTAAATATAATTTTAACCTAAATAAAAAATTGTCTCATTAATTTCTACAATTATTTGTTTGTATTATTTACAAACATAATAGAAACATTTGCATATACATAATTATATGCATCTTTGGTTAATAATAATTAGTAAAATAAAAATAAAATTATGTAATATGATGTCAATATCTTCTGGAAATTATTTGATTTGATTCAGGGAAAACTTCTGGAAATCGGTTCTTGAAAATCTATATAAACTTTAAGTTAAAATATTTTTCATTTTAAAATTAAATTTTTAATTTAAAATTAATAAAATTGAACTTTGCTCTTAAACTTTACTAATCATTTAAATTCACTTATCATTTTAACCAATGGTTCAACTTCTTTGTTTCAATGTGAAGTGAATAACTAGCGTGCTCAAGTAAATACAGGATAATTAAAATCAATAGGCTTTTATTGCGACTTAAAATCAGACAAGCAACAAACTTGCCATCTCACTCTGCCTGTCTGGCGAGAGAAAACCAACAGGCTATATATACAGGTAAAAATATCTTCTGATTGGTTGGTGACAATAAATATTTACATAAAATTATAATGAGCACAGGAATCATGTGCGAAAAGAAAAGTTCGTTCTAGAAGGAGAGTCACGCACATGCGGCTCTGTAGTGCGAATCGAATACTGCACATTCGTTCACTACAAATGTAAGATGTCAATTGTTATGGAATGCAATATGTAAAATGAAATTTGTTAATTGATAATAGTACTGTAAGAAATATTAATAATAATTTATAATTGACAGTAATTAAGAAAATCAGTTTTAAAAACTTATGAAAAGTGTGAAATATTTATATTTTCCACAAGTTACATAAAACTGATTCAATGAAGTATTTAAGGAAAAGTATCAGATAGTTTTGGTATGCAAACATAAATTAACATAACAATTCTTTGGCTTAGGTTATACCATGATCCATTAAATTATTAGAGATTAAATAAAATGAGAAATCATTACTACTCATTAAATAGTTATTTTATTTTAATTATTTTTATTTAAATTTATTTAGATTTCCATCATGATTTTTTGTTGTTCAAAATGATCTAATAATAAATAATTTTGTAATAAGATACCTACATATCAATGAAATTGATTTATAAGAAATAAATCTGCATTGAGTATTCACTAATTCAAAGGTTTTCCTTATAAACTTCTTAAACTAAATAAAAAACACTACTAAAGAATATCATTAACATTATTATATTATTTATTATCAAAATAATATAAATGGAATTAATGCATCATAGTGTTTAAGTTAATTTTAAAATAAAATATTTTAAATATGAATGTATTATTAGCATATTTGATTATCTTTGTTATTAAATTCTTGCTTTGTTTATGTTAAATTAATGTTTCTATTAACAATGATTAATAAAGTTATTGTCTTAATATTAATTGCTTTTCTTTCTTAAAGAATGAAAAATTTTGTCGATTGGAAGATCTTTTTGTAGATGAACATTTTCCTGATCTTCATCATCTTCTGAAAAGTTGTAAAGAAGATGAACTGTTGAATATATTTGATTTTAAAGGTATATTATTATATTCAAAACTTTAATAGCTATCAATAGAAAAAAAATTTTGTAAGAGAAAATAAATTCTGTTTTAAAATTATTACTTTTTAAAAGTTTGATTTTATTCAAAAGAATTAGTAATTTTTGTTATATGTTATGGATAGTTAAATTTTGGAAGTAGTCTATTAATGTTTTAATGTAATATATAATATTGTGTAATTCTATTTATGTAACATATTATTCTAAAATTTAATTTTATAGCTTGCAATAATATTTCTCTAATATATTACATTATGTTATATATAATAATTTAAATATTTATATTCTTCTCACAAAATTTTTTCCTATTCTTTAAATAAAAAAGTGGTTTATATTGTTAAAAATCAGCAGTTAAACTTTAGTTATTAAAATGATAGTTTTTATTGCTAAAACAAAAATATTTCATTGAAAAAATATGAAATTACTGATTATTGCATTTTCTGTCCACAATAAATTATTTGTGTGAACTGAAAAAAAAAACAATAAAATGTAAATAAAAAATATCTTATTTAGAACAAAAGCATTGAAACCCAGAAAAGAAACTCTTAGTAATTTTTAAATTTTTGTAATTATTATTTATGGTGATGATGCATATTTAGATCATATTTTACAAAAAGCATTATTTTGAAAAGTTTGATAATCTTAAAAATAACCCTAAAATTTAACTCCAGAATCATGGAGGAAAATGCTGTTTCAAAAATATGAATATAAGTAAACAAGTAACTTCAGTGTGATGGAGATGACATTAAATCACGTTATTTAGCTATCATTAGTTTAAATATTTTTTTGTTTGTGTATTTAAACCACTTTAAAAAAATCTCTTATGCTCAAACAAAGTGGTAAAAAACGAGAAAGAAAAGACTTTTAATTAATTTAATTGTTTACATTGTATAAGTTTCAAAAATGAAAGAAAAATTTTCAGAAATAAAGAAAAGGTTTCAAGAGTTGATCTAGTTAAGAAAATTGTCACATAAAATTATATCACAAAGAATTCCATGCTGAGTTAAAAAATTTAATTAGCTAAATGAGGGCTTTTTTTTAACTATTGAGATATTTAAGAATTAGAATGACAATGACAATACTAAATGTAACATCCTAAAATTTCATTGAATTAATTTTATAAAGTATTTATATTCATATATATTATTAAAATGAAAACATTATCATTTAGTATTTTATGGCTTTCCATATTTTATACTAATAATATTTTCTGATTTGATAAAATCAAACTGTTTTAACTTGGGTAAGTTCATGAATATATTCTTGATATTCACTGTCTTTAGAACATTTTATTTTATAAATGAAATTGCATCCATGTCACTGCTTTAAACACATCAATTTCACAACCTTTCAACTAATCGTAATTGATAGATTAACGTGTCAGGTTTGTTTACTGAATAAATCACATTCTAACCTCAATATGCTTATTAACCAAGTAAATTTAAAAATAATGTAATTCACAGTTTCTCCTTTTTACCGAATAATTTAAGATTACCGAAATACTTTTAACATTCTCCCAAATACTGAATGTACCTTTGATAATGTAGTAATTTAAGATACTCTATTATCTCTAGGAAGTGAATCACTGAACCTGAATGTTTTTGAATGAAAAACCAGAAAATTATCAGTGCTTCTGTCTTAGAGAAGACATGAAGATTTAGGCAAAAACTAGATGCTTTCAAGAAGGTTCTTTCATGCATTTTATAGAGTTGTGTTTTAGACTTCCTTCTAGAGTTTTTAATCATGTCTGTCATAATTAACATTGTTAATGCTGATGACCTAGTTTCTATTCTAGAAGCAAATTTAACAACTCAATTTCTTGCATCATGTCCAATCCCTCAAACATTGGAAAACATAATGTATCAACAAAATTATTTCTGTTAAAATTTAAAAAACATGTTATGGTTCTCTTCGCCTTTGAAAAAAAAATTTAATCTAAAGAATGTATTTTTTTTTCTTTTTTTGATCAACAACTAGTTTCTTCCAAGATTGTAAAAAGTTTTGTAATTTTTTTTTTTGACCTGAACTTGAGTTGAAATAGGCATTTCAGCTTTTATGTTAATAAAGTATAATAATGATATATCATTTAATTTATTAAAATATTGAAAAATAATCTTTTACTTTGATTTTTCAAAATATTGAAAAACAAATTGATAACCATTTTTTAATTACGGAAATTTCGTAGCTCTCTGTCAGCTTTTGAGATATTAACCTCTTTGCGACGGGCGGTACATATATGCATTTCGTACGGACGAAAGTGAGGGCCGGGCGGTGTATATATGCATTTTAAGCTGGAACAAGTTTTAATAATCACTAGATGGCACTATGTTTCCATTAGATTTAAACTGAATGTCGTTTTAGTGTTCTGACCTTCATTATTTTCATATTCTTGCTTTTTTTTTGGTATTTTGATTTCAGCTGTGGGTGGGGAGAGAGGAAATCTCAATGTAAACAAACACAGCTTGGCTCTTCAACTATCCACGTGATTTAAGGATTCTCGCTTCTGATAGCTCTCTGAACACTTTTCTTATTTTGTTTTCGCTAGTATTGGAAGTCTTTTAGCGTCAGTTTCGTTACAGTTTTTACTGCTTTCGGTTTTATTTGCTCACTTTTCTTGTTATTTTGAAAATTCTCGACACCAGAATATTATGGCGATGATTATCTGGTAGGCATTTTCCTACCCTTAATTTGAACAAAAAGGGAGAAAAAAGTCGCAGAAAGTGCATTGTATGCTCACAAACCGTGATAAAAAAAGAAAACTCAACAAAAATTTTATACTTGCAAATCATGCAATGTCGGACATTGCGTTTCTCCGTGATTTGAGATTTTCCATACTCAATCTTCATTTTAAATTTTGTTATTCTTTTCTTATAAATAGCCCTTGTATAGTTTTAATAACTTGCAAATATGTTGAAGTGTTTTGTCAATTAAAATTTTGGAAAAACTAGAATTGCACTGTCGAAAATTATTTCTCAGAGTAAGCAACTTTTTTATTTATATATTTTCATATAAATTGAAAGAAAAACATTATTAAACTCTAGTTTTAAGTTATAAGATAGATTATGTGATAATCTAAAATGCCACCAAAAATCACGGCGATAGGACTTTAACTTTATTATTCACGAATTTTTTTCTAAAGTTAGGCCTAGCGGAGAAAAACCCCCATCCTGTAAGATCATTCCTTTCACTTCAGCTTCGTCCTGAACGCGCGTCTTAAGCAAAGGCACCCCGTCGTGAAAAGGTTAAGTTAACATTATAAGTAATTGATAATTGAAGAAATAATTGTTTAATACATTTTAGGGATGTTGAAATATATTTTAAATGTGCTGTTATTTTTTTCAAAATTCTTATATGTATATGTATAAATACTAATGAAAAAAATTTTTTTTACTTTTCTACTGTGTGGTAGCATGATAGATCCTCACAATCTATAAATCAATTTTGATTTATATTGTTTTACTATAAATTTTAGTTTTTCAGTCATTAAAGACTTAAATTTGCTAAAATATATTTATCTTCTAATTCACTTTGTTAAAGAATTAATGACAATTTTGAAACTGATAATTATTGCATATAAGCAAGAAAATATTTGATATTATTAAATTATATTTAATGGCAGAATCATGTGTATATTAAAAATATCTCAATATCTTTGTAGCAAAGTTTGATTTTTTCTATAAATAATATTAATTTTCTTTTTATATTAGTTGAATTATTTTTCCTAACTTTCAGAATCATCTGGTTTTAAAGTGTATTGCTATAATAACACAAAGGCATTGCATTGGCTACAAAAAAGGTTAAATATCTATCTAATACTCTTAAATTAAAAAATATTGACACTGCTGATGGTTCAAAATCTTCAGCTTTACAATTAGATATTGAAAATAAAGACCCTAGTAAGTATCTTAATTATTCATACTTTTTTGTTGCTTAATTACTAATTTGCTCAATATTTTTGTGTGCATGCTGTTATTTTACACTGCATAGTAGGTAAGTCTTATGGCAAAGACTGTTATCAGTTTTTTAATATCACAAGGATAGAAACTTTGGAAATTTCAAGCATTTACTGTCTAGTGTGCATGCGGAAAGTTTAAATGCAACACTCATTTCCTATTTTTCAGCAATAGCCTGGATCAAATCTGGAACTTTCTATTCAAAGAAAGCAATTGTTTAGGTAGAAAATTCCAGATTTGACTACTTTGAGTAATTTGATGGAGACTTTATTCAAACTAATCAGAGCAGTAAACCATAAATGCTTCTATTTGAAAATATTTTAGTGATATTTCTTGTGTTTTAAAGTTTATTTTAAAATTTAATATGTAAATTTCTTTATATTTGTTGCAAATGAATATCGGTAAATAATGGCTAATGGTTAAAATATCATTTGAAGTATAAACATTGTGATTTAATGTTTATAAAAGATATCAGACTTAACATACCTTTAAATTATTAAAATAAATCCCTTAGCTTGCTATTCTCGGGTTACTTAAATAATTGATCAAAGTTTTCAAGTCTTTTTGTCTCAGGGCTCATTTTCAAAAAATCATTCATTTAATTAAAACCATCAGTGTGCATTGTTGGGGTTTGTCTTAGTTGTGTAAAAATTGAATTTCTTTTGAATTTATTTAATATTTAATTTAAGAAAATTAAATATTTTCCATAATGATAAATATATTTAATTATTTTCTAAACATTATTTGAAAAATGCCATTATCACAGTTATTTTAATATATTAAATACAAGTTCTATGAAAATATTTTACATACCTGATGTCATCTCACTAGATTCTTGCATAGTGCAAGTAAGGTTGGAGGGATTCATGGTTTTATGAGGTTCTTGCAAATTTGATATCTTTCATAAGTGCAGCATAAGCATGATTCATCCTACCACATTACTTGTTTCCATTTCTCAACTGTCCTGTGTCTTCTTTTCCCAACACTAATGCAAACAAATTTTGGTATTTTAGGTGGAAATTAGTGGTTTTGTCTCAATCATTCCTATTCTTTACTCAGCTTTCCAGTTGAAATCTGTTGGGAAGAGACTTTTTAACGAATTTTTTTTAAAATATTAGTTTTCAGCTAATCATTTTATATCTTGCAAAGTTTTTAAGAAAGTTTTATAAATATTTGTGTTTGCTTTTTGTTTTCAAAAATGAATGCCATTGCAGAAATTCACCTACACATTCACACTTCTCTCTGACAAATTATCAAAAAATGACCTAGTATTATTTTAATAGAAATAAAATTTTTAAAACAGATGTTCATTTCCGCTAAAAATATTTTGTTATGTTTTGTTGCCATTAGACACATAACATAACATAGAATTTTAATTTATTTCTAAAATAAAAAATAAGACTTGAAATAATTCAAATACTTAACACAAAATGTACCTTTTTCTTAGGATCACTAAATAATCAATGTTTATAGATTTTTTTACTATGGAAACAAGTATAATCAAAATTCTTTAATGGAGAAATCTTGTATTTATAGAAGTCATACATGAGATAAATATCCATTATTTAGGATTTAATTTCTTTCTAAGCAAATTAAGGGAATTTCAGTACTTAATATTAATTATTATGTTTTAAAATTACTGTTAAAATCGTTTTTCAATCAAAAATATTACTTGAAATTTTATTTTAAAATTTTAAGTCTTTGAAGGAAGTTATTGGCATACAAAACTAAAATCATGTTTGTGTTAAGTTCGTTTCAGCAGATGTTATGTGTTTAAAAGAATTTTCTGTTTAATAGATTCATTTATATAAAATTTATGTTTTTTGATTTTGTATATTCTTATTTTTTATTTATTATTTATTTTTTTTCATTTATAGAAGAACTTTTAGCTTATTCATGTCATCTAATCTCTGAATATTTGCCAGAAGACTTATATGAAGAATTAATGAAATGTTTAGGGTAAATAAAATTTTTATACAATTAATGAAATTTCTTGTGAGATTGAATATTTTTTATGCTTTTGGTTTCTTAAGTATGAAACTTCATTTGTGTTTTAATTGTATTTAGTTTGATAGATTTTTGTTTTTATAATTCATTGCAGAATAGAAAGACAATCAAAGAAAAAAGTAGACAATGGCCCACAAGAAAAATCCAAAGTAAGTTAAATTATGTTAGTAATAATAAAATTGAGTAGTATTAATTGTATATAATTGTGATATCAAAATTACACAGTATCTTGTAATAATATTAAGACTAAGTGGAGCTAAATATTTTTATTAAATATTATTCATACGTTTTTTATAGAAAAATTGCTGTTTAAATGTACAATGTGTTGAGGAATTTCTATGTATTTTTATTTAACATCTAATTTTGTCATAAAGAAGTATTTATTGCAATGATTATTTCTTTTATAATTGTGCTAAATCATTAAATAAAATGCTTATGCAAACATATTCATTTAGATCAAAATTCATTTTTGTTATATGAATTAAAAATACTTTGACTATGCTTGATATCATATCTTCTTGGGCTTCTTTTTATAAAGCTTAAATGCAAATTCTATGTTTATTGAATAGACACTTGATGTTTTTTGGTTTATTATCTATTAAATTATTGACAATCCAAAGAACAATTTTGCTATAAAAGCTAATTAAAAATTATTTGTAGTATTCAGTTCAATGCAATTATTTATTATTCACCTTTATGAGAAATGTGAATATAGCTTGTGTATTCCTGAAGGATTTCATGACAGATGTTGAAATGACGTTTGCCTGTTATTCACTTCATTGTGTCAAAATTAATTATCATATTTTTTATTGTAATGGTGAGCACTGTTTGACTGACCCTTCACCACAACAAATTCAGAAATTACTACTCATTTATCATTATTTGTTAGGCACCTGTGAACTAAGTCACGGAGACAAGTAGCATTACCCATGTCACTCCACCACAAACCCTTTTATAGGGTGGACTTCATTCATTTATCATCTCAGAAGAAAGGATAAGGAAACAGAGAGAGAAAGAGAAAGGAACATTCATTCCAAACCAGAATTTAAATCCTTGACCAACAGCCTAGGAGTCAGGAACGCTAACCACTCAGCCATCAACAGGCATTATCATATTTCTGAATATTTAACAAGATCTGTTGTTTAATGATAAATATATGTAATATATCCGAAATATATTTTTAATATAATTGGTAATTTTAAAGGGAAGCCCAGCGATTAGTGGTAGTGTTTCACGCTCCCAAGGCACAGTTCTAAGATTCTATCCTCGGGCCAATAAACTGAGTACCAAGCGTGTTTGGGAACTAGACACTAGGGGTTTCACGTTAGGCTGACCACCTAACTGGGACATATGCTTCATACTCCAGAGTCGTCTCTCATGAAAACAGTAATGGGCACTGTAGGCCCTGGCCCACATGGGCTGTTGTGCCATGGCGAAAGAAAGAAAATTAATTTGAAAGGAAAACTAAATTTGTCAATATATTAGTTAATCAGACAGTTGTGTCACTAGAGTTTCAATAAGTGAGCTTATTAATCACTTAAGTTAATATGATGATAGACCAAAATATCTTCTTGAAAATTGGTTCATCCATATTAAATAACTAGGCAAAATGCTCTTATGATTTATGAAATTATTTTTTTAAGACAAATAGTTTACATAGTGTTAAAACCTCAAAATTTAAATGCTTGATCTAGTGTTTTATAATTCCATCCATTTTCCTCGTACTTTTTATCTTTAGATTAGTATT
Organism: Latrodectus hesperus; assembly: GCA_037975125.1. NCBI lineage: Eukaryota > Metazoa > Arthropoda > Arachnida > Araneae > Theridiidae > Latrodectus > Latrodectus hesperus. Next base: position 43,810,677 of record CM075858.1, read on the forward strand.
CAGATAAAACTTTAGTGAATGAAAAGCAGAACAAGGAAAATGTTTGTCCTTAAACCATTTTGCTTTTGATAAATTCTATAATTTTATAAAATAAAGAAGCTTGAATAATAGTAACTTTATTTTGCCTTAATTTCAAACTACATTTAATAAATAAATCAACTTTTGTTAGGTCATATTTTCAATTCACTGTTAGCGTATTATATATATATATATATAATTTTTGGTTTCATATTTCAACATATAAATGATAAAAAAAAATTCAATACATTATTTGAACTATTAAAAATTATTTGCAAGCAAATTTGCACATGATGAATATTTTTAAATAATTTATGCTTTAATTATTTTGCTTTCACTTGCACTTTTTATTTCTTAATTCCAATACAAAATGTTCATCAATAAATGCCTATATGACTAAACGACTATATGTTAATAATAAAGCAATGCATATTGCATTGCTTTATTGTTCATAAAATAGTCTTATTTTTTTCTGATGTTACTGGATTAATGTTTTGATTTTTCTCAAATATCTTTTCACTAGAAACAATTGTAATTTATATTTAGGTAATATGAGCATTGAAAACTTATAATTTACTACATGCATTATCTGTCATGTATTTTATTTCTATAAGAATTAATACTCTGATCTAACATTTTTAATACTTAATTCATAATAGAAGATCCGAAAATATGTATTTATAAGTAAATAAAATTATATCTTTAAAATATATTAAATCACATTGTAATTAACATATTTAAGAACTGTATTTTTTAAAGAATCTCAAATGTAAACTTATTATAAAGATGAAATATTTTAAATCAACTTTCCCCTTAACCACTCATATCAATATTTATATTTTAAGTTCATTTTAAATTTTTCTTTAAAGCAATGTAAATAAAAATAGCTTCAAGTTTCATGCTTCACTTTATTGTGAATAAAAATAGAGTATGATGGAAAAACATTAGAAATAATCCATGAAATTGTTTTCAGGGACAAATGTTCAAAGATCAGTTATTCATTTGATCAGATATTTTGTAATAATTGACTTTTTAATTAAATAAGTTTTTGATAGAGGTTTTTAAATTATACATATATACATTAGAAATATCAGATTTTGCTTTTAGTAGTCAAAATAAGATTTAACATTAAATTCCATATTATGTATCCTAAACCTCTTTCATCCTTTTTTTACTTATTAATTTTTTCCAGTTTCACTCTGAGAAATCAATATTGAATCAGTAAACATGCAAATAAGGATTGATGCTTATAATAAAGTATGAAATGTTAGTTAAATAAATTTTATATTAACTACTGTATATTTGTTTTTTCAGAAACAAAATACATCTGTTGATCCTATTGATGATTATTCTAAAAAATACCCTATAAATAACTCTCAGGAAAAACAGGTAATTTAATAATTTGAGTCAGCCAATTTATTTCTATTTTATTTGTTCTTCATTGCATTTTCCTGCAAAAAACTATTTAATTATTTAAAAATTATTATTACAACAAAAAATTTACATTACAATTTTTATACGTATATTTTTGTATCTAACCCTTATATTTAGTATGTAATTTAAGAATTGTAGTAGGTAATTAAAATATTAAAAAGTATTTCAAGATTTGTCATCAAAATATTAATTATATCTTCATTATATCTTAGAACTGCAATTTTAGGATTATAAAATAGTTTTAATTAGTAATCATGATTTCTCACTTTTTATAGTATAATATACAGTTTGTCTAATAATTTGGAAATCACAAAGAATAAATAAAATGGACTTTTTTAAAAAAAATACATGAAATTAGAATTATTTGATGTTTAATTACTTACCATTAGAATCCTTCATACCAAAATAGTGGCTCAGCAACATTATAATTAGAGAATCAAACTAAATTAGTTATCTGATATTAATCTGATTTTATCAAGAATTTTGTTTTAATTATATGTTTAATCATGGTCATACAAATCTTAAATAGCTTGTCTGGGAGGACTACTAACTTTTATGTTAAATTTTATGAGAAGACTTTTTGCAATTGGTTAATATTAGTTTGATGTTTAAAACCAGCTGTGTTGTTGTTGTACCTGCATTCTTTTCTGAGCCTATGAGCTGAGCTTTACCAGTTGTAGAAGCAACCAGTTAAATATTTTTATAATTCAGAAACAGAGATCAAGTAGAAGACTCTTAATACTTGACTTGCCATTCCCAAAGATATCATTTCTCTTTGAGGGTATTGTGACCATAGCCCATTGAATGTAACCCAACCACCTTTAGCAAACACCATAGATCTATAGTTAAGCTGGGATTCAAACTCACTACTTTTTGATAATGAGAATGATGCCCTAACCAACTAGGCCATCAAGGCTTATTTAGATCAGGAAAAAATAATTGCAGACATATAAATTAAACTGCTATTTATAAAATAATGCATATTCCAACTTTTTTCTAAGACAAACTAAGACCAGTGAACTAGGAATTTTTATTATATCGCCTATTCCTTGATTATAATTTATTTATGAATACCCTTCAATCTATTTAACCTACCTTTCACTTAAATTAATTACAAATTTTGCTAAAGGGGTATATAAATGTGTGTGTATGTATATATATATATATATATATATATATATATATATATATATATATATATATATATATATATATATATACTTTTATTTTGATATTACAGTAGACACTCACTCGTATTTACAAATTTGTAGGGACTGGTGCAGGAATTCGTAAAATAGAAAATAAATGCATTTTATTTAGATCTGATTTTTTTATCCAGTCCACTTTTTATTATTAATATATTAGGTCCTATTATAAAAAAATATTTAAAATGCACAATAAGAAACCCATGCAAACTAAGATCCATATTTAAAAAGAACATTTGCTTTCACTTTATTAATGAAAAATCAGGCATCATTTGTCTTATTTGTAAAATTGTTTGTCTTAAAAATAATCATTTATCTTTTTAAAAACTACATTTTCAAATATATATTTTTAATTTCTTTAATAAAGAAATAATATATTTTTTGATTTCTTTAATAAAGCCTGCATGATTAAATACTCTCGATATTGCCTTTCCTTCAACATCATATTTCTAGCATTAATTGACAAACACATTGCTCCTAAATTATATATTTCATAAGGTTAATCCTCCTCCAACCTTATAATCACACTTTTCAAAAATACTCTTTATTATTTACTCTTGAAGTTGTTGATTGTGTCCTGATTCATTAACTGTAAGACTGAAGTTACAGTAACTGTGTAAAACTGTACACTGATGGGTCAGTAAGATAAACGCTCTCCAATAAAATAAACGCTGAAAGCCTCTCAGCCAATTTTCATTAATGCTCCCAATCATTCAAGCTTTAATGTTAGCACGATAAGCAATTAGTAGTTATTGAAAATTTTTGAAATATCCAGGGTTTAAATGTTTTCATATAAAAGTCAGAAGCAGTTTTTCTGTTCCATTCATTTTGGCTGCAAGAAACACTGTAATATTTTTTTCACTTTTTTACCCTCATTACATTTATTGAATTTAAAGCTAAATTTCTTTTGTATTAGATTTTAAAAACAAACCTGTCTTGTCAGCATTCAAATCATCCTTTTTGTCGTATTCAGAGAGTTGTGATTTCAATGCTTCTTTTTTCCATTCAATTTTATTTGCAGTTCCACTTTTACCACACAATTTCTAAAGCTCAAACCATGTCTTGTTTTAAATTTTCAGAGCCAACTGTCTGATGCTTTGAAATCTTTTTTTGTGTTCAGATTCATAGTTGGGTTTTTCTTTGATAACATTGCTTAAAACAAATAATAAATGAGAAAAAATAGGGGAATAAATTTTTATTCCTCACTTTTTCTCAGCCAAGCAAGCAAAACGTTTTCTATTTTAGACTTTGCTTCTTTACAATATTTTTGAGAGAGCGAGAGTACTTTTGTTGATACTTTTTTTTAAAGTAAATTTTCATATTTTTAAAATTGTCAAGAGGCTGATCTTTGAAATTCAGTGTTTTCTGACAATTTTTGTTCTTACTTTTTTTTTTTTCAATTCTTTTAGAATTTTTTCAACTTTGATAAACACGTTCTTTCTTCAAGTGTGACAAATCCTCAATGGGACCAGCTCAATCTCACTCATGACAAGTGAAAGTTCATAAATTGAGTAGTTCCAATGAAATGAAACCAACCACAGAACAATATTGGTCAAACTTTTAAAGAGTTTCCTTTTTCTATGTTTATTTCAACACCACACAGTTCTTTCTAATCAAATGTGTTCCCACAATGTCAAAATGACTGCATGTGTTGTTTCATTGTTCAAGGATGAATCAAGTTCTCAAGCATTATATAAAAAAATCAAATAAAAAATTTAAAAAAAACAATTTTCCAGAAACGAAAATTCATAAAAAAAAAAATTTAGTTTATAAATGGAAGTTAAATTATCATTGTGTCTATGATATCAGAGTAGGGAGTAGCCATTTGTTTGTAAAAACGAGTATCTACTGTATAAAATTTTATTTTTAGCTTGTTTTTCCATACCAAGAATCGCAGATAAATGATGTAGCTAGAAATAAACTATTCCTTTTTCAAGTTCTGCGAATATGCTCCTAAATTTACATAAACATCTTTTTAAAAAGTAAAATACATTTAGAGTTTTTTTTGTGAAATTTTAATGTTATTATTTTTTGCTTATATACAATTACATTGTCATTTATCCCATTTGCCATAAGAAATTGATAATAAATAGTGTGACTTTTCTTCGTAAAAGCAAAATCATTTTCATATAGTCTATAAAGACTAACATAACAAGAAAATATACATAATATAATAAGTATTTATATTGAAACCAAGAACATCTAAATTTGAATAAAAAGCAAAGAAATCATGTTTTGGAAAACGTATATTTCAGAAATGAATTGTTTAGTTTTAAACATTTTTATATTAACTTTATAATTGTTTCTTTCTCTAGGTTTCAATATTTTGAATCTATTATAGAACTGGGAAAATCATCTTTCTTAATTTATTTTTTAAAAAATGTATACCATTAAGGAAAGAATAGTTCAAATCTAAACTTCAATTTTTTTTTGCATTGTTCAAAGATAAATTTTTTTACTGATATTAATAATGAAAAGCATTACCTGTATGTTTGATTTTTTGCTTTTTTTCATTAATCTTTGTAAATTACAAAAATTCACCTAATGATTTGTGATATGAATAGGTGTCACTTGAAGATGTGTTACAGCAAAATTTGACTGCTATTTCACAATACTGTCATGATACAATGAACAGGAAGGAATGATGTTGCATTTAATTAAGTATAATCATTGAGCTTATATTGAAAGAGCCAGTTAATTTTTGAAACAAAAGAAATGTCATAAGAAATTTCCAAACTGATGTCCTGTAATAAGTGTCTTAAAAAATTTGTTTTCATAGTGGACATAGAAAATAACTTGTTTACTAATTTAAAAATGTTTAAAGGATAACAAGAAGATCAGTAGAATTGTGTTTTTGAATCAATTCTTTTAGATGAAACAAATGAATCAGTGGCAATTTTCAATTTTCTTATTATGTTAATAAGTAAAAGGACATGAGTATAGAATGGGATATGTTTTCATTGTCTGGATATAAAACTGAACAAAATACAAGTACATTTACAGTGGGGCTTCTGTCTTACCAAAAAATATCAAGCAACTAGCTAAAGCTAGAAAAATTTCTAGGAGCCTTTATTTTATTACGATCGAAATTCAAATATATTTCCTCTACATTATGTTGGAAATTATATGAATATAATAATTTTTGCAATAGAATCCGCAATATATAAATTTACTTCAACTCCAAATCTTTAAAAAAATTTGTATTTGTAATGCCTTGGCTGCAACTAGGATTAATCCTTTCAGAACTTCAAGGGGCGGATGTTATGGCAACTCATATAGTGGAACACTTAATGGGTGTGCCATCATTGTTGCAAAAGTGGTTGGTTTTGTAATTGATAAGCAGGGAAGTAGAAGACCCCGGACTTGACCTGCCATCCCAAAGATATCATTTCACATCTTCTAAAATTAAATACTCTTTTTCTGAATAAAATTGTTCAAATTATCTCTTATGAGTTCAAATTTTTCCCTTGGTTTATAAATGCTAACTTAATTATGTTTTACAAATATTTTTGATGTTACAAAGGAAAAAAAATATGCAAAGTATTACCTCTCTCTCTTAAAGGACCCTATGTAATTTACGTATTTGATATAAAATGTGTTTTTTCATTTTAAATAAGTTTGAATTAAAAATTTCAAAGCACTCTTTTAAAAGTAATTTTAAAATAAATATTTTGTATAGGCCTTATGACTTACATATATTTTCATAAACAAAAAAGTATACTTTACTGGTACTTCAGAATTGACAGGTGGGAATACTTGATATTAAGTAAATGAGAAACTGCCCAAATCTCTTTAGTTTGTCAGTGCAATGCATAAATAAAATAAACCCTATCAATCACACATCATATTATTAACTTTATCTTTAATAAAACCAATTCTAAGTCTCCTGGGGTAGATTGTGAATCAAATATTGTCAAGTCTTTGTACATTTCCTTCCCAATAGAAATTTATGGAAAAGTATGATTATTCAGAAGGATCTGCATTTATTCAGAATTAAATAATGATCTATTATAAATTGAAGAGTAACTTCCATTCAGTCTTGATTTATTACTCTATTACTTCCAGTCAAAAAAACTCTGAAAAGTGTCACCTATAAATTCAAATAGTTTTTATGCAAATAATTTGTTATGAAACATATTTTTATAATCTAGAAAAAAACATCTCAAGCACATGTTGAAAAATGATGTGCATGGTCGTTTTCTTCTGGCAAGTATGACAAATCTTATAGAAATATTATTTATATTTGAACTATCTATGTATATATTTACGATTAATTATTGTGAAACTGTAGATGTTTTGTTATATTTCCAATATATGTGTGTTTGTATGAGTATGTAAATAAATATATATTTTTTAACATTATTTACAAAAACAAATATAATATCACTTATTAGTTATGCAACTATGTTCAGCTGTTTCATATTAGGCCATTATATTTACAAATTGAAAAATATATTTTATAACTTAATTAAAGTATGAAGAATTTTATGCTTTATATTTTGGTTTCTTTCAGAAAAGCAAATTAACATCTGCACAAAAGAAATTACAAAAGGTAGATAAGAAGGGAATGAAAAGTATTTCATCATTTTTTCAGAAAAAATGAATTGTGTAAAGGACTGAAATGTTAAATAAAATTTTTTAATTTACAGCCTTTAAATATCTTTATTTGTAAAATGAAAATAAAATAGCAATTACTGTACAAAATTTTAATCAGTTTTCAGTATTTCGATTTTGTACTAAAATTTTTTAACTTACTCATAATAGATATAATCTTTTGATTTTATTATTAAAAATGACTTATTTTGGAAAAAAATTATTCCTCTTGATCAAGGACTTCGTGGCTCAGTTGGTAAAGCAGCGAACTCATGAGCCAGAGGTTGCGAGTTCAAAAGCAAGCAAGGCAAGTTGCCTAAAAATTTATTTCTGTTTGCTTTGTTAATTTAAGTTAATTATACAAATTCATGTAAATTTCAGTTTCCAATTTTCTGCGGGCCTTCCAAGTCTGGAAGGTTTCAAAACTGTGTATAAGTAGCGACTTATCAAGGTAGTAATATAAAAAAATCTTGAGCACTTTCGTTTCCATTGGCTTTACTAGGTTCACTTCATCTTTGCGACATTATAATTTTTTTTAAAAGAATTGCCAAATAATACCAAATATTTCTTTAAATCTAGATTTTTAAGTAATTTTCAAAAATTTTACTTCAATTTTTAATTTAGGTGCAAAGAAATCACAAACCATTATTAGTTATAGTTCAATTATTTTTTTAAATTATATACATAAAGTTCATTACTTTTACTTTTCATAAATTTTTGGTATCACTTAAAAATATTTGAATGCAATAGGTCAATTTATATGAAAATTTAATAATGTATTATTTAAAGATAAACAAGGATAAAATAATGCACAAATATCAAGAAATCAGATTCTATAAAAATTAAGAAATAAAACTTTAGAAATATTTCTTTTTTAAATAAAAAATGCAATTAAGAAGTACTGTGTTTTAAATTAATTATATAATATTTTCACAGTATGTAGGCAATTAGAAATTTAATTTCTAAAATTTGTTATTGGTTAAAAATACCTTTCTTTACTTATTTTAAACTAGTTTTCGATATGAGACAGGTAATTCATCCTTATGCACATAACAGAAATTCTTAATTAGTAAACTAAAAATATAAGCGCATATTTTGTAAAATATATGATAACGTCTTTCCTCCACTATTTTGATAAAAGTTTTTAATTCGTTATAAAAATTATATTAAAATGCTTTGGTTTTCTATGTACTAAAAGTGCGAAATCAAAAGTTTCTTTCTTTTCTGAAAATATCTGAAGCATTTTTCTCATGTTCAATCAAATTAATCCTTTAATATATAAACATACTTTAATTTAAAAGTTGCATTTTTAAGTAATATTTACACATTACTTTGAATACTCTATAATTGTGGTAGTCATTTTATTTCTTACTGCCTGTTAATGGGTGTTTTAGGCTCTCATAATTAATATTAGAATTTTTTGTCTAAGCTGAATTTATTTTCAGTTTTACAGATCTGTGATGGTGTTAAGCATGCAGTACAGTCAATTCTGGAGTAAAGTATCTAGTCATTTTATTAAACCTTATTTAAAGAATTAAGTTCTATTGTTTCCCCAAATTATATTAATTGGTGTGATTCCTTAAAGAAAATTGTTGATAATATAATGAAAAACAGACAAAAGCTATTGTAAGATTTTTTTAAACTTTTTTCATGCATTATTGTGAACACTAAAAAATAATAAACTATATTCTTGTGTCACAAGGATAAAAAATTCTTAAGGACTCACCATAATAAATGTGTGTGGAGAATGATAAAATGCAATAGCCATCTCTTGTTCAACAGTAACTAGAATCACACACACATAAATATAGTCTTCTATACTTAATATCATCAACCCACCACTAAGCTGTAATAAATACAATTTTATTAATTGGATATTTTCTTCCATGTTTGTATTTTAATTATGTATTTCCAGCTACTTATTACTGATATTCAAAATCACTAGACAGATTTGTAATTTTGAACAGTCAAAATGATGGTGAAATTTTTTTTACTCCCTAAATTTATCACATCAGTTATAAGACACTTTAGACATTACTAATTTAATGTGTAAACCTGATAAAAAATATAGTTGGCTGGGTAAATTGAACTCAGCTTTGTTCTGGGAAAGCATTTATTACCTTTACAAATTATGGAATTGCAATCCTCTGTTTTAATGATACTGAATGCTATATATCAACTATTTGTTGCTCATTGCCACAGTTATAATAATTTCGATGTTATAATAAAGTTATCATTAATAAGCTTTTTATCATACATGTTGCTACTTACAAGTAAAAAATTCATCAGTAAAATTTTTTAAATATTTCTTTTTATACGAGAAATTACATTATTTTGTAAGAATTTTTACATTCATATAAAAAATTCCTAGAAAGTTTCTAAAATTGAGAGCTTTATTGCATATTTAAAAACTACACAATACATTTTTATAACTCAATGTGGTTTTGAATAAAACATTGATCAGTGTAAATTTACAAGTATGAGGGTATATATGTGTTAATTTTAAAATTACTTTCAGTATATCCAATCTATAAAACAAATTAAACAAAAAATCAGCTTCATAATTGCATCTGCCAAATCACTAAAAGATCATAAAAAATTGGAATTAGTTAAGTATCACAAAGAAAAGAAATAAGCAAACTTCAAACAAAAGAAACTGATAATTGGTTTAACTAAACTATTCAATACATGAAGGGATCTCACCATTAAAGTTGACAAAGCAAGTTCACCAAATAATAAAAAGGTAATTATAATTGAAAATTTATCTAGACTTAACATATAAATGCATAAAAAGTACTTTAAATACAGAGATGAGAAAATTCCATTGAACCTTAAAACCTCTTCCATTGAACCTTAATATTCAAGTGGAGTAGGATTGGAAAAAATGCAAGTAATTCTATTGCAGTACAAACTGACGTTAAGTAAATATACAGCATAGGGGCTGCAGTTGATTTCTCATTCACATTTAATACCCAAGAGTAATGTTATTACACAAATTCTGCATTCATCATTTGCAATGATGGTTTTGCCATCATTGGTAGATCAATAGGCTGAACATATTGAAGTTGCAGAAGCTGTTGTAAAAAAGAACTTGTAGCTTTATTTAACAAGACTACAAATTTGAAGAAAGTAACTGCATGTTATGAGAAAATTATCACATTTCAGAACTAGATACATAATGTAAGCTCACATGCAAAAGATTAATAGAAATTTCTCTAGATCTTCCAGTATTTTATATCCAACAGATATATAGCCTAATTTTGTCATTTCTTGTTGAAAAGATCCAATCTGGATATTCGACTTATAAAAAGTTGAATGACTATATCACATATGTAGTTGCCAGAAATAGAGTAAACTCTATAAATTTTTGAAGAGGAAATTACCATGTTGTATTAATCTTAGAACTTTGTCATAAAGAAATTCAACAGTGCCATCTCCTAAGTTATCTTTAAAACTAATGTAATTGGACGCACAATAAAAAAATTAAAGTTTATACCAAATTTAATAACATTCGGAAATAATTTGAAACGTATTTGGAAATTTAATTTTTGACAGTGATAATATGATTTATGCATATTAACAGAAAACATTTGGTAAGTTTTGATATGATTTATAGCTTGAGTATAATTAAAATTTTTGCTTAAAACTATAGTTCTTGATATTTCAAATAAGCAAAATTACTAACTTGTAGCAATTATATTAATTTAAAATACTTAAATTTAAATATACTCCATGTAGATTCAGATTTGGTTTGTGAATCTTAAAATTTTTTAAAATTTGATTAGGACCTGGTTTAAGTTGATTTAAGGAATTGTTAAATTGATGGCCAGATTGATGACCATTTTTAACATTGAATTGTAACATCGGTAGAAACATCCATATTAATTGTGTAAAAGAGATATTTATAGTGACATTAATATGCATCTTGAAATTCATACTGGTACATTTAGGTATAACTGGTATCATGTTTGAGTAGTTTTTAGCTTGGGAAGATGTACGACAGTTTATAAGTGTTTGGTAGTCAATAAGTCATGTACAAATTATGAATTTAATGACAAAAAATAAACTAGAACTTCACCCAAGACATTAATACTTATTTTATTTAATTATCAAAATCAGTAAAGTAGTAAAATATTAAATTCACATAATATCCCAATTTTTTTAACGACTGAAAAATAAATTTTTGAATTTTATAACAAAAGAAATAAAACTGACAAAGTTATAATTTATACATAAAAACTAAATATTTCTGTAAATAAATTCAGCAATGAATGTAAAACATAGATGAATGAACACTTATACTTTATGATTTATTGCTATAACAGTGAAGCTAACACTAAGTATGGTGTGCTTACATTCAACAAGATGAGAATCTTTTAGTAATAACAAAAGAATAGGTTACACCATATAGAATAAATTTCGCTTAAAGTACATCAGAATTATAACAGCTCTTTACCATAAATATTACTTTCCATATAGGAAACATACAAGCTAAACAGATATCCAGAAAGCATGCAAATATCATCTTGAATTTTAACATCTGGTTTCATAGAGGCCACTTCTTCCTATATAGCGTACCCATTTTATAACATCATGATCACTATAGTTGAGTTTTGGTTCAAATACTTTTAGATAGCGAACTTTCAAACCAGAAGGTGCGAAAGGTACTTCAAAATTCATTGATATTGGTGGACGATTCCATTTCTTTTTAGTATCGGTTTGCAAAAGCTCAATTTCTGCACTCAGCTGGGTTTCCTTCATGCCTGCCATTCGCTTAATCTTCCACACAATAGCATTTTCACTGGCTTTATACTTTGCTTTGCCTTTCATGCAGATAAGTTGAACACCACTGGTATTTAAAGGGGTTGGAATGCGGACTTCAATTTTCTGTCCAATAAGAGAGGATTTAAAATTAGATTTTAAGACAACTTTGACTTCCATCTTCGTGCGTCCTACTTCTCTTACAAGTGGTATAATTCGAAAAGGAAAACTAATATCTTTTGTTATTCTGTATCGCATCAACTCGAATTCACCATCAGGAGGTATGAAACTGATGCTGTGCTCACTTTCAAACTTGCTTAGTTTAACACATTGATGGAATTGACAATCATCAATGGCTATCGATGTTTTTCCTGAGCTTCGACTTGGATCATCTAAGGTGCTAGACTTGCCTTTACTCTCCATGGTGATTTTGTCGTTGATCCCGAATTTACATTCAGGCATACCAGAAAGGTAAGACTTCATTACTACTCTGCCAGCAACATGAGCACTCAAAACTTGACCTTGAGGAGACATAAGCAGATTAACATACTCCAGAACATCCAGGAACAACTCGTTCCTCCGGTATTTTATTCCCTCGCGGCGCCATCCAATTTGACCAGTGACTTGAGTAGTAATCTGTGTCTGCTCCTCTTTGGTTTGAGATTTTACTCCTTGCTGGGTAATGAAGGTCTTCAGAATCCCGGTATCTGTATTCTGTGGATAACCAAAATCAAGAATTTCATCAAGAAGCTCATAAATTAAAACAAAATTATTCTTTACATTTTCTTCACTTATCTTTCCAAAGTAAGATTGCATGACTTCAACCATTTTTAAAAGAAACTCAAATACCATAGCTGCATTGACATTTTGCTTTGTTACTGCAGCTAACCATATATTACTTCGTTTTATGTGGAAGAAGCTAGTGCGAGCAATATTTGTTACAGGACTTCGCACTTGTTGCCTCGCATGGATGACATTTACACGGAAGGCATCTACAGCATTTCTACCAATATCATCCCTAAACACTCTAGATACTAGCACCTCTCCTTTATGGTTATAAATAAATAATCCTCCGATCATTTTTCTGTTATATTAAGTCTGCAAAGAAAAAGAAAAATTATGAATTAAAGTTAACCAATGCACACACACAAAAATAGAATTTTTAGTATTAATAAAAAATTGTTAATTCAATCTAAAGGGATTCTAATTCAGCTGCACAAGCTTTAGCACTTTTACATCACTTTGAAAACTTCAGAAAGTATATATTTTCATCAAGATAATTTAAAAACACTAAGATTTAGAAAACTTAGCAAATTTACCCATTAAGACAAAAAATTGACCAGTTCAGAAATTTGAAACACTTTCCTGCTTTACTAGACTGAAAATAATATTTAACATCTGAAATATTTCTACAGATATACTATAAATGTATTTTAACTATACATTTGCTTTGAAAATTGTTTAAATTTAAGACATATTTTGATAATTTGAGCAGTTATTGATTTAACTCAGGAATATGCATATGTAATATTAAAATCTTAATAAATACAGTGTTCATATAATTTATAATTTTGTTTCCTTTAACTGTTTTTTATGTATAAAACTTTTAAGTTCTCAATTTTCCCGCAAATCAGTTTTAATTACATGCAGAAAACATTTGATTTAAAATATTCATTCGCTTATTTGTTTAATAGTTTCTCTATATTCTTCAGGTATTCATAATTTCAATGCAACAACTGCACACTGAATGTGAGCAAAGCAAATTTTGAGAACATTTTTAGTCTTTTGGCATCAAGTTTATATTTAATCATACAGTTATAAATGCTCTTTTATAAGACCACAATTATTCGATAGAAAAATAAAAATATATAGGGAATATAGATTAAAAGTTAATTCTAAAATATAAGAACCATTAATACATGTAATTACAATAAGCTTATTTTAGTAAAAATAAAAACTACTCATATCAAAAGGTTACATATTATATAATCCACTAAATAATCGATGTGACACTATTTATGCATGTAATTTCTATATGTATTTATAAAAAATATATATTAAAATGCTATATAAATGACCATAAGATAAGCACTGATTAAAAAAAATTAAAAAGTACTGTTTGGAATATCATCAATGCTAAAAATTAAGTGTTAAGTATAAAATTTAACAATTAACTTAAGTTTAAATTAAATGTTGTCTAGTTTGAATAAGTTGTAGTAATTCATTTTTAAATTAAAGTGTATTCATTAAGAAGATAAAAATTTAGGTTTAATTCATTATTAACACAAAATCTTAATATATCAAACATAAGAGCTCATTTATATAATGTGGAATACATAAACTAGTTCTTTAATGTCAGATACAAAATTCAGATAGTAAACTGGCAGCCAATTTAAGAAATTCTTAAATTTTTATCTTCAAATTAGATGAAGCAGATAAAAGCTTTTGTACATACAATAAAAATAATATTACATAACTTTTAAATCCATACTGTAGAAAAACTAAATGAAACTGAACTTTGCTTTGCAGGTTTCATTGTACTTAACCAAGTCATTTTTTGGCATATAGCTAATTCCACCTTATTGTTATCATAGGAGAAAATTTATCAACAATAAACTTAATATTCCAAGTTAAAATAAATCTGTTAATGAAATTTTATTTGCAGCTAACTTAATGCAAGAATTTTCTTGTAGACTGATTATGTATGATTGATCAGTTGTTTACAAAATGTGCTATCTAAAGACAGAAATCACTTAAGAATTTCAAACAGTATAAACTTTCTTTACAAGAAAAATAATTTAATTATTTAAATTATTAAGTATATTTTAACAGCCCAGTTATACTTATTGATACTTGTTGTTAAATGAAATTAAATATTAACTTTCTAAAGTGCTTTCTTTAAAAAAGTATATTCTATTCGGCAAACTATGTTTATTTTAATTATATTTGATCCTCAATCACAATTATAGCAAATTTCTTTAACTAAATTTATATATTGTAATATTTTTAAATATATATTTATAAAAAATGAATAATTTTCATAATTTGTTTTAAATAAAAACAAAGGTCTATATAGAAAATATTTAGCTGATAGAATAAGATAGAAATAAGTTTCAATAAAGAAAAACATTTGATTAATATCTCAAGATTATGATATTTAACTCAAAAGCATAATCTTTTGACAAAATAATGTTTAAAACTAAGAGAAAAGGGAAAGCTTTTTAAAATACATTTAATATTAATTCTTTGATTAGCTTAAAAATAGAAAAATATTCTGTTCAAATTTTATAAAGAGTAATTTTTATGTTCATCTACAAGTGAAAATATTCTCTATAACAAGACTAATTTTATATAAATTTGCTAAACGTCTAAAGATATTTTAAATTTAATTTTCGTAATCTGCTTAAAAATTTCAGGTTATTAAAATTTATTCCCAAAGACTGCTTCAATATAATCATTAGATTGAAATAAATTTAATATCCGGAATTCACAGCTTCATTATAAAAAACAAATGAAATTTAATACGTAATTTTAGCTTATATTCTCCAATTAAAAATAAAATTTTAAAATATTACAAGTTGATTACAAAACTTAAATCAAAGTTTTATATCATATAAGTAAGAAAATTTAAAAATTATTTATCACCAATATTTCAGGATAAAACTATCAAACCAAAATACATTTGTTGCTCCATATTCACTTTTAAATGTTTTTACTATAAAGTTTTGCAAATTGCTGATGACTGAATAATCAGTATTTAAACTTTCATAATTTATCTATGTATAACGTTTAAAATTCATTTAAATTAAATTAAATGAAAACTGAAAACACTTATCTTAAATGCAGTTGAAATTTGATTTTCAAAACATTTTATATAATAGAAATATTTTATTAGTTTCATTTATGTGAAAAGTTAAACATTTTAAAATTAAACATTCAAAGAATGAATATCTTTCAAACAAAACATTTCATATCTTGTAAGTATTAAGAAATAATTGCCATTAATGTCATGGATAAAATTGTTTATACTGAAGTTTACAATGTGATTTTTGCACTTTATTCCTTTACATAAATGTTACCTACATTTAATTTTAAGCCAAAAAAGCACTATTGATTTTTTTTTTAATATCTATATTGATCTGAAATCATTTTACAAAAAATACAGAAAATCTGACAAAAAACTACTATAAGAACAAATACAGATAACCCAAAAACTAGATTTAATATTAATTTTTTTTAGAATAATTTATTTAAGCTTTTTATTTTTGCCATATTTTGCATGCCAAAAAGTTTCCCAATTGATGTTTTAGAAATTTAAATCTATCTATTCTCAAGATTAAGTTTAGTGTTTGTCATTAAACAATCACTTCCTGTAATGGTTACTTGGACTAAGACCTACAGCTTAGACCTCAATTACAAAACCCTCAAGTCTGAAATAGAAAGCAAATTAACTTGTTGGTTGATGCTTTTACATTCAATTCAATCATCAGCTATAGCTTAATATGCTAAAGACTGGTTCTAATATTCATGGCTATCTCTGTCAAAACATACACAAACAAAGACCCATTTAAATATCACCTTTACTAAAGTTATTGTAATTCTCATAAAATTTCTATAACATTTTTAAACAAATATATTTTGATATTTTAATTTTCTTTTCATTTTACATTTCATATTATTTGATTACTAAGTTCAAAAGAAAAAATCATTTGAGAATACCTTCAGTAAATTGTCTTATTTTATCACTCATTTACTATTGATATAAAACTTTTTATATCTCAGCAATTCATAACATTACTTTTACTCTTTATCAGTCGTTATTCATCTGAATAAATTAGATGGAGATTTATTTTTTTGAATGGTTTATAATCTATTTTAAATTATATCTATGTTCAAAGTAAGAATAAAGAAAGAGCCCACATTAAGTATAAATATTTATAATAAAGTAATTTTCATTGAAAATACAATCCATGATAAATGTTCAATTATTTGGATTTAAAGTTTGCTAAGTCTCTTTAAATATACAATATATTTAATATCATAGAATCATATCCAAGAGAAATGTTACTATATTAACAATAACTGCTCATTATAATTTTATAGTAAATGAATAATTCTGTGTTCTGTTCTGATTTTTTATACAAAGTTTAGAATGTAATTTTTTTTTAATTATCATGATCATCTACAAATAAAATCAAGACTAATACTTCAAGAAAGATCTTATAATCTTTTTAATAAACTTAATATATTAAAAACATGTAATTTTCCAATTTGTGATAAAAATACTTATTCTAAAAGTGACAATTAAGCCCTTAAAATAAGGTTATGAAAAATTCATTTTAAACTATACTTGTTAATACATTAATTATACTTTCATTAGAAATTAACTATTATTCTGATCAACAATAACTAAATTAACCAGTTAAGTTTCTCTTCCACGTAAAAATTTCCATGTAAAATTAAAAACTCTTTTAAAATATATCTCTTATTAAAAAATATTGTAATGGATTTTTAGTCAAATGTCAAGAAATACTTAAAACAAAAATAGAAACTATAAAAACAGGAAATTTAATTTAAACAGATTTGTTTAGTTAAAAATTAACAAAAAAAAAAAAAACTAAGAACTATTTATTGATACATATTAACAAAATAATTTAGAGAGTTAGAGATCAAAAACTATTAGATTTCAGATTTAATGAAAATTGAATTTGAAAATACCAAGTCTTAGAAACAATAAAAGAAAGTAACGCAACTTTCATTGGTAAAAACTATGAGATATTATTAATTTTAAAAAATTTTATATTTAACATGTTTTATAAGCTGATATTTCTAGGGTTTGAAATTTAAATCTATGAAATTCTTAAATTTTATTATTGAAACATATCAGGTAATTAAATTATCAAACTACAAAGCTGAAAACGTTACACGGTTTTGATAAAAGTGAATTTTTACATTATAAAATTTTAGACCAGTACATACTTTAATAAATTAGTCTCAATACATATTCGCTAAGCAATTAAAAATCTTACAAGAGTAATTGAATAAAGTCTGTGGTTTTCCATTTTTTCATTAATATTTTAATGTTTTGCATATTCGCATTAACTAGTAGCTATTTCATATTCTTATATTCTGAGCATTATTTTTGTTCGATTAATTGTAAATTAACGTCAGATTATTTGGTCAAAATTTTGAAACGAAAAATTATTAGATTATGAAAGTAGATAATACTTCATGAAATTTTTAATAATTGCTGAAAATAGACGAAAAATCGTTATTGACAGTATCTAATATTTACACCAAAATTTAAGAAATTAAAAATGTTTAATCTTATTTAATAAGATTTATATAAATAATAAAAATATAACTTTTGGAAAACATTAGATAATGTTGTTCATGTGATAGCTCACATAAACTAATATGACGGATAAAATAAGCCTAGCAACAATTATAAATTATAGAAAAAATTTAAAATAAAAACTTGATTAGAAACTACTTATGTAGAAATATGTATTTCTAATAACTTGTTACAATGCTTCTCTGAGATTATATACAGTTAAGTAGTTTTAGTTTTGAAATAAATGTAAAGAAAGTAAATCAAGAAAAGGAAATTTGTTGAGACATTTTAATCCCAACATTCCATAAGGTAAGGAATTTAGGGAAACAATTTCAATAATAGCTAGATGATACAAAATCCACTTCAAACTTACATAAAAAAATCTTATTTACATGAAAACTATAAGAAATTAAATATTAATATAGTAAAAAGAGATAAACGTCAGCAGATATAGTCAAATGTTTAGAACATATTAAATAAGAAGTACTTTTTAATTTACTTCATTTTAATAAATTATAATGATCACCATAATATAAAAAGTATCAACATACTTCATATAACAGAATACTGATGAGGAACAAATCAAATAAGCCACATTTTAACACCAGGTAACTCCCACCAGCAATTCTCTACTTCTCAGACTTTTCACCGCAATTGTACGACCGGTGTGGTGCCATTCAGAATTTACCAAATTTTATTCGTGGTATTTTCAGATCTAGTTAAACAACCAATAATATTGCATAGAAAAATTATGGGAAAATTTCCGTTTGGAAGATTGCCAAGTATTTTGCTGCATAATAAAAGACAAATACTGATGTACGTTTCAACTATATAGTATTAAATTGGTACAAATAGATGACTTTTAAATCCAAGTTGTGATTTTTTTTCTTAAGGTAATCATATTGTGAGTCCTAGACTTAGTCTCTTTTTTCACTTAAATTACAGCGAGATATTTGTCATTAATTAAATAACTTGAATAGAATGTTTTCCATTTCTTTAAAATTAACACAAAATATGAATTATGGGTTTATAAACACCCAATCCTTAGAACGCAGAACAATTTTCCAATGTGAGATAAACAGCTCGAATCCAGACCATGTAATCAACAAGTAACTTTTTTCGTAAGTGAGTCTGTTTCTTTTCAAAATAATTTGGGCAAAACTATGACATAAAAATTTGTTTTTTCTTAAAGACATAAATCAATACATTTTTTAAAATTTATAATAATGAGAAACGGTACTTATTGGTTATAGGGACCACATATTGGTGACTTCGACTCGGAAAAGTACATTTGCGATATTACCATGAATTCATGTTACTTTAACTAAGAATATAATGATGTTTTCAAGATTATAAGAGCCGAATTTCATTCTAAATACTTCAATGAATAGAATAAAATGGTACTAAATTTAAATGAATTGTTGCTTATTACTATTATAAAATAATGTCATCTATTTTAATACCAGAAACATGTTGGGATCAAATCTAATTATACCATATTTGATTTGATCCCAAAATGTGTTTCTGGTATTAAAATAACACAGAAATATTGGCAATTTCGACTTTATGGTTCCTGTAACTCCTAATTTTTTAATAAATTATTTCTATAATTTTCAGCTTGTATTTAATTTTTGTATGTATTAGGTTGGTGCGTATGAAATGTCGGATTCTTAAGTGATTGTATAAAACTGCATATCTTTCTTCAAAAGCTGTTTATTCAATCAAAGTATGCTCCATTCGCTTCAATACACTTCTCCCAACGAGATTTTAAAGCGTAGATGCCTGTCTTAAAAAAATTTTGGTCTTTAGAATTAATAAACTCTGATATCGAGTTTTTTAGACTGTCTTCATTTTCAAAGTGTTTGCCCCTTAAAAACAGCTCTAAATGCTTGAAAAAATGAAAATCGGTCGGCGAGAGATCCGGTGAATATGGTGGATGCTGAAATGATGAGCATACGTTTAACCGATCCAGCTTATTTCGCTCTGTCAGTGCGTGCGGTACCCACTTGTCCATCTTCTTAACCTTGTCAATCTCAGAAAGGTGTCTCAATATCGTTGTATGGTCAACTTTCATCCTGATAGCAAGTTCCCTCGTGGATACGGCTGGATCCGCTTCCACTAGAGCCTTCAGGTCATCATTCTTCACAGACATTTTGGGTCTTCCGCGCGGCTCATTTTGCAGTGAAAAATCGCCAGTCCGAAATTTTTCGAACCAACGCTGCACTTTCCGATCGTTAACCGTATTCTCCCCAAACGCTTAATTTATGTTGCGTGCAGCTTTTGCAGCACTATTACCAAGTTTGTACTCATATAAGAAAATGACGCGAATGTCGGCAGAATTCATATCGGCAATAAACTCAAAAAAATTAAAAAGGGAAGACCTTCGAGAAAACCTATTTTGCTGAAATGAGTCTCTGGCAATGGACAATACGAGTATGAATGCCAAATACAAAAGTATAACGAAAACAGGGAGGAAAACGTCCGCATGTAAAGAGAATCCGACATTTCATACGCACCAACCTAATAAGTTTCGTGTGTGAGCTGAAAAAAACTGAGGTGTAACTGGTGCAATAGTAAAAGGGTTAAAATATTTTTCTTCTAACGAAAATATAAATTTAAAAGACTTATCTAAGCTTCCTATCCTTAAAATATTTTATCACCACATATTAGATGCATTTATTTGCTATTTTTTTTCTATATAATATACATTTCTCTTACTGTGTGTGTGCGTGTTCCTTGTAAACGTAAATAAATTCAAAAGATTTGTATCATCAACATCTTCAGGGGGAATTTTATGAAAGTTCTGAAATTTTCTTCCGTTTAAAAGTTTAAGAATATTTTCGAGAAGGAATCTGAGTAGTTATTTAATCTATTATATTGAATTTTTAATTGATATGTTATATAATGCATAACATGGAAGTGTAATTTAAAATACAGTAACTTTTTATAACAAATTATTTGCTTATTTTATTCGCTTTACGCGTAATGCAATTAATGAATCTATCAAAGATATTAAAAAAAGACACTGTTTCATATTCTATTTTAAATTCAAATTTTGCAAAATGTACAAATCTAATTTTTAAATAGGCTGATGATATGAGACTTTAACAAATATTTTTTAACTTATTGTCCTTAATGGTATCTCTTTAAAACTTAAAATAAACTTTTGATGTCCTTGAATTTTCAATTCATAAAATCTTATAAGGTTTTATCAGATGAACGTTTTAGACGTCATTTTTATAAATATATATATATATATATATATATATATATATATATATATATATATATATATATATATATATATATATATATATATATTAATGTTATCACATTTCTAAATAACAAAATTGTCAATTGGTGTGTATTGAATAAATTATTTTTTTATACTCATCAAACCTTTTACGTAATTTCTTCCTAGCTTTTACACATATGCATTTTAATGTTCTTAGCAAACTCGTTTAAATATCTATTTCATTTATTTGTCTTAATTTCTATTATATTTTGTCTATTTAAAATTTACTTGAATATATTTATATATTTTTCTATTTCCATTCATTTTGTATTTAAGAGCTTTTAGATAATTTATTGGAAGGATCTAATGGGAAATAAACATTTTGCTTTAAAGTTGCATATCAACATAAAAGTAAATAAATTGATAAAAAAATGTATTTATAACACTGAGAATAAACAATTTAAAAAAAGTTTAGAAAACACAAACATACACAGAATAATAAATGAGGATAACTTTATAGAGCAATAAATATGTGAACAGTTTACAAACACTAAATGAAGACATTTGGAAAAATAAGCTGATGTAAGAACATTTTAAAAAATCATCGAGAGATATGAATTTGAATAATGAATATAACTGTAACACACATTCACAGCTTATAAATAAAAATGTAACTAAGCTTCACTTTGAATGTGAATGATTTCACATATAAAATAATATGTGCAGAAACGAAAAGGTTTGATTAATTATAATAATCTAATTTAGTGCTTTTTTACTTAGTACAAAATACCATTAGAATATGTTTACTTTGATTTATATTTTTTAAATTATTATTTTTTTTTACTTTCATAAAAAGCACCCACTAGATTTTGATTTGAAAAAAGAAGTCTTTGTTTCTCGACGTATTCAAATGAAAAGGAATGCAAATTACAGAATCCTAGCTACAGCAATGCTCTCTGTTTTCAAAATTATTCGGCTGATTTGATTGTCGATTCTTAATGAATTTAATGTAACCTAATTTTTCTTTTGAAAGACAGTACATGCATGTTTTATAACATGTTTATTACATGACAGATATATGTTTCATTACTTTTGTTTCTAAAAAATATTAAAAATACATGTTTTCAATATGTTGCATATTATTCTTAAAAAATGCTAACAAGACAAGAAAATTATTACATTAAGAACTACTTTTAAAATATTCCAGGAACAATTTAAAGATGTCTTATTTTTTTCATACTTCTGTAATTTTATTTTCTAATTTTTATTATTTTTTATCGTTTTATTGATGAATCTAGAAAGGATTAAATAATTTGCCAACGAATTTTATATTTCTGGAGGTTCTAGAAGTTCGCAAATTAAATTTTTTAGTCGCATCATTTGTTTTTGGATAGTCTTAGAGAATTAGTTATTTTAAGCAGCAATTTCTAGTAAGATGCTTATTACTTTTTGAATGGTCAAAATAGAATTGAAATCTTATTTTTAATCCTTCATCGATTTGTTTATTTTGGATAATGTTTTTGTTTATTTTTCTAAATCTCAATTCGCGTCACTGTAATATAGTCTTGGGGGATGTGTCACTCTCTACTTATAGCTCTGACAGTCATAATAATTTTTGACCCTATCTATTTTAGCCATATTTATTATTTCGTAATCATAAATATTTATAGTTTCGATGAAATAGAAGTCTGTTGGTTTAGTGGTAGCATTTCCACTTCCAAAGCATGGGTCCGAGGCCTATCATCGGGCTGCGAAAGGTCGACTCAGTCTTTCCTCCTTTTTTGTGGATCGATAAAACTTAGTCCAAGCATGCTTAAGAATAAATATTGGGGAATTCGCGCTAGACTGACCACTTAATCGAGACCCATGCTTTACATCCCAGGGCCCTTGGTACAGGACACAGATATAGGCACTGTAGGCCTTGGCCTGATAAAGACTGTTGTGCCATTGAATTTAGTTAAGGAGAAATATCTCGAGATATTGAAGGGTCCTTTATTCAGCTTAGATTAAGTTTACGTTTTCAAAGGAAATGAGAAACTTGATTTTAAATCCTATTATTCTAGGATCCTTGAATACAGTTTAAAAGTGCTAGAGCCAGTCATTTATTGAATGCTGATTCCAGTGAATCTTGAATTGGAGAATGCTTGAAATAGTTCAATAATTGAGTGACAAAATTATTATGTAAATTGGATTAATTCTACACCAAATTTTTTATAAAAAAATTCTTCTTTTTGAATTGGAAAGATATTCAAATCAAGAAAACGAACAACCAAGAAATCACAGGAATTCGCCATTCCTTTTTAACAACATTTTACATTCATTTCTCTGAAATTTTAAAGTGGACATGGAAATGTATTACTTCAATCCGTTTGGTGAAATTTGACCACATTCTGATTTGACAATATCCAAACCAGGTTCCAATAACAGAAAAGTATAAATTTTGAGAACTTAAAAATGGCATATTCGAATCATTAAATGTAGTTTAATGTAAGAAGGTTATCAAATTTTTAAACGCTGTTAAAACCTATTAATATTTTTGTTGAGAGAAAGATCAATTTAAAGCATTTTTTTTAGGCTCTTGTGTTTTGATTTTTAATCCGAAATGGCAGGAATTTCTTAAAATTCAAAAGTAAATTATTCTCTCCTCTGTCACTCACATTCATCTCTCACAAAAAAAAAATCCCTTCAAATAAAGCATTTTTTACTTATTTTTTTTTAATTTAGTGAATAAAATATTACAATTTGAAGCGCATTCATACATTATAGTTCCACTTTATACATATTATTAAATAAAGATATTTGCCAGCAAACTCAAGGAGTTCTAAAATAGTAATTCGTTGCTAGAAAATTTTCTTTTTCTTTCTTTTTTCGGTGGAACTCTTCAGATAACAATATAAAACAATATAAGGATAAATCTTTATTATATACTTTATATTCAGTAGTTATAAGAATATTACTTGAACTAAGGATTATGTATAACTACTTTAATTTTAAATCGTATATAATATTTAACAAAATATTCAAAATCAGCCATTGACGTGTTAACATACAGTTTAAATTTGCTAAGTAACAACACAGAACTTTTACTCAAATTGAATGATCCATTACGAAATATTTCTCTGAATATTATGAAATTCCAGTTATTAAAAACTTATATATATATATATATATATATATATATATATATATATATATATATATATATATATATATATATATATATATATATATATATATATATATATATATATATTTTATATATATATATATATATATATATATATATATATATATATATATATATATATATATATATATATATATATATATATATATATATATATATATATATATATTGATTATTTAGACTGAAAAAGTGATATTATTAAGATGAAAATAAAACATGTAAAAATTTATATCGATCTCGAAGATTTAGATTTTCTACAGCTTCTCAAGTCCACTATGTTTTTCTTGCTTGATTTAGAAATACTTACAGACGTAGTCGAAAACGCTTAATAATCGATAAATATTTGCAGAATTATGCTATTTTTCATAATTTAATCTATGACAACAACATGGAAAAATAAAGTATTAGCTACTTTAGGATTTTAATTACCCTATTACATAGCTGGATAAGAATTACATTTCTTATGTGACTGTTATCGAGCTACTGTTTGCTGTAAGAATCAGTTTAAGAAGTTGAAGTGCAATTTATAGAAATGGCTCGAGATGCAAAGGTTTGGTTTATTGGTTTGTTTGTCGCTCAACGGTAATTTTTTTGCACACGAGGGCTAATTAGACCGGGACCTACGGTTTAAAGTGGATTCCGAACCACTACAAACATCCATGCCCAAAATGGGATTCGAACCCACGAACTGTTGAACCGAATCGAGATGCAAAGACTTAGACGACTATTCAAACTCTTATATCAAAAGAAAAGTTCTGCCTGATATTTTAAAATAAAGAATGATTGAAAAAGGATGTTATTTGAGAAACAAATAATAATTTCATATTTATATTGTAAATATAACTCACACATTATATTTTATAATAATTTTTAATGTAACTAGAATTTTTAAAATGTATTTTCCCTCGAAAGAAAAAAAATAAGCCGATTTTACTTACAATTATTGGCTGAAAGTCTGCTGTGACTTTAATCTACTGACAGTATCTTCATTGTTAAACTAATGTCGATTGTTGAGCTAATGTTTGGTTTGATATTGGACTAATGAAAAAGTTATTTGTAGTCAGTGATAGTGATAACCATTTGCTCAACATCAGTTTACAATGTTTATTTATCGATACCATATCCGCCTCTGGCTAATGGTTAAGCTAACGTTATATTTGATATCAAATTGATGTTAATGGTTTACCCTATGTCAAATTATTCAATTGACCCGTCGATGCCATGCCCTCCTGCATACTCGTCGATTTAACGTTACCTTAAACATTAAATCAATATTGATTCTATATCTAGTCACTAGGTTAATTTGCCGATGTCATTTTTTCAAAGCCGAAAATTGAGAAACGTTACATCTGATATCAAATTAAAGTCATAGGAGCTCGCACAACTTATGTGGTTGATAATCCAACACCGCGTCCACAAAGTAATCAGGAATAGCTGAATCGATGTCGACATTACCAAATTAAACAAATCCATGAAATTTGATTTCGATATAAATGTGATTTCGATATTCCACACACCTGTAACAGATTCATATTCTGAAATAATAATTGAAATCTTTTTAGCATTAATTTATACTTATTAATAGAATGTCTTTTGAAATGCATTGACTAGTTAATAGTAAACATATTGCCTATTTATCATCAGCAAAACTTAGTTGTAATTTTTACCTCAACTTCTATAGTATGTTTTTAAACTAAGTTATTGCGATACAGGTCTAATTATAAGCTTAAATAATTCAAACTACGTAAAAATATTGAATTTACATCATACAGATTTTAAAGGCCATTTTTTTTAATCTATTAAATCACTGAAATTCAGGAAATCGCGAGTAAGGATAATTTTCAAATTTTTAGCAATTTAAAACTAATAATTGTATTCTTTATATAATTTATATTCATTATCATTTCTAAAAATTTTAAACCTAATATTATCTTTAATAATTTTGCTTTTTTTAAGTCAAATAAATTATTTATTGTTTCTGATAATTTTATAAATTATTTCACAAAATTATCAGAATTATTTCTTATATTTAATTATTTCTAATATCGTTTTTCCTAATTATTAGTAAAAATATGTCTAGTTGCTTTTAAAATTGAATATTGTTCTCAGCTAGGAAAATTAAGGATAATAATAACATAACTAATTGCAAGTCTTTTAATTCTGCTTTTGAGACGTCAAATCATCATTTTTTACTCGTCTATCATTTTAAACTTCTGCTAATTTAATTTTTCAATTAAACATGTATATAAAATTCATTAAATTAAATAATGATTTTTATAAATTCGATTGATAACAACAAAACAAATATTATAATGAAAAATTTGCAAAATAAATATTAAATTAATTCTAAAAGTAAGTATTCTAAAAGACTTATTTTTAGATGGCACTGTTTAAGAAAGATTCACTACATTAGACAGCATGAAAAATAATTTTGCTTTAAAAAACCATCACATATGTTATTTATTTAAATTAAATTATGTAATTAATTGTTAAAAGTTTAACAACAATTTGAGTTTTTTTAATCATTAAGAAAAACAAACACAAGTATTTATAATTAAAATTATTTTCATCTCAACAAAAAATTGCCAAAATATTTCAAACAGCAAAAGCTGACATTCAAGAAGAAAGTTTAAAATTAAATTTTTTAATTTGTTAACATAGCTTAAAATATAGAATATAAAAATGGTTTTTGTATTAATCAATGCTGAATTTTTGATGGTGAAATTAAGTAATGAATTACTAAATTCTACAATATGTTAAAGAACAAGTTAAATAATTTTAAAATATGCATTTCAAAATAAAAGTTTAAGCTGTAAGTTATCAAGATGTTTTGCAATATGGAATATAAAAATGTCTTTTGTATTAAAATGAATGGTGAAGCTGTTGGTTGAATTAAATGAATAAACAAATTCTAACATAACACAATTCAAAGATTTTAATTTACTACGAATGCATCATTGGGAATAATGTACAGACATACCACCAAATATGATAAAAATTATACAAGATAATAAACAATGCATTTAAATAATTATATGAAAATAATACATGAGAAATTTTCTTAGTTTGAGTTTAATAAGGTGCACAATTTTCACAAGATGTACGCTTATACAGCTATGGCAGTGAAACGGAATGAACTGGAGGATAAACTGGCGCACCTTTCGCGACATTCTGATGATATTTATTTTCCTGTTCTCTTAATATTTATGTAGGAGTGGTTCAATATGAAGTTGAAGTGGACTTATAAGAAGAAATGTTTCCATAATTGGATCTCTGTGACTGCTTATAAGTATTTTCAGGTGTGTACTTGGCTGATGGATAATTATTTGAATCAGGCTTACCATAACTGGGTGCATGAATATTTGTTTTAGCAGAAGATTCTTTGTAGCTAGCACCATAAATTGGAGCTTGTTTATATCCACTTTCATGATATGGAGATTGCGCATAACTTTTAACATTTAAGGGAGTTTCAGCTTGATTATTTTTGTAGGTTGGTACTTGATTGTAAGGCTTAGGTTTCTGTGGATAGGTCTTACCATGGTATGGAGGTTGTTCCTGAGTTTTACCGTAAGCTAAGCTCTGCGCTTGAGGCTTATAATGAGTTGGTGGTTGAACATAGGGATCCTTATCAATTGGAGCTTGCTTATCCTTGGAATGACCTTGACCATAAGAAGGAGGCTTAGAATAGGAAGAACCATAATCTTGGGTGTGTGTATGTGTTGAGGGTTGGACAGGTGCTTGCGCCTTTGTTTTATAGTGAGATGGCTCTTGTGAATAGGATTTAGTTCCATGGGAATACTGCTGATGTGGTTTGTGTGAAGGATAACTCGAGGAGGAACTATAAGATTTAGCCATTGAAGCAGTCTGATGATATGTTCTATCAGACATTCCAGTGGATGAATATGCTTGAGCATGCTCAGAATCACGTGTTTTTCCAAAGGAAACTTCAGGTGAATAAGCTTTATCAGACGAATACGAGTCAGATGCATAAACTGAATGTGGTTTTTCGTAAGAAGTATCGGAATAGGGTTTTTGGTACGAAGAATCAGTCGCATAGGATTTTTTGTAAGAAGTATCAGGTGAATAAGGTTTTTGATACGAAGAATCAGTCGCATAGGATTTTTTGTAAGCAGTATCAGGTGAATAAGGTTTTTGGTATGAAGAATCAGTCGCATAGGATTTTTTGTAAGAAGTATCAGGTGAATAAGGTTTTTGATACGAAGAATCAGCTGAATATTTTTTGTAAGAAGAATCCATTGAATGTGGTTTTTGATACGGAACATCTTTTGGATAAGCTTTACCGCTATCTTCAGAAGCTTTATACTTTATTGGAGCAGCATCTGAATGAATTTCAACGTCAGCAGGATTTTTATTCGCTGTCCCTGGTTCATTTGTTCTTATAGATGCGCGGAAGCCGTCACTATTGGCTATATAATCCACCTGGCGATAAATTCCGTAACCATCTGTGTAACCGTAAGAACCTTTCTTGTTACCGTAATCATCGCTCTCTTCTTTGTGATTAATAGTAGCTCCGTAATCATCTTTCACTTCGTAACCAAAGCTGTAGGGCTTAGGTTTTTCTTCCTAAAAATATCATAGCATCATTCATGAAATTTAATTCGTAAATTGAATAATTTAAAAAATACATTGGATAATTAGTAAATTTTTTTAAGGAAATTTTCCCTAGTGAGCGTGGTTTTAGATAAATTTAAGCATTTTATTATGACTACGTGTAATTATTACGAGGTAACAAATAAGCTTACCATGATAAAATTTCCGATATTAATTTTAAGATGGAATTAATTGGAAAAGCACGTGATTTTCGGAGGATCAAAGCATTATTTCAGTAATTCATGCTTTATATTATTTAATTGTAGCGTGTAACGTTAATATACCTTGTAAAATAAAATGGTATCTATAAAAGAAAAGCTATAAGAAAAAATTTCTAATAATATATAAAAACATCTCAGAAATTTTTCTCTAAATTTACTTATTTAATAATGTTTAAATTCATTTTTAAAACTATTTATATCAAATTCTGTTCATTTTGATTAAATTATTTTTCATTGCTTCAAATGTATCTGCTCACATCATATATTCTTTTTCATTAACTTATTATGAATTATTTTTGATTCACACATAGTTTAATAGTTACTATATAAAATACTCATAATACGCAACTTGAAATTAAAAACTTAAGTCTTCAAATATGTAGAATATATTTAAAATTTAAATAAAAAATACTTTTTTATATTATAAACTGGATTAGTCTTCATGTAAAGAATATGTAATTCTGGTTATCTTTATATTAGTTAGTTCTTCTCCGTTTATCCACACAGTATAACATATATATGTAAAACAAAGGTAATAATACCACGATATTTTGCTATTTTGTTAAAAATATGTATTTTTAATGAATCTGAGTATCAATGATTTAGGTTTTAATATTATTCTACTTATTGTAATATAATTCCTAATTTTAAAATATTTTGGCAGTATTATCTGTGTGAAAAACTCAGAAAAAATAAATTGAGAGCTTCATGAATATAATAATAATGCTTCATTTAAAATGACTATTAATGAATCTACGAGTACAATTAATGATAATAAATATTAATCAGGAATTTTAGTAATTAGAATTAGGATATTAATCAAAAATTAATTCATAAATAATTAATCTACACAAATAATTTATACAAATTAATAAAACACATAGTACTGATAAATATTTTAATTTATAATTTTTTATCACACTTTTAACACGGAAATGAAAGTCGCTTTGGCCCATCAAAATTAAAAGGGCAAAAATATTATTTAACTATTCATGATTTTCACAATGAAATAATTTGCATAAAATTAATTTCTTTAATTTTAACTTACATAAGCACCATAGTTCTTAGAATCATGCGAATCTTCGTATCTCGGTCCATAATACTGAGCTGCAGAAAGCGATACTAAGCACAGAAGCAGTACCTACAGATTAATATTATGTCACATACAAATGCATATATATATATATATATATATATATATATATATATATATATATATATATATATATATATATATATATATATATATATATATATATATATATATATATATATATATATATATATATATATATATATATTTAATTTAGTTAATAATATTTGTTTCTATTGTTTTTTGTCTTCTATTGAGCAACAATATTTATTTTATTAAAATCAATATACAGAACATATAATCAGAAAAACAGTAAGTGCAAATTTCTAACATATTTCTACAGAATGGTAGTAGAAAATTCAAGAGAAATATCAAATGAAAATTGTTTTTCAAACTTAATTCATTGATACTGAGTTTCACAACCAATCTTTAAAGTTAAGTAGCATTGAACACACATATGCGAAAAAACGGAAGAATATGTTATTCATTTCGATAAGTTATCGATTAAATGTAATAGGCATATCTAACTTTAATTTTACTTTTAGAAATGATAAAATATTTGCTTTGAATTTTTTAAAACAATGATATCTATTATTTTACAACGCTTTATTCACAAAAATATAGCTCTTAATTCGTAGAGGAGAATTAGTCGTCAATTATTCTCTTCAATTGCTTAAAAGCCATTCTTTCAGAATCATAATAATGACACCTTCTAACATTTAAAAAGAGATTAAACTTCTTAAAAGTAAAAAAAAAAAAAAAAAAAAAAAAAGAAACAGTACATAATTTCTTCAAGAAGATTAAAATGAGACTTCAAGTCGATTATGATGTAAAAATATGGAGGACATTATTTTCTTATTTCATGTTTAAATCTTTTTTAATCAAAATTATAAACTAACACCGTGTAAAGTAAAAGTAAAAGTATTTTGTGAGAATTTTATGAGATTAAACATCACAATATGGATTATATACTAAACATAATATATAAAACTAAAAATTTTCCTGAAAATTAGCAAAAAAAGTGGAGTTAAAATTGTTTTGAAAACATAACACCTTTAAAACACAATATGTATAAATCATTCTCGATAAATTTAATTACTTAAAAAACAAAAGAAATGTCATAATACACTAAGAAACTCTTTTTTAAGAAATATATTTTTTCTTTTCACTCTTTCAAAAGTTTTTTTCCCCATAATTAACTCAGCAATTTTTTTTAGCTTTAATCATTGAGAAAACGCATTTTTGATTCAAATATAATACATCTGTAAATGAACCTTTTTTGAGAGGAATGTTTATGACATAAAAGTTTTTCTGCACATTGCACCGCTGAAGTCTATTGTAGGAATTGAAATTTGAAAGATTTTGAACATCCACTTATTATTGCGTTTTGGAAGGACCTTACCTAGAGAAAAGAATGTATTAACGTGTCCTAAGGGGGGAGACCCAGAAAATTTTCAAGCACCTATGCTAATAGATATACACATAAAAATTCAATGTCCATCTCCTATTGTTTAAGAATAACTGAGATCGAACCCAAACTCTTCCAGTTCGAACAGAACAATTCTACCAAAAGGTCAATTTATTAACTTTTTCGTAATTATGAATTATTTTGAAGAGACAAGGTCAATACTTGACTAGATTATACGCAATGGAATCGAAATGTGCTGGAGTACATGTTGTAAATTCTGAAATTAAATCGATCTCAATTTTCTTTTTATTTAAGAAATTTGGTCTTCCAATTTTTGGAAATAATTCCCAGGAATAATTTGGTAAAAATTTCTTGGAAAAACTTTTGTTTACTTGCCCGTACGGCATTCCGTAATTATATCTCCCTTTCATATTTTTGTATTTTAATGTAAGCTGAATTGGCAGCCAAGTGTTTAGCGTCGTGACTTTAAATTTAACAGTGCATGAGCTTTATTCCCAGCTTGGACAGAATCTAGTTTAGAACGTAAATTTCTGTCGAATTACCTCTCAAGAACAAAAGATGCGAATAAAATAATTAACAAATGAAAAATCTTGTTTTAAATAAATGGAATGAGATGGTTTGCTGTAGAAAAGTATCATTTCTCATGTCCATAAGATTAGAGATGCGATACGTGGCCCAGCCGAAGATTGATAAGTATTTATTGGTCTTTTGTAGAATTCAATATATCTCCGTTGGTGTGATGTGGAAGTTTGGATAGGAAGACGTAAACTTAAATGCCAACCTCATCACTTGATCATGATTCAAACTTACAAGCCCATTGGTAATGTTTAGCAACTTTAATCGTCTAAAATAAGAACCGGGAGCATATTTCAGACACTTAACCCATCTTAAGAACTACCTTAAATAAATGTTCCATTAAATATTTATAGGGTTTTGTGGTATTACGTTGTGGAAAGATGTTGTTCTCGTTAAAGGAAAGTAATAAGTTCAATACTTGTCCCAACCAAAGATAATCATGCTTAAAAATCTCAGCTCAATTGACGTGGAGAGAAGAGCAGCTCAAAGGTTGATCTTGTTACTTGGAAAAGTTCAAAACTACGTGAAGGGTAAGTAAATTCGCGATTTTCAGAAATAAACAACCGTGAATATAATACAATAAATATTGAATACATGTTTTAGTACAGTTTTAAGATAAAATATTACAATTTTTTATTCACAAGTAAAAAAAATCACTATTTATATGATATATTATTTTTGCGGTTTATAATGTATATAGAAAACTATTTACTAAAATACCTTAGAAATAATGATATTTGCAACTTTTTACTTTTTGGGGGAGAGTACTTCACAAAATAAAAAGTGTGTTTTAGTGAATATAAAGTTGAAAAATGAAAGAAACTCTTACCTTGAAATACATGGCCAGAAAAAGCTACTCTGCGTGGAACTGTTGTCAAGAATTACGATTTGATTTCTTTATATACAGTAGTTTCGGCCTAATTTTATAATAAACATCGTAGAATCGTCTCACACATTAAGGGAAGGAGAGGAGGGGGGAAGGAAAGTATGACATAGATAAGAGAGCTCCTCTATCAAAAAAAAAAAAGTTAGGAAGATGCAATCGCTCCATTTTCGATTGGGCCAATTTCTAATTTATACTAATTGCTCTTTGTTCTAAAACTTTTCTTAAGAACCTCGAAGCCCTCACATAAGAAGTAATGGTTTCCCACCTTATTGCACCATTGAAAATTAATCATCTTATATCGATAGAAATGAAGTTTCAATTTAAGAATGGTTTGATTTTCATTATACTTTTTATTTATAAATTTCATTTCGTAGAATTATTAAAGTTATTTCGTTTACTTTAAAAATGATTTCAGATTAATTAATGAAAAATACATTCATCATCCATTTTTAATATTATGGGAATAAATAGAATTTTTTTTTAAATTAATGATATGGAAAATAACCAAGAGAACTTTTTTTAAAATTCTGCCACATAAACATATAAAAGCAAACAACAAATATAAATTTTTTTCTCCAAAAATATTCAATGAAGTTTAAATTTGGGATATAGAATTAAATTATAGATTTGCTGTATTTGGATCTTGTATATAAGCTGTGCTGGAACTATTAATTTAATCATTAGAATGATACTTGGTACGATAGCGGGTCAATTTTTTTTTTGCTCGAACAAGACAATGTAGCTCTCTTATACCTACACTAGTTTGATTATCCGGTATGTCAACACAAAACTCAAAATACTCTGTAAAATATAAAAAAGAATTGATAAAATTGTAAGTGTAAGAACATTTTTACTACATTTTTATTTTTGAAACATTCAAAATATCTGTTGAATTTAAATTTATAATTGAAAATAAAAAAATCCGATTAAAATAATTAAATCCGTATTACTTTATAGTGTCTTAGTAGCACTCCTTCTGATGATTCATGTATTTTTATATATTC
The DNA here is from genome assembly GCA_037975125.1 of Latrodectus hesperus. NCBI lineage: Eukaryota > Metazoa > Arthropoda > Arachnida > Araneae > Theridiidae > Latrodectus > Latrodectus hesperus. Next base: position 43,845,264 of record CM075858.1, read on the forward strand.
ATCATCAAATTTTAAGTAAATATTTTTATATAATTTGAGGACATACTACTTACTTTATGAAAAAACGGAACATAGATTTAAGCTAAATGCTTAATATATCTGCATTTTCTTGGAAATAAAAGAAAACTGTTTTGAGATTTTTTGTAAAAAAATACTGAAAGTGATTTGGATCTTTTTATTTGAAATTTTCAAATCCTCTTTATATATATATATATATTTACATACATACAAACGAATTTTAGTATTTTTTTCAGATATTGTGTTATTTTTGAACTACAAAAAATGTTGAAATGACAAGAATAGTTATAAATAAATGCCAAGGAGCCCAGATATTTTTAGAACATAACGGTTTTCAAAAAAAAAAAAAAAAAAAAAAAAATAAATTTAAACCATATCACCAAACGTGGGAGAAATTAACATATTTACGTAACTACTTAAATTAATACCTTGACTCACCAAAATTAATTTTTTATTACAAATAATGATTTTATTTTGTATAGATCTCAAATATCTTCAGAAATAAAAAAAAATGTCACTTCTTTAAAGTAAATTTCGTGAAAACGATTCTCTTAGCATTTGTCTTTCAACAATGAGAAAAATGATACCATACTTTTTATTCTTCAAATTTAAGACACACACACACAAGAACCACATACGTGAAAAATTAATTAATAAAAACAATTGTTTGCAAAGGATAAATTAGAAAAATATGAGATATTGTGGCTGTATAATGTCCAGCGTGGGGTTTCTACTTTTCTTCACTACAAGCAGCGGAAAGCTAGAAACAGCAACTAAGCAGAGGAGCCCCAGACTTGCCCTGCCCCTCCAAGAGGTGTCATTTCACATGAAGGACATTGCGACCAGGACATATTTAATGTGCCCCAGCCACCATGAGGGAACACGACGGATTTTCGATTGTGTGGGGATTCGAACTCAGTAATTTCCGATAACGGGAGCGAATGTCCTAACCAACCATGGCACCGAGGCCTTGTATGAGATATTTTCTTAATTTGATATAGAACTTTTAAAACTCCGCGTGTATATCACATATTATGTTATGAAGTTATATCTAAACTCATACACACAACATATTCAAGTACAGGATTGCTGAAAATGGTAACATACACCTGAACTTTTAATAATAGAGATTTTCATTAATTGGAAAGACAAAATTGTAGCTGGATAGTTGGTAGTTTGTTTTTCAAATTAATAAATAAATTTGTGTGTTCGATTTTCATATCGGATACGGTTTTTATAGTGATCGGAATCCAGTATAAATCTAATCCTAATTAAATTGGCTAATTTGATTGATCATTATACAAATATAGATAATAAAATAAAAAATCTATATAAAAACGATAAGCAAATCAAACTTCAATGTGGAATTTCTCATTAGGGAAAAATTTCCTTTATATACTTAAAAGATATTAAGCGGAACAAATGTTTTTATCAAAAATTGGAAAAGGAAAAAAAGGTATCTTAAAAATATAATTCCTCCTTTAGAAATTAAATTTTACTCATAAATTTCTTCCTTAAATATTTAAGCAATTTATGATACTGGAAAAAGTTTAATATAAGGAATTTTATAAATTCCTTTTTTTTTATTAATTATTATCAAAAAGTTTAATTAATTACATTATAACTTTTTATATATTTTTATAATCATGATTATTTATATGAAAAATTTAATAGAAACATTCAGAATATGTTGAATGAAGAGTATAAATATGTCCTTGGTTTTAAGGAAGCTACTTGTACCTATATAACTGACGTTTGATAAACATTCACAATTTCAAAAACAATAGAAGATGGATGAAAAATTATTCTCATGCAAATCAGCATTAAAGACTATTTCTTTCGGTGATAGAACAAAAAGTTTTAAGCTAAATAATCCAAAATAAAAAGGTTCACTAGGATGATTTGTATGAATGTTGGTCACTGGTTCATGACAGCTTGTAGAACGAAGATGGTAGATTGTAGAACATTAAAAATGAATTCCTAGTGATTAAAGTCAAGTGCTGTTTATTGATGAATTACGAATCAGCTTGGAAGATAATATCACATTTGTTCTGGCATGGTAGTAAAACAGAATGAAAGAAACTCGCATTCGTTCAAAAATGATTACATTAAAGATGAAATGAATGGATGGTATGGGTTCGATTCAGCATAGATGGAAGCACAGACTTACATAAGTAGATGATATATTATGGCCTCATATCATGCCTTACACAACAGATTTGGTATTAAGGGATGATAATGCGTAACCTCATACAACTTGTTTCGTGGAAAAATACTTAAAACTGAAACAATACAGAGTATAGAATGACGAATATGCTTTTCTGATCTAGATCTGGATGAACAAGTGCGCGACTCGTTCGACCGGCTGCGAAACCATGTTTTCTTTTTACTATCTGGAACTTGGTGATAATACTTTTTCATATGTAGAATAGTAATCACCAAAATTTTATCTATAAATCCTTCGTATCTGTACAAAATAAGTGTGCAACAGTCTGTAATTTCTAGTAAATAATTTCTCTCATAACAACTCTCTTTTTCGTTTAAAGCAAATATTTAAATTTTGACTGTTTCTATTGATGAGATTGGACTGCGGAAGAATGATTAAATTAGATTATAGCAATACACTTCCGACTGTCTGTTTTTACCAATTAAAGTTTCTAAGTATTGCTAATCGCCTCATTATTTTGAGACATAGTCTCATGACAAAGCCAGCCAACATTTCAATTAACTCCTTCTTCTCTACGTAATATCACACCATGCCATCGAAGGGACGGACACTCGACTCTACGGGATACACACACACAACCTTTCATTATAACTATCATCCGTTAGATCAAGTATTGAAAGTATTATCTTTTTTATTCTCGAACGGTGTCTTTTCCACATCCTTAACACCAAGAAGACTCACAAAAAGAAAATAGTCAAAACCTTTTTAATCAGTATTTAATATTTGTGCATAGGTATGTGTGAAGTCTGTTAAAGTTTCATGTGAATTTTTCTGTTAAGATGCTTGTGTGTATGTATGCAGATTTTACCTATTTTAAACAATTGCTCATGTATGGGTCACTATTGTTTAAGGTTTGAATTACTTCTTTAAATTAAAAAAAGATTTCATTCTAGTCATTATTGTATTTCGAGAGATGAGTGTGTGACATTTTTGTTTCTTGTATACACACCGGTCGAGACGGTTGCTCAGTAATTTTTCCGTTTCTATTTTTGAGATACGTGAATAGGCCCACTGTTAATCAAGCATTTCGGAAAGAATGCTGTGATTGTTATATAAAACATTACAATGTTTTCAGCAATCAAATTGTCTGCTATGCGAAACCATACATAAAACTTTAACTAAAAAAAAATCATAATAACTATTTCAAAACTTTAAAAGTTAAAGAAAATAGTTAGTGGAAATAAATATATTAAGAAATGTGTAACATTCAAATATATTTATCGATTAAATTTTTGAAAAATAGCATATTGGTTGCTAATAGCCACTGTGATGTGTTAAAAAATGAGAGATAGAGAAGGGAATATATTTATATAAACTCTTGTTCCGGTTAAAAAGTTTTTCATTAAACAGATACTAAGAAAACACCAGTTACCACTTTTAATTAATGAATTAAAAATAATTATCTAAATCTCAAAAAAATTACAGAATATACATAACAGAAAAATTTTATACATTTAAGTAATCACTATTCTAATTAATAAAATAATATTATAATAAAACAATAATTATTCATCCAGATTTTTGTAAACACAATTAAAGCAGATTGCGTAAACTATGAGAACAGAATTGTAAACCGAATACGTAAATTATTTAATAAAAAATTCCGATATGTTGATAAAAAGGATTGGATTTCAAATTTTTGTGTTAATCATCTTTACCCATTGTTGATGCCTAGTACTAAAAAACCAGTATCGAACTTCATCTCGTGACTGAGATTTTGAAAATGAAGATGAGGTCATGTCAAGAAAAGAATCTGTTTTATTTCTTAGTTCAAGAATAGAAGCATAAAATTGAACTCATTGAAAAATGAGTAAAGTTTGTTTAGCTGAATGAGAACGAGATTAATTGATTGCCCTTATCAAATGTCATTTAAAATACATTACTGACATTGTCTAGGTCGAAAATTAGAATTAAAGTGATCTTAAACTTTCCTGTCGGATGTATTGTGACATTTAACGGTTTATGCTGTTCAATCTAATGGTTTTATTTCCCACAAGGAAGTAACAAATACTTATTAGGATTTCCGCTGCTCATTTAATGTTATGTTCTGGCATTCTTTCATGTCTGAGAAGCTTCTGAGAAAGTTGAAGCAATTTTTCCTATGTATGTGGGGAAAAAAATCTGAAAACTTTTATACACAATCTTTATGCTATAATATAAAGCAAATATCTGGTAAGAAATGCATTTGTTGCTTGTATATGTTAAAAATAAAACTGATATACATTTAATAAATTTTAAAATTAAATGAATTTAATAAGCAATATAACTAACATAAATATAATAAAATAATTCTAAATTAACTAGATAAAAAATGCATTAATTTTATTAGATTCCGTAAAGTATTTAGAAGAATATCAGTTGTTTGTGTAAAATGAATATTATAAACCGAAATATATAGAGAATTAAATTAATATAATTACAAAATATAAGCAAACAGGTCCTGTAAAGTATCTAGTAAAATATAAACTAGTTTCTTTTGTGTGTGTTAGACGAAAGAGAAAATAAATATACCAAAATCAATAAAATTAAAAAAAAGATTTTAAATAGATTCCGCAAATTTTCTGGTAAGAAACACACTAGTTAATTGCGTATATTAAATTAATAATAAAGTCGAAAATACAATTCATATTAATAAAATAAAAAATGTATGTGAACAGATTCCGCATAAGCTAAATAATGAAAGATGCTGCAGTTTCTTGTATATGATAGATAAAAATGAAAAAAATTAATTAAAACAAGAAATCAAACAATACATAAAAATACTTATCTATCTATCTATATCTATATATATCTCTATCTCTATATATATATATATATATATATATATATATATATATATATATATATATATACTATATATATATATATATATATATATATATATATATATATATATATATATATATATATATATATATATATATATATATATATATATATATATATATATATATATATATATATATAAATTACAGTGAAAAATGCATGAATTTAAATTAATAAAATGTTAGTAACAAAAAATACAGATGAGCAGATTCTGCAAAATACAGAATGTTTATTTCAACCATAATGTTTTATTTAAACCATCAGAATAGCTGTTGTGTGGACTCTTAATCATTTTTATTATCATAAATTCGTCAGTTTTTCTTCAATATCTTTATTGTAAGAGTTTAATTGGTACACACAATTCTCTTTTTTCTTTTCTCATTTTGATCAATAATTTTTAGAGGAATTAATTTGTATGAAAGTAATTTATCCAGAGAGAAACTATGAGTTGTATGTAGTTTTTTTCAAGTCAACAATTCATGAAGGCTAAAAGGATGCAGATTCGTACTCAGATGCCTCAAACATGCTCACAGACTAAAATAAATTTTATACGAGTTGCGGATGTTTTGCAAACTTAAAATTATTGAAATGTTAAAGTGTATTTCAGTTTTCCCAAATGATACTTCTCAAACAGAAAAAGTTTTGTGAAGAATTTATTTTTGAATATAATTTCTAAACATTCCAATTAATCTTTCGAGAATAAATGATGACAATTCAATCCTAAAATCTACAGAGTTGTTTTTAACTAATGAAGTGATTGTTTAACAAAATTAATTTGTGAATTAAAACTTATGTTAAAGTTATATTTTCATTTTTTTCCACATTTGATAAAATGTTTGATAAATTGAAAAAATCCCTGGCTCCTTACCACGAGCAGTTGGTGTCGCTTGTTTCCGGGTGACAACTGGACACGACCATCTACAAAGGCATCTGCATCGAATAGGTGTAATGGACTCTGCTCATTGTCCATTGTGCAATCATGATGATACTGGATGCCGCTCACCTCAAGAAGAACTGCTCTGAAGTTTTAAAGTTTATGACTGACAACTCTTTTGAGGCTACTAAAGGACTTTACTCTTGTTTTTATACTTGTTCATCTTTTTATGGGCTGCTCGTCGATATGATGTCGAAGACGGGCGTAGGATATATATATATATATATATATATATATATATATATATATATATATATATATATATATATATATATATATATATATATAGTATTGAAATTTGTATTTGCAATAAAAATTAGGATGCTTTTTCTTGTCATAATTTAAAAGATTCCCAAGTTTTGTGAGTCTCTCAATTTGTTTGTTGCTCAGTGATCACTATCAGCATACGAAGGCTAATTAGATTGGAACTTACAGTTGAAAGTGGGTTCAGAATATCCAAGCCTGAAGTGGTAATTGAACCTATGAACGGCTGAATCGAAGATCAAAATGATAAATATTCAGCTGCAAAGTTGCCCGTGCATTTCTTACACCTCTACATTTAAATGAGCTAAAAAAATCCTTAAGTAAATGGAAAAAGTGTTTTGACGAAAAGGAAGAAAAAATTTATTGTGACAAGGTAAAATTGCCATCAGAATTTTTCCTCGGAAATGAGAGTTAGAAGATAATGAATAAGTTTATAATGTATTATAGACTGTTGCCAAGTTTAAACGCATGCTTAATTTAATCGAAATGTATGCTGACTGACATATGGAAATTAAGGAAAGACTATGGGACAAAATGACGAAATAAAAATCTGCGTAAAAGTACTTGCAACCATTTAGATTAAAATTTTATATAGTCAATGAGGAAGACACATCAAACAAAAAAATATAAACAATTCGCCAAGCCTACTCGACTTTTTACTTTGATGTCACAGTAACTGAGTCCAGTAGACATACTGACATGAACATAAAAGAAAGTGATTTTTTTAAACATAAAATGAATACAGCTTTTCATTTAATTATTTGTTAATCATGAATTATCAATCATTTTTGGAATACGTCATAAGGGGAGAATAAAGTTATCAGTAAACAATGCAAATATTTTAAGCACATATATAATTAAAAAATTTACGCTCATGAACTATTTGGATTATTGTTTTTTCTACTAATAACAATTCATTATGCCGAAATTAATACCAAGTGTACGCATATCAAATGAGACGATTGCTAAGAGATGTCGCCACGCATATATACAAACATTACGAAAACGTGACACGTGATTTTTTATAGTTTGACCTTTGATACTCTCGTTTAGTTTACATTTGGACGAGTTTCCGGGTGCATTGTGTTTTGTTTTTACTGTGTTGAAAATGTCGAATTTTATGCCTTCCGACCACGATCTGCGGACAGCATTTATTTTTTGTTACCATCTGAAGAAAAATGCTGCCGAATCGCATCAAATGCTTGTAGAAGCAATGGATGGCAATGCTCTGAGCCGTGCGCAGTGCTACAGGTGATTTAAAAAGTTTCAAAATGGTGATTTCGATGTGAGAAGCGAGGAGCGTGGCAGACCAGCAAAAAATGTAAGATGCTGAATTGTAAGTATTACTCGATGAAGATGATGGCCAAACACAATGGCATCTTGCAGAACAATTGAATGTTGATCAGAGCCCTGTTTCCCGTTGTCTCAAAGCAATAGGCAAGACAATAAAGGTCGTTAGATAGGTACCACACGAGCTAACGGACCATTAGCAGGAAAACCGAAAAACCGTGTGCGAAAAGTTGCTTGCCCGCTACAAACGCAAGTCATATCTCCATCGCATTGTGACTAGCCATGTAAAATGGATTTATTTCGAGAGTTCCAAGCATAATCGATCATATGTTGGCCCCGGAAAGCCGTCCAAATCGACCATAAGACCGAATCGCTTCGGCTGCAAGACAATGCTGTGTATTTTCTGGGACCAAAAGTGGGCAATCTATTATGAGCTTCTCAAACCCAGCGAAACCGTTAATAGTGATCGCTACAAGGATTACTTTATTTGAACGTTGCTATACTCGAAAAACGCGAGCAATACAAGAAACGGCAGCACAAAGGAATTTACCTTGACGACAAAAAGCATCTAGCCACCGTGCTAAACCGACCTAGGACATCGTTAAGGCGCTCGGCTGGGAGCCCTTAGCGCATGCGGCTTATTCACCAGACTTGGCTCTTTCCTATTACCACCTTTTCGCATCATTAGGCCACGTATTGGCTGACCAGCGCTTCAATTCTTACGAAAACGTCAAATCTTGACTTGATGGCTGGCTGGCCTCAAAAGACCGATCATTTTTTGGTGTGGTATTCACAAATTGCCCGAAAGATGGGAAAAATATGTAGCTAGCAATGGATATCATTTCAAATAAAGATATATTAACAGTTTTCGCAAATTTTATTGTGTCTTTGTTTAAAACAATCGTCTCATTTCATTTGCATATATACACTTGGTAATATAATTATTCATTATACCAAAATTATTAAACTGGAATTTTATATTCTTGTTTTGTGTGTGACTATTTCCTTTCCCACTTAGGATTCATATTTGTAAAAATGATAGAATATAAACATGAAACCTCTATAATTTTATTATTTATAATTTTCCTTATTTAAAAAAATATTGTCTCATCTATAAAAGTAAAATACTAACGTATATTAATTCTTAAGCATTGTTCTACCAAATGCAACATATATGTGGTTCTTACTGACTTCCAACCCATAGAAAATGTATCGGAATATTAATGAACAGTAATATAAAAGGTATATTAATTATATTTTTCCCACTGTAATATATTTTTTTAAGGAAAAAATAAATAAGCATCACAATAGCATGTATTCTGAGAAACATGAGCTATGTATGACACATTCTAATATTTATAAACATCAAATATATTTCTTTATTCCAAATTTTATTGTATCATAATATTTACTGTTCCACAAAATATATTTTAATACTGAGAAAATGAAGAAAGTATTTTGCAAACGTGTGAAGCATAAAATCAAACAGGTGGTCAAGTAAATAGCTTTATCTTTCAGTTTTTAGAGTAATTAGGACGGTCAACAAATATCTCATAATTACCTATAATTCTTTTTGATGATTTGCCAACAGATTGCAAACAATTTATTGTTCTTCGAATTACAGAGATATCTAAACTTACTGAAGATATTTTGGAAAAATTACCGGAAGTTTGCTTTTTGTTATCACCGACGGCAAAGAAAAATGTGCTTTAGAAACATATAAGTAGATCAATTCGATCATTAGAGAAGATTTTGTGTTTCGAAAAAGTTTTTGAGAACTTCATAAGGAAGACAGGTATTTATAATTTTGTATTGCGAAGTTCTAATGGAGAACACTTTTTTTTTTTTATTTTTGATTGTGCAAAACACGAGACACAAGACTGAGAAAATATTTTTCTTAAAGGCATTTGGCAGTTGCACAATTATTTATATAACACTCTAGAAAACTGTATCGGGATAAAAATATTGCAAATGAAATTCCTGTTACTAAGCAAGCACTTGTAAGTAAAATGATATCTAATAATCTTAAATTTTTAATGCGAAAACAAAGAATTAATCTTAAAGAGTATGTAAACTTTAGTGTTAATCTCTTAAAGTATTCATCCTTAAAATTCCTAAACATTATATATAAAGTATAAAATATTAATTAATCTATATTAGAGCACATCATGAAATATATAGGAAAGAATAATTATCTTAGATAGGAAGAAAATATGTTACAATGTTCATCATACATTGACAGATATTTTGTTGAATTTATATAATGTTTATATAAAACATTTATAACGCATGTGATAAGTTGCAAAGGGAAAATATTTTCAACCATAATAACTATCAATACTTATATATAATCATATTATTACTCATATAAAATGATTATATTTAGTATGAAATCTATTTTTTAATTAACTATTTTTTCTCACAAAAGTGATGGGACACTTGTGCTTTACAAAAGAAAATTAATAAAATTGATTAAAAATACATGAAAATATTTTTTGTGGGTGTGTTTCATATTTAAAGTTAGTAACAATTATTACATAACATAAATTTTGTCAAAATATTACTTAAATAAAATTACAATTGTTTAGAACAGAGCAAAATAAAGCTAACATAAGTGATGGGACACTTACATTTCCATCAAATATTTATCCAAAAATTTTATTTTTTAAAAGGTTTTAATGTTTTGTTGGATTTCCTTTTACTTTTAAAACATGATTTAATCTTCTTGGGATGGATTTGACTAATTTTTTGTGATTTCTGGACTGATTTAATCCTATTCTTCTTGAAGCACCAATTTTAATTGTTGTTTTGAAGAAATGGTGTATTTGCGAATTCTTGCCAAATATTTTCTATGGGATTTAAGTCTGGAGATTGTGGTGGTGTTTTTATTATTTCAGGACAGTTAAACAGCAGCCATACTCTAACGTTCAAAGCAGTGTGCTTGGAGTCATTGTCCTGGTAGAATTTAAAATCGTTATGAGGGTTCAATTTTCATGCTGAGGATTTCAAATATTTTGCTTTAGAATGCCAATATACTTGTACTGATACATTTTATTGTCAATAAAAACAAGATTACCAACTGCAGCGGACGACATACACCTCCTCCACCATGTTTTACTGTTGGCACCAAGTTCTGTGTTTACGAAATTCTTCTCTAGGTTTTCTCAACACCAAGATTCTACCGTCAGAACCAAATATATTAAATTTACTCTCATCTGCAAATATAACTTCTAGTAATCAGAATTTTTATTTATGTTGGATTTTTCGAAAGCCGAGTTTTCTATTCTTTTCACTTAAGAAAAATTCTTTTCTGGCTACTCTACCGTGATATCCAGCAGATCGAATTACTCTTCTAATAGTCTCAGGACTAACAATTACTCCATATAATGCTTGTAAATCAGCAGCAACTTTAGGAGCACTCATTCTTGGATTTTTTTTAATAATTCGAACGACAATTCGCTTTATTCCATTGGATAGCTTTGATGGTCCGCCATGTCTTCTTTTATTCTGAATCTTTTTATATCGTTTAATGATATTGAAAACTGTTGAATGACTCAATTTAACTGTTTCAGCAGTTTCTCTAATAGATTTTCCACTTTCAATATGCAAATTAATAACTAATTTTCGAATTTCAGTTTTCAGGCGAAGTTTCTTTTCGTTTGGCATTCATGGCTGCACACAGCTAAAAAACACGAAAATTCCAAAACAATCTGGAGAGAAATACTGCAGACGATTTTATAAGTTACTACCAATTGCTTTTGAGTAAAAATAAAACACCCAAAAAATATTTTTATTGCTCATTTCAGATCATATTTGTTGTACATCTAATGGTGTCCCATCACTTATGTGAGCTATTTTTTGCTCCGTTCTAAACAATAATATTTTTATTAAATTAATATTTTGATAAAATGTATGTTATGTAATAATTGTTACTAAATTTAAGTATGAAACACACCCTCAAAAAAATTGTACTTGTATTTTTAATTAATTTTATTACAGTTTCCTTTTGTAAAGCACAAGTGTCCCATCACTTTTGTGAGATACTGTATATATATATATATATATATATATATATATATATATATATATATATATATATATATATATATATATCACTCTAGCAAAAATATTTATATTGTATGATTGATAAAATAATTTAGCAGAAACAAAATTGGTTAGAATATTTCAAAATTTAATTTGGTTGTTGCTCAAGGATCATTTTTCACATGAGAGCTAATTCTACCAGCATCCACAATTAAAAGTGGAATCCGAATTATTACAAACATTCACACCCGATACGGGAGTCGATCCAACGAACTACTGAATAGAAGACCAAAGCTCTAACCATTTAACTGCCGATATTCTTAGGCTTAGCATAGGACATTATAAGAAAAATCAAATCGTGATATTTGACAATCTGTAGGGCATATGTAATTTATGTAATTGGTGTTTTTATTAATGAAAAAAGATTCTATTTTCATAAGGAAATCATTATTGTATCCAAAATTAGAACTTTGATGCATTTTCTGATACATCCACGATTTTTTTGATGAATTATTGATCTGTGTGAATACAATATATATATTAATGATCATAGTACAGTCTGTAGACCATCTTGCTGAGGAATCTTATGTACCTGCAATGTTTTTCTGGGCACAATCTCTACGTTATAATGTTGACGCGAGCTCCAAGTCAGATATCATTGTCGAATCTTGTCCTTGATTCAAAATTATAAGACAGTGTTTTGCGACTTTAATAGGCAGAAATAATTAGTTGGAAATGCACTTTCATAACCTAACATCATTTAAGTTTCTGTCTTTTAAATTTTTATGTTAGGGTATAATATTGTGTGTGTTCTACATTCTAGCTGTTCATTTCTACCTATCTAAATTTGTGTTTGAGCTAAATTTATGAATTTTGTTAATATTTTTTTTAGTGTAAAACTGCAAAAAAGAGATTTGAGGGAAAAACATCGTTCTCGTTACTTGTAGGTAGCGAGTTTTATACCCGATCCTGCCGAAGATCTATCGGTTTTCCAGATAAGCAAATTTCAGAGGATGAATAAATGACCACTGGCATTGATGAGTTGTCAGATTCCTTTTGCCCTAAAGCTGATACCCAGTCGTTCAAGTGTTCCAACCTCTACAAAAGATAGAGATATTGCTGTTATGAGTTTATGGAGTTGAAGAGAGCATTTTACACGTGTGGCATCGATACGATATTTTACCGTTGCACAGAAGATTGTACGCTTACCATGAGTTTACATTAGCTTACCTTTCAAATCCAGTGTAATCAGTGTTATTTGGATTATGTCTATCTGAGGTACTTTCGTTCCACTTATACTATTTCTCAATAGGTTTTTCTTAAAATAATACTGGCAAAGATTCTAGTGATATATAATATATATTCAAATATGGTGTATATATATATTTCATGCTGGTATAGTGTTTCAGGTTTTATTAAAAAAAATTATTTGCTTTGATATAAATAAAATGATTTTATCATGAATTTATAATTATTATTATTATTTTTTTTTTTGAAAAAAATTGTAACAACAAAATGACACTTTTAAGAAAACAAGAGAATCTTTTTTCTAAAATATTAAAAAAGATTTTTTTATATGCAAGTAAATTTTAATAAATAATATTAAATTTCATGGAATATATTTGTTACCTTATGATTCATTCATAAAACGAATTTTTCAATATTTAATAATTCATATTAAAAATATACAAGATCATATTTTTGGCAATATTTACATATAGCATATTTAATCAATTAAGGGCAATTAAAAAACTTTAATATATAATAATAATCCATTAAACCATATTTAGAGATGTAACAAAAATTTCTTTTATCCCAGGTTGTTTGTTTTCTAACACAGTATCACAGATAAAATTTATAGCCCGAATAAGTCTTTAAATAAAAAATTTAAATTCTTTCAACCTGTTATTTTTTCTCGAATTTATTAGATCAAAAGCCATATAGCTATTCACTCTAGTCGCCCTTAGTTTAATAGTCAGTTAATTCATGGTATGAACCATTCGTGTTCTCAGCAGGGTTCAATTCTAAGTGAAATGAATTTACTAATGGCGAGAGGTTTTTATTCCTCTTTGAATGGCTGTCTTCCTACGATCTTTCCAGTATCCGAACACAAAGCAATCGATAAGCGCCGCCCTTCCGAAGCTGAAACTGAGCTGCCCCCTTCCGGAGGAAAAAATGCTATAAAACAGCTGAAACGAAAACAAATCGAGGTCACGTGTGAAGCCATTCGACATTTGGGCACCGATTCAAGTCGTTCATATTTTATTTTTGTGCTTCTTAACTTGATAACAGACGATTTGCGGAATATGCTGGCGACAGTAATTTAACAAGTTAAATAAGATACATGAAATTCAAACATTGAATTGTCGAAGAAAAATCTAAATCACAAACGCATAAATATTACAAATAAAAATTTGTTTTCTTATTTATAAAATTTTATTGCCAAACATAGCTTTTGAAATAAATATAACAATCTACAATCTATGTTAAGTATATGCATAAACCACCAGTGTTTCGCAGACAGAAGATTTAAATGGAAAATGTATATTTAACTTTCAGAAAAAATTGCTACATGGTAAAATAATATATATTTTTTTAATGATATTCAAATATTTATTTAGTTAAATGTTAATTTGAATCATGAATGAGAGAGGTCTCTCGTAAAGATCGGATAAAAACAAATCGTTTATAAGTTCACTTTAGTTAGGAATTATTAAATATTAAACTCCATATTCTTTCTGCCAACGTTGTATTACATTTCCGATCGAAAGCATATCGAAAAAATTGCGGTCGTCTAACTCTGAAAAAATATATACATATTGTGGGAACGTAAAAGGAAGATTTTAGAAAGGAGTAAAAGAACCACACACTCCGTTCTTGAAGCGAGCTCGGTTCCGGAATGGCGTGCATCACAGAATAAGGAGTTTTAAAATCTGCATTCAAAACAATGTAATCATAGCTTCTAAATGAAGTATAGTTTTTATCTTAAACAAGGCGGAGACCAATTTAAGAAAATTATTACAGTAAAATTTAAAATTAAATAAATGAAATAAAAATATCAATATTTGACCAATCAATACTCCTAGGAGACGCAATTGTCAAGAGAGGCAGTCGGAACTATTCTTAATTTTAATAATTAATTCTTTTCCAGAGGGTGAACCGCCTTAAAACGGTTTCTGCATCAATAGATTAAACAGATCCTTCTGGGAGTATTTTTCGTAGAGTATTGGGCTGTATTCACGTATTACAAGGGAGGAAACCCGGAAAACTCTCGCGTTCCTCTCCCGACAGTCGTGTATCCAGAAGCGCAACATCCTTCTTCCTTGGTTCAACAGTGGCTGAGAACTACTGCTCTGTAGAGTGCTGTCTTCACCTTTAGACTAAAGCGAGTTGTATGAATATTGATCATATAGATCAAGAAAAATAATCGGAAGAAATTTAACTTTGAAAATACGCAATTTCTTCTATAATTCTATAAAAAAAATTATTAGTGAAGGATTTGATCATATGTGGATGAGAAGAAATTTTTACTGTTGGTTTTGAGAGTATATATATATATATATATATATATATATATATATATATATATATATATATATATATATATATATATATATATATATATATACTATGACAGGGGAAAAAACTGAAAGTTTTTAACATGTAGGATTTTTATTCGAGAAAATTAAAAAGTACATGTAATTAAAATGAAATACATCAGGAATAAGATTATAATTTAGAACCTACACGAAAAATCGTTCAAGATATTGAACGCGCGTTTAGTCCCCACTTCAAACGATTACGTGGATATTGATAATAGGTTGCAATAAGGACAGAAGCAACTATTAAAGGTTTAATAACGAACAATTATCAGGAAAGTGATGCTTAAAAAAATCTACTACACAAAAAATCACAAGTTGATATTCAAAACATAATTCTTTACATCAATTGAAGGTAACAAGATTGTGAATTCAAAGCATGCGTTAAATTTGAGTTTGGAAAGTAAAATAAATTAAATACAAATTATCAAACAAAATTAGATGAATATAGTATGTTATGAAAATGCTTGGAGCTTAAACAATATTCATATATGTAAAAGTTTAAGTGGGTACGCTTGTAAGTTCTTAAAACTGAGACAAAGTATCAACATCATATACATATATTTATCAAAGCTATACATACTGTTAATAGAATGCAATAAAAAATTATAAAAGTTCATATTTTCAGACGAATTATTTTTAATTTATAAAAATATGCAGTTTTTTTACTAGTTTAGTCACATAAGAGTTTCAATCATTTCATCTTTTAAGAATATATATATATATATATATATATATATATATATATATATATATATATATATATATATATATATATATATATATATATTAATAATGACAAATTAAATAAGAGACTAACTTGTCTAATCTATACTCTTCCCCAAGATTAGACGAGTTAATTTCTTATTTGTTTAATTTGCCATTATTTAGTTCCCAAGCTTATAGCCGAGCCGAATGGTTAGTACTCCTGCCTTTGGTTCAACAGCTCGTGAGTTTGAATCCCCCCTTGGTCTTAGATGTTTGTAGTGTCTCAGAAACCAAATTAAGCTGTAGTTTCCGCTTTAACAAGCCCATGTGTGCAAAAAAAAAAAAAGTTTTTCCGAATAATTTCGTTATTTTAGAAGAAAATCCATGACCTTTACATGTTTAAAAATTCAAATTTTTAGAATTGCGTCATTTACGGATATTTAAAAAAGGAAAATATTTACTAAGGTTTACAAAATAGATAGTAAGTACACAAACATAACTTGTTTTCATTTTATGCATTTTCTTCGGCTGGAAAAGCATTTCCTTTTACCATACAAATAAAAATTTTGTGGTAATGAAACCCAGGCGAAGCGACTCGCATTTCAAGAGAGTGCCATATTTCTGTATCAGTTTTCATCACAGCATGCGAGAGTTCTGCCAAAAATTAGAGTATTTTAAACAGGAAAAAGTCATTCTTTTTATAAAAGTTTAAGTTTACTCTTACCTTTTCATTAGATTAGGTACAAAGTTACAATATTCAGTACAAATAAAATTTCAGGTGTTAAAAATGCTTAACTCACATCCCAGTATTAAACAGGACTGAATTATGTGTGTGTATATATGTATATATATATATATTAAATAAAAAATCAATAAATGGATGGTTCATTTGCCAAAGTAACTCCACTTTTTGAATATATCCAGAAAAATTTTATCATAAGAATTAGCACGACAAAAACTACATGTAAATAATGTAAAAAAAATTATGCTAGTCTTAAAAAACATATACTTTCCCATAATTTTTTCAACTTTTTTTTTGGGAGTAATTGATTTGGCAAATGAAGCATTCAAACAGCAAACAGAAAATATACTTGCGAATCCTTTTAAACGTATATATATTTGTAACAAAATATTTTTCTTCATTTAAAAATTTTTTTGATAAGTATTTTCCTGTTTGCTAGTTTCCATTCTCTGTTGAATGTTTTTAAAAGAACTTACATTTTTAAATTACAATGATTAGTTACTTAATTTTTACTGCATTTAAAATTAATACATATGTGTATGCTCTTAGAATTTAGATTTGCTTCTTTCTTTACTCTCATTAGATCTAATTTTAAGGGTATTACAATTAATAATGATTATCCGAAGTTAGAAAGACCAAATTTGAAGCTTGGAATTGAACCCATATATGTTGAATAGAAGGGCAGAGTGACGATCATGTTGCTACTGGTGCGTCCAAATAACAAACGAATAAAGGGCAAGAGAAAGATAAGCAAAATCCTTTGCATCTAACACTTTACATTGTAAAGTTGTCTCAGGTGATTTGCTTAAGTCACAAAATATTTCTTTTGTTTGGTTTTGGTTTGTCACTCGAGTCATTTTTTTTTTGTATACAAGGGATAATTTTGATCAGGTCTTATAATTTAAAATGAGTTTCAAACAATTAAGAACATCTATGCCTTATATGGGATTCAAATTCATGAGCGCTGTTGAATAGAAGGCCAAAGCACTTAACATTCAACTAGCAGTTTGGCTTTCTTGTATAAAATAAAGCACAATTTATTCTATCATATGTTGATAAATTACAAATAAAGATCAAATTTTAGCAAATATCTATACAAAAATAAACGAATAAAATGTTTCTAATTCATCATTACTATACTTATATGAGAATTAATTATATTATAATTCAATATTATTCAATAATTTCTTTTGAAAAGACCTAGTGCTGGGAATTCATTTATGAAGGAGAAAATAATATTAGTTAAAAAAGTATGAATTTATCAAAAATATTCGCAGAAAAATGTTTGATGTATTACAGATTTTTATAAAATTTATAAAAAAAATTTGCAAATAAATTCGTGCAATACAAAAATATTTGACTTCCTCAAGTAAAATGTTGGATGAGATACTTTAAGATATTTTTATAAATTCTAGAGAATAACTTAATCTAATAAACAAATGCAATTGATTTTTTAATTATCTATTAAAAGATGAATATAATGCCACTCAATAGTCTCACTTTTTTGTAAACAAAGGTTAATTTTGACAGGGACTTGCGATTTTAAGTGAATTCCAAATTACTACAAATTTTCATACTTGAAATCAGAGTCAAACCTAGATACTAAATGTAAATTTCAAGTATTAATCATTCAGTTTAGCAACCAATGCATAGAAAATTGAAGGTACAAACAATGAATTTTGTTTAAAAAAAACATTCCTTATGTTTTATTTTTGTAAGATGCAACCCACTCAAGTGAACAGATAATACTGGAGGCCGGCATGAAGGATTGCTTTACCCCCAAGTCATCAGATGCATCACAGATTACCATCCGTTTCTTGATCCAAATCGCTTTTTTCTTGGCAAATAGCTTAAAGAAGTTCACTGTATTGTTTTGAATGCCTTTTTAATAACCCAACCACAAAACCCGGCAAATCTACTGAGACTGCTCTACATCAGCTAGTTTCCAAGATTGAAGCCACTCTGGATCAAAAGGATATTGCCTTGGCAACTTTCCTCGACATCCAGGGTGCTTTTGATAATACTTCCCATCCATCCTCAATGCACTTAGAGGGGCAGTGATTAATCAGACCCTGTGTACTTGGATTGAAGCCTTAATTTCGGATAGATATATACAAATGAACATCTTCGGTGAATCATTTGAAAAAAAGACTACTAGAGGTTGTCCTCAAGGAGGTGTTCTGTCACCATTACTTTGGAACCTAGTTGTAAATAGCCTTATAAAACATCTAAATGATAAGGGCTATTATACGCAGGGATATGCTGATGACATTGTCATCCTTATCCTTGGTAAAGATTTTGACATAACTTGTCATCTCACGCAGGATGCTCTAAGTTATGTAGGTCAATGGTGCATGGATAGGGACCTGATGGTTAATTCCTCAGAAAACCTATCTTGTACCTTTTACACGCAAAAAGAAACGGAAAGGTTTTTTCATACCAAGACTTTTTGATGTTGAAATCAATGTGGCTTCAGAGGTGAAGTATCTGGGTATCTATTTAGACCAGAAACTCACCTGGAATAAGCCCATTGATGATAGGATCAACCAAGCAAAGAAAAGCATTATGATTTGCAGGCGAATGCTTGGTAAAAACTGGGGTTTACATCCAAAACTGATGTTATGGATGTACACAGCTTTTGTCAGGCCCATTTTCACATATGCCTGTGTGATCTGGTGGCGTAAAGTGGAACAGAAGACTGTAATTGACAGACTGGGGGGTCTACAAAGACTAGCCTGTCTCTGCATCACAGGAGCAATTTCCACCCCGCCAACCAGAGCATTGGAGGTTGTGTTGGATCTGACTCCCTTGGACATCTTCATCTGCAGTGTTGCAAGAGTGAATGCATACAGAATGAAGCTGCAAAACCACTGGTATGACCAGCCTGTTGCCAAAGGGCACAAGGGCATCACCAGGAAAATTCAAGACCCTACTTTCATGATGCCATCTGACATCATGGAAAAAACATACATGTTTGATAGGACATTTGATATAGTTTTTCCAACTAGAGACGAATGGGATAACAACATGTTTGAAACTAAAACAGGAGATCTAATCTGGTACACAGATGGATCACTGAAGAACAGCCTCTCAGGACTGGGAGTTTGTGGCGTGTCACCAAGAATCAGCTTGTCTGTAAGCCTTGGGCGATATTCTTCGGTCTTCCAGGCAGAAGTTTTGGCCATCAACCACTGTCTGCGACTGAATATGAAGAAGGGCTACTACGGTAAGCAGATTCTCATTTTCAGTGACAGTCAAGCCACTTTAAAAGCGCTTAATTCCTTCGAAATCAAATCTAAAATGATTCTGGAGTGTAGAAACCTTCTTACAGAACTGGCAACTAGAAACAGGGTGATCCTTGTATGGGTGCCAGGGCACAAAGGTATCGAAGGTAATGAAAGGGCTGATGAACTTGCTAAACAAGGATCGTCTTTTGTTCCCATTGGTCCAGAACCTTTTTGTGGGATCAATTTGAAGACCGCAAAAACCAATGTTCTTAGATGGGAAAAACGGAAGATGTATGAAGCTTGGCTCAAATCTCCTGGTCAAACCCATGCTAAAAGTATGATCTGTAGATCATCAGCGAGGATTTCCTATGAAATTCTAAGATGCTCTAGGCAGAAGATACGCTTAATCGTAGGCTTCATAACTGAGCACTACTATTTCAGAAAACATCTCCATAAAATGGGACTGTTTCAGCAAGACCCTATCTGCAGGAAATGTCATATGCAAGAGGAAACGGCCAAGCATATCATTTATGAATGCGAGACTCTAGCCCTCCCTAGATTAACCTCTTTAGGCATCATCCATACTAGAGAGTTACACCTAGACTCCATTAAAGGGTTATCAGACTTTATTAATAAAGTGGGTGACCCGAGCAACTGGAACTAAGAAACATTGGGTTTGGAGTTAACAGTACAAAATGCTGATAAAAGCAGAGGTGCTCAATGACATACAAACCCAACTCTAAGAAGAAGAAGAAGAACCACAAAACTGGGATTATAACTTTTCCAGGCAAAAGATATAACATTATCAGTATTCATCAATTTAGAGATTAACAGTTTTAATTAGGAAAATCACAATATTTTTCAGATCCAGAATAAATGATCACTTTTAGACATTTCATTTGCACCAATCCAATACAAATTTCCTACAGCTCTTAAACAAATTTTAAATACTAAGTTATTTCCAACTACTATTACTTTTTTTATACTATTTGAGTTATTAAAGAATATAATAAGCAGTAAATAAAGAGCTGAATATATAAATAAAATAATAATCAAGATAACTCCTCTATTAAACAAAATCAATTTGAATATTAAAATATAATTTATCTTAAATTACTATATTTTAAAACATAAAAAAATCATTTACATATTTTTAAGCACCACAGTCTATGCAAATGAATAAAGTTTAAAGTAAATTGGCTGTATTCTACACTAACAAAATTTTAATTAAAAATTTTCTAATTTACAAAATTCTTTAAAATAACTATGATATTTCAAAATGAGTAGCAAATTGGAAGCTAATTATTTTACATTTCATTCTAAAATAAGTACATGAAGTTTTTTTTATTATAGTATATAATTAAAATGTCTTCCATAGAAACAAAGATTAATCATGGCAAATTTCTATAACTTCTGATAGATATCATAATTAGACATCTTTCTACTACTAGTAAAAATTTCAGATTCTGAATGATGAATTTTAATTCTTGTCACAAACATATTAAAAAATAAATTAATATTTATTTTATTTATGACAGATTAACAGATGCTAGTGATGACTTAATTAAACTGATTTTTTAAATGATTTTGCTGCATATATTTGTATTTTTTTATACTGATGCAATATGAGGATGATTTTATAAACATGAGCCGAGTTCATAAAGTAATGGAATCAGCACTAAATTCAGCAATTGAATTAGAAGTAAAATAATAGACACACATCTAGAAAAATTAATAAATTTAATAAATTTGCACAATTAAGTATCTTGAAAAATATAACATTTCAGCACAAACATATGCTATATTTTATGTCATTTCACATACAAAAAATAAATCGCAAAATATCATTCCAATAATTATATTTACAAAATAAGTATTTATAGAACTGTAATAAGGTTTTTGAAAAAATATATATATATTTTACAGTAAAAAACATCAAGAAACAATTCCTACTAACTTTTACATTTGAATCCAGACTAAATTTTGTAACATTTGAATCCAGACTTAACTTTTAACATTTGAATCCAAAATGTCATAATATTATAAGTTGAGCAAAACAATATTTAAATATATTTTAAAACAGTGTTATTTTTATAATGTCATACAATATGAATGCATTAGAATATCAAAGAAAACAAATGACCTTAGAAGTTATAATTCAGTATAAGTAGAGTAATAAAATTTCAATGTTTCACAATTTTGAAGTGACTTGCTGAGGCACAGGTCCAAGCCATTTCTCTCCTGAAAATAAAATTGTTTTCATAAATAAGAACTTGCATACAACAATAAACAAATCCATTCAAAAATAAAAATTAAAAAAAAACATAAAATTGGTTTGAAAATGTACCTAAACAGTAGGCAAGTAATTCAAATCTGTCACTTCCAAAAAACAATTCAGGTTTTCCATTTATGTGAGCTACTATCATTGGTGCACCAAATGCCTAAAAAATGATTAAATATGAACTATATAATTCCATAACTGAATTCATTTTCCATAGAAATTTGCTACATGATACAATAACTGTAAAAAGAAAAAGCTATAAAAAATTAAACAATCTACAATACAAATGAATTTAGCATTTGCTTTTCTTTTCTTATGTTACACTAAAGGGATAATGGACATCTAGTAATGTGAGATTTAGCTTAAAATTGATACGCTAACAGACCATGCACACCAGCTTTAACGAGTTGCAATTTCAAATGAAAAATGTGTGCATGGCTTTTGGGGAAAAATGTTGATTTGGAAATAGGTATTTTAATTATAAGCTTAATTTTGTTCAAAAAGTTGTTTTGCACCATGGAATGAAGAATCAAGAAAACACAGCACTATACTTAAGCTTAAAAAATCAAATGGTTTAAATAAAAAAATAAGTTTAAATGCTTAAAAAATTTGCTTTAGTTATGAAATTATTAAATATCAAAGCTGGGAACCCTTTCACTCAGACTTTAGTGTTTCTTATTAATGGCATATTGGAAAAAGCAAAAACATATATGCTGGAATTGGCCAAAAGTATAACAAAATCAAATAAAATAGGAAATATAGTTAATAGTTTTCTTAATAACTGTGAAAATATTTTAAAAAATGAGGGTATTCATGATGTAATCTTTATATATTATTCTTAGTGATCATGAATTGATGGCAATTTCCAAAGAAGGAAAAGACCCATACAATTATTTCTAGAAGCTCTAAGACTTTTGGAGTAGAAAGTTACATAACTTAAATTACTTACATTGTGGTATAATCAACTTAATAGGAAGTTCAAATTAGAGAATTAATGTTTTGAATTAAATTACAAATCCTATAATCAAAATTTTGAAATTCAATATAACTTTCATTTTTAAGTTAGCCAAAGATCAACTCCTGATATAGTTTCACTTCCCTCTGAGCAGCTATTCTCAATTCAATCCCAAAAAAAATTTAATATACAAACAGAAAAGATTTCATTTATATAGATAAAAATACTGTATCATATTGAACTCTAATGATAATATCAAATTGATATTGTCTATGTATACTCTGGTGAAAATATATATGACTACACACCTGCATTTACATTATAAATGCATTTTTTAGGAGACAAAATTTGATTTGATAATCATAAAAGTGAAAATTTTAACTGCCAAATAAATGCGGAACAAAAGTTGGGAACTTTATTATTAAAACAATGAACTTGTTTTTAATGAAAATACATATCTACTTTAAATATCTTAAAATTAGACATTAAAGTACATGATTTATAGTCAATTTTAGTATAGAAATTTCAGAAATTGAACAAAAAGATAATTCAAATAAATAGGTACACGACATAATTTTTAAGCAAATATATAGTAGAAATGAGACCTATATTATTTTCAAATCATCAAATACCTTTTTTATTTAAATACTAATTTTCATTTGGATATAAACATTTTCTTTTGTTTCCTTTTTAAAGAATTAATCTTGGAAGTATAAAGATATGTATTAAGAGAAAACTAATAACATGAATCTTGATTTCAAAATTTATAGTTAGATTTTAAAATGTGGGTACTTTAGATGTTTTATTGTCCTTAAGTAATGAAATAATAACAAAAAATATCATAAAAATTTCAATACTTTCTAAAGATAAAGAGATACAATGAAAACATATATTTAAAAATAAATGAGGAGCAATCACAAGTTATGTGGAGAAAAATGGATAAGTGTTTAGGTGAGTCTTGGGAGCGAGAAATTAAAAAAAAATCATTTGATAATAAGAGATTTGAAAAAGTTTCCTTTGATTCTGATTTGCTATAATGATTATTTAAAGCTAAATTTTAAATAAATTTTTCTTAGCGACCACTCGTATATAAAAGCTTTCTAAACTAATGATCAGCTTACTAACAGTTCTAATCTTTTTCTTTCTTTTATTTAGACTGCAAGAAATTTTAATACTGAAAATACAGAAAGTATAAAAGTTTCCTCTGCCATAATTAGTAGTTCATTAACTGAATAATTATAAAATTATTTTTCATTTTTTGAAATAAAAATATTAATCATATATTGTGTGTAGGCAATTTTAAATTAATGTAACAAAAATGATATTTAAAATTGAATGATACAGAAATTAACACACAACATGAAATAAGAAATTTCACTATAAATATAAAAAAGTTACTGCAAAAATCAATAATATTATAAAGACTATAAATCAATTGTAAGTCTGTGAAACTCTTGTTTGGTGAAATAAAGCAGATTTACCTGGAAAAGTTTTATGTAAATGAAGCTGTATTACAATGATTCAAAATTACAAGAAAAACAGTTCATTAGAGACTTTAAATGAAACAAAAATTCAGAGACAAGGGAATGCATCTGCAATTAAAAAAGTTTCTGAAAAGAAAGGGAGACACACTTGGAATTAAAAACGTCTCAAATAACAATTCTGAGAAACAGTCACATACTATAGTATTTTAAAAAAGAAAAATTAAATTATTGCAAAAACATCTTTGTTGCACGATTTGCTGGTTATGAAGATAACTGTTTACACAAAATTTATGATACAAGACTACTTTCTTTCTAAATACAGGAAGCCAGGGTTGAAAGCTAAAAGATTCGAAAGAAATAAAACAACTGCATTCTGTGTTAGTATTTTAATTGAGAAGTCAATGCCTGGAAGTAGTTAAAAATTACAATGTCTAAAACAGAAAAGTATTAAAGGTATGGGCTTAGATTGGAAAACAGAAATATAAAGATGTTATTTACTATATTTTAAAAAAGGTGCTCATATTTAAATAAAATATTGAAAATCATGCTGGTTAAAAAATATTTAAGGTGGTGTTTCCAAAACATTTTTCAAAGAAAGTTTTTATTATAAATCTTTAGTTCACAATAATAAATTGTTTTAATACCATAACAATTTATAATATCACACAATTATATTACTATTTATAGGAAGTTCCAGAAGAAAGTTCAAATGAACTAATTTTTGCATATTATTATACATATTCAATTTTTAATAAATAAAAATGCTGGAAAATATCATGAAAATATAAAAACAGGAGAAAAAATGGTGAAAAAAAAACATTTTCTAATTTTAAACAATATAACTTATTTTACACATACATATAACTATATTCCTATGTATGCATATATATATTATTACAGGAAAACTGTAATGATGTTTAACATTAACAATGTTGAAAAATATAAAAGTGTGAGTGATTTTAAAAGGAGAAAATTCAACATTAAGTAATTGTTTTATATCAAATTAGTTAATCTCAGTAAGTCTATCTAACAATATTTTAGTCTATAATGGCTAAACAGTGAATCAATAAAATATCTTCAAAATCATAAAGTTGATTACATTTCTGGTATTTAGAAAATTAAACTTTCAAATAACAGATCTCAAATCTTTTTAGATAATTACTAAAAATTTAATAATTAAAATATGCAAAATTGAATTTGAAATGATTCTGAAAAGAGTGAATTCCTCAAATATGTAGGAAGTATATTTAATAATGTAAAATTACATAATATTCTTTTTAATTATTATGAATAACATACAAAACAAATTCAGTTTATATTTTATGATTGATATGCTTAGAGCAATTCTTAAACTATGGTTATCAAAGCTAAATTATTGACACATATATACAGATTCAACTACAAAAGTATAAAAATTCCCCGTAAATAAATCATTCTTACAATGGAAATTTTTTTAAAAAATCAATAAACAATTATACTTAAACTAACTGAACATTTTAGATAAATAAAATAATTATCTTATATAAGAAAGATTTCCTGGATAAATAAGTTAATTAATATTTTGTGAAATACATGAAAAATATTGACATGTTTTTCGTACAAAATTATCATAAAGTAAAAATTTAACACTTTTTAAAAATATATTCTCATTAATAAATATCACTTACATATAAACTGAAATATTTGTTTTTTTACTATTTCTTCTAAAAATGCATATTGCATGAACTATAGAAAGAATTGATTAAATAAATAAATCAGGTATAACACACAATAAAGAAATATTCAATAAGTAAAAACTACATTTAAAAGTTATATAAATTTTACTGCATACATACTCCATATTCTAAAGCTTCATCAGTATATTTTTTAAGTCTCTCTTTAACTTGAGAAGTAGTCATAGCACTTAGGCAACTTTCTATTACTTTGGGATCTAAATTTATAGAAAGGCCAGCCTAAAAAACAATATTTTCATATTAATCGTTATAAATTATTATAAGTGTTTCTAAAATTCCAATTCCAAATCTTTAAACAAACAAAAAAAAAAAATCTTTACCTCTTTCAAGCTCTTTGGATCTGCAATATCTGTATGCTGAAATGAAATACAGTACATTATTTCATTTAAGAATAGAATACATTATTGCTTTAGGAAGTAAAATTACCAATATGCTACCTGATACAATTGAATATACAAGGCAAATTACATGAAGGGGATCTATTAGAGTTTGTGAGAGGATATTAAGAAATTCTACTGCCCTGCCTATTACATGCCATGCTTTAAGAAATTTCCTTCAAAGGCTTAGAATAGATTAAGGTAAGAGAAATTTCAAGAATTGCATAAATAAATAAAAAAGTATCTACTATTTATAAACTTGAAGATGTTATTCAAAAATTTGCATGAATGTTGACTTCAACAGAATATGTGCAATTAATTTTGATTTCTGATTAGTTGACATTCAGTTGATATAATATTTATTTAATATTTCATTACTAGATTTCCCTCATATAAAATAGTTAAATTCACTTTACTTTAAACATTCCACAAGACAATATTCCTTCACATTAAATACATTTTAATTTATATTTATGTAATATACTTTGATTCTTCTAAATATTCAAAAGATTGAAAGTTTAAGAATTGTTTTAACATTTGTCTTTTAAAACAAGTGCACATAATAAATTTTTAGCTTTTGTTGCAGTAAATTTCTAAGTAAACATAAAAATTAAATTTCAAACTAAACATAACTTTTATTTAAAAATCAATATATAATAGGATAAGTTTTGCTTTATTTTCTTTTAAAATTCTAATTATAAAACATTTTTCTTTTGGTAAATAAGCAATGAAAGCATATTAAATATTTAAAAAATAATTTTTATCATAAGCAAAAATTACATTGAAGGATATGGTTGCTGCATGATACCAAGAGCTTAACTATAATTTGATTATAGGTCCAAAATTATAATTATTATTAGGTAATAATTAAGTAAATAAGGTAAAATTATAATTATTATATTATCAATAATTTTGATACTCAATACAGTAGATGCTCATTTTTATGAACTTTTAATTAACAACACTCATGACTTTATGAACTAGAGGTTGGTTTCTGACATGGTCTGAGACATGCAGTAATAATTTTAATACTCATTTGTGAACTAAAATTTTGAAAAATCTTTTTCTGAACTCATTTTTATGCTTCCTTTAAGTTTGCATTAATTTTTGTTATGATCTGTTTTTAACATCAATTTTTTTTTCATTTTATGGCTGTGAATCTTATTAATGTTTCCACTGGAGAATAATAAGTCCTTTGAATTGTGGATGACTACATGACTGATGTTGAAACCTCAGATTTTTTAAGGAAACAATAAATAAGAATTTTACACAATTGTTTTTTGTTTTTGAACACAAGAATGTTTTTTGCAACCATCTACATTAGAGTATAATCAATAGTTTGAAGTGCAAATATCATAAGTTAGTTTTGCAAGGAGCGATTATGGCTTGGAATCACCTTATAAAATTAATGTTCCAAGTGCAATGTATTTGTCAATCTATATTTACAATGATGCTGCAAAAAAGGCAATATTTAGGCCACTTTGACAATCAATTTATTACAGTTAACCAAAGAAAACATGGAACATTTCTGTCAAATAGAGAAAATATAAGGTACTCCTCCATAAGTTTTGACAATGAAATCCACGACTACTTGAAATTTCATTTCTAGTCTTTTTTTAATGTGGCATTAGATGTAATCTGTATGTAAGGTTTATTGCATGGTTAAATGTGTTTGAGAACATAACAAATGAGAATAAAAAAGATAATTAATAAGATATAATAGAAAAGATAATTAAAATAAAAAAATATGTGATTAGTTTACCAGATGTTTCATCAATAAAATGAAAGCAATAATTGTTTTAAAGTATGAATTTTATATTCTATGTATTTCTATATAATACATACTAAATAATTTTCTAATAGTACTTTCTTCACAATAAGAGCAGTTTAGTACAAAAAAAAGTTTTAAGATCTAAGATTATTTTCCTATTTTACAAACTATTTTATCAGTCTTTACAAGTCTACAAAAATGAGCATAAACTGAAAAAAGAACCTTTAATATTAAATCAACTTATCATTTTTCTGCTATTACTAACTTTTAAGTACGTATTTTTTAATATAAGCCAAAGTTGGCAAATTATGTTGGAAAAACCTATGTATAGTGTCATAAGCTTTCATGTGATACAAGAATTTATAACTACGATGAGATTAGACATTGACATAATGTCATATTTTTTAGTCTAAATTTAGCACTTGGATTATTTTCTATTAGTAAATTATTCATCTAAGATATAGAAATTCATAATAAAATTGAATACTTTTCATATCTCAGCTATAAGACTATATCTAAGTTTAATGTTTTATATGATCTCTCTTTATATGACGCTATATCGAAGTTTAATGTCAAATATTTGACAACATTTTAGTTTAAGGCTAATACCTCAGTAGTAGGACAAAAGGCATATTCTCCAATATTTTTTTTGTTAAATGTGATAGTAGTCTTTTTCATTTTATATATACTGATTAGCTTTATATTTTGCAAATATTTTAATGATCTCACCTTTTCATTTACTTTCAATCCAAAGCTCAAGCATTCTTTACCGATGAAATGGAAAATAATCACATATTATAGAAATATTTAGAATTTCATTTGATTAGTAAGAAAATTTTAAAATTTATATTCATTTCAAGAAATATATTATTTATCAATAAACAATAATTAAGTTGTAAGTTTCAAAAAATATTAACATATTACATTAATCCTTTATAGCTTAAGAATTAACTATTTGTCATTTTAATTTAAATATTTTCAAAATATTTATTCACAGTATATCAACAGGTTATAAAGTTGTTCTTATTCAGTATTTCACAAGTTTTAACTTATAATAAGTAAAGCATTACAACTATCTTTAAATATTATAATTAACACAAGGAAATATTCTTACATGAACTATAAATTATGACTAGTTAAAAGTATTAAATAGAATTTAGTGGCTTAACATGATGATTAAGAGATGTTTGTTAGTTATCTACTTCTTTGTACAATCGATGCCACATTGCTCGAGATATTTCTTCACAGCTCTCTGGTTTCACCATATCCACAGCTGTAATAAATCGCATTGCATTCAAAGACCCTTGCTTCATAATTATTTCCATCAAATTCTGTAAAAAAATTTTTTAGTCATTAGCTTCATAATTATTTTCAGTAAATTCTATACAAAAAATTACAAACATTAAATATTACCAATCTAAATTTATGAAGGAAAGATGTGCATTTGCAAAATTAACAGATTCATACATAGTTCAAATAATATATTTAACATGAATATTTGATATTAAAAGACATGAAAACAATAAATTGTTTTTTTAATTTTATTTATTTTAGTACTTTATATCTTTAAAAGCATTTAGAATATAAAAAACAAAATTACTGCAATATTAGAAATTCATTTCCAAATCTGTGAAAGAAAACTAAATAGTTACAAGATTGACACTTGGTCAACAGATAATATATTTGATATTAAAAGAAATATAAGGACTATATCAAAACATTTTACATTATTAAAATAAATATTATACTAATGAATTATTTTTTAAACATTTTCTTGCACTATTTACCAGTAATAATATTCATTATACAAAAATTAAGTTTACTTCAAAATCAAAAACTTTATATACATAATGTTAAACTGAGTTTGGTTTGTTTGTCGCTTAATGGTCATTTTTTGCACACGAGGGCTAATTAGACTGGGAACTACGGTTTAAAGTGGAATCCGAACCACTACAAACATCCATGCCCAAGGTGGGATTCGAACCCACGAACTGTTGAACCGAAGGCAAGAGCACTAACCATTAGGCTGCCAGCTCGGCTAATGTTAAACTGTTCATTAAAGCTAATTAAAACAGTATTTATTGTTAAAAAATTGAATGCAGGTATAAAGGGAAGTTTATAAATTTATTTTAGGTCATTTTAAATTCCAGAAATAAATAAAATTTAAAATAATAAACATTTTTATCAGATTAATGAGTAAAATACTATAAACCAAGTTATATTGGGAAAATTTACAATCATACTATAATATATAACAATATTAAGACAAAATGTTAATCAACAATTTTTAAAACTAATTATATTTAACAGATAGTATTCCTACATGTTTGTTGGGAGTGACCTTATATTTGACGCATAAAACACTCTAGCTGGTTAGGTATGCATGGACGAAGTTTGCAGTTTATATAACCAGCTTTTATGGATTTTGGCATTATTGGTGCCTGAAAAGTTAAGGCAACATGTAGGATGGCAATAAGTCCATTGTTATGTTGAATGTTTATATGACATGCAGCATAAACTTCTTGATCATGTAGTTCTTCAAAAATTCAGCTTCTGTAACATATTTGAAATCTGGATTAGAAAGGACACCACAAGACTCAGTTAAAGTTTTATTAAATGATCTTTTGACTGGAAATGAATCTAATTTTTTTTTATTGCTGACTACCAAAAATTGTTTTTTGTCAACTTGAACAAGATCTCCAAATCCTAATTTTTCTTAACATTTTGTAAGTCACCAATTGAAGATGTGAGAAGTTTCTGTATAACAAAAGCGATGTTTTATGAAAAATGCTTAGTGTTTTATTAATGTAAGGAGTATTTGAATTGGTTTTAGCGATGAAAGTATTAGAATCCATAGGATATTTGTAATGGTGAAGGCTCGATGGCACTGCACACCACTGAGCCCTACAAGGTATGACAACTACCAGCTATGGATATTTCCAGCCTCTGCACTTACTATAGAGTTAGTTGACACCAACATGTTGGGAGTCTGCCTTCGAAGCAGTGACCACCCTTAATGACAAGCTTGAGGATGTGACCCCATTTGCTTGATCCCTAGCATTTTAGCCACAACTAGGTACCCGCCAATTGACACACTGGGGACCACAGTGTACCACCCGCCTAAAGGGTTGCCACGCACTACTAATATATAGGGATCTTGACTGTCTATGAGAATCAAGAAGCAAATAGAGCGGCTACGGCTACTCATGGAGAGCTACCTCGCTTCCCATCAAGGAATGGAAAAGATAAGGAAAATATTAGAAAGAGAAGAGAGGAAAATATAGATCCCTGGGTACCTCAGAATATTGACACCACACTTAAAGAAGATGAGCTACATGAGGGGTTCTCTCATCTCAGAAAACATTATCACTGTTATTGATATTACAATTTGAAATTAATTAATATATTGAATTAAGTGTAATTTGTACATGGGTTTAACTTACAACAGGTTAATTATCTTTTTTAAGAAAATCAAATTTATTATCAAGTACACTTGCACCTAACAGAAATCATTTAATATTTTAGTTTTTCCTTAATATTCTTTAATATAGAATTTTTAGATTGATTGTGAGCTGCATTTTGTACTAATTAAAATATAGAATAAAATATTTTGAAATTAATAGATTATGCAGATTGGAGAAGCACTATTCTAAGATATTAGTAGTCAATTATCATAAAGATTTTAAACAACAGTGTGTACAGTACATAATAATTATATGCTGTATCCAATAATAAGACTATCATTAAAATATTAAATAAGCATGGAGCAATGTGACTATTATTGTTAATTTTTAGAAGTCAAAATTAGGATGAAACAAGTAAAAATTTTCTTTGCATTTTAATTAAATCACTCAGAAGATTATTTCTCTAAAACTAAATTTTCTAATTAATGAGACATTTAAAAAAATAAATTCTTAAATTTATCACATAATATTTTTGTAAGTAATTTTGAATATCATACTATATACAAGTTTCCTATCAGCCTATTCATAATTTATGAGCTCATTTTAAAATTAACTACTCACAGCAGCGATTCCTAATGGGATCCAGAAGGACCACTTGAGGGTAGATCGAAGTTTAAAAAGGTTTATAGTACTCCAAAAGTCTATTTGGGGCTCTTAATAACTTTTTTTTAAAAATTCAATTTTTTGGGACTGGTTTTCCTCTACATTGGATTTGTTTACTTCCACTTTAAATCAAAAAGATATTTAATACTTTGAACTTGTGTTTCAGCTTTTTGTAGTTGAAAAAGATTATTGATATAAATATCCAATACTACACTGATGATTTGAAACAATTAAAATAAAGGTATCAAAGAATGTTAAATGATTTAAAAAAGCAACTCAATCAAATGTATTTTTTTTTTTACAAGAAAAAAAAAAAAAGGATTGAATTGAAAGAAAAATTGGAATATATAATCAATTTTCAAAAGTTATGTCTAATTAAACCATTACTCATACAACTTCCTAGTTTGCACTTGAATGAAGAAAATTTTGTCATGTTAACAATTTGTTAAAAACTAGAAATCAATTAAATGTTAATGTAATGATGAACGATTATTGTTAAGTAATTTCACGCTTAATATAAAAAGTATTATAAGCATCAATCAAAACCATCTCATTAAATTTTAATATATATATATATATATATATATATATATATATATATATATATATATATATATATATATATATATATATATATATATATATAATTGCATATAAATCAGAAATTTTATTTAGTTTTATACAATACATATTTATATTTGTTATTCTGATTATATGATACAAAATTTCAAGTCAAGTATTAAAAAACTAAAGAAGCATTGAAAGTTTTTTTTTTTTTTTAACTATGACATAAATTAAAATCAAATTTTTATACAATTAATTTTTTCTTTTTGGTATTTGTGAAATTAAATTTGAAAATATTTCAAAAATAATAAAACAAATTCTGATGAAACACTTTTCAAAAAGTTAAAGTTATTAAAACTTCTGAAAATCAAAAAGTTCACATGAATGAAATTAACTTAAATTTAAGTTCTAAGAGAATAAGATCTCTTCTATATACGGAACAGAAAATAATTTATTTTCTTAATTTAACTTAGAGCATCATTGCATATTTTGTTGTATATTTGCAGTAAGAACTTGCATTATTAAAATTTCTTATGTAATTCTTAGAAGACATTTGAGATATTTCCTTTTATATTGTCATTAAGAACTTTTTTTATTCTTTTATTATATGATGAAAAATTATTGATGATCACTTAGTAATTTTTAAATAATCAACAAACAATAAGTTAATGATCTAAGATGAGAATTTAAAGCAGATTTTTTTTAAGATCAAAATGGAAAGTTACATGTCTTTCAGAATATTAAAATAAATGGAGATTGTTAATCTTAATTAAAACAGAATTTTAAAGTATATATTTTAAAAAATTACAATTAAAAGAAGTAAAATTGTAAGAGACAGTAAAAGGTTATTAAACTGAGGATAGATGTTTTATGATTCATCTTAATTGTAATTCTTAGTCAACAAATCAGTTAAAGCTCTATGTTAATACTTATTTATCCAATTTTACTTTTTATTGCAAGTGTTTACCCTTTCATGCATTTCTACATTATAGATATTTAATAAATTCAATTTAGTAATCTTGAAAAATATAAATGAATCAAAATAACATTTCCTTCAAAAAATAAAAAAAAAGTTAAAAAGATTTTTTAAACAAATTGCTAGACATTTCTTTCACTTACCAATAAAAATTTATAAAGCCTAAAAAATTTTCAATTAGCATTTCATAACTAGAAATCATGTGTTCACTCTTTTTTAATTTAAATTATTTCATCAATATTCATAATTGTTTAATTCTATAAGAGCTCAGCACATATACTTGGTTGGCTGGGTTTTATGGCGCAAGGTCCAAAAATGGACATGCTGCGCCAAGCACATATACTTGATTTTCGACAGAAATAGAAGGCTACTAAATCAAAAGCCAGAATAAAAAAATTAATATTTATACTAATTACATTCTTATACGAGTAAAATTTTAGAAACATAAATGAGACATACATAAATAATATTTTTAAAAAGAGATTTGTTTTACACACTTTATTATATATACAATATTAATATATTTAAAAATTTTTTACTGTTTTATTTTTCTTTCCAAAGCTTTTCTTATTTTACATGTTCATTTCATTTGTTGATTTCTTTTTGGAATTTATAAATTTATTATTGTATTTTTCTAATTTTTTTCAATATATTTAAAAGTAACAGATTTTATAGTAAATTATTATAAATAGAAAGGAATATCATTAAACATTAAATCATTAGATTAAAGTGGGTGGCTTAAAATATTCATTCTTTGTTGTTAGAAACTGTTTTAATAATTGATATTAAGACATATAGTTTGATGGTGTGTTAGTGTGTGTATGTATGCATGTATGTATTACTTGAATAAAAGAGTATTTAAATAGTTTACCATACTTTTCCAACAGTAAATTTTTAAAAAAGAATACCTTAGGAAGAAATATAGGAACTTGGAAGTATTTTTGAAGTCGTTTTATATCTTGAGACATATAAATTCCTTTGTTAGGAACAACAGCAGGTGGTGAATTACCTAAAAAAAATGTTTCAGTTACATTAATATGTATATTAATATTAACCAGATTTATTTTTTATAGTATTTATGATTACATTAATAAAACATATTGCTCATGATTTGATTGTTCTCATTGTTAGAAAATATAATAGGATTCATTCCTACATTTTTGAAAAATAGTTGTTGAACATTATAAATTTGTGAGAATAAGTGCTAAGTGATTTAGATTAACCACTAAGTAAAATTGATTAAATTTCAAATGGTTTAAATCTTAAAATCAAAAATGCACATAAAAATTTATAAAAGTGTTTGAAAGAATGAATTATTTTTCTTAAATTCTTCGTGTAAGTAGAAAAAAAATTGTACAATTGTAATATAGCATCACGCAATCTTTTTATTTTCATTATTTTCCTTACTTTTGCCAACAGATAGTTTTAGGTGCTGGCTTGCAGCTCCTTCTCTTTGTGCTACTTGCTTGCTAGCCTTTTGGAGTTACTGCACACATAACATTTCTTTCTCCTTGACATTAAGGAATTTTTTGGTCCTCAGCACATGTCTACAGGAGCCTAAATTAATTGGTCGCCACTCTGCTGATCTCAGCACACTTGCTCAGAGAGAAAATGACGAATTATCTTATACAGTTAAAATATATTCTATCATGGAATGAAAAGCATTCTCTCAAACTGTGAATATTAGATGATATGATCTCCTTCATTTCACCTGATCTTATACCTTGAAAAAGTCCAGCTGGTTTCTTCATTCCAATCTTCTTCAAGTCTTCAGTAAAGAGTACCAGATATGATGGTTGAGAATGGTCAAGCAGGGTTCTGACTATCATCTTTAGCGAAACAGAAGAAAATGCATGCAGGTTTTAGTACTACCATTTTGTGCTTTATTTTACGAGAAGCTACTGAATTCTTCACCTATTCCAGAGTCTATCCCTTTGAAGCCCAGATCTATAGTTGAAGAATATTGGCGGTAAAATTTTTTGTCTCCTAGAGATTGGCTTATCATTAATTTTAAACAGTCCTTAAATTTTTCTTGGAGACAATTTTGTTGGCAATTTTTTAACACCAATTAACAGATATTTTTTTGAATACTATTTTTATTTTCTCTGGTTCTACATGCTCCCTTTAGCCCTAACTCCTGGGTTAAAGTTTCCCTCAAAGTTTTCTTCCTTTCATTGTACATTACTAAAATAATACAAATAATTCTAGTTATTATATGTGTATATATGTGTGTGTGTGTGTGTATATATATATATATATATATATATATATATATATATATATATAACACTTGTCTAATAGCCAATCTTTTGGTATATATGTGTATAATCAATAACTCTTTATTTTCCTAATAAATGTAAAAATTTCCTTATAAAAAATTTTTCTTTATATGCATTGTTCAAAAACACAATTTTTAGCCAGTTCCTTGAGAACCTTACTGTATCACCCCACTAATCTCAATAATACTTCTTGGTCTATACCTCTTAAACATTGGACAATTTTTACCTCAATTCAAATTGTATCACTTTGACTCACAACAATGTAATTTGTACAATGTTAAATAATAGAAAAAGTTAAAGATATGAATAGTTAATACTTAGTAATGTTAATAAAATATAATTTTTTGCATACTTGTATAAATCAGTAAGAAAATCAATATATTATTACTACTATGTTATACATAATACTAAAATATTAGTGTAAAAATAATACACATCAAGATACTGTGATATTTCTATAATTATATGTTAAGAGTAAAAAGGTAAGCAAAACTTAAATATTAATATATTAGTAATGATAAAAATAAGAATTCATAAACTATTTGTGATACATTCCTCACAATTCCTAATTTATGTCTACTACTATATTAAAACTTATTTAAAAATTTTTGGCCAGAAAACTGTATCATGCCTCTCAGGCCATAATACAACATATTAAAAATACACAATAATATTTAACAGGGGATTAATAAATGCTCAAATTTGTAAATTTAATTTGAAAATCCGGTGCAAAATTAATCTAAATTATATTCTGATTAAGCAGATAAAACACAAAAACTAATTAAATTAAAATTTTAGATTTTTAAAACTTTAACTGTATAATTTTCATGAGAGCAACAATAACATTGCATTTATGACAAATAATTTTATATTTGCTAAAATATTAATATTATATACATAACAGTTTGTACACAAGTATTTTATACATAATTTTAATAATTTAATTATAAAATGCAATGCCAAATAGAAATCCTCAATTAAATATATGTGGAAAAAATTTATAGTATCAGTAATTGAAAAAGACAACAGGAAATAAATTGACATAAATTTAATGCAAATTTTGTTGAAGACAAAATCTCCCAAATTAACTTTGATCAAGATTATACTAAGTTAACTTTATGGATGTAGACTAAACAATTCATTCATCAGGAGATATTTAAAGATAGTTATGAAATATAAAGCCAAAACTAAGCATATTTAACATAATTTTTTAAAAGTAATCTGAATACTTTATAGAAATTCAAAGAAAAATTTGATGTGATGAAAAGAATTTAATCAATTTTAATAATGAATGGAAAAATGTAATTGTATTCAGCAGACTAATTTTAGACTAGATCATGCATCAAATAAAAATTTAATGAATGAATTGATGAAGGCCTAAGTGCTAAACATTCAGCTGCCAGCTAAGTTTAAATGTCTAGAGAGAAAACACTTCACATTAATATGATACAAAAATTCTTTTTTCATACATTTATATGAACTAAGATACTATCTTAGTATGCAAGACTATATATACATACTATAAAATTAGATAACACAACCTTATTCTGGCAACTGCTCTGAAAATTGTAATTCGACCAATGCAAGATGATATTTTTATCGACCAATGCAAGACAATTTGTAATAAACAAAATTTTTAATACTTTTCCTTCAATTATATGTAACTGACGAAAACAATATAATATTCACATTTTCCTTAAATAAACATTTTAAAGTAAATAGCATTTTATTTGCATTGTTGCTCAGATTAATAATTTGATCTTATGTTTCAAAAATAGGTAAATCGCCAAATTTTACCAGATTTGTCGACTTTTGCGCTTGGCTATTTGGCGACTTTTGCACTTGATACTCACTTCAGCCCAAAAATTTAGTGAAATTTATTTTTTTGGGGAGATCAACATTAAATGCTTAGCAAATATTTTAACACTATTCAATACTTTTAGATCTTTGAAATATATATTAATATATGTTTTTACTTTAATTGCATACATCAACGAATAATATATAAATAAAAAAAATTACAAAGAGTACTTTGCGATCAAATGAATACCTGAACTTTTCATAACTCCTCCCAACAGCATAGGCTTCAATTTTATATTTATACTCCATATTGTTTTGTAACGATGAAGAACCTGTAAAACAAAAACAAATCTGAAGAAATTAAATGAATTTCAAATAATTAAAACTTCAACTAAGCACATTCTAACATCATATATGATAATCTCCCCACGAAATTTCCTGACAAAAATGAGTAGAATAATATCTTGTTTTCTATTTATTATAGATTTTCTTTAATAATTGATAATGAAACCTACTAACCTCAAAGGCAAGAAAAGAATAGGGAGAAATTATATCGTAGAAAAATTCGATTAGGACTGGAGCTTTAGACATTGTAAGATCGAAAATTAAACACTTACTAAGAGTCTTAAGAAAATTAAGCTTAATAAGGTATTCCTTAGTTTACGTATTTATATAAATGATAAGAAGTAAAGCACAGACAGGATAAAAGTAAAACTTTCTTTTTCCTCCGTCAGTTACGGTTTTGCTGAAGAGGAAATATTTAGTTAAGATAAAGTAGTCCAAATAAAATCGACTTTACGGCTGCCGCGTCATTGAACTAATCAAATATCGTTAGTAATGAGTTGAAACTACTAGAGGACGCCACTATCAGTTTATAGTGTAAATATTGTTGGAAATTTTTGATTAAAAATTACTGTAGAATATTGTATTTGTTTATTTTTTTTCATTGAGATAGAATTATTTGCGGTTGTCTGAAATATATTCATTAGTAAGATTCTAGTCATTTGAAAGTATCTAATCTAATTAAAGCATTTAAAAATTGTTCTTATTACTTTTAGAATACTTTCTTAAATTAAGCTAAATTTACTAACCAA
Organism: Latrodectus hesperus; assembly: GCA_037975125.1. Classification (NCBI taxonomy): domain Eukaryota; kingdom Metazoa; phylum Arthropoda; class Arachnida; order Araneae; family Theridiidae; genus Latrodectus; species Latrodectus hesperus. Next base: position 43,884,524 of record CM075858.1, read on the forward strand.
TTTTCTTATTAAACAGAATGGATTAACATTTCATATATTGTTCTTTGAATTTTATTCATTACTGTTATTAAAATCCATCATCGTGATATTGAATCAATCCCTAATTAACAGCAAATGACTGATAAGTATTTTTTCAAATCACAAAATAAAAATTCATAAAATTTTCTTTAGAAATAGTCAAAAACGTAAAATTGGTTGGAAAAAGCGAAAATGAATTCACTAATGAGAAAATACTAAATGATTGAAGCAACTGTTTTGTATGTACTTTTAAGTTTTTTTATTGCAAATTTAATATCATTGGCCATTTTCCTTTGACTAGTTTAAGTGTAAATTATATAAAATTATATGAACTGCATGATATTTTTGTAGCCTTTTGTTTCCATTAAACAGCAAACAGCATGTTCAGTCATTTGTAAATTACATTACCAAATTTCACCTGAAGACAAGATTGCATAATTTTGATGGATAATCAGTTTAAAAAGTCCATAATTGTAATTCTTATATTAAAGTTTCACAAAAACTTATCAATGAGCATAGGCCTAAACAGTAATTGTCAACAAACAACTGGAGATAATTTAACATTTTTAATGGAAGAAGTTCAACCTTGATCAACAACTCATTTAAATTTCACTAATATTTAAATTCAGAAACAAGGGGAAATAAAGACGCTAATTATATTATATAATATAAGAGATCAATAGAAAAAGTTTCATTTAGAATTTCAATGGAGAACTCTCAGATTTTGTTGTTTTGCTTAAACCTACAACCTATAATTGGATATTAGACCATAGATATAATAAGAATGTAAAATTTGTTTCATCAAACAAGTTAGTAATTAAAAATTAAATATATTTTATTATATGGCTTATGAATGAAAGTTTACATATCGAAGTCATAAAATATTTGGTAGAAATTCTAATATATATTCAAATTTATTTGTATTAAAAATCAATTGCAAGTAAGAAAAAATATTAATTTTCATATTCCTTCATTCATTTTACTATAACTTAAATTAGGACATTACTATTGAATAGTTTCTTAAATCTTTTTAAATCAAAAAGGTTATATTCATGTACTCATGTTGTACTAAAATAGAACTATTATGAATAATCACAGATGTTCTTGAAATTATTGTAACATTTATCCAGAGGTACAGTAAATACAGCAGTTGCAGTCCACGCTATGCACCAGCTCTATAAAAGGGACGAAAGTTGGATGCTTTCATTTTAAAAGTATTTTCGTTATATAAAATAATAAGAGGCAGGTTTTTTACATTAGACTCTAATTGTATCAAACTGAGTGTGAATGATGTAGTAATTCACAGTACTGGTGTTCATATTTTCCCTCCTTTTATTCTGAAATTGTTAGCGTCCATATAAGCTGACAATTGGCTATATCTGCTTCATCTTTGCTACAAATATTATTTATCATTCCCCAAAAGGTGATCATAATTCCTCACGACAAGACAATACTTGTAATCTGATGATTACAGTAAAATAACCAGGAAATATTTTACAATATTTATAAATAAACATAAATAAATATTATATTCTAATAACATCGTGAATCCGATGGTGGACTGCTACCTAAGGAGAAATGATTTGGCTCAAAAGGGGAAAAAAATAAAATAAAATTGTGTAAATTGGATGCACTTATCTTAGAATAATCAAAGTACTTTTAATAATGTGATCTAGCAAGTGGATTGTGTTTCTCAGATAGAAAAGTTCCGTATTCAATCCCAGTCACTAATGAACATTGTTAGATAGATGTCATCGCGTTTCTACCTTCTGCATGCACATCTGTTAAGGCTGTAGCTTACTCAGTCTGGGAAGGCTGAAGTATAGGTAGGCAAGGGCCTCTAAGAAATCAGACTCACGTAATTTGATATTCTTGACTAAATATTTATTTACAAATTTACAGGATAATTTATAAGGAACTTTCAGAAATTGTAGGTTTTAGGAAAACTGATGAATTCCCCAAATTTCGGAATGTTTCGCTGCACTTTCGGTCGGGAGAAACTGTTCGCGGGTACTAGAAACAGACTCCTAAATTCCGCACTCGGGAAACAGTCTTGGAAAGTCACTCTGTGACGTCGACGATCCTCTCCGGAGAGTACTGGAGGCTCGAGGTATTCAGGCTCGAGGTCTGACGTCAATCTCCGTCATCAGGAGCTAAAGGCTGCACACTCTTCTCTTTCGGTCACTTAGACTTGTCCACTCTGGGAAAACCACGAAGGTCGAAGCGAAGTCGAATAATCTCAGCCGCTACCAAGGCCTGCTATTTATATCCAAGTTTTCTCCCAACATCTGTAACTCCAATGACCTCTAGAACCTTCTTCTAAGGTCAATCCTCTACTGCCAGTTTCCGGTCACTCCATCGATTCAAATTAAAAAGAAAAAAGATACTAGAAATTCTCCGAATGTACCTGGCCCTTCAGCAAGTGATTCCAATTTATTTCGAGAAATCACATTTGTCATGAAGGACTTAATGGCCTTGCACAAATCCGGTTTGCAGTTCCTACATTATCCACCAATTACAACTAATTGATTGATTTTGGTACTGCGTAGCTCCTGAATTTCAAACAAGGAAAAATCAATCTATTTCACAGCTGCAAAGGGTATTAAATTTCATCGAAATTCAGGAATTATCTTAGGGTTTTGCAAGCAATAACGGTGACGTTATAGAGTGCCTGCATAGGAGTTTCCCACGTTTCCTCACTTCAACACGTAAATAAAGTTCATTTTTTAAAATTTCTTCCTTTGCTTAAGATCCGTAGTACCGTATTGTTGTTATTGTCGTGTGCCAGCTAGGCTGGCATTATAGGGTGCGCTGCTCTACTTTTCCAACTGACCGTATTATTTCATGTAAATGATAAAAACTTCATATAATATCATTTTCTGGAAAAATGCCTGGAATATTTGATTGGCCTATTCCATTTCTGTTTATCAGTTAATTTTTCATGTTAATTTAAAGAAAATATTCATCAAACTGTCTATTTTAATATTAACTAGATGGTAATTTATGAATTTAATATTTACTGTCAAGTGGTTGATCTTCTTCTTCTTCTTCTTAGAGTTGGGTTTGTATGTCATTGGGCACCTTTGCTTTTATCAGCATTTTGTACTATTAACTCCAAACACAATGTTTCCTAGTTCCAGTTACTCGGGTCACCCACTTTATTAATAAAGTCTGATAACCCTTTAATGGAGTCTAGATGTAACTCTCTAATATGGATGATGCCTAAAAAGGTTAATCTAGGGAGGGTAAGAGCCTCGCATTCGTAAATGATATGCTTGGCCGTTTTCTCTTGCGTATGACATTTCCTGCAGATAGGGTCTTGCTGAAACAGTCCCATTTTATGGAGGTGTTTTCTGAAATAGTAGTGCCTAGTTATGAAGCCTATGATTAAACGTATCTTCTGTCTAGAGCATCTTAGAATTTCAGAGGCAATCCTTGCTGATGATCCACAGATCATACTTTTAGCGTGTGTTTGACCAGGATTGTTGAGCCAAGCTTCATACATCTTCCGTTTTTCCCATCTAAGAATATTGGTTTTTGGCGGTCTTCAAATTGATCCTACAAAAAGGTTATGCACCAATGGGAGCAAAAGATGATCCTTGTTTAGTAAGTTCATCAGCTCTTTCATTACCTTCGATACCTTTGTGCCCTGGCACCCATACAAAGATCACCTTGTTTCTAGTTGCCAGTTCTGTAAGAAGATTTCTATATTCCAAAATCATTTTAGATTTGATTTCGAAAGAACTGAGCGCTTTAAAGCGGCTTGACTGTCACTAAAAATGAGAATCTGCTTACCGTGGTATCCCTTCCTCATATTTAGTCTCAGACAGTGGATAGTGGCCAAAACTTCTGCCTGGAAGACCGTAGCGTATCGCCCAAGGCTTACAGATAGTGGTTAATCTTACGAGATATTTATTAATTATACATTTAATATATCCAAAACAAATGAATAGATTTTTTAATTAATCAGTCTCTTATCGCAAATTTTTATAAATACTCATTTTCACTCAGCTTAGGTAAATATAATGTATTTAGAATATTATGGATGGAGCAAATCAAAGAATAAATTAAAGAAAGACGAAAATATCAATAATGGTATAAGTTTTCGAAACTTACTTTTCTGATAATCGTTTAAATTTATTGATAATTTCAGTAATTTTATTGATAGTTTCAGTAAAAAAAAAAAAAAAAAGAACAGTTTTTTACACTTTTATTATCAGAAAACATAATAGAAAGATTATATTTCGATACAGATTTAAGAAAATTTCTCTGTGGAATCTTAGTTTAACTCTTATAAGTTTTCATTATTATTATTATGTTTACATTATGAACTCTGAAAACGTAACAGTTTTATTTTCAGTTTAACATATATACTTTTAATTTGCTTAATACATATTAATTCTTTGTCTATTAATGTGAGTATACGGCTTTGAAATTCAATATCAAATTGATCATTATTTAAAGTTGTTTATTCAAAATTAAAATTATTTCATGTTTATTCCTTTTTAAAAAATTTTTTTATTTGACTCATACTTTAACGGACATTTCATTTATTTTTTGAAGTTTGTTTTGAAAGTTAATTGTACAAAACGATCTAATTTTTTTATTTTTCAAAATTTCAAGATGAAATGTTTCTTTATAGTCTTGTTTCTTAACTAATAGTCTCAATTTGTAAAGAACTTTTTTAGCTTGAGGCAAACTATTCTTGAGGAATATAGTGAACAAAGCATAGTTATTTTTCATTCTTATTTTAACATTGTTATAAATAAAAGTTTATAAATTGGAAATATATTTGTGTGATTATTTTAATTCCATTAAAATTAAAATATTCTATTTGTTTAAAAAATATTTTTCAAAGTAATTGATGAAAAAAACTTATTTTAATGCTGTAATAAAACATTCTTTTAAAAAATTTTAACAATAAATTTAATTAAAAATAAATAAAAAATATTTTACTAGTAAGATAACTGATTACGAGCATTTCTAATACGTAACGGAAAATAAAATTAGGATAAATGTTTATTAAAATATTTTTTCTTTAAATCTTATTAAAATTCTTAATGAGATTTTGAATCAATGAAAAAATTAAGGAATAGTTTGCTTAGTTTTTCTTAAAAATTATATTCAATATCGGAAAAAACTTCAGAGTACTTGGTTCAAATTATTTCTAATTTTTCAAAAAATTTATAAACAGATGATTTGCTTATAATTTGCTTTCAAAGCTGTTATGAATTATGTTGTAAATTTAGAAAATTGTTTAAAATTTATAAATAAATAAATGTGTGTTTTGGAAAAATTTTAGTTTTACTTTTTGGTTTAAATGCATAATCTGTTAGCTGATAATGTAAATGTATGTGTTCTATATTAATGGTGTCATGGACATTATTTAGTTTTGATAATCGAAATTCGCTGAACATTTAAGTCATATGGTTTTTCTAATTTTGAAACCAGTTGAAATTTACAAAATTAATTTTTCAGTATTACATTGAAATCAATATGTTTAAAATATTATATATTTTGACTAAATTTGCATATAATAATTATTCTTGCTTATATACTTGATGTAATAATGGTTTATATAACAGATGTTTGTCTTATGTGCAATTCGTAAATTACTCCGGTACTTATCTTTATTGAGAAATTGTCCACATATTACTGAAGATAATAACATTAATTTTTCGCCAACTTTCTTCAAACAGAGAAAATCGTAACCAAAGTATTTTCTTTTAGAATCCATGGTAAAAAAGCGAGTTAATGGAAGTTGCAGAAGAATTATGTATGATAGTTCCAGATTTTTTCAAAGTATTAAACATAAAAAAAATTGTCAGCTAATGAAAATTTTACTGGAAAGAATTAAAAATTATATTAGAGTAAGTGAAGAGAGAATCAAAAGAAAAATAGGAAAATAACAAACAAGGAAAACTAGGAAAAAAAATAAATAAAACAACTGGAAATTTCTGCGGTAACGTCTGGAAATTTGACTTTTAGTAAATCTGATCGATCTCAAAAATAAAGTAAAAGCAAGCTGCGGTTGGATTTCGGCAAATGAAAGATGAAATTTGTATTTAAGAAATTTTTAATGTCTCTCAATCCAAGCAGAAATGACTCTCAATCCAAAAAAATGTATGTCATTTTTTAAAAGGCTTTACCATCTGAAATATCTGGAGAATCTCCAGAAAAGGATTTTAATTATGATTATGTGAAGAATTTTTCTTAAATAATTAAAATTAACGAATACAACATTCCATTAAATTCTAGGAAAAGGACATAAAAATATAGAAGTTATGCCCAAGAACTATATACCCAAATAGCACAGGAATACTGAATAACATTCCATCAATATCAATTGATATTTCAAATACTGGAAAAAATTTGACATTGTAAATGTAACATTTATCAATAAAAAACTAAACTCCATGGCACGACAGCCCATGTGGGCCAAGGCCTACTGTGCCCATAACTATTTTCAAGACCGAGGGCCTTGGGGTGCGAAGCATCTGTCCCAGTTAGGTGGTCGGCCTAACATAAGAACCCCAGTGTTTAGTTCCCAAGCATGCTTGGTACTCAGTTAATCGACCCCACTGAAGGGATGAAAGGCTGAGTCAACCTTGCCCAACCCGAGGATCGAAACTCGGACCTGTGTCATGGGAGCGTGAAACGCTGCCACTAAGCCACCGGGCTTCACATTTATCAATATCATATGATATTAATTTAAAATCACCGATATTGTTACTTAAGAAGGGAAGAGACCTTTTAATATAATTGATTAAAACTGAATAAAAAAATTTGAAGAATGAAATACAAGAGTATTTTTATCGGATTGGTAAAGATGAATTTTCTATAAAATTTTACTAAAAATTCTTGAATGTAAAAATTTGAGAAACAATTTTAAAAAGTAAGAACTGTTCTATTTCTGGAGTTTATTGATCATCGTGACGTACCATTCTTCGAAGACGAAGGTTCTGTGTTAGATTCTAACCAACACAGGATATTCCTCTTCGAATCAACTGTTGAACAACGAGAGATAAATGTTGGGCTTGCAACTTCTGCATGCACGTTTATCGAAGGGGGGGCAAGACACCTTCCGAATTTTTCCCTGGTGATGCGTGAATAAGAAGAGAATGAATAGATCTGTTAATTCTTCTCCAAAAAGGTAAATTCGTCAGGGTAAATGGCTTTATAATTGTTTGCACTATAACGCTACATCTATGTGGAATCAAAACATTTCTTTAAGAGCTCACCTGGTCTAAACATAAGACTGTGTTCTTTGGAGCGGAGGGTTTCAAGTTCGATCCCATCTATTGCTTTCAAATGAATATTGTATTTCAACTTTTTGCATGCACATCCTTCTTGTGAGTGCTTACGTGACCTTTGAGAATAAGAAGGCCTGCTGACTGGGATCATGAGTCATCACAAGAAGGGAGAGAACTGTTTTGAAATACAGAAGTTTTACTTTCGGCGCTCATTTACTGCGGACCTAGAAAATTTTTTAATGATTTCATTATTGTTAAATATTTAAAATTTTCTAAATCTCAAATGTTTTTATCTTTTTCCTATTCCTTTTAATAAGCAAAGTTTATTTTTTTCTAAGTTAAAATACTATAAAAGGCAAAATTATTTCATTAAAATACAAATTTGAATTGTAGTTTTAAAGAGTATAACTGCGAGTAAAAACGTTTAAAAATTTCATTATTCAAATATATGTAATTAAAAAGAGTAATATCACATATACTTTTTATATTATAATCTTATTTCTTATAATGTATATTACTCTTTAAATATTAATTATATTTTCCAATACTTATTTGATGCAGAAAGTGTTCCCTTTATACAGGTTTTTTTTCTATTTGAAAGAAACGTTTTTTATTTTTCCAATCTGAAACATTTAAATTCATTATTTTTAAAGAATAACTTTAAAGGAAAACAAAACAAATTTTTTAAGTAATTTTTTTACAAAACAAGTTTTTTTTTGTAAATAATTATATATAAAATAAAGAAGGAACACACACAAATTTTCCCAGAAATATTTTTATTTTGTAAACAAGTTATTACACATAAAATACATCATACATCAAATTTTAATAAAAAATTGTACGAGATACATGAAAAAGAAAATTTTATGAAATTATAGAGAATTTTTAAACAGAGCAATAAAATAAAACAAGTATGATTTTAAAGTACAAAGATAGCAAAGTTAACATATTTCAAAAACATTTACATGGAAATTAAAATTTTAAAAAAATGTATATAAGCACCTTTCTTCAATACCAAATTGTTTTTCTTTAGATGATATGGAAATTGCTAAAGTTATATTTTCCCCAATAAATTTACCAAATAATCATATTACAAAACACAAAAGAATTAAAATACTTTAAAAATAACTTACGTATATAGACTTTCTAGATTATATCTTTTTTTAAAAATTAAATGTTACTTAAATACATAAAAAGTAAAAGCGGTTATGCACATGAAATAAAAAGAGTATTGTTATTTACAATGCAAAATTCGTGAAAGGTTTATTTAAATTTTTTTTTGTAAAGTTAGAATATAAATTGTTGGTTGTTAGTGTTTTTAATTTTTTTTATTTTCAGACTTGTTAGATTCTCCTTTGTTTATTTTTGATTTTCCTTGATAAATATCATTTTTAAGTTTACAATAATTATTAAAAAGAGTATTAGTAGATGATCTCATAACTTTAATAATTATTCCCTCAAACGGATAGCCACAGTTGCAAACTGAGAAATCCCACATGTCTTTAAAAATTAGAAGGTTTTTTACTACATTAATTATTACGTAACGTTGATTTAAAACTTTTAAAAATTCATGCCCATAATCTTCAGAAATTAATTTTGATGTTACAATGTAAATATGAAGTACAACATTGGTTACAAATTCTGATGGATAAACTAAACCACCTCTATCACATTTTTTTTATAAAACTACAATCTAAATCTACATCAACACTCATTGTTTTTTCAGTTATTATTTTTTTACGACACTCAACACATTTAATGCTCTTATGAATGATATGAGAACAATATCCAGCTAAATATGTTATGAGAGGTAGTGAGTCTGTTATTTCATCTATATCAGAATCTCTAACTTCCATATTCTGAAATATTTCATTTGAATCTTGCTGTAACATTTCCCTTTCATCAGAAACAGGATTTTTAAGCACATTTATATCAAAAATGCCTACACTATGAGACACCAGTTTTAATTGCTTACTAAAGCGAAATTTATTTTCAGTTTCATAAATCTGCCTTATTACATGATATTGATCACCGGATGCTTCTGATTTGACCAAAACGAGATTCAAGTTTGTCAATTTGAATATTTAAATTAATTGACGAATATTCAATTATGTTTAAAAAAGCTTAAGAAGTATGTCTTAGAGCCGAATGTGTTTCTCGAATTAATTTACCATTATCTGCGTTCATGGTTTTCCAATTATATAACCAATTTATAAATTTAAGCAAAAATTCTTTTCTAACATCATCAGATTTATTAGTAATTGGTTCGCACATGGGATTTAGCTTAAATTTACCTTTAGAGATTGATTTAACATTAGCTATATCCCACCACTTACAAAATATTTCATAATTAGCTGTTTCATTATAATGCAAAAGATTATGTTTTCCTAATTCTCTCACACACTGGATCAAATTGCTATTGAAAATTTTTAAAGCCAGACTAACATTCTGGCGCTCTAAATTTGTAGGCCAAAGAGCTTTTCGTGTTAACAAAATGAAATGTAAAAATGCATTTTAGTGAAAAATGTAATGCTTTTCTAAAATATCTATTTTTTAAAATCATCATTTTATAACAAATATATAAGAAATATTCCTTTTTTAAATACATATTAGGAAGTACTATTCGAATTAAGGGGTAATTTATTTAGAAAATGTAAAGTTTATTATTTTATACCATGATTAATTTTTTAAATTTATACTACTAATTAGAACATTAATTAAAAGCCTGTTTGAGAAATCTCGTTGGTTGTGATATTTATAAAACAAAATTTCAGGCAACACATTTTTCTTGTAAAAAATTACATTATTACTGCAAATTTTACTTAAGTTTATTAAAAAATTGCAAAATTTATAGTGCTGTTTATGATTTATTTACATGTTAGTGAAGGAATCTGAAATTCATATAGAAGAAAAGCTAATTTAAAATTATAATTAAGAAACAAATACATGAGTGAAAACTTTGTAATTTGTTCTTGCTTAACATATTTAAAATGTATTGTGCTCAAGATTTTTCTAATACTACTGTGCACATTAAATACTACCTTCCAATTTTTTATTTTAGTTAGGAAAACAAAAATATCTCCCTGTGCACCAAGGAATACCACTCAGGGCCCGAAGGTACAATAAATGTTCTACATAACAAATCCAAATAAATCATGAGATGAAAAAATAATAATAAAAGAAGGCAGAGAGAAAAAAAGAGATATAAAAATAAAAAAAGAGTTAGATAACAGCATGGATAGATTTTTAAAAAAATTCAAAATTCTCTTTCTTTACTAGGTTTACCAAAATCAGGGGCCACCTGTTATTTAAGTCTTTACAAAGCTCGTTCCTTTCTTCTGAAACAGATGGGCATTCAAGAAGAATGTGAGAAGGGTTGTCACTCCCAGAGTTGCACATGCACACCTCACTGTTTTTAATGTGGAAACGGTGTAGGTAGCTATTGAATTGTCCATGTCCAGTGAGGAATTGCGTAATTTTAAAGTCAGTGTAGAACCAGTAGTTCTTAATTCTACAGGGAACTGAAGGGAAAAATATTTTGTCCTCTTATACAATTAGGAGAGAAAACAAAAACTTCCTTCCAATATAATCACACTTTTTAAAAATTTTTTTTAAATATATCTCTTTGTTTTGGGAAAATAAGAATTTATATGAAGAAAGTGTTTGATTTGTAAAGGAAGTTTTAAGAATAAAATAATCACAAATAACTTTCAGTAGTAAGACTATTCAGAATAAAGCCTCTTTATATCAACTTCAGCCATATTTGAAAGCTGGAATAGGTATTGGGAGAGAGAGAGAGAGTTTTTGTAAGCACGTGCATTTTAAAAGTTTTCTATTTTTGCTTCATTGTGATGTCCGACAAGAAGCCAAAATGTAGTGTATTTTTTGATGTTATAATTAAAAAGGTTGTAAAATTAATATGAGACTTTTCCATTTCAAAGAAAAGAAATTAACACACCTAGTGATATTTCCACATTAAAAGAAAGGTGGCCATGCTTATTTTTAAAGCAAAGCATTTTGGACCATTTTAAGTGTTTAACTGCTGTAGATTTAAATGAAAGTTTAATTAATTTAAACTTAAGTTTGCATCAGATAACAAAATTAAAAGAATTGTTAATTTCTTAAAAAGTTCTCCTGGAGGTTGTAAAATATAATCTTCAACCATTGAGGAATTGGATGGAAAAGAGGATGTTGGAGCGTGTATTATTCTTCTATCTGCATATTTTGGATAAGACTTGAAAAAATATTTTAAAGTATTGCAGTAAAGTATTCAAAACTTTATTAAAAAAATTTACTGCTTGGTAAATTATAAATAAGAAATTTGGAAATGAATATAAAAATTAATCGTAAATAAACTAATCAGGAATTATCTTTTTGATACAACTTCAATTGTATTCTCCTTTATTTATCTTTAAGTACGTATATAATGCCGTAAATATGCAGAGTTAATGAACAGCAAATTTTTTTATATTTCCTAATCTTGCACTAATTCATGTAATTTCTTACTGAAATTAAAGTTTTCTTAGAGGAAAATACAACTTTGGTCTTATTCTATGACAACTTAGATTTCACTTTTGAGGTAACTATTTACGAGTTAAAGAAATTCAGTTTTATAAGCAAATGTTTTATAATATGTTATTTCATAAATTATTGTTACTTTGACACATTATAGTATTTTTTTTAATTTTTCTGTTTATTTTCGATGGAAATATTTTTAAATTGTGTATATATGTATGTAAAAGAAATGCTTACATATTCTCTACAAAATTAATTTTTTTAACTTAAAATCGGCTTTTGTAAGTTATCTTTAAAATGTGGGCATAAGGTTCACACTTTATTTCTAAAAACTTGTAATTCACAGTTCCTATTGGAAATGTTATGATTTGCTTCTCAGAGGATATAATTTTCGATAACATAAATGAATCCTTATAAAACAAATTCTATATTCTTTTTTAATTAAATCAATTACAAATTAGTTTTTCGAGATAGAAAACATCAGTTAGAATGATTTAATTGAAGTAAAGATTTTATCATTTTCATAAAAAGTGAGACCTTTATTACCAAAAATTCTTATCATGAAATTGCTAAAATCCCTTGAAATAATTTTTATCATCAAAATGATTGTGATTGCATGAATGTAACAACCACTTGTTATATAACTATTTGAAGAAGTATATTAAGGAAATTCAATCAGTTATATGAAAAAATAAAAAGTTCTAATTATTTTATTGAACAATTAAACAACTTTTCCTCTCCAGCTCTTGAAACTTCAAATTAGTTATTCATGAGTCTGATTTCTATTTTTCTTCAGGAGCTTGTTCAACTTTAATCCCTCGCGGGGAACGAAATCTAAAAAATATGTCAAGGATGGAATCCAAGCACGTGTTTTTGTCATTTTTAAATAATTTATCCAAATTTAAATGACTATAATTATTAAAATGTAAATAAAAAAATTCTTTACAATTATTTGTGTATTGTCAACTATATTGTTTTCCTCAGAATCTTTATTTGCTTTTACTATAATGAAAAAAAATCAATTACTTTAAACAATATCAAAAAGAAAACTTTTATTGTCTTTACAGCATAATTAAAATATACTATATCATTAACTAATTCCTTTTTGATATTTTTAGTAAAATGGAATGTTTTTGTAAGGTTTCTTTTTATCCGAAATCTGTAGAATCACAGATATATCAATAATCAATTTTATGCTTTGCTTCGCTAATTTTTTTTAAAAAAAATATGTAATAAAAAAAATTCAAATTTCTGTTAAAGTTACGATTGTGAGGTAAGAAAGCTAAACAATCTCGTTGGGTATTGAAAGTTATATTATTGATCACAAAATGTTCTGAAAAATGACATCGTCTGCAATATAACATAAGTTGTGTTTTTGTGCTTTGTATACTGTATATAAAAATTGCTTAATAATAATTGGCCTATAATTAGGAAATTAGCTATTGTGTATTCAAAATTGATTTATACTCTACAGTTATCTTTACAAAACATGATGATAGCTGTAAATAGCTATTGCAATAGGTTTTGTAGAATATGCAGCAAAATGCATAATAAAATGTGCTGTAAAAATAAAAATAATAAGTGCTGTAAAAATAACAATAAAAAGTGCTGTAAAAATAACAACAAAAGGTGCTGTAAAAATTACAGTAAAAAGTGCTGTAAAAATTACAGTGAAAAGGGCTGTAAAAATTGCAGTGAAAAGAACTGTAAAAGTTTTATGAATATGCTGTAAAATTTACAGCACATTGTACTGGTGCCCAAAACGCCAACACATTTTGGTGTAAAATTACAGTGCTTTTATTTAGAGCGTATAAGAATAAGGATATTTTACAGGTGCTAATTTTAAAAGATTAAGCTGTTCAATAAAAAATTCAATTTAAAAATTTGCATTTTTCTTCAAGATTTATGCAGTTTTGCAAAATTTGTACAGCTATATCCAAATTATCAATTACATTATTATTGCTTACAGATTTTGATTCAAAATGATTTAAAGTATTAAGTATTTCATTAAAATTACTTACTTTTAGTGGTAACTTTGCTTCTTTGTTACGTCCTTTGGAAATTCTTGTACTTTAAAATATTTTGTGATTTGTAAGAAATATAGTGAGATTTAATTTATCATCAACCAATATAACATAAGTAATACTAGGAACAGTATTATTTAAATCAATGTTTAAAAATACAATGTTTTCTTTCTCAATTTTAATCCAGTAAGCAGGAATTTCATTCATATTTAAGCAATTTTTAAGCTCAGAAAAATTTATAAATCCGAATACTAGTAGGTATGAATAATCAATAACAGCACTACAAAAACAGCTTATATATCTCTTGTTAAGAAATGTTAATAGAAATATTTCTGAGTTATGAAAGAGGGGAATAATAATTTACCTTTGTATTTTTAGATACATTAAAATTCTTTCTAGGGATAGCCTTTATATTTTTGTTTCACCTGTTCATCCTTTGGAAATCCAAATACATGGACTTTATTTGCTTCACTGTAGTTTCCATTCATTTAGTAACACAAGAGTTTGGTGGCACCTGAAAAAAAAATTATAGGAAAATATTATTATAAATTTAAAAAATTTTAATGAAAAATACTTGTTTTCCTAGAAATAAGCTTAAAATATAAAGCTAATTTTTATTTTAATTCAACTAAATTATAATATCCTTTTTCAATATTTTCTTTGAATTATGAAGTAACATCAGTAAAAATTCTAAAATATTTTTTCATTACAGAAGATTTCTCATAGCCTTCTATAAATTTCAACATTTACATTAAATTACATTAATTCAACATTTACATAACTATTTCTTAAGAATATTATTAGACACTCATTCATACATTTACATTTGCACCTGGTAATTTCTGAAACTTCATAATTGAAGACATTATAATTATGTTTATATTTATAAGCAATAAAGTTTCCCCTCGAATGATTCCAAAGTCAATTGCAATTAATATCAATTGTGTTATTAAATATATTCCCTTCTTAATGAATATTAAATAATCAATGACTTGTAAGATACCTCTTCAAACAATGTTCTACTCACAGATTCAAATTTAGGAATGAATAACTTAATATTCAGTTTTAAATTTTAGCTTTGTTTAGTTCCTATAACTATGAAATAATAATTCAACACATCAACACATTATAATTTAAAATATATTTTTATAATAAACTACACTAGTTTTGTGATAATATGTGATTAGCTAATCATCTTTCCTAACATTTTTATTGTAAAATTTTTTCCACTATTGCTACACTAATTACTATTTAATTAGTGAAAAGACTTGATGCATTATATAGTACAATAACTATACACAAATTAAGAAATGAATAATGTATAATAACTATACACAAATTAAGAAATGATAATGAAATGAATAAATTTTATGTTTTGAAACTTTTAGTTTCAAAACATAAAATTTGTTCAATACAAGTGTTTTTTCTCAAATCATCGTTATCTTAATATTACTTTCTTAACATGAAAAAATAATTCAATAAATAAAATCTTTAGCATTTATGAACTTAATAAGGGCCAAACTAAATATCCAGTAAATTAATATTGGAATGTATGCAACGAAACCAATGTATACCAAGTACAATAATTTACTTTTTGACAACAATGCACGCACGGCTTAGCAATTACGATAATTAGTAAAAGTTTTCAATATAATTATTAAAAAGATAAAGCATAAATTATAAACATTTTTCACTCACTTTTAATGAAATTCTTTGTTTGTGATTATTGCATCAATGTACTTTCTTGCATACAAATTTTCTTACTCAAACGTTTATTAATAATCCACGTATTCATCGAGTTGCAAACATTGACCAGTCGCTCTGAGCGTCTCCCCAAATGTGATGACTCGTCCAAAACGATTTTATTCAGTAAGCAGGCCTGTCGGTCACGGTGCTTAGGAGATGTTAAAGTGTGTTGTTGTTGTTACTTATGACACTTGGACAAGCCAAGCTCGCTGTCTTGGCAATGCGAATTTAAGTCAATAGGTCTTTCGTTTTAATCAGAGCACCACGAAGGTGAAAGTACGTCTTTGCTCTTTTTTAAATCCTCCGATAGATGGCACCACTGCTCAATTTTGACATTGATCTGAAGGGGGAGGAAATTTTCTTCTAACCATTACACCCATAACTGCTCAATGACCGATCATAGGACTTTCGTTTCCACCGATTAATCGAGGACGTATATCGCATGTACTCGGTGGGTCTTTGGGAATCGAGCCCTGCCCTTCCAAATGGAAGGCTGACACCCTAACCACTAGGCTACCACGGCCGTAAGGGTTTTCCTCTTTATAGGTGACAAATGAATGCTCTGCGCTGAGAACCACAAGACTTTGCTAGGAGTTTTAATGGAACACATAAGAGAAAATCCGGCTAAGACTAGGCACATTAAATAGAAATTATAGATTTTTAAACTTACTCAAATTCTTTCCAGACGTATTATATATACTAGAACAAAAAGTTATTCATTCAAATTTAAGCATATTGCTTCATCACGTGATTTCCATAAAATGCAAAGCACCCAACGTATTTTATTTTTCTAATTCCTAGCTAGATTATTACCATCATGAAATGTGGAAATATATAATTACAAGTAAACTATTATGCCCTCCAGGCTTTAAAATTTCTCTTTCAACTGACTGTTTTACTTTACCAGTAGTAGTTAAAATTAAGTAAATTGTTACGTTTTCACATTTATTCTCTTCTGAAATTTTAAAACTTTGACGTGATTTTGAAGTTTGGATTTCATGATTAGGAAATTTTAAGACTGAACTTTTGGAACTTTCACTCTTTGTTTTTGAAGTAGCGACTTTTAAAACTAAGTATTTATTTTAAGTCACTGAGATTCTTTATATTATATTAATGTAACCAAAATTTATATTCTTTTTGTTTTCTAATGAACATAGAGATATCAGGATTGTTTAATGTGAACACATATTACACGTTTCTGTGAGTTATAATGTAATAAAGAAATGTTTATACAATATATAATGTAACATCAACTAAAATAAATATAATATTAGCTTAAACAAGATTTTTATATTTCACAAGAACTTTAATCAAAATTTGTTAAATCATTTAAACCGTTATGAAGCTTACTTAATTTGTGCCGTGAATTTTTAACACATTATTTTAGCAACCAATTATTTATTAGTTTCTAGGATTGCACAGAACACAAAATAAATTTACACGAAATTTTTACGAACGGAAACACTCACTTCCAGAATTCTCAACAATCCCATCATTCCTTCTTTTAAGAACCCAGAACTGCTTCTGTATCTTCTGTATTTAATGCTTCTGTATCTTCTGTATTTAAATCTAGTTTCTCTGTCTCCGCAGTGCCATCTCGCGGTCATCGAAATCATTACAAAGTTTACAATTTATTTATTTATTTTGGATGTGGAAAAAGAAAGAAAATAATAGACGTTCTTTCTCTTTCTAATGCTTTAAAATTAAATTTTCCCATAATTTAATAAATAAATTTTCTCATAATTTAATAAATAAATCTTCCCATAATTAAAATATTTATTTTTTGTCTATACAATATAAAAATAAACCCGATATGAAAATAATCTACAAGATTATTTTTCAATTTAGCATTTTCTTTAAGTTTTAAAGAGAGTATGTCTTTGATATATTCTATCTTTACAATGTTACTCGTGAAAAATTAGCATGAACACTAACATATTTTTACTAGCATATTCTTAGATAAGTTTTAATAGCTGTGAAATCATCAATAAATTTTACAATTTTAGATGGTCAGGAATTTTTTAATCCTTGATATATTTGCATGCTTATTGCGCTATAGAGAAACATTGTTTTTATCGATAAATTAATTAATATATTAATTTATTGGAGTTACATAGTCACTTCTATTAAGTAAATGAAATTTTATGTATGTTGACTGTAACTATGCTCATAATCATTTTTTATCGGTGGAGAGCTATGTGTAAAGAAGAAGAATACTGAACATTGTTGAGATTTTTTTCAAATTAAGAATTGAATTATTTCCATTTTGTTAAAAATACAGACACATTTGTTACTTTTAATTTATTTATAAGTACATCACAAAAGGTATATAATTTGAAATTTAGCAAATTAATAAGCAAATTTGCGGAAACATAATGTCTAAAGAGGATTTTATGTTTATGTGCTCACATTATTATTCCTTAGATTTTGTATTCCCTTAAATTCATATCATTTGATTGTTATATGCACCTAACTATTTACAATTAACTTTTTCGCTATATTTACTTTACTTGAAACTTTCTCTATTTAATGAAAGTTCCCTTACTATATTTAAAAAAAAAACTAATATTTTAACTGTCAAATGAAATTGATCCACTGTTCTTACAATAATTAAACTTCTACTATTGTAATTCTTTAACAATAATAAATTTCACTGGTCCAAATATCAGGAGAACGAAAACAACTGACAATTCGTTGCTATTGGATTCCACGAAAAATCATAGAAGGAGCTATTGTCCAGCAGAGGTCGCTGTAGGTGATTCTAGAAAACTGGTGTCTGTCAAGGCTCGCTTGCGGCATTTCATATTTTTAGCAATAGTAATTTCACATTCCACACTGGAGAACGAGGCGCGATCTGGCAATTGAACAGTCAGTGTTCTAGCTTTCACTTGAACAGTTCATGGGTTCTGGTCTCACCTCGAATGTAGTTATTATGATTCGGAATCTCTTGGCCCAAATATGTGCAAAATGTATTCGTAAAGAGATCAACCAATTGAAGAGCATAGCACTACAACTGCCAAAGAATTTATATTTTAAATTTAATTTGTAACCGTTCTTGGAACAAGAGCAACGCCAGCTAGCTCTGAAAATGATATATTAGAATATACTTTATGATAGAATACTATGAAATGTTCCTTTGTCGTGCAAAATTTAACAAAAAATTGTGTGAACGGAATATTTACATTAAATTCAAAAGAACATAATATTTTAACAGCTCACTTTGTGGCAGCTGAAGTTCAACTCAATGTTTATTGTTCTTGTTGTCGCTCGACAATATTATGGATTCTTTTCTTTATAAAGATTCATTTAATCATAAGAATTTAAATTTTAACTGTATCAAAGATGTATACGATATATTGACGATCTCCTTACCTTTTATATAAAAATTTCAAAAACTTCCAAAAAGTTTTTCCTTCATTTTTAAATACAAACAAACAAATGTTTTTGAATCTGAAATAAATTTTTTAAGCTTAAGATTTAAAGTTAATAATTTTCTTTCGAACTTACGAACTTTTTAACTAATGAAACATTAATTTCAAGATTCTAAAATAAAAATACTCTTGATATTCTTATACAAATGGATTTTTTTGTGAATGTTATTATTCGATAAACTTTAAGAATCCATATGTATATACATATACATATATATATATATATATATATATATATATATATATATATATATATATATATATATATATATATATATATATATATATATATATATATATATATATATATATATGCTCCTCCATTTTTTTTTAAAATTTTATTGATAATGACCAAACTATTTAAATAAAATTTTATATGCTTAACACTCTTAATAAAGTAAATATTAATAATCATCTTAAACAATTTTTTTAAAGACCAGGTATTTAAATGACGTCTTGGCTTCAAGAATTCAGAAAAATATATGTTGCTTGATATATACTTAATTGCTTACATTTATTGCATAATTACCAAATATTCAAAGGATATAAATTAAAAACTCCACATACATAACATTTTCATTAAATAAAAATATTTCTTTATTATATATTTAATTTTATTCATTAATTATTTACTTTATATTTTTTCGCAATTACTTATTGTTTTATTTATTCAAGAACTATATATATATATGTATTTTTTAATTAATATTAAAAAGGATATTAATGGTCTCATTATTTTGCATTTAATTAAAAGTAAAGTAACATAATATGTTATCTTTTTTAAAACATTATTTTTTAACGAATATTTTCTTCATAGATGGCAGCACATTTATTTAGTTAATTTTAAACAATTATTTTCTTTCAATTTAACTTCATTTAATATTTATTAAAACTCTCCAACTATATTTTCACCAGTTAATCTACTTTTTTGACATTTTTTACAATTAATTTATAACATGATCATTATTTAAAATGATAACTTAGCAATATTTGTTTTAATTTTATAATTGTAACCCATGTATACTTTTCCACTATCCACTATTCATTTAAATTTCTCGGTTAAAATTTTTTATCTAGTAGCCAAAATATATTAAAAATTAATTTTTTAAACTTTATTTTGGTTTATTTATAAATTTTTGTATTTAATTTATTTTTCTTTATGACCTAATAAAAATTCAAGCTCTCACTACTCAATACACGCAGAATTTGCTAGTGAGTACCAAAACCCTCTTACATTACCATACAATCTTTCCAGAAAGAGTCTATTTACTACAATTAGCATTTATTTTTAAATTAAATTTCAAATATGTAACTATATAAACATATATAATACTCTGAAATATCTCAATGAATAAAGAGTTAAAATACTATTAAAATAATTTTCATCTATAATTAAATCATAAGATTCTCTCTACAGAAAGGATAATCTATCCAATTACATTCCTTTCTATGATAATTTAACCAATACACAGAGCCTTTCATAATGTCTGTATCAGATTGGGTTTAAAAAAAATGAAATCAATTCTTGTATCTATCGAGCTTCCATTCTTTAGAAAAAAAAAAAAAAATCCACGTGTGGTCAAATTTCCAAATATTAACCACTGTGAGCAATGGAATGGTCATCTGACAAGTTTGGGTAATTTTAATTTTTGGTATTTATCTCCCGACTACATTCTGTGACATAAGTTTTATAATGAATGTTACCTTCACTGTGAAAATAAAACAAACATTAGAAGTAATGAAAGTTTTAATGAATTATTATTTTTGAACTCTGAGCTCATTGTTTTCAATTATTTAATTAAAAATTAGCTTCGGTTGAATAAATAACTATAAAAATACTATCGTAAAATAATAATTGTAATACAGATGCTAATAAAATAACTTTCTAGAATAGCTACGATATTAATGGTACCTAATTTTGTTCAAACTTCCATCAATAGAAATAGATTTATTTTTTAAAAGAAGTTATCATTTGTGTTTAATTTTTAATTCTGCAACAAAAAAATATACACATCATTACTTGAAGTGCTGTTCCTAATAGTGTCGTCGGTAACAAAAATTAATCGACTTCGAATGTTTTTAATTCCTGAAATGATGTGATGTGAACTGAAGGGAATTAATTTGTTTACAAATTCTGTGTTTTTTTTCCACAATGAAGACAAGCAACCTTTATAACATAATAGCTCAAGAGTTAAAAAGATTTTAATTATTTCGTAAATAATCACAAGTATAAGCAAATGTTGTTTACTTAAAACATAACTGTGACCGTTTTAAGCTTTCAGGTGGAGCTTTTTGAAACGAATCGGAAGTTCAAATTCTGGCTTACAGAGCGAAATTTTTGTTGTATTATTTAATTCTAGTTTACACTAAAGTAATTAGCTCTGTTTAAATTTAAATACTTCTGAAGTTGTGAGGAAGTTTGAAAAGAAAATTGTTGATGAAATTGTCAATGAAGACATTTTGGATGGAGGATTTGTAGACATACGATTTGCGAAACATATGAAAAGCAAATCTGTCAATAAAATCGAGCTTTTGACTGGGGTCATAATATGACCCACTGGAATTCTTAAGACCCATTACATAATCTGAATATTTAAGACCCATTAACAATAGCTTGTAAAGCAATTTTTATTTTCACCTAATTGTGCATAAATATATGCAAATAAAATAGAAAATCATCATTTATTTTAAGAAGCCGTAATTAGTGACTTCTAACCATGGCTCCATATAAAGTCATGAAGTACAGCATTTCAGATTATCGAGCACTGAATGGCTGGCGCTGTGTCCTTCTGTTCAACAGTTCGATTCCAGCTCAGGCTTGAATGTTATAATGATTCAGAATACACTATAAATATAAGATCAGGTCGAATTAGAGCTATAGTGTGTAAAAGGGGATCAAAAAGCTACAGCCTCAAACCAAGCTACAATATTCCCGAAAATAAGTGCTTAAGAATCTAAGAATAAAATCGATATGAAGCCATAGTAGCTTGTTTGGAAAAGGCATTTAACTTGTATCCGGATGGTTGCTAGCCAGAGATTTTCATATTCGTTAAATGTCCATAGCTCTGATGTCCTTCTTCTCCTGTGGAAATTTGGTGAGGAGAGTGCTTATTCAGATTTTGAACTCGACACTCCTAATCGTGGTTAAAGATTGTGAGGGCCATACTCATTTTAACGCTTCTTCAATCGGCTGAAACAGACACATGAAACATTACAACATAATACCATGCAATTTTATCAATATGATAATCTCTTAATTTTTGGTACATTATTTTACTTTCAATTTAAATAATATTTTACCATTTTTTATAGTTTGGGATATTATTAAACCCAGGAGGTATGAATACTCGAATTTCCTATAGCATTTTTTCAAGGGTAGAATTCTAAATAAAAAAAAAATTGCGAGGTTTCTTCGCAAAAATTTTCAAGGAAAAAAAATTATATAGATATTTATGGAAAACCGATTATTTAAAATATATCTCGTCTTAGCGTGTACACATAGATCCTTTCAATAACGATGGTTTCAGGCTGAGCTGGTTACTGAATGGTAAAGTTTCCGAATCGCAGTTCATCAGTTCGTGGGTTCGATTCCTAATTCGGATGGATGTTTTGTAATAATTCGCTGTCAGCTTTAGACTGACTGTATGTTCCTGTCTAATTATATCGTGAACAAAAAATAACTTTAAAGAGATAAAAAACCATATTGTGTGATTTCCATGTAGTTTGGCGATCGGTTTATTTAAAGTGTATTGAGTGGAATTATCATTTCCTATCACTTCTATTAATGATTATATAAAATATGCTCAGTGTACATAATAATTAACATTTTCAATGGTCACTTCATTGCCTGGTACAGCGTTGTTCTCAAAAGAGTTATTTTTCAACAGTATTTGAAGTACCACCTGGGAATTATAAGTGGACATTCATCATGGTATCTAATTCTTATGGTAAAAAATGTCTCCAAATTTTGGTAATTCTCGATATAATGCACTGTATTTATGTGAGGTTCAACATACCAAACTCAACTTAACTTCAACAATCAATTATTCTTTGTTAATATATAGGGTTTTCCTTGATCATAAGTGAAGTATAAAGGCATTTGCAGTCGATTCTTATAATTTCTTTTTGTTCCACTCTCCAAAAGAAAAAATGTGTTAATGAAAGAGGTTACAATTTCAAATAAGAAAATCTAACGTTTCGAATTCATTATATGAAAAAATGAACCTCGACATTTTCTTTATAATAAATTTTGTAGTGTGGTTGTAAATGAGATAAATTTTAATTCTTAGAATTGTATAGCTAATTTGGTATAGAAAAAAGTAGAGAAAAAACTGAATATGTTATGTATCTCCAAATTTTAAGTCTTGAGTTCGAATCCTATTTCGGATGTCGATATTAACAGCGGCTTCAGAATTCATTTTGAAATTGAAGTTTAAATTCAATCAGTCCTTATGTACAAGAGATGACCGCGAAACATAAATATGAATGATATAGATATATATATATATATATATATATATATATATATATATATATATATATATATATATATATATATATATATATATATGTGTGTGTGTGTGTGTGTATATGTATGTGTATATATATATATATATATTAGCAGTTAAATGGTTAAATTTAAAAATTAAGTAGTTAATTTCTTTAAAAAATACTGTGACCATTGATTTTACAAGTAAAATAAAATTATTCTTATCTCAATAAAAATTACCCAATAAAAGGACTTTTATGTTTAAAATTTAAAAACACGAATAATTATTTGTAAAAGAAATGGAATAAATTATTTTTTTGCGAACCACAAAATGATAATTTTAAATTATTTTCTCCTACTCGATAGTTTGGAAGGCCATGTCTGACTTTCTAGAATTTTTCTTTTTGGTCTCATCTCCGTCTCTCTCTTTTTTATTTTTTAAAACTGTGTTTATAGAGAATGAAACCTTTAATAATTGTCTCTAAATTATCTCATTCCAGTTAATTTTAATCTGCTTTTTTTTAGATCTAGCTTCTTTTATTTGTAACTTTAGGGCTATATAATCTAACAACTATATAGGGCTTATTTGCCCTATAGTTATAATTTCTAAACGAAGGTTAATTCTAAATCTCATCGATTAATCACAAAACTCTTATTTTATCGTATTTCATTCACTTAGATTACTTGTTCTTAAAATATCGATATATTTGTTCTTAACATATCGATGAAGTTTATAATAACAGATACACATGTGAGTAATAATGTCTCATTTCCTTTCTCTCTTATTCAACTTTTCAGTGTGAAAAAAGCTTTCTTGTAATAACTCTTTAAATTTTTTTCCCTCTCTCTCTGTGTGTGCGGCATAAAAAAAGTTATGAATCATTCTACAATATTTTTATAACGTTTTTCCTTATAATTTTAAGTAGATAGTTTAGCACAGAAACATTTGTTTTTTGTAAATATTTTAGTTACTAAGATTATTTTAATAAAATTTTTTCTCAAATATTTCTTAATCAAAAGTATATGGGAATTAAATATAACGTGTATAATAACTCACATTCCAACAGTTTATAGGAAAACTTTATTTTGTAATAAAATTAATGATTCACATTAATATTTGTCTTAAGAATAAGTATGCTATTTTATAAGACATTTTCAGAGCTCGCAATTTAATTGTTAGCACTGAAGTCCTTTCTTCAAAAGTCTGTGGGTTTATTCTCCACCACCAGTAAGGATGGTTACAGTGTTTTGATGCGCACATTAAATTGTAGATATTCCGTTCAAATTGATTCACATGAGCAAAAGAAAAAAGTAGCGTTACAAACAATTTATTCATACTTTTCTGCACATTTATTTATTTTGAAAGCTAATAACACAAATAAATTTTCATTTAAAAAAAGAAAAAGAAGAGGAAAAAAATATTCTACGCTATGCTTCATTAAATGAATCAGCGCGCTTCATTATGTTTCTTCACGGCCTAACGGAGAAGATATTTATTTTCTGTTATTCTTGTTCTATTTTTAGAATGCTAAATCTTCATCAAATACCTGTCAGTTTCTTTTAGAAAAAAAAAAATTCAGATAACATAATTCACGATTTGTTTCATAGTGATTGGTATGGTTTCTAGTGAAGACATTTCAATAGTTCGTTTAAATTTGAAGAAAAATGCTTTCCATTTAAAGTCTTCGTGAATTAATGATTTACCAATTCGTTAAAAGTTTGATTCATGATAAGATTCAGGGATTTTTCAGACTTTTCTAAACGCATTTTGATTAAATGTGAAATAGCAAATTTTACATAACAAATATCTATGCATTGTTTTAAAATAATCATACAATGACAATCTCGTTCACACCAATCAAACTACATTGATTACTTAAACAATAAATATGGATTATCAATGTATCATCTAAACTTATCAATCCATCACACATTATTAGTGTTCAAGCAATAAATCAATATTAGTCAGTGAGTGCATTGAACTTCTGCCTTTCTGCACTCTTGGCAAGACAATAAGTGCTTACAGAAACACAGTCCTTTTTCTTTGGCTAGTGAGATGGGACTGTTTACCGATGAAGTGGAACCTCACTCCTTAAAACCCACATCTTTTTTCATGCTTGCGTCAGATCATATACATTACCAAACTGAACTCTTGACGAGGGTGTGTAAAAAGTCAGATATTCCTGAATTCACTAGAAAGATGGCTCAAGAGACAATACATGGCATTCCCCTCTCGGCATTGAAAATGTACACTGATGGTAGCAGGGGTGCCGGTGATGTATCTGGAAGTGGAGTGCATATCGAGACACCTAATAACACAATTGATCTTAAGTTTACAAAAGATCTTAAGTTTAGAAATGCTGATGACTGTTCCGTCTTCAGGTCTGAACTTGTGGGAATTTACAAGACACTACATTTTTATATACACGACCTCTGAACTTGTCTTCAAGGATATTTGGATTTTATCGGACAGTCGTGTCTCTATACAGAACCTTTCTCATTAGATGACTGTTAGAGATATGACAAGCCTGGATATACTAGAGCTTTTGAATCAGCTTCCTAAAAGACACTCTATACACTTTCCAACATGGGTCCCCTCCCATGTTGGATTGAATGGTAACGAGATTGCCGATAATTTGGCCAAGGCTGCTTCTGTTGACAACCTGCATGACAACGCTAAATTAACCTATTTCAGAATTTTCCTCAATCAAAAGGAAGAAATTTAGAACACTTTGGAGAGTTCCTCCTGCTCACCTGTGGTACTTTGGCAAAAGACCTCGTTGGTGCCACGAGCTCAATATATCGAGAAAACAGCAGGGGGCTCTCTCACGCTTTCTGAGCGGCCATATCAAATCACTTACCTTTCATCAGAGTGAGAGGCTCTTTTCAGAGAGTGGTGTGATTGGTGTGGGGCTGCTCAAACCTCCCCCCATCATATTCTTATTGGTATAAATTTTACAGTTTTTGAGGTTTTAAGGGATCCGATTTTATTTTTAGACCTTCTGGACAATTTTGGTTTTATGGAGATGGTGTAGCTTAGCTACATCATCTGGGATTAGAAACAACAACACAATCAGTGTGAGCGACAATCTTTTGGGAATGAAATTCCCAAAACAAATTTCGTCATCATTTACCAAACTCAACCTAACCTATAATAAAATCAAAGTATTAGAATTACTTGTTATAAATTAATGTGAATTCTTAAAACATACATGATAGTCAAAATTAAACCCAATGACTTGGTAGTATCGCTTCACGCACCCTAGACCCAGATCCGAGGTTTGATTCTCAGCTAGGCTAGGTCGACTCAACCTTTCATTGGGTAGATAGACTGAGTACCAATCATACTTGGGAACTAAACACTGGTTGTTTCGGGTTAGGCTGACCGCCTAACCGAGACATATGTTTCGCACTTCAAGTCCCTGTGTCAGGAAAACAGAAATGGATACTCTAGGCCTTGACCCCACACCGGCCTGCCGTGCGAAAGGTTTAGTTTAGATTTTCTCATGAAAATGAATTAGTTATATGGTGTGGTGAGATCGGTACCAAAGGTGTCCAAAAGTTGTTTCCACAATCATTATTTGAAAGTAAACTTCAGTGTAAGAAAAACTTCAATAAATTCATTCCTATAAAATTTACAAAATATAAATTTTTATGTCCTATATGTTTATATATTTATCTAGTAAAAAAGTCTTCATATAAAAACAATTATAAAAATTATATTGTTGTACACTCAAAGTTAACCAACACCAGCTATTCGAATTAGGGAAAATATTTTTGCTGAGAAAGTATAAAATAATTTGAATGACGAAAATTTTCCACACAAAACTTATCACTATAAAAATTATATTAAAAAATAAAAAATCACAATGTGTTTTAATACTTAAAAATATTAAAATACGCCATTTTCTTATAATGGAAGTATAAGAAATGCTAAAATTAAAAAAAAGTGGTTTAAATTTTTTTTATAAAGACTATACAATCTAGTCAGAATGTGTTTTCAAATAGTGAAAAGAGACCTAACCTAATTAAGTTATAAAATGCAATATTTATATACAATTACTTAATTTATTTTGATCATGCAGCAAAACATTTTATTTTCGATTATAGATAAACGTGTTTCGAAAGACATTCGTCTAACAATAACTTTTATAAGATTATAAAATTTACTCTTTAATTTTTACAGAAATAAATTCAATTTTACAACTTTAAAATAATGCGTTACTGCATTTCTGCCATTTTTGAAGATGTAACTGTAATTATCATTTCATCGTGGATAGCTGAACATATGAAAATCGTTGTAAAAATAAATAAATAAAAACAATATTTTAAAATTTTACTATCCGCTTGTCTGACACAAAGTAGTTTCAAATGAAACGAAAAGCCATGAGTAAGAAAATTCACTCTTCCAATACGTGGCCAATTTTAATTATAAAGTAATATATTTGTTTTTTTACCTGATAGTAGATGAAGAAAAACTTATTCTAATTGTTATTTATAATATTGGAGAATAATAATTTAAATTTCATACTTTTACAAAAAGAACTTAACTCTGCAGCCTTGAATGTTATTTTATTTCAAACATTTTTTAAATTAAAGCTACGTTACTATAACAGTTTGAAAAATAGTTAATAAGCATTGTTATCAAGGAGTGTTCGATGTACAGTTTGTATATTCTACATATTTCACGCGGAAAATCCGTCAAAGAAAAAGTTTATTTTCGATACCGACTATATTCATTATATTCATTTTCTACTTGTATTTGTGACCTGTAATTGTATATAGTCAACAAACGAGAATCGACTTTTTAACTCAAACAACTGCTCTCTGTATATATTATGAAATTATAACAATGATTTCCTAATTAGAAACAATAAAATAGATTGCAAATTGTGTTCCACTTATGCAAGATAAAAGATTACATCGGGGTAAAAAGTCAGTTGTTGATAAGCTGACTCATTTACACGTTTGTTATTTTTATAAATATGCGATAAATAATTGCTAATTAAACCAAGTGTTTCGTGAAGTCTCGCGCAAGGGGAAATTTTTTATCATGGTACAAAGTGAATCACGTGACATATTATCAAAGATGTCATTTCAAATGAAAACTGATTGTTTTATCGGGCTATGTTTATGGCAGAGACTGATACAAATAGTTAACCATCTCTTGCTCTAGAACTACAAATGACGAGATCGACATCTGAATAGGCATTTTATCCTCCTAATTTTTGCTTCACAACAGCAGTGGATCATTAGGTTTAGCTACGCTAAAGCTTTACGTGCACAGGTCTGCTCTTTAAAAACACAAAGATAATTACGTTTTTTCTTAAAATAAATTTTAAAATTTCACTTTTCTGTCATAATATTCACATGTATTTCTTAAAGGCCTCGGTGGCCTGGTTGGTTAGGGCATCGTTCTCATCATCGGAAGGTAGTGAGTTTGAATCCTGCCTTAATCGAAGATCCGTTGTGTTCACAAAAGGCGGCTGGAGTATGTTAAATAGGTTATGGTCGCAATGTCCTCCAAGTGAAATGATACCTTTCAGGGCTGACAAAGCAAGTATTAAAGAGTCTTCTGCTTCATTTCTGCCTATAAATTACAAGGACTTCAACTGAACTGGTGGAGCCCAACTCTGGGCTAGATACAGGGAAGTATGCTAGGCAGCAATAACAACATATATTTTAATATTATTATTTTCAATATAAGAAAACAAACTTTTATAGTGTTTTGAGTTTACTCATTACTAATAATAGTCTACTTTGAAAAATAATATATATTATACAAACGAAAATATTACCATAGATTGCAAGTAAGAAAATTTAAAAGTGATATCAAGCGCAAACATTATATCGAATAAAGAGTTCAGCATTTTGTAATGGAAAAATGGATATATACATGTACATTTAAAGTAAATTAAAGTCACTGATAATCCAATGTGTAGTTAATGTGCTCTGAATTCGATTCTTTTTAATTTCAAATTTTAAGCAATTTTTTAAATACACTTAAGTATTGTTTTTAATCCCCAGTTATATCTGGTGGATTTAAACCATTTGGAACTAACTACAAGGGGAAGAGTTGATGACCACTTATATAAGAAGCACATAGGAAGTATGTCATCATCACGAAAATAAATATTCGTAATTTAGAAGCGTTAACCAAACAGAAAATGACGCCTTAACTCAACCAGAGTCCTACATACGTATGTATATAAATATATTTCTTCACAGAACCAAAAAGGGAATAACACGAATATTTTCATGATTATTAAAAATATTTGACTTGAAGGATAATACAAAATATTTGTTCAATTATTGGTTAATGATTGAGATTCTTCGTTATTGTTGTTTATAAGAAAGATTTTGAAACGCCAAAATGATATGGTGTAATAATTTTTGTATGAATTAATTTCCTTCTACATTTTTTCAATGGAGCAATGCAAACTTCTTTGTTACGCTCAATGAAACACTGCTTTGCCATTTAAGATTCCGTTATGGTATTTGTTTCCCTATATATGCTCGCAATTTTTTTCAAGCAACCCGTATCTTTATTAGGCTAAAAGTATAAGACTGAAGTAATCTATTTTGAAATAATCGCCCCATATTCACTATAAGATTTTAACTATATCACTGCAAGGTAGGATTAGAAAAGCCTTTCTATTTTTATGGTTACCAAAGATTAAATGATTCGGTAATATTCGATGATAATTGTATTGGAAGTATTTGAGAACTGGAAAATGTTAGATTCTTGACAAAACCTCTGCAATTGATTGAATTCGATCAAATATGATTTGACGCAGATGAACATACTTACCGTATATATATATATATATGTGTGTGTATATATATATATATATATATATATATATATATATATATATATATATATATATATATATATATATATATATATATATATATATATATATATATATATCAAAATTTGATTCATCCTAATATCTACCGGAAAAGAATAAATTCTGACAGATATATCACGAACTTTCAGCATTATCTTACCAAATTATGAATAGTCAAAATTACAATTTAAAATTACCATTTTTATATACAAAAATAAGCAGTGCAAAAGTTCTATAATGGTATTCAAACTCCCATTTTTAACCAACAGAATGCTGAAAATCTATTTGTACTCGTTCAATAAATAAGTGGAAATATTCAGCCAAAAAAATAATAAAACTTTCAAAAAAGATATACGCGGAAGAGAGGAATATATTCATAAAAAGTAAACACGCGCGGAAAACAAATAAAAATTATTTGATATTATTTAAGGTGAATAAAAACTCACAAATCGTTTCTTTGTTATGAATCTAATCGCTATATAGCGAGTTGCGAATTAATCTCTCCTCTTTATACAAACATAACCCTTCTCGGCAAGGTGTTAAAGTAACAACGGTGGAATTATTTCCCGAAATCCTCTTAGAAATAACAAATCCAGTCCATCTGCCACTTCTAAAGACGTCAGCGCCCCCTTCCGCCGACCGAGACAGCGGTTCGCTTGAATGGTGGAAAGGCAAGACCAGAACATGTCCGGAGCACTCAAAAAACGGTCAGCTTGAGAACTAACCCTTCTAACCACTGAATTCGAATGTGCGCATCCTTTGTGTTTTAATGAGTTGATTGGATACTTGGGTATACATCACGAAAGGTAAGGAGTCTTCTTGGACTATATCTTTTTTATATTTTCCCCTATGTAATAAAAGGATACTTTGTACATATTAAATTTACTCATGGGTTTTTTTATGATATTTTTATTTTAAAATTTTATTTATTTCATCATTCTATGTAATTTTGTTTTCAGTTATTTTTTACAATATAATATGCAGTTATTTAATAGTAAAATTTTTTCTCATTTTATAGTTTTATTTCTGTGTTTTTTATTTTACATTTTTCAATTATTTTTTTCAATATCTTAAAATTATTTTAATATTTACATCGTAATTATAACTAAATATTTAATGAAATAAAATTATTTTTATATGAAATCTAATGTTAAATTAATTATATATTTACATAAATATATGTATCAAATAAAAAAATATATAAGAAATGGCAGGTGAAGTTTTCATACATTATTTTACTTATATAAATGTAATGCAAAATTTTTTCATAAAAATTATTATTTTTTGTACTTATTTGTGAAATGCTTATTTAATCATAATTTATTTAATTACTTAATTATATAGAGACAGTTTTGCTTGAGTATTATTTTAAAGTTAATTTGACAAACATAATTTGTTTTAAAAATAAAATGAATACTGCATATAGTCGCATAAAATATTTCAGTAAAATAAATCAATTTAAAATAATATAAAATTAATAGTGAAAGAAGCAGGATTGAAGTTATTAAATTTTTTTTTCCTTCTGATATGAAGAAAAACATCACTTAAGAAAAATAAACAATGTTTTTGTAATGTGATTTACTAATTAGTAATATAAATCGATATTTGTAGGGTTACTTTGTATTTATTTTTGATACAATTGTGTGAAAAATCATATTTTAAATTACATA
This sequence comes from Latrodectus hesperus, assembly GCA_037975125.1. Classification (NCBI taxonomy): domain Eukaryota; kingdom Metazoa; phylum Arthropoda; class Arachnida; order Araneae; family Theridiidae; genus Latrodectus; species Latrodectus hesperus. The sequence continues at coordinate 43,916,524 of CM075858.1, forward strand.
ATTATCTTATTTCCATGTTTGTTGTTGTTTACCGTAATGATAAGCAAGGATAAGACATTCGCACTTGAAATGGTTCAGCGGTTAAGTAATTGTTAGAAACACATAAGAATGATCATTAACCTCGAAAAATCAACACGGATGGTGATGATCTAAGAATTAAGTGTCAACTTCTGGTTTCCTGAAACATTACCGCGTTCGACACTCTTATGTTTTATTTTTTGCTTTGCGAGAGTTCGACAAAAAGAAAGAATTTCCGATGTAACTATTAATTAGCCAGTTTAAACTTCCCTGACCTAAAGTGCGAGACAGTTATTTTTGTTTTAAACTTAGAATAATTAAATAAACGAGTGTTTCTTTATATAGCGAAAAGTTCAATGGAGTTTGCATTTTTTTTTTTGCAACTTTTAAAATCATTTTGTGCAAAATATCTATTTGTTCAAAATCGAATAGTCAAAAGAGGCGAATAGATTTGAACTAATTTAGTATTTCGCCATTTTTACCGCAGCTGTGTTTTATTATTACTAAAAGTAATTCAGGAAAATTGATTTTATACTAAAAGAGTATCTTCAAGAAGTATTTTAAGATATTTTTTTAAAAATTTATATTTAAGTAAATGAAATAAGGATTATTTTATTTATTTATTTATTAAATTGTTATTCGTAAGGTATGATAAATCTAAATGAATAATTTTTGAGTATGTATTCCAGTATTAGTTTAGTAATTACGCATGGTGTTTATTTGTATGAAGGAATGAGACTGAAGAAAATCGCCCAGTTATAAAAAAAAATACATTGTATCATAAAGTAAATTATACGATATGCGGTTATGTAGTAAGATAGTATTTATTAAAATTTTATATTAGAAGAGTATTTTCAAGAAGTAATTTAAAATATTTGCTTAAAAATTTATGTATTTAAATAAATGAAATAAGGATTATTTTATTTATTTTTTTATTAAATTGTCATTCGTAAATCATTCGTACGATTTGAATAATTTTTCAGCATGTATTCCAGTATTAGTTTAGTATAATTATGCATGATATTTATTTGTATGAAGGGATGAGACCGAAGAGAATTTGCCCAGTTAAAAAAGACATTGTATCATAATGTAAATTATACAATACGCGATTATGTAGTAAGATAATATTTATTATCTACTGTAATACATTTAAAGTTAAAAAATAATGTTAGGTCGATTTTTTTAATGATTTAATAATATTGATACTCTTGGATAGTATTATAATTGCTGTAATATATATCATTTTTAAGTTTATTTTTTATTTGATCTAATTTTGGTTTATTAGTTTCTATTTTCTTATAAATGAACTTTTGTTTTTTAATTCTTAGCATTGTCATATTTCGAGGAAAATTTTAAGGTCGTTTTCTAATAAGGACTTATATTTAAAGGTGCAGTTCTTCTCTTAATACAAAACAAAACACTATACATAATTTAGAGAATTCTACTTAACCCTCTCGCTAATATATATATATATATATATATATATATATATATATATATATATATATATATATATATATATATATATATATATAATGACGTGACATTTTATTTATAAGATTACTTTACAGAATTACTTGAAAAGAAAATTCTTTTTAACGAAAAATACTGTAACATTTATAAATTTGAAAATAGAATTTCATAATAATTGAATTGATGCCGAAAAAATATGGATCGAATGGTAATAAATATTATTTTTATTTCAGTTTGAATACTATTTCTACATTTGTTGCATGTTTAATTTTCAGTGGAAAATGCTTAGTATTTCTATTTTTAATAATGCTGAAATACCATGTTCGCTTGTGATAAAGTCATATTTTTAGAAAAAAAGGAATAGTTTTCACTATAATCTAGAAATGCTTTTAAAGTCACTTAATCGAATCAACAGGTGTGTTACAATTTCAATAGGTATTAAACTTAGTTAATGTTAAATGAAAATATTAAAACATTTAGATTTGAGAATCATATACCTTAAAATCGTTCGCATTTATTTAAACTCATTCTTCTTTAAGAAAAGTCACTTTTATGCATGAATACGATTGCTAAACATTATTTAATCAATCTATAAAAAATAAAATTTTTTGTGTCGGCAGATTTTTTGTCTTTAGTTGAATTGTGAACTGTTACGCGGAATAGTATGAAATTGATATCAAGCTACTGTTTTCGGACTAACTTGAAACTTGAAACGGATTAATTTATATTTCATTTTTAAATTTTGATAAAAGTGTTTGTTATTAACTTAAGCCATAATTTACGCTAATTTACTCACACAATATAGTTTATCGTGCCATAATGTATTATGCTCTGGAATTTCGCCCGCTTCAAGAACGATGGTGTGTAGTTTTTTTCTTCTTTTTAAAAGAACATTTATGTGTAGTTACTGGGCCTAGAGAAAAGATATGCATCCTCCATTCCTTCTATATCCCTGCATAGCATTTTTCTTAAACTGAAAATTCCTTCTTAAAAGTAACGATATCTATTCTTCCCTAATTTTGAAAAATACTTGTTTTTGTCTATTGGAGTGCACATGTTTACGCCTTCCCAGGTATTCCGCTGATAAGAAATACATTCGAACACAGTTGAAATGAGTCCCGACTTTAATACTTATATTAAATGACTTAAGGTAAGGTAATTTCTGAGTGGTAATTTCTAAAAGGTAATTTCTGAGCGCGCCACCCCTCACTGGATTTGTTTTTAACTGATTTACATGCGATACCGCATTAAGTGATACAGAACAGAATAATTTGGTGATACAGAGCAGTACAATTTCGTGATATAGAACAGTACAGTTTTGTGATGCAGAACAGTGCACACACAATTTCGTGATACAGAACAGTACAATTTCGTGATACAGAACAGTACAATTTCGTGATACAGAACATGTGTTGAACAAAGTTAAGGATAAATAATAAATATTATTTAAACAATAAATATTAATATTTTTCAAATTCCAATTTTTGCCTTTAAGCTAGACATACTTTTTTCCATTAGAAGTCAGTGAAAATTGTAAGCTTCATTCGCTAGTACATAATAAAATGTAAATACGATCAAATGAAATTTAGTTAAATGTAACTTTTTTCATTAAAACACCAATAAATATCTTAATAACCACTTTTTATATTCTATTTTTAATGATACTTCTTGTTAATAATGATAATTATTATTACTATCGACATTTTTTATAATCTCACATTCACTTGTATCTCTTTTGAGGTTGAATAATATCGCTAACTTTTTTAGCAATACTTTTAACATTGCTAACGAAATCCTATATAAGATATCAGCTCATTAATTTTGTTAAATATAATTGTTATTTTTATTTATAAAATTACAACAGTTAACATATATTATTGTACTAATAAATGTCCATTAAAATGTATTTTTTAAAAAGGAATTTCTATCCTATATATTTCTGAAATTCCTATCATAATAGATTCGTTTCTGATGAAAAAGTTGCATTTTAGGTTTGAAATATTTTAATACAATAATGATATTTATATATAATTTATTTTAAGAGATTATTTTATGTATTTTCTAAATTCAACATGTATTTGCTTTATCCCATTATATTAGAAAAGACATTATTGGGAAATAATAATTATGTGTATTGAGTTTCTGTGTCAAAATATTATGCCCAAAGGTATTGCGAAAATTTCGAGAAAGTGGATGAAATCCAAAATTTGCTCGACGGTTGGTTTCGTTGCATTATTTGACCCTCTGGCGGATCTAATTCAACAAGTACTTGTCCACAAAACATATTGTCCCCTATTTATGTCAAGATGTCCATCTTAGCATGAATAACAACATATTTTGCTTATTGGCTGCAAAAACAAATGTTAAATCAAGCAAAACATGGTAAAATGAATCATGTTTTTCCTGAATTTCTATTTCCAGAAATATTAGCTACCAGCAAGAATTATATAACAAAAATAAGGACAGCGATAACCTTAGAAAAAAATAAAAGCTTTTTTAAAAGATAAAAAAAATTAAATGCTGAAGGAAAAATGTCAGAAAGAAGTAAATAATTTAAAAGTCACGTTTGTTTTCATGTAGTCCACCGGCCTTTTAAATGCCAACAGAGTATTTTCTCATAATAACACGTGAGAAAAATAACAATAATATTGAATGTGCTAATAATGAAATAAAGATTTTACTGAAGACAAACAATTAATGCAAATTAAATTGTTTTTAACCTATCATATTAGTTTCAGAGTTGAATTATCAGTTATAAAAATTCTGTTTTAAACTGATTGTTGTTTTTTGAATGGAAATTAATCATTTTTTAAATTACCGTGTAATTTTCACCAACTCGCAATTTATGTAGATGCAAAAGAGTTAGTAAACTACAGAGATCATTAATATTAGGCCTAAGTTTACGCAATTATTAGAGTAAAGTCTAATTAGGAAAGTTCAAAAGTTTCATTTATCTCATATGACAGCCATGAAAAATAAAGAGTTGGTGCATAATTTATCCAAAAATTATTACCAAATAAAAATGTTGGAAACTAAATTTAAAAATAAAAATATCATAGATACTATAAATCGATGATCTTGAAATAAAGTTAATACATTACTTACTTAAATATTATTTCAAAATTAAAACATTGGAAATTAAAATTAAAAATGAACAGTATTATTAAAATTTTGTTTATCTCTCTTCAGTTTACGTTCTTGTAGTAAAGTTGATATATTATTTACTTAAAAACTGTTTCCAGATAAAAACTGCAGTAACTAAGTTTAAATATGAATAGGATGAGTTCGAAATATTATTTTAAAAATGAATTCGGTAAGAATTAAATATCATTTATCTTCTCTCAGAGATTTTGATGTTGTTACAATATACACATAAAAACTGTCTTTAAATAATAATAAATAAAAAACTGATTTTAAAAAGGAATATTAAAACCTTATTTCAAAATCTTTAATCTTGCACTAGCTATTTTGAATAAAGTTCAAGCATTACGCAAGCGCACTTTTAATCATTTGTTGCCCCTTCCCTTCCCCTGTAAACAAAAACAAGAAAATGCGTGATCCCCCTCATAATTATGTAAGATTTTTGTCCATCCCCTATTTAACTTTTTAATGTTTGTACCAAGAAAAGATTAAATTTAATCTATAAGAACTTTTTAATCAAGAATATAAAATATGGAACATTTACTTTCATATATCTATAACGCATTTCTGTAGAAGTGATTTTTAAAATTTTGATTAAATTTAATCTATAAGAACTTTTTAATCAAGAATATAAAATATGGAACATTTACTTTCATATATCTATAACGCATTTCTGTGGAAGTGATTTTTAAAATTTTGTTTAAATTTAATCTATAAGAACTTTTTAATCAAGAATATAAAATATGGAACATTTACTTTCATATGTCTATAACGCATTTCTGTGGAAGTGATTTTTAAAAGCTACAAATTTTAAATTTTAATGCTGCTTCTCTTCGAAATGTTATCTTATTTGAGAAGTAATCATCACACATTTATCAGTAGTTTTCAATAAGAATAATCAAAGCTACACAGTAACCATATGTATCTGAAATAATGGGAATAAGAGTTGTCTGATATTCTTGATATTTTATCTAGAAAATATTAATTCTTTTGGGGTATAAATTAATTGACGCATGGTGTACATTTTTAACCACTCTTAAAATAAATCCATAAATTAACATATTTAGCATTTCACATACCGGTGATTTTTAGATTTAAAAAATATAAATTATAAAAAATATTTTAATATTATTTTTGAGAAAAAAAGTTTAAATTTTTCAAAAGTTTAGAAAAATATAACATTTTTGAGCAATAAAAGATTTGAATGAGAATCTTCTTAGAAAGAAAAATATTTCTGCAAATATTAAATGTAACGTTCCCATATAAATCATGATAGAATATTTAAAGAGCAGGTTTTCACAAAATGTGAATAGATATATATATATATATATATATATATATATATATATATATATATATATATATTATTCCAATAAAACTGTAAATTTAATAGTCTTGTTTAGTTTTCCATTTAATATACAAAATAGTTTTCTTTCAGATACATTCACTAACAAAAGTGCTATAGTAAATGAAACAATGAAAAAATGAAATCTGCTATTTATATCAATAAAATTATGGCTCAACTACTTAAGTGATCCGATAATAAGAAAATAAAAACTATTTTATTATAAATTTAGTGTGTTTACAATTGATAGAAACTTGGAAAATTTGATAATTTAAATAAAATTAAATGAATAAAGATCTTTTTTAAAAAGTTAAATATAATAGAGAAAATAGAATTGTTGCAAAAAGTATATCTAATTTTTAAGAAAAAGAATTGTCATTTGTTGGCTATTCATAAAGCAAATAATTAACTATAATTAGTTAATTAACTTAATAAATAATTAAATTCTGAATATCAACTCCTATTTGGGTGGGAAAACAAACATACAAAATTAATATACGGATTTTCAATAATTTTAAATTCGGAAATATAGGCTCACCGTGTCCTTGTGATAGGATACTACATTTCGGAACATAAGGCCTTGGGTTCGATTCCCACCCTGTTGAGCAACGGGAGATGTATACAGCGCTTCTGCTTGCATATCTGTCAGAGTGGGTGCTTGGGAGTTTTCTCGTCTTGCTATCTATGAAAACCCCACCTGGAGAGTGATATAGACACTAATAACACCAGTTCCAAATTGTTGTGGATATTTTCAACGGCCTATTTTTTTAGTGAAATTTTGTAGCAAATTAAACTTTTCAGGTATTAATTTTATAGCATATGATTGAATGGAGTACGAAAAATAACCTTCAATTTTTTGTTGTTTATACAGATATTTTTAAGTTATTTTTTTAATCGAAATTTCATAAACATTATCACTTTTGAATGTAATTTTATTAGTGATTTTTACAGTTCATTCATTTATATTTGTAAATATTTGGCAGGTTTGTGTGAGTTTTAATTTTTCGATCAAATTTTCGTGAAGAAATGTGTGTAATGCCTTTCTATTACATCAAAGATTTTAAATGAAAAGTGTTAAAAACATTCATTACTTCTCATACATCATCATACAGATTTTATACTGTCCTTCGGCAAAAAAAAAAAGTCTGCAATATTTTTAAATTATTAAAATGAAAACTATTCAAAAAAATATATAAAAAAAACATATGTGAGAAGTATAATTTTTAAAGAGTCCTTTGGTAAACATGTTTGAAATTTCTGAAAAGAAAAGGATTAAAAATTAAGCAAGAAATATATGGTTGGAGAAAAATAGTTGCGGAATTGGTGTTTGGATAAACACGACTGTCTAAAACTTATCATTTTAATGGACAAGAGATAGAGTATACTCGGCACTTCGCAGTAGACAATCTAACGACTGAAAGTAGTTGTTAGGTACTTGAACATCTGTCACACCTTTGGCTTCTGGAAGGATCTTTAATATATAGTGAGGTCACTAAGAAGAAAACCTGTGTTGAAAACTCCCAAGCATCTGCCCGACACATACCAGGATCGAGCCTGAAAGCTTCTTCTCGGGAGATAGGGCTGCAAACACTAAATCTTGATGAATCCAACGGATAGAACTATCCTATCTTTCGAATGATTTAAAACTCTGAGGAGGAGAATTGATTAATTCAGTGCCTGTTATCTTATGTGTATTTTTCTGCCGACGTGATATTTGTGTATTTTGTAGTAGAAAGAGTAACATTAAGATTTTGCGTGGGAGGATATTAATTCACTTTAAATAGCTACTTATTGTTATGCCAACAGGCTTCTGAGAATATATTTTACAGATAATAGAATTTCAATTATATTCATATATCGCTGGTAAAAAATTTGGAAAATTTCCAAGTACTCATTTTAGATAAGTATATGAATAAAATAGGCGAAGTTCCCATCTCCGCTTGTTCAACAGTGGAGGAAATTAAACTGGGGGACCTCAAATCCGAAAAACATGGTTTTGTAATTAAGTCAAACTAAAGGCCGTAAGACTTCATTGAAACACCAAGGGTTATTACTACTTGACCGGAAAAAAATTAAGGACCGTGGTAGCCTAGTGGTTACGGCATCAGCCTTCCGTCTGGAAGGGCTGGGTTCGATTCCCAATGCCGCCAAAGATTCACCGAGAACATGCGATATACGTGCTTGTTAAGGTGGTCCAGACCAAAGCCCTGAGGTCGGTCGTTGAACAGTTACCATGGGTGTAATAGTCTGGAAAAAATTTCCTTCCCTTCTAGATCAACTCCACTTGCTGGGAATTCTTTAGGTCATTTGACCTTTGCGACCACCTGGACCTTGGCTTCGGCTTTGTGGTGCCTCTCTTGACTGGATTACGCAACGACGTTCACTCACCGCATAACTTCGGGTGGGTCGGTGTTCCCTTCTAGATCAAAGTCAAAATTGAGGGAGTGGATCCTCTGGTGGTGTCATTTATCTGAGAAGTGTTAAAGCAAAAACGTACTTAACCTTCGTGACAAAAGACGCACTCTTCTGACATAATTTCGCATAGCTGTCGGCTAGCAAGCTTATCTAGTCGAAGTGTCATAAATAACAACAACAGCAATTTAAGACTTTGTTGTTGGTGTCGTGTGCCAGTTAGGCTGGCATTATGGTGTGTGCTGCTTCACTTTTCCAACTGTACCATATTTTTGTGTGGAGTCCGACTTCCTCAGTACATATATGCCTATAGATACCCGTTTATAGGGTAATAACCATTCATAACATATTCATACAAAGAAAGGACAAAGATAGGATAGACAGAGAAAGTACTACATCCATTCCCGAACTGGGATTCGAACCCAGGACTTCCCTCCCTATCCGCAGTTAGGCACGCTGACCACTAAACAGGGTGGGGGGCAAACTAAGAATTTACTTATGCTAACTCTTTACGTCACAAATATTTTAGAATGTTTAGCATTTTTAAAAAAATCTAATTTTATGTATAAAATGTTGCAAAAATGTTATTGAAATTATAATATTCAGGGATTTACATATATATATATATTATATATATATATATATATATATATATATATATATATATATATATATATATATATATATATATATATATATATATATATATATATATATATATATATATATATATATATATATATATATATATATATATGGATAGATACATATCCAATAAAATATATCGTTTTTGAATTTTGAAATTAATATTTATAGCTCGTCATTAATTTTGTTTCTTTAAAAGCAAATACAAATTGCTTAAAACACAAAAAATTTTATAGCTGATTATTATCACTAAAATATTAAATTAAGCATTGTTTAATGTACAATGAAAAAATGTCTTCTAATATAAGAAAAATGTTCGAAAAGTTTTCATGGATATATGCCCATTGCTTTTTTTTTTTAAATTTACAATTATAGTGAATGAATTCACATACCTTAAGAAAGAAAAATTAAAAAAAAATCACATAAACTCTTAACCAGACAAATCTCCTCGATCATAGCTGAAAAGCTAATTTATGTCCCTTTTTCTCGGTAGAGGCCAGAATCGAGTTTTAGTCTATTCGTTTAGAAGTTCAAAAAATCTAAGATTTGATTCTGAAATCACTGAAGGAGCTTATATCCAAGAAGTGAGAAACTGCTTTATCTTCTATAAGATAAAAAAGAAACTCAGTGTTCGCAAATATGCTAGTAGTGAAACAAATAAATCAACAAAACTTGCTAAAAATATAAGTAAAAGTTTCAAAGGAAATGCTTAAGTTTCACATTTCTAAATATAACAATTTATCGAATTGCTCACATTTTTATACTGTTAATTCAATACTTGTAAACTCACTTCGTCTATGAATCGTTACATGTCCATTACGTAACTGATAATTCTGCTAGTGTGTTTCTACATTGTTTGAAAACTAATATTAATTTTGTTCGACAAAGAAAGCCGATTGGTTTTTTGTTTTTAATCGAAACGCGCGTGTCTCCGTTTCTTCTGTTCCAAGGTTGATTGACTTCCCGTTTGGTTCGACTCAAGTTTACCGAACACATTTAGAGCTTCACGGGTTGGTTAATTTATAGATCGAAAGTAATGAAACATTTTTGGTTTTTTGATGAAGAGCACCCCCGATTGATGACGCTTAAATAGAGCAGAGAATGTTGGACATTACGTCATCTAGTAAGAAAGTAGTGGACCCTGAACAAGAACTCTTCTGCAATTACAAGGACATGCAGGCGCATCTTCGAATAATAGATTTGTGTTCCACGGTTTAGTGCTCGCAGGCAATCGTCTTAAGCTCTCATTTCGCTTTCGTTTGGAACTTTTAATCTGTTTTGTTGAGGAAGAGTAAAAAGCTTTCAAGAAATTAAACTATTGTCTATTATCAATAAAATGTTCTTCAAGCGCTATTTATTTTTAATCGCATATTTGAGTGCATTAAATTCACTTAATGATTTCTGATGGATTTGATTACGATTTGTAATGAGGATAAATAAATTAAGCTCTTAAATCAATCGGTTTGTTTTGCGCATTATGTCTGCACATAAGCACATGCGCATGCTCTTTAAATGAAAATAATTTGGTATTCTTTGCCTGAAAGCTGTATTTTGTATTATTAAAAACAAAACAGCTTTAATGAAAATAATTATATTTACTGTATAGTAATATCTGAAACGAGTATTTATTCCATAAGTAATTTTAAAAATTTGTCGTATTCATTGAACAACAACAAATTTTTTATTCGAGTTTGAAATATGCATTCGAATCGAATTTTGTTGATTCGAATGTGCGACAGGACAAATACAATGCAGTAAAAATTAACTACAAACAGCAAAAAAATATTAAACAAAAATGTCTGAAAATACAAACCTTAATGTAGATGTGTTTCTCCTTTCAGAAATGAAACTCTCCCTTTAATATTTATTTAATAACATCTATATGGCAGGAAAACTTCTTTTTGAGTTTTGTGCTACATCAGCGAATCGGCTGGCCCCAGCTGATAATTTGATGCAAGCGTTTCTGCTTAACCAACCATATTGCCCAAATCTCTTTTCGTAGCAATTCCAGTGTAATAATTCTTGCAGAAATTCTTATTACTCTGCCCCTATAGATAATTTTGGAAAGACTATCATTACGGTCTGCTGTACAGCTTTTTTTCCACCATTTTGTTAATGGTTACTGTAAGATAAGGAATACAAGATTCCCATGGATAATTCTTTTCACCTCTCGACCACAAACACGCAAGTGCACTAGACCACCAATTAAACACCTGTAAGCTATATATATTTATCTGAGAGGTGTTTCACTTGCAACTTTTTTTAAAAATAGCACAAACTTTTCTATAATTATTAAAGATTTTGATGCTATAATCTCTTATTGCTTAAAACTCAAAATTCTTAGAGGCATAATTAAAGTTAACTAAAAGTATATGTATATATATATATATATATATATATATATATATATATATATATATATATATATATATATATATATATATATGTACATATATATATATATATATATAACTAATCTTTAAAATATATTCACGATAGATTTAAAAATGATATTACAGAGTATATTCAACTTTTGCGCTGAGTATCTAGATTATTTTATGATGTGTGTTTCATTTTTATTTTATCCGCTTAAAGTCCATGACATATTTAATATAAATTATTTCTTTTTACAAGTTATTTGAAAAAGTTGAACTTCAGCGGTAAAAAATGATTCAAAGTTTAATGTTTACTTTAGGATACATACTGTTTTTAGCTTAATTATATTATATATATCATTATATAATTTAAAGAAACGCCCCTGGAGGAGAACTAACTAAAAGCTGAACAGTTGGTGTCTTTGCTTTCATTTCAATAGGAAGCAAATTCGATTCACATCTCAAACTTGGATATTTGGCAGTGTTATGAATTCATTTTAAATTATTGGCTACAGTCCTATTAGCTTTCGTGGACAAAAAGTTATCACAGAGCCGCAAATAGACAAAAACTCAGAGAAAAACATTTGACAGTTTTATTGTAAGATATTTGCGTTATATTTTACCATCTGCCTATTTCTGATGATAAGCGCTACTAAAAAATAAGCAAATGTCTTGTAACTTTAAACTATAGTCAAGTGCAAAGATTGATGCTACACCTCCTTTTTAAATTTTCATATAACATCAACAGAAAAGTTATATTCTACAAACATTTAACTTGCTCGTCGTGTTCGGAATCAGGATGGCTGGGGTACGTTAAAACTAGGCTTGCAATGTCCTCCAAGTAAAATTAGCTCACCTTCAGTTACTCAATCTTCTTCAAATAGAAGCTTTTTGAGTCTTTTCTCATGGTAGTTAAATTATGCACTGTTTAACTTAAGATAGTTCCTGGAATGACAATACATTCGATATAATTTCAGTTTTTCAGTACCCTTTTATTTGTAAAAATAAATAAAAGATTTATTGATGAATTAAAAGAGAAATATTTCGAATAAGTGACAACTGGAGTAGCCGTAAAATGTATACCACCCCATAAAAACTTCTGTAAAAGTTCTCAATTTTAAATAATTCAATTTTTACTCAATAATTTAAAAAATATTTTACAAAATATCTCAGTCACTTCGACATTAGTTTAGAAATGCATTTTAAAATAATCTTAATTATAACAATTTATGAGTAATATATTTAATATTAGTTATTATTATTGAGTTATTATTGAGTAATATATTAAAATATTTTACTTATTATTGCGCTTTACATTTATTTAATTAATTATAATGATTTAAGAATTCAATTAATTTGTATGATTGACCTCAATGATAACTAACTTTATCCAATAATCAGAAAATCCATACCAGCTAATAAGCGTTGAAATAATCTTACCAACGATTGAGACAAAACTATTATTTGAATATTCATTCAATAATTTATCTTATTTCTACCTCATAATCATTTTTCAAATAAGCTACCGTGGCTTAGTGGTGAAGACCGCGTTGTTCGAAATAAATGGTTCTGCGTTCGATACCAACTATTGTTAAACACGGGGAAATGAATGGTGGGGTTTTGCACATCTATCAGGGTAAATGTGACAGACTTCTGCGTTTCCTTCCAAAGCAAAGCAACGTGTTAGTATGGCCTAGTTATCTCTCTCTCTTCTATTAAAAGCTTTTCTTTTAAAACTGCACAGATATCAGATATTAAATACCTTAGTGAATTTTTTTCCTCTAATCATTCAACGGTTTAAAATCCAATTGCATATTTCCTTTTTATTGCTACCATATAAAGCTAAAACTTTAAATTCCAAATTTTATGGTACAGAATTTAGATTATATACTTAAATAATTTTTAAATTTTATAGGATACTTACATAAAAGAAACAATAGCAATTTAATGTATTGTTGATATAGTGTTACTTTATTCAATTATAGAAGTTTAACTATGTTAACTGTCGATCGAAAACATTGCTAATAATTAACAAATCAATTAACATAACAATTTAAAAATTATATGTATAGGAGTTACATATAATTCTATACACATGATTAAGTTCTATTCTTGAATATAATGTGGAAAAATTAGCAATTTTCATTTCTAGTATTCGAGTTTGTTTATTGGAATAATGCACATAAGCATATTGTAATATATGCATATGTATATGAAATTTTGGAACAAACTTTTACATTAATAAAATAAAGCGATTAAAATATTAGACTCAAACTATTTAAGAAGTTTATTAAATTTAATTGTGGGAAAAACAAATTTAGCTTTTTTATTCATTTTTATATTTCTTCCATACAATATTTATAAGCAAATAAAAAATTATTATAAATTTAAAATTGGTTAAAGTAGGATTTGAATGCAAATACCTAAAATTTTTCTAATTCTATTTGTTTAGATGATTTTATTTTAAACGAATGTATAATCAGTTCTTATAATTGCTGAATCATCAAGCGTAAAAGGTCATTGAACTTTAAAAATATGTTTGCTTAATTACAAATTACAATATTTTGCGCATTTTTGTTTTTGAAATAATAATAAATCATAATAAATATGAATAATAAGCATATATCATAGCAAAAAATTTCAGTTTTAAAATAGAATATAAAAATTAAAACATAAGAATCTTTCGAAAATTATCGTAACTTTATTCATAAGAACAACCAATTATACAAAGAAAGGAAAGGAATATTTGTTCCTTTTTATCTGAGTGATGTTCTTTAGCAATACATCTACTTGTTACAGAAAAAGATGACGAAATATAACATTGAATCAAGAAAACATAAGAATTCTTTTGTTTACTTTCCGGTTGGAGGGACTCGTAACATTTCGTTGTATTTTTTGAGTCACGTCGGTTTTTGTATTAAGCGAGTATTTATTAGTTTATATTTTTTTCCAACGAATAATAGAATTCGTGAAAACTTAGCGGAACTATTGTACATTGCAGATGAAAGATTTCTTGCTACTTCAAGGCATAGTTAAATTCAGAAGATATTATAATGAGATTAAAATTATTCTTCCAGATGAGATAAAACAACATGCAGGAAGTCAATGGCAATTAAATTCTTTTAAATTCTATTGCCTCATAAGAAGATAATCATTTAGCTATTTACTTTTCTAGTGGAACAACGCGCGCGAATGTATTTAAATTCATTCTTTTATAAAGTTGTTTCTTTTTTTTTTCCTTTGAGATAATAATAAAATAAAATTGATAACAACGTTTATACATTAATTATATAATATATGTAATTAAAATTATTAATAAATAATTGTACATTTTAAGCTCAGTATAAACATTTGTAATATTCATTATTCTTTTATGGTTCCAAACAATTATTTTTACGAACTGTTAAATGAAATGAAATGCATGACCTTATTTTTTTCTTAATCTTTTGTTTCGGACTATTTTTTCATTCTCTTATTGGCAACGAAGATGGCAGAAAGTTTAGAACATGAAATCGGTCAATTAATTGTTCTAAGTAATGAAAAATGAAATCACATATAGAAAGATAGTTGGAGTTTGATTATTTCCAGTGATAAAAAAATATTATTATATAATTTTCCTTTAAGAGTTTACTGTTTTAAAAGTTTTTAATTTGAGCATTGTTTTCAACTCATTACTTGAAACAAAATTAAAAAGTGACACATTTGAAAAGAGACACGTATTATAAAAGTGACATATTTTTATATGGCAAGAAAAGATAAATATTGTTCTATTAAGTTAATATGTATATTGTTCTATTAAGGTTCATTTATAGAAGTATTCGTTTTGTTATGGATGGTTAGTTTCCTAATACATACAGCTTTGAAATCTATTCTAAACAAAATAGCATAATGTTATCAAATATAGAAATTATTATAAGTTTAAAAATATTCGCCTGGGAGTGATTGTAAATATATGATTATTCTTTTCAGTTATCTTACCGCGGATTTAGATGTAGTTAAATATTCAATATTTGATGGAAAAATTCGAAGCTTAAAACATTGCCACAGTATTTATGAATTTCTTATCCACAAACACAAAGAAATTTTATTTTGTAAAATTATTCTAGCTAGAAAATATGGCATCTTAATATGAAACTCTAAGCGAATTTTGCAAACATTCGACGCGAAAAGGTTTTGACATATAGTATAACAGAAATTAATTAACATTATTTTTATCGTAGAACATTCATTTATTAATTATTTCAAACGTATTTTTTGTTGTAAATATCAAAAAATTATGTATATAAGTAACTGACAAATCAGGATGTCACATAAGCTCATTTATGTATATTTTGTATTGTCATAAAAGTCTGAAAAATAGATGTTACACAAATGTTTCATATTCACAATCTATAAAATAATGACAACTTTATTACAGTAAGACACTTCTAAATGAATAAAATGTGTTTATTTGTATATCAGTTTATATTTTCAAATGTAAATTGTATGTAAATGCAATGATTCAAAAATTTACATATACTGCACTTTCTTATACATAACAATTTCCTCATATACACATATGTACATATATGTAAGTATATTTTTATTCTTTGAATTTTACTAGAACTAATTTTATATTCAGAAAATTGTTATTATAATAAATGAATTTGAATAAAGTTTGTCTTTAAAGTGTTAACAATTTGTATCCTTATATTCTGTTAATATTTTACCAAAATATTTAACAATTGAGTATTGGGAAAATCTGGTGATATAAATAATAAATATTAATTTGAATAACCATCTCCATCTTCGTGATGCATTAGTATGCTGTATTCTAAATCAATGTAAAGGTTTAAATATAAAAATTCAGTAAAAAACTCAATTAATACTTTTTACAATACTCTTGGCGATTTCAGTAAAATCAGTTGGCGTCAAGTCTGGTTAAAATAACGGAAAGCTACCAAAATAAGTTTGGTATTAAGTATATAAATTTAAGTTAGAGAAGAGTTTTCACATTTAAGATCCAAATTCATAGAGCTATACATTTGCTTCTAGAATAATGGGAGCAAAAAACCAATGCTTACTTGAATATTTTATAAATGATAACTGTATCATACGTAAATATTTCCTCAATATTATAAAATTATTGACAAAAATACGTCATTTCTTTTAGAACTTGAAAATAAGAAGACATTTGCTCTACAAGGTTGTGCATTTAAATAATTAAAATATGAATAGTAAGCATTGCAAAACATTCAGTAGATATATTTTCAAAATGTAATATTGCGCATTAAAAAAGAAAATTATTTTAAATATTCTAATAGGATTTCATTTATGCCATTTCTTTATATAGTTTCTTTCAATAAGTGTATAAAACCATTAAATTCTTTGTGAATATATTGTACAATTTACTTTAGAGGCGTAAGCAATTTGATATTTCAAAATTTTTTGCGAAATGTTTGAAAACAATGCCAAAAGGTTGCAAATGTTGATCTTTTGGGCTTGACATTCTCATTTGGTGGCATTATCGTTAGCATTAGTGAAATGGAATAGTACCGCAAATGCTCATATCTTTTTTGTTAGATAGTATGTTTGTAACACTAGTTTAACAGATAAAAACGTATTGCTAACGTAAACGTAAGTTATTATTTATCATACTATACCCCCAATTTTTTGTGGTTTAATTTTTAAATAATTACTTTTGTTTTAATTTCTGTTCTTAAATTTTAGTCGTTAATATTTTAAGTAGTACAATAAATAACGATAATCTAATATAAACAGTTTGAGTGTAGAAAGCATTTTCTTAGCTCTTATATATTCGAAACATTGACATCATATTCTTATTCATTGTTTGAAAACATGTTTATTATAAATTAACTAATCATAATGAAATACTTGATATTAAAATTGTGGCGACAAATTTGACGTGAAAGAACAAATTTTTTTAACTGATATCGGAACAGAAACAAAGTGTCAGATTTGTGAAAGAAATCTGTTAAATTCAGTTTATTGAAGAAACAGAAGTATATAAGAAACTTCTAAGTTAAAAATTCACCCATTAATTTTTATGTTTTATTTTACAATATACTATTCCTCTTAAAGTTTAATTATTAATTAAGAATAATAAAAATAATTGATCCTGCATTTAAAATATTTTATATAAATTTTAAAAGACTGAAGCCACTGATTTAAGAATACTTTTTTTTTATCGTTTATGTTTGAATGAAATTATTGTTTGCTCTTAGGCACATAACTTTTTTCTTATTATCCTCTTATATTCTGTAAACTATTTAAACTTGAAATATTTTAGCTCAATATTTCCAATTCAAATTCGCTCGTCTTCTAGCATTAGACTTACAGATTTCTGAGACCCATTTGGCAACAGTTTTTCGGGAATCGATTCCGAAAGAATAGCATTACGGCGAGAAATACCAAGGGCAACGCTCGTGAGTTCTGAAACGTTTCGCGTTGCTATTTGTCTTGTAAAATTTATTCGAGGAAACGGAAACAAAAAGTAATGAACATCCTAAACAAATTGTTGTAGTAGGGCCATGAATTTCCGAAGAAAAGAAAGAAAATACTTTTTTCTTTTTGTTTTACTTTTTTCTCTCTAAGTAAATGACGTCAAGTGTTTTTTCTCTCTTTTTAGAGAGACCATCCCGAAAAAGAAAAGTGATAACGAAAACACGCGAACGGTGAAGGGAAGGAAGGGAAGGGTCGGAAACAGATGAAACTAGATCCGCCTTGAGTTTTGTTTCCATTTCCACCTCTCGACTTACAAAAGCACACTTTGTCCCATGGAGAGTTCTAAATCACGTCTGCGCAATCACGGCTACTCAACCCTTTCCCCCACCCCTTCTTTCTACTCCTTTCTCAAAATTCGTGTTTTAAATTATAGAGTTTAATATAAACGAGTTACTGCACCATCCATAGATAGGAGGCTTTTAGGGGCATATTAGTAACAATGTACTGATTTAATCTGTTTTCCAAACGACTGAAAAAATTTGCTGTGCTGAGCAAAGGGGGGGAAATAATACACTATTCGCAGTAAACTAAATGATTGGTCATTAGCCATCCTGAAATTTATACATTCATTCCTACCAAAAAAAGAAGAAAAAAAATTAAATCAGCTATAAAAAATCCTCTCGAGTAGTCAATGAACAAGTTCTGTGTTTAAAATCTCACCATCTGTGTTAAAAACAATTCTAAAATAAAAAATAAAATTAGAAAGGAGGAAAAGTTATCAATAATTTTTTTTATGAAAATGAGTTTATTATATTATAAAATAGATAACCGCCACAGTTTTTAACTCAACATTTTAACAAAACAGATTTTATTCAGGCACTACAAAATTTTTTATGAGAAATATTTTTGCTTTATTTGATTGTAGAATCATAGACAATTATACAACACTTACTATATATCACTTTTTAAGATAGCACAAGTATAAACATAATTTCTCTCAGTGAGTTTTTTTAAATAATTATTAAATTGAACACACACACACACACACACACACAAATATATATATATATATATATATATATATATATATATATATATATATATATATATATATATATATATATATATATATATATATATATATATATATATATATATATATATATTTATACATAGATACATATATATGTATGTATACACATTAATGTAATGCATATAAAACCATGAGACACCTTCGTGTGCTTTTAAAATATTTAAAATAAAACATTTAGATACTATAAATACTTAAAAGTAAAGTTTTAAAACATTAAGATTTTATAATTTTAAAATAAAATGAAGTAAAAAACCAATAAATTGATTATGTTCAAACTGAAACAGTCTGAAACCATTTTGAAAAAAATCAATGCTATTTGAAACGTATCACACACACACAATCGATTTTATAAATTAATTTTACTTGTCATTACACATAAAAGTAATTTTAAATAAGTCTTTTGATTCACACATATCACTTGCAGAATCTTTAATAAAAATTAAAATCGAAACATAATGCACATGATCTCGTGTTTCATAGCATTCTTATATATACCAATCTTTATATGTTTTAAATTAAATATTAAATCATCCAAATTAAAGCATTAAATCATCCCAGTTGTTAGATTCAATATTGGATATAGTATCTAATATTCAAACCGTAAGAAGTTCCTACAAAATAAATTAATGAAATGAAATACATAATTTAAGAATATTTTTTATGATTGATTCTCCAAATTTCGCTTTAATTGCTTTTAATAAATTCGATAAATTAATAAGAATTTTTACCTCTTTATTTGACATAATTTTCATATTTCATTTTACACAGATTTTTAACATAAGATTCAGATGCCATTATTTTATTTTTCTCATAATTATTTCACATTTCTCAAGAGAACCTCAAAATTTAGGAATCATTCAGGATTTAATTTCGAATATAGAACAATTAGGAGTCGAATAATTTCTAACTAAGTCACACTGCTTCCACTTCTTGCATATAACGGCTAATTTGCCTAAGACCGATATAGTTTAAAGTATAATCTATATTATAGAAAACATTAACACCCATGGCAGGAATCAAATCTATGAATTGTCAGGTTGAAGACCAAAGAGTTTGAATTCACAGTTGTAAATCAGCTTCCATTCGTCACAAAATATAAAATTTTAGAATAAATTATTTTCCAAATTAAAAATTTGCAAGACCAATTTCTTTTATATTTCTTAAATTAATTACCATGCATTTATAAATAGCTGAGTCATAATTAATTCAGCCCTTAAAAATATATGACGTCATAATATACAAATTATTAATTCATTTCTATTGCGCACTAACGAAAAGATCATATCTTTCTTTGAAGATGTAATTAAATTTCAGAAATTGTTGGCATCGGATGTTGCGTTATTCATATAATAATCGTCTGCTGAAAAACAATCATTTGTGTATTATTTCAACATTGTCACACGTCGTTTTGCTAAATTTGCATTGATTAAATAATGAAGTTAAAGATAAGTGATGATACAAGATAGTGAATAAAAGGTAATGTGAATTCACTAAAATTTATTTCAAATATAAAATTTTTTATGATAGTTTTTATTCTTATTTACTACTACTAAAACTAAGAATTTAATTGCTCTATAATCAGAAATATTTTATTTAATTCTGTCTTTTATTTTTTATCTAAGCATATGTATAACATATGAATTTATATTTAAAATTGAAAAATTAAAAATTTGAATGGTGCTGTATCATATTTATTATTCACATTTCCAACTGTCTGTTCTGCAATAAAACTTTGTTCTTCAATGTGCTTAAGAA
This sequence comes from Latrodectus hesperus, assembly GCA_037975125.1. Classification (NCBI taxonomy): domain Eukaryota; kingdom Metazoa; phylum Arthropoda; class Arachnida; order Araneae; family Theridiidae; genus Latrodectus; species Latrodectus hesperus. The sequence goes on from CM075858.1 coordinate 43,937,225, forward strand.
TGCATTTTGAATCAACTGACAGCAGATTTTCCTAAATGTTCAATGCAAAATAAATATGAAGATTTAAAGGATATGACTAACAAAAAAATAACAGCATGTTTACTTTGTATTAAATAAAGGTTTAATACAAAGTGAACATGAAAATTTAAGCCAAACTGTTCGAGTTTGCTGCTCAGTGACTTTCTGTTCACGGCTCCATCGCTTCGAACAACACATTATATGCGGATGATTGTAATGTTTCTGAATCCTATTTAAACTTTAAGTTTCAGTCGAATTATAATCATCGTATTCAAAAAGTATCAGTAAAGCAACACACAAATCAAACTAACTTTAAAGCAAATTATATATTACATTAAAATTGCATGTTGTATTTAGTAAATATAGAAAAAGCATTTTTTCTTTTGTATTAGTAGTTCAAGCATTATTTCATCTTAAATGTTTCAAACCAACACTTAATTCAAGTATTTAGTTAAAAAAAGGTAAATATTATTCATACCACAACTTTTTTTCTCAAAAATAATTACTATTACGAAGAAGGAAGAACAACTAATTTTTAAATTTCTTTTTATATAAAGGCAATATGTCGCCCTATATTTCAATAGTAATATATATATATATATATATATATATATATATATATATATATATATATATATATATATATATATATATATATATATATATATATATATATATATATATATATATATTGTTTTATTAAAAATCTTCACATCACTGCAATTCAAAAATTTTTTTTAAATTTTCGTAAAGATTTTTTATTTAACTTAAAAGGAAATACAATCTTTTAGTTTGATTTCTTTATAAAAATATGTAACACTTTATTAACCACAGAAAAATTTATAAGCTTATTAAAATTTAATAGTTTTATTTTGATCAAGAGAGAAAAAGTTTTAAGAGTCAATATTTCGGATTTGAAAGTCTGTGAAAGCTTGCAGGAAGAGAGAAAGGAAAAGCGAATTCTTTTCTGTCACTCTTGGGAAATTTATCACCCTTTTTTTTATCGCCAAGAATTCTGACTAATAAAATAGAGGATATTTAAATGTTCTTTATAAATTGGTGAGTGCCGCGTTTTGGTCGCAGTTTAATTAAACCTATCAGAGGGATATTTCCAAGGCGTGGTCTCCCAAAAGGAGGTTCACTAGGTCAATAACGTGGGGAAAAAATGATCGCCGTCCATGATTTACGTTCAGAGGGATTGCCAAGAAGAATCAAACATTTAAATTTTAATTGGGTGCTCGTTTATTTGGCCCCTTTGACCTTGGCGATGTCCTTTCTCTTTCACCGCTGCTTTGGGACAAAGATTATATGTAGAACGCCTTTTGTTCAAATTGGAACTTATTAAAGCGTGCCAAAAGCAGTCAATTCTGTTAAAGCTTTTATGTAAATTAAGCGAATGAATGAGTCTTTGGAGAAATGTTGATGACGATTGCGTATGCGAGCTTGTGCGCTGACCATTAAGATTTTATTGTCTGGTCAGCACTCGTAACTCGAATTCGAAGGTCTCTGCCCATTGAAAACTTAATGTATCATGCATTCGACCTTCTCCTTGCAAGACATACCGCTGAAGTGGAATGATTCTAATTGATACAATTCACTCTATAATGATAATGATCTTTGTCTATATGCGTACATACACACTTAATTTGGAGTTATTTTGTTATCATTCTAGAAAACGGCTAGTGAATAAAGACGTGATTCTAGCAATTATTTAGTTAGAATTAAGAATATTAATTTGAAGTATTTGCGGAGTAAAGAATCAATAGTAAATTTTAAAATTGAAAGCATTCATTTATAGTTTTTAATGTGAAAAAATCCTGAATGTTTTCTTTAAATTAAAATTTATTTAAATACAATTAAAGTATAATTTATTAAATGTAACTAATGAAAGCAAAATCAGAAAAGAATATATGCATTGTATCATATTAATACATCAAATTTTAAGTACGCATTAACAAGACTGATTATCGCTGTCTCTTAATTTTGACCCATGGCCAAGTGATTAGCTTCTCATCTGAGCAGACAACATGCTTTTCAAACTTTTTCGCTGATGTATCTTTTCTCAATAATGTGCTAGAGTGTTTTCAACGTAAAAGACTTTCTCAAGTTCAAGTATTGAACCTTCTGACTACTAAATACAAGGACATGGCCTTTTGCCATTGAGATGCCGAAGCCCAACTATCGATTAAAAACATTAACTTCCAACGTGTGTACGATCAAGATTAGTGATATCATTTGTAATATATCTAACTGATATAGCACAAAGAAAGTACTGGTGATAATCTGTAATGTAGCTCTTAACACACCACGTGGAGATGTTGCTCAGATATTGTTACGTGCGTTTTATGCAGTTAAATATATATATATATATATATATATATATATATATATATATATATATATATATATATATAGCTCTCTCTCTCTACTAGATTCGTCAGATGGAACAGTAAAACAATTACTATATTGCAGAATACCAAGTAATAAAAAATGTTAATTCGAAAATTAGCTTCCCATTTATTCTTTAAACCATATTTGTTTACATTAAATAATTTTATGAATTTATCAACAAATAAGGGGACTATGGTTGCCTGGTGGAAAAATCTTTGACCCCTTGCCTGTATTCATTGTCTTGATATCGTTCGAATAGTAACTGAATCTTTAACGATTTCAACCGTTATAATGTGGAGACCGTGTTGGAGCAATAGAGTTTGAATTCTAATCAATGTATATATATTCGGTTAATTTTTCAAAATTAGTCCAAATTATCTCTGGAAATGTTTTCATTATTTTGGTATTATCATGGAAAGAGATTATGCGTAAAATTGTAATATTTTTTAAATATTTCTTATCTTAAATTAATTGTATGAATTATATAATTAGTAAATTATATTTCTAAATTGTGTTAAACTAACGTGGTATTTCTAAAAAAGTACGTTCTTTAATTTGTTTATAAATTATATAAAATCAGCTTTATTTCAGTATTTTGAATGATTATCATGTCATTTAATAATGGTAAACTGATTTTTATTTTAATTAGATTCATTTCAAGAATTCAAAACATTTGAGATTCGACGGTTTCCTTTATGGATGTTATTTTCCATAATTTGAATTAGGATAATCCCACGTTTAATTTTGCCAAATTCAATGATTAGCATTCAGCCTTCAGTTTAATAGCTTATAGTTTCGATAGCCAATTCGAGCGAGGCTGCTTGTAACGGTTTTTGAAGTTTACTTCAAAGCATACGAAATATGAATTGAGTCGGTCATTATGTACAAAACTCAACTGAAATTGACTCTATGGATAGCAGTCAACACAGATTTTTAAATCACTCAACCCAGTTTACCTTTCATCTCTTTGTCACAAGGGACTGTACTTCAATTTATAATGATTGATTTCATAATAACACCGTTGGAAAATGAGCATTAGTTCTGAGGATGATTATATCAGAAACGATCATTAATTAGAATTTTCATTATCGATCATGATAATATATAAGATGAAAGAGATAATATGTATTTATATCACCTTGGGCAAAACATCAAATTGTATTGATTGATATATTTGCAAGTTACTCAAGGTCATTTAGAGGCTATTATAGGGCCCTCAAAAACTCTGCTGGTATCACTATTTTCTGTTTAAACATGCACTGGTAGGGTTACGTTCTTCAGAATGTTTCCAAGTTCTTCAGAAGAATTCCAAGTTCGACCCTAGCTTCCGATGAACAACGGGTATCGTATCTGTTTCCTCCATGTATATCCATGGGGGTATAAGTGCTTGGGTATTTTCAGGTTTCATTTCTTGCACATTTCAGAACAGTCAACTATCATTAAAAAGTGTGGAGTAAAGCAGTGCTTTGTGGGTGTTCTATTATTTAGACCCACAAAGCACACCAGCATGCTTTCCTGTACCTACCAGTTAGATAGAAACAGCCGGGTGGAGTCTTCGTGATTTTGAAGCAGGGACCAAGCAGAAGACCCCAATACTTGGCCAGTCACCCTCAGAGGTATCATTTCGCTTAAAGGACATTGCGACCACACGCAGTTTTAACGTGCCCCAGTCGTCATTAGAGAACACGACGGATCTTCGGTTAAGCCGGGATTCGAATTCACTACCTTCTGATAACGAGAGCGACCCCATAACCAACCAGGCCACAGTGGCCAATTTTATAGCATTTACAGCTATCAAGCTAACTACTAAGGTCCATATTTATTTGAGTTCTTTTGAAATTGGGAATCTATATTATATTGTCCTTTCTTCCAAGTGGGTGTGCTTATTGGTATGTTTACTATGGTCTCCATTATTATCTTTTTCTTTTAAACTAACGTGTTATAGAGTTTCAGTCTGATACTATGATGGTGATTTACGTGGTGGTAGTGTTATATTACATTTACCGCTTAAACTGCTGGACACAATTTGGTTTCCATGGTTACAGACTCTAAAATCATTGACCTCTACAATCCCGTCAGGAGCAGACAGTAATGTATTCTGAAGTAATGCATGCTATCCACTAAATGCAGAAAATTAATGCGCCATCTGTATTCAACGGCATGACTCGTTTAATTTAAATCAGTTTCATCTGAAAATTCAATAGTCAATCTCAAAAGTATTTTACGAGAGCTAGCAAGCCTCGTTAACTTTCATTAGGGGTGAGGGGGTGGCCGAGATTTACTGCCGCGGAGTCAATCGCGTAATGCAAACGATTTCGCAACACATCATGGCGAATTGCCCATCCGATCTCAGCCATCCCGGAAATGCGGGACTGACCGCAGTTCATTGAATCTCTTAATAGGAAGAGGCTGCCCCGACGGCCGAGGGATCGTTTTTCTGCATCAGCAGTTTTCCTTGCCAATCAACTTTAAAACTTGGGCGAGATTAGACTTTCCGGACGCCCTTTTAATAGTCTCGTTAGGCCGCCGGCACCGTGTAATGCTATAAAAGGATCTAGGCATTAAACTTTTTAGTGCTTTCGCAGCACTAATTGGATTAAATACAACTGTTTTTTTCTTCTCTTTGCATGTTATTGTAACATTATTTTTATTTGTTATATTTATGATAAAAGGTCAGTGAAAAGAAATGGAGAATTTTTTTTTCTTATTAATGTATAAATCGAGAAATGTTTTGAATAAATGATATTTTTCCCTCTACTTGTACAGCCAACAAAAAATCGTTTTTTTGGAAATAATTGCCGAATTAAAATGAGATATCATGTTTAGCTGAATTTGTCTTCTTTTGAGCATACAATGAAAACGATAAAAGTTTTTTATTTTATCGCTTTCACTTTAGCTTTATGTTATAGAAAATCAAAAACTTTTTATTATATGATTCTAAGATAAGAAAAAAATGCATATCATTAAGTTTAGAAATTTTAGAAAAATTAGAAATTTGATTACGAATTTAGTGAAACTAAATTTAAAAATGAACAAGCTGCTCTATGATGAAGTTATAGTGCTTTTCGTAACATGTTGTTTTAATAGCATTTAATGATATTAAATGTATCAATATACATACATACAAACAGGTTTTAGAAATTCGATGACATTTAAGTTTTTAGTTCAGCCGTTGATTTCAGGGTACAGGCAAACTGAGGGAGTATTTAAAAATGTAATTAACTCTATTATGAGAATTTACAGATAAGTGATAGTTTGAAATTTTTTTATTATTACAATTCAAGTTTTTCTATAATGATAAAATAATTGTTAAGTGAAAGTAAAATCATGGTTGTTTAATTAATGGTTTCTACTCAAGTACCTTTAACTTTTTCCACAGACGACAATCTTTTTGGAAAGGCTTCTGCAGCATGCACCATAGAGAATGGAATTTCATTCCATATTTTTGGTAAAAAAATTTTGAATTCAATTGTGGGCATTTTATTTTAGATTTGTCAAGCTATTCTCTGTATTTCACCATATGCAATGGTCCAATGAGTTGATATCAGCATTCGATGCAGGCTATTCCTCAGTGGAAGTAAAGAATTGACAGTTCTGTTGGCATCCATTGTTGAACAATCTTTGCTTTATGTTTGGGTGCCGAATTCCGTTCAAATAACAACGCGGATCCTTTTTGAATATTGCTTTGGATTGTTTAATCATGTGAGATTTCAATATTTTCCCTATATAATAGTTGTCATTAAAAAAAGTCAATTTTCTTCTCTCGCTGTAACACAAACCATTTTCAGTAATGGTTTCTGAAACATCTGAAAACAAACATTTTTTTGTTGAACCGATATTTTGTATTGATTTTGCATAAATCCTGTTTTATGCCTATTATGAGATATTTGTTGTAAAAATGATTTCTCATCTAAAAATGTCATCTCATTAGCAACATGTGTTTTTCAGTAGCTCTTTGCACTTTTTTAGTCTTTCAACTTTATATTCTTCGACGTATACACGGACTGTCATTTCCTTGTTTATAATTTTAAATTCTGTTTTATGATGATTCCACAGTCATAATTTTTGACAAATTTAAGTTTCGCGAAAGTTTTTCTGCAGATTTTTCAGGATTTCTTCGAATTCTTTTGCGGGCACTTTTTTTGCTTTTTTTTGTTTGTACATTATTTTTTTATTCCGGCATAATTCCATGTTTATACACTACCTGTTTCTTTAAACCGTTTTAAAGTTCTTTTAATAAATCTTTTTAATATATTTAAATATTTCAAATTTAAAGAATATTCTCAATTTCTCTTATCCTTTCAATGTCGTTTGAGAATTAAGTGTCGTTTAGTATCTATGCAGATAATGCAAAGAATAAAACGGATTTTAATTAAAAATATCGTTCGTACTAATCATCATCCTCATAATTGGGTCGACAGTCTATTGTGGATCTTGGTCTTCTTTCAAAGATTCAACCAAGTTCTTCTTCTCTTGGCAAGTACCTCCAATTTTTGTTAATAGCATTAAAATAAGTCCAAGAAAACGACCCATCCTTTATTCGGTCTACCCCTTGGTTATTGTCCACCAAGGATTGCACTGAAAATTTTCAAAAAAGCGCCATCACATTCTACTCTCATTAGATAATAAGCCCATCTCATTTGGTTTCAGCCCATCTCACTGTATAACCCTGGAGAATCTGCAACAATCGTGCAACATGGCAAAAGCTATACAACGCTTAGCACAAGACCTTGACGACAATATGGTTCAAGCTGCCAGTTCAGCCATCGCGTTGAAGGGGTTATGTTCTTGTACAAAGGAATTTTGAAAGAAAAAGGAAAACAAAGACAACAACTACCCACCACCATGTTTCTCTCCAAGGTAAATCCCTCGACTCTACCGTCAGTTCCTCCAGCAGAAGAGCCTCTCCGAGTAAGCCTAAGGCTTCTACGAGTCAAGTGAGAGCCTCTCCTCTGGCACCATCACAAGACTTTCGCCTCTCTCAGGAAGCAGTGTTGATTAATGTTAATTACTGGATGAGGATTTGTAATTAACCTTATTAATAAGCACTAAAACATATTTAAGTAAATACGTATACAGTTGTAATTTTTGTCTTAAATGTGTAAAGTACTGTTTACACATTCAAAACATTTGTGTACCCGCATACACGAATATTTCTTGGGGCAAATACTTCGCGGTTTTTCAGCTTTCGCTGAAGTTTCTGGTCCTTATTACCCTCGAAAAACGAGGAATAACTGTGTATATATATATATATATATATATATATATATATATATATATATATATATATATATATATATATATATATATATATATTATGTAAATGATGGGCTTTTATATATATTTATATGTTTTAACAGTTAGTTTTAGCTAATTTTTTCAGCAAGTATTCATTGATGTTAAAATTTTGCTCTTTTAATTAACATATAAGAGAAGTATTTATGCAAAATAAAATCTTCTAGATGTAAATAACCTATAATTCATACACGTGTTGACCTCTATTTAAATCTGAAATTATTCATTCAATTCTATATAAGGCACTTGTTGGAGGTATTAAACAACAAGCACAGATCTGTAACCTTTAGGACGTAACACCGCAAAGCAATGGCCTTCAAACATAAAATCGAAATAATCTTCGTTGCTTATTAGTGTAAGCAGCTTATCTCCAGCTTCAGCGAAATCCAAGCTACACGCCGAGGTTAATCATATTTAACAAGAAACAAGGGGTTGTCCCACTTCGCTCCACTTGCTGCAAACTCGAATACCCCTTTTGTTAAAAAACAGAAAAATAAATAAAACCTTGTTCAATCGGTATCACTTCTCTTACAAAGAACTGCCACAATTAACCCGTTTTAAGGGCCCTTTATGGGACCCGATCATCGAGTGGTCATCTTTTGTTTTCACACCGCTTGAAACGAATCAAAACCGATTTTTGTACGCTTCGTTAGGTAAGAATAGGGAATTTTTTTCTCTTCTTTTCTTCCTGGCGTAAACTAGATGAAACGATTCAATCTGCTTTCTTTCTTTTTCTGACAGAGAGTTTCGATTCATTTCACAAAAAGGGCTGACCTCGGCGGAACTGTGCAAGAGGCAGGAAAAAATGTCTTTGCCGAATGTGAGAAGCTTGTGGTGATTGGACGCTCGAGATTCTTATCGTGTTATTCCTGATACAATTGGTCTGCTTAGTTTCAAGACTATGGTTTAACTCTTAGATTTTGTCAAGGATTTAGGGGCAATGGTGATCTGTATCTTTGCAGAAATCGGAAAATTATAGTAATTGTGAAAAGAACAGGAAGGTTATAAGCTTGTGTGAAAAGAGTGAGAAAAAATGACTTTATATTTTTAGAAAATATTTCTTTTTATAGCTTGACAGGCTTTTAAATGAAAATCCTTGGAAGAATAATTAGAGAACGATATGGCAAAAACTTTAATAATTCTTGTTTGAAATTTATTAGATATATTAGATAATTACAAATTTTAAATTGGATTTTAAACATCCTATTATTTTAAATACGCGTTACGTATAAAAACGTAGTTCAAATACATCACCCATTAATATTAATAATCAAAGAAGAGAGAATATTTTGAAGTTCCGTTTGTGTCATTGGCGGTTCCATTGTGATTCATCAGATGTCAGGGCAATAGCAGTTTGCGAAACTTTGAAAAATCAAAATAATGTATTTTTGTACTTTGGATTCTTCAGATATTTTCTGAAATCGCTTGACCATCAATTAGTGATTTTTTTTATTAAACGATATGTGAAAAACACACAATGTTTACATGTTACCTTATTTACGTAGCTTCTTGCCGGTAACATAGACTATATTCAAATGTCGCATATCACGGCTACCTTTGTGAATATCGATAGAGACATGCTGGGATATGTCCCTATCGATATCCCTATCGATAGACCTTGATTAGCGTATCGATATGTCTTGTTCAACACGAAGAGAGTGTATGGAATATTTTGATAATATGTAAGAGACCTGAAAATGTTCTTTTTCTTATCATATGACATTCATTATTTTGTATGACATTCTTAGTGAAATATACTCATTTGAAAATCAAAAAATCATTTAAAATCATCCTATATTTAACCTACTACAATTAAATTTATATGTTCAGATTAGAAGAGTTAATTGGTTGGTTGGTTGGTGTCATGTCCATTTGAAGTCAAGTCAAATTATTCCAAGTGCCAAAATCATGTCCTATTAGATAAGTGTTTAGAATATAATAAAGATAAAATTAGCTTGTAAGAGGAATAATCCTACTTATTTCGTATTCATTTGAAGATGATTATAGAAATACAAAAATTACATTATTTTAAAGAACATTTTCTTTTATTAATTTTGTTGCTAATTTTTAAATTTTCTATATAGCTGTTTCATCATTTTATATTTCATACCAACTTTGTATTAAGTTGTAGTAGTTTTACAGATTTCTTCACATGCAATACTTATATATGGTATAGTAAAAACTTCTGAAATTAATTTATAAGATGTGGGTGTTCACACACACAGCCTCTAGTTTTAAATTATCTGCTACATAGTGTATCGATGAAATTATTCGATCCCATTTAGTCTAGTGTTTAAAATGGAAGGATTGAAATTCGATCTTAACTATTGTTGAACAACGGGAAATAGGTATTAAATACGTATACGCAAAGAAAACGCAATAACATCATCCTGAGTGCTAAAGAGATTTCAAAGTTGTGTCCCTTGCGGTAAATGAAGAATCCTCGATATTCAAGAGAAGTTTTCTGGAAAGTAATACATAACGATGTGCGCATTAGATACCTTAGAACGCATCTAAATCACAGGCAACAATTTCCTTGCACATCTAAATTATGGGCAACAATTTCATTGCGCATCTAAATTATGGCCAACAATTTCCTTGCACATCTAAATTATGGCCAACAATTTCCTTGTACATCTAAATTATGGCCAACAATTTCCTTGCACACCTAAATTATGGCCAACAATTTCTTTGTACATCCAAATAATGAGCAACAATTTCCTTTCACATCTAAATTATGGGCAACAATTTCATTGCGCATCTAAAATATAGGCAACAATTTCCTTGCGCATCTAAATTATGGGCAACAATTTCCTTGCACATCTAAATTATGGGCAACAATTTTCTTGCACTTCTAAATTATGGGCAACAATTTCCTTGCGCATCTAAATTATATATATATAGGCAACACTATGATTAATAAAACAATTCTAAACTTCGTAATTTTAAGAAAGTGAAGCACAATTTGCAAATTTAATGAAATTGGAGCATGTTGTTGAAAGAAACGTTATTTTCTCTTTGCGTGACAAAACATATCATTTATAATATATTTATAATTTAGGATTCAAAAGAGATAATTTTATATAGGTTCTTGAGCGGGGTTGTGTTAAGGGAGAAATGGTTTCTAATAATAAAAACTGGATTCTTATCATCAGATTTTATCGTGAAATAATTATAAATTTAACATTCATGAAAAAAATGAAATTTGTTTTAAAATTAAATTATTTTTTTAAGCAATATAATTGCAATTTTTTTAATTTCATTAAAACAGTAGTTTTTATTATTAGTATTAATAATCATAAAGGATAATATTTTAATCAGTTGGATTATTAATATATAAATTCATAATATATATATATATTTGCGTGTACATTTATTTTAATAAGTATCAAAGTACTTAAAATATTTGTTTGAATAAGTTTAATTTGCAACATACTTTTTTGAAAGCACCTGTAAACAATCTCAAAGAGAGAGAAAACAGTTTTCATTTTATTAATTTTATTTAAACATTTTTTTTAACTAATTCCTTCAGAAAATCTTTGGCACATATATTAAATTTTCCGCGATATATATCCAGATATTGACACTATTTATCATTATTATAAGTTTTGTTGTCCTGATGGTGGAAAGCGTCATTCTCGCAATCGAGAGATTATAAGTTCAATGCATGTTCCAACCGAAAGCCATCATGTTGAGAAGATCTACTGGTGCTAAAATTCAATAGAATTTAATATCCCACTGCTGATATGGCATAATGGGAATATTATGATGCTGGATCATTTATCGATATCATCATTTGACCGCAATTTAAAATCACGAAATAGTTGGCTATGCAGGCTTTGAGCAGCAGAGGAGTGTAGAGAAAAATTTATTAAATAGCCTATACTATTATCTCAGTTTAAAAACTTAGTTTGATGTATGTCAAATTCTTCCGTCAAACTAGTAAATATAATTAAAGAATTTGTTAAGAATTTGTTAAGTTAGTTTGGAAATTATATTTGACTAAGCTGGTTGTAGAGTGTTCATCATTTTAGCAATAATTCAAAAGTTCGTGGGTTCGAATCTGGTTCACAGAATTCATATTTGTAATGGTTCGGATTTTTGTAAGTTGTATGACTCTCATTCATTTGGTCAACAAGAGCAAATATAAAGAGCGATAAGCCAAAAAAAAATTAATAAATGAATTTTCTTAAATATAAATTTTTTATATAATATAATTTAATTAATTTATAATTATAAAGATAATAATTGTGTAAATTATTATTGAGGTTCATTATGACTAATTATTTTATTGATTAAAAAATACAAAGATATATTTAGTATTTAAAGCGTTTCTTTCAAGGTAGCTACAATTCCAGAATCAATAACGAATGTCAGTTAAATTTATTTGCGCCCTACAAGACTTAACGTGACTTATCCATTAAAAAAAGTATATTTTACGCGTCGTTAATTTTCACTTTTTTACATTTTTTCATGCTTACTCTTTATCAAAAATAAAAATTGGATGCTAATGCTTTTAGTGCGTACAAAATAAAGGCGGGTTCTTAATATTTTCATGCATGATTTATGAGGGCTTAAAGAAGAAAGAGAAATCATTTCCAGAAAAAAAAAATTGGAAGCACGCTTCGAACAGTGCGAAAATAGGTGTTATCAAACAGCACGGGGCATTTTTTTAATGCAACCGATATGATAACTTTCTTTCACGAGAATGTGATGGAGTCTTCTCCTTCATGATAAATGACGAAGAAGCTTTACAATTTATCATAAATAATAACGCGCGTCGTAAATAACGCAGAAAAACATAAAGAATTGAAATTTTAATGAAATGTCTCTGACTTTACCCGGCTCAAAGATTTATTAGTGGCATTGATCCCATTTTTCAGCGAGCTGCCAATGTTTATGTTTGAGCGTCACTATCTGGCGACAATTTGCATTTGACACTATTCTTTGGGTTTATTAATTTGTTGTACGATACATTAATCACGGAGGATGATTGTTGTTGGCGGCGTTGATATCGGAAATATTTGGCTGTGTGGTTTCGTTAGTGACGCAATCATCATATGGTATTGGGAATTGTAACACAGACGACACATTTTTTCGAAATGGATAATAATTTAGAAATGGTAACAAGCTCACTACCTGACTCCACCGGAAGCTGATATTTTTCAGCTGATACGTTATGAAATTTGAAAAAAAATAATACAAGTTGATATGTAGACTTCATTTCTTAATTGGAATTCGTAATTATGAAGTGGTTGGCTTAACAGTTTTAATCAGCAGAAATAGGTAAACGGAAACGGTTTCAAAAAAAGTACAACAAAGAAATTACTTTTTAATATTTTGATGACATGCAGTGCTATTAATCTACATTTAACTATAAATCTTCGGGTTACTCGTAAGTTTTACGCAATAGAGGTTTGAAGAAATCTCAAAGTTTTTACATGTCTTTTGAAAATAATGACCATTCAGCAACAAGTGGAACCTCAATTTCAGCTATGTTTGTTAGCAGCTGTTCGCATGCTTGTGTAGCTTTTTAGCTTTATCATTTTCTTAAAAATGGTATTGTAGTTAAAAGCTTGTAATTAGTACAATAGTTATATTAAGAAATAGTATCGTAGTTAACTGTTTAAGAAAAGTATAGTAGTTTCAATGAAGAGTTTATCATTAATTGTCTTAGAATAACATCATAACTGTTTTAAAAAGCAATATTGCATTTAAATGCTTGAAAATTGCATCACACTTTTGTTCAAATACAGCATTGTAATTAAATATTTAAAAATGCATACACACACTTTAGTTTAATTATAAAAACAATACAATACCGTTAAATGATGCCAATAATGTTGTTATTTTACTGAAAAAAAACAGTATAGTGATTAAATGTCTAAAATTAACATCAACATTTTCTTAAAAATAAATGTCATAATTAAATGCTTTAGAATAGTATTGTTGCTTTGATTAAAAATTGTATCGGAGCAATTTTATTAAAAAGTAAAAATAATAAAGGATTTTTGCAGTGATAGGGGATTTATTTTTTGTGAACTTTGGTAATGATTTCTTTTCATACTTTAAAAGCAACGTTACGTTTTTAACAATTTAAAAGTAAGTATGAGTGACTAATACTGACATATGGAGACATTTTAAATGTGTCAACACATGTGTAACAGTCACCTGTCCACTTGACATTTTAAATTAAATTATTATAAGTTCAGTTGTACAGTTGTTTCCTCTAAATGTTTCACATTTGGTCATCTAAATTTGAATGGAAAAAATGTTAAAATACATAGCAATTATTTGAGTAAAATATGTTCTTGAACTAGTTTGGAAAAAAATTTTGCTCTACTGAATCAGTTGAAATAAAAATTTCAGTCAAAAAATATCAGTAAATATGATATAAAATATAAAATTTAAAAATGAAATGTCTTTATAAAACCCTCACGTGTAACAACACAAGCTATTAAGGTCATGTTGAAATTATTCGAATGAAACAAGTGTTAGAACACACAAGTTTTGGGAAACAATGTTTAAAAATAGTTTTCTATGTTAAATCAGTTGAGGGAAATATATTTTGTTAAGATATTATCTAATGAAATATATGATTAAAGTATTTATACTTACCAGATAAAATTCTTATTGATCATAAGATAAACACTGTAATTTCTATATAAAAATATAAGAATTGTTTATATTTAGATAGAAAGTGCGAGGGGCTCCTGAATTGATTTAGGATACATGGCTTTGAATACATTTTTTTAAAATGAATCTTTTAAATTAAAGATTCAAAATATCAAAATCGACATGAAATATAAGGTTAAAATATTTACTTGGTAGATAAAACTTTTTCGTTGATGGGGTAAAACATTTCACCGCAAAGTGCAAATGTTAGAATCATTTGCAAGAAACATGTACTCGAACTAGTTAACGGAAATGATCGTTTGAACTAAATGGTTCTTCATATAAATCTGTTGAAGAAATTAATTGTTGATTGGAAAGTATTATCTAACAAAAGAGGAAAAAATGCGCAAAAAAAAGATATTTACTTGATAGATAAAATTTGCGATTGAAGAAAGAATGTTTCATCATAATTTGCAAATACTAGAATCATGCGTGAAACATGTGCTTGAATAAATTTGGAAAGCAACCTTTTGGAATGAAATATTCCAGTAAATCTATTGAGGTAATCAACTATTTATAAGAAAATATTAATCAAATATAGCATGAAGTATATGTGATTACAATATGTACTTAGTAAATAAAACTAACATTTTATACCAGGTAAATATATAAGACATTTTAATTTAAATATCATGACTATTTGAGCAAAATTTGCTTTGACTGAGAAATGTTTTTCTAGTAAATTTACAAACAATTAATATGTGATAAAAATGAATCTAACATAGACTATGTTTTAGTTAAGACGAAGTTTTCTTAAAGTAAATAAAACAATCACTATTTGTGTTGAAAATATCAATGGATGCAACTACTATTGGAAGAAAATCCAAATAAATCAATATGCTTTCATTTTCTGTACTAATTTTTTAAGATTGAAACGAGTAAATTAATAAATTATTGATTGATACGTATAAATTGTATTGCTTAAGAAAAATAATTTTTATTAGTTAGTTGAAATGTGATCAGTGTAAGTTTACAAAGATCAATTCAATTGAAATTTATGAAAAATGCCAATATAATAAGCATTTTTTTTATAAACTATGTTACAAAAGTTACTATAATTGATCGAATTAAATCAATAACAATATTGGATTGATGAATATTTTTTCAAAATAAAGATAATAATATCACTGATAAGGAAAAAAATTTAAACTGTCATTTTTTCTTACAATTTATTTTTCACTAGTTATTCAAAAAGCGAAAATATTTTTCAAAATCAAAATGGTGTCTCAAAATAATAAAGTATTCTTTTACAACGAACTAAGTCAAAGAAATTATTATTACGATGTAATATCAGTGTGTTATCTTAGGCAAACTAATAAATAATTGTATTGCTATAATAATTTTTTTTACCAATGGCGGGCACAAGAGGGTTGAACTCTATGCCACAACAAGGCCAGAGACTGCAACTCATTTGTCGTTACCCAGCGGGCACCTGTGAACCAAGTCACGGAGGCGAGTAGCGTTACCCGCGCCATACCACCACAAACCCGTTTATAAGGCGGGCCACATTCATACAACAACACAGAAGAAAGGACAGAGAAACACAGAGAAGGAAAGAAATATCCATGCCCGAGCCGGGATTCGAACCCGGGATCAACAGCTTAGGAGTCAGGAACGCTAACCACTCAGCCAACCGGTCGGCACTGCTATAATAATAATATTATTGAAACAAATAAAGTTTTAAATTTAATATTTTTCTTGTCCTCCATTATAGCGAATGTTATATAACGAGAATCTCAATACAACGATGAGTTTCAAAATGTTCCAATGAAATTTACATTTGCTTACTGTAGAAATTAAGGTTTTGCAGAAACAAACTTTTGATATAAAGAATAAATTTCGTTAATTTTATAAAGCTCGGTTTAATGGGATTCGTATATGTATTTTGAATTAATATTTAAATTTAATTTAACAATGATAATAAATTGATTTTGTAATGAAGTGAAATTATCTTTCTTATTTTCATGCATAAAACTTCTTTTAGAAACATTCAAATAATTTACTTGAAATACATATTTTCTATTCTCTTACGAAATAAGATTTTATATATGATTTGAAAGTATTATTAGTTTCCTTCGCATCTGTTTTTATCTTGAAATTATTTGATAAAGTTTCACTATCAGTCACTAACAAAAAATAAAATGAACTTTCTCCTTAAATGTCTCACTTTCTACCAGTATCACTGTCGAAATTAATAAATTATTCATATCCAACTAAAGCGACCCCTTGTAGAGTTTTTAATAACAATTGAATCGTAAGATGGAAGAAAGAAGAGATTAACTCCGAGCGCTTTCTTGTTTTTCTCTTTTCTTTCTTTTTTGGTGATGGGTCAAGAGTCTCGAAACTGGCGGAGATGTTCAAGATCGACGACTTAAAACTTCATTAAAAGTCCATTTGTCAATAGGTCAGGAGGCGAAGATTCTGTTCGCTTTGTTCATCTGCATGTTCATTTCGTCGCCAGAATGGGAGTGGCGACAAAAATGGCTGACTGCATTTGGAATTCCTCTTGGCGATCATTAATCATTTTTCGATGCGGTTTGGAAAGGAAAAATATTGGAGAGGCACTCTTTGTAAGCAGATATTTTCCGATTGCTGTCGATGTTGAGTGAAAAGGGGTGTTATACATTCAAATAGTGTTGTGGTGACTCACATCTACCAGCACCTAAATCGCATACTAAGAACACTGAAAATATAAACGGTAATTATATAGTAATCGAGAACTATGGGCGACTATTCAAGACAGAATATTCAAATTTTCTTTTCAAATGTGAAATTTTATCCAACTTAGTTGTTTGAGAGATGTTAATCTTTCACAATAATAATATATATGTTGATATTTATTATTGTGAAAATTGTTGTATACATTATAACTTCCTTCAAAGACATATTCTAATTTATTTCGGAATGTTCGAGCATCACAGTTCAATAATGAACAATTTAATCAAAAAAAGTTCCGATGATTAATTTTTATGCAGATTTAAATTTTTCTTGGAATACTTAGTGAGCATTTATAAATAACTTCTACATCTCTACAAAATAGTATATAATTTTTTCACTCGAAATGTAAACAAAAACGGAATACTAAAATAATAATTCTTGTTTTAAATAATAGAACCTTCTCGTACAACTATGTGGTAAATCCTAGATTTCATAGAATAACATAGATAACTGTAACTGTAACTCTTGCGAGTTTTTTTGATGATTAAATGTTAAGAATCAGAAAGTTTTAACATTCCATAAAGTAAAATTGAATCCATTAATGAAATCAGGCATTTTATATTATATAACTACACGTGGTGCGTTTCTTTCAAGATTTATGATAAAAAGTGCGATAAAGTCATTATTTTATCTATTTAAAGAACATTCGTTTGTGAATTTTTATCAATCAACAAGAATTCGTCAAGCATTTTTTTATTATTGTATAGTTAATTATTAACGTGCTACTGCAAAATGAAATGAAGAAAATATATGAATAAATTTCCTTTTTACCACATGATGATTTCTCGGTAGTTTTATTTTCATCTGGATTTTATGAGAGAATAGTCACACAGTGTTTCTTGAGAATATGTCTAGAATGAAGTCTATAAGTTGACTATTTAATGCGATTAATAATGGATCATATTTCTGCAACAGTTTTTCAAATCAATTGACCGATGAATGCGGCAGCTGTAGATTATTATGATTCTTATTTGGCCTTGAACTCAATCATATCGATCAAACTTATAATTTAATTACAGTAGTGATGTCGATCAAACACAGAAGGCTTTTTCACATAACCTGTAAGCAGTGATCGTGGCCAAGTCATCGATCACTTTGATGGCCTTTTGAATCAACTCTCCATTTGAAGATCATTGCATCACGCGAAAGCCGGCTCAGCATTCAATTCCGAAAGTAAGATCAGCCAAACTGAGATTCTCAAGATACGATGGCCACAATCACTGTCATGATTTCGATATATTCACTATTGTTTATTTTTTTTTCTTATTTATTTGGCGAAAGGTCGCCAACTATTGAAAGCTATCGGGTGAGATAAGACAAAATCGTGCTCAAAATAGAAAAAAAATCACTCTGAGAGTGGAACTGTCCAGTAATTCATCCGTTTCGCTCTGATACCTGAGGACTAGTGATGATAGATTATATAGGAGCCAAGAAAAATAAAAGTGATGCACTTATTCCAGAATTAGTTTATTTAATTGGTTTTTTGCAATGCTTGGAATTAGAGCAAAAAATGTTTGATTCATTACCTTAATTGTTAAAGTTACTGATTAGTCCTTTATTAATTAAGAAAGAGATTTCTTAGATATTTCTTCAGATCTGTTCTAAACTTCGAACAATATCGTAGTGACTTTTTAAGATATATTCATTATGAAATCATTTTCAAAAGGGCTTAGTTGTATGGTGAAGTGAAGTTTAAGATGAGAATTTCAGTATAAATTAATCTTTCAAATAAAATGTTCCTATAAATTAGCGGCGCGAAATTGCATTTCACATGAACATATGCTGAAACTTTATTAATCAAACAAATGTAACTTCGGCATAATATATTAAAATTTGTCGATGTTTAAGGTTATTCGAATTTCATTTTCTCTTTTTGTTCTTGGTTCAAATCCCAGATGAATACATGCATCAATACATCTAGCATTTGGTTTTTTAGTTTTGGAAAAGCTCAATCAATAAAAGTTAGGATTTAAAGATTTTCTTATTTTTCAATTAATATTTCAGAAGTAATTTTAATTATCCTATAAATAGCACTATATATTTCTTTTTAATTAAAGAATGAACTAATTCATATATAAATCATTTATATATACTGACAAAGTTCGCACATTTCTGATTTCATTTGCGAAAACTTACATTGAGGATATTTTTGATTTCATGATTTTTTACTTATTCGGAAATAAATTTCTTTTTAAAAAAATGACCACACAGATGATGATATTTTTAACATAAGGGCTTGTTCAAAAGTTTTGATCTAAATGAGCAAAGTTTAACATGTATATATAACCCTTTAGGCTAACTTATCTATTTAAAGATTTATATATTGAAATGTATTTACTACCGAATTTGTCAAAAGCATATTTATGATAAGTTCGAATATTTATGCCATTTGAGAAGCTTTTGAACATGATGCCATTTTTAGATGATCTTTTTTTAGCTATTTATCTATAATTTACAGATAAGTCTCTAATATATCAAGATATGTTCTTGTTCCTTTGTATGGAACACATTAGTAATTTCTTACTTTTGGGCAATTAATGTTTCTAATATTTTTAAGGAATTTTCATCCATAAAATGGTTGTTTTTTTCGTTCCAGTTGAGATCATAATTACATCACTTTATTACAATTCTCGCTGGTTATCCATGAGTTCAGATAACATTTCATCTACGTCACATAGTATTGAGACGATGTCGTAAATCCGATTTGTCGACGAATTTGCGGCCTGCCTTCAAATCATATTGTTCGAGCGACAGCAAACAAGGCAAAGTTCACCATCGAATATCTGAGAATATTGTCTTTTCATATATTTATTCATTGTTCAAGTTTTGTAAATAAGACGATTTCCATTAATTCAAGCCGTTAACACTTGGACAATAGAACAGCAGAAGAAGCAAAATAAAAAAGACAGGATAAAACATCCACTTTATAATTAGTTTAAATCGACAAGGACAATTGAAATTTTTAAAATTTTATTAATTAATATAATTCTAAATTAATAATTGCAATATTTATAGACAATCTCTTTTAAATCCTAAGAATAATGCCTTGCTTACGCCAACATTAAAAACTTTAAATTCCTCCCTAACATCTGATTTTTTAAATTAGGGTTCATAACATAGCTGTACGATTATTGAGACTATATTATTTGTTCTGAATAATTAGTATCCAAATTTTCAAATCTTTAGCGACATTGCTTCCAAAATTTCCTGAAATTGTTATCTTTTCTTAATTTATATCTTTGACAGATTCAAGTTTTCTTGCTTGACTCTCCGGTTCACCAACAACTTTTGTAACATTTCAAGAGTTTTCTTGAAATCCATTAAAGCTTCTCTAATTCTCTTTTTTATTTTCGATTTGATGAACTTTTTGTGCGTAAAACATCGATTGTTACGATTATCCAAAACCATGATTCCAAAAGACGTTTTAAATCGCTTTGAGCCAAATGCCCGTAATAATGGACGAATTGATTTGAACAAGACACCCACGTCGAGTAACGACTCCATGGCTTCAACAAGTAGGAATCAAAATTAAAAATATTGTCGAAATTCATTCTGTTGATAAAATGATTTCATATATAAAGATCAAAGCATCGGTTTGAGAAGTCGTTTTTCATTGATTCAAGCCATTATCACATTGAGAATGAAACAGAAGAAAATATACAAAATGAAAAGAAGACAAGACAAAATATCCATTTTATGGTTAGTTTAAATTGAAATTTTTCAAAGACCATTTAAATTTTTCAATTAATCTTTTTTTATATTCTAATTAAAAAAAATTCATGCTGTTGACAAATATTGTGCTGTAATTGTAATTTAAAATAAGCAAGATTTAAGGAAATAGATGATCATAAAATGAGTCAGATATCTAGTTTTGTAACCCTACAATATTGGCATCCATTTATGGATGATTCGCACTAAGCCTAATGGATTTTCTTCATTAAAAATATTCTATGGATACTATACGCAGATCATTATATATACATTTTGTTAATCTACAGGTAAGATGCATGCTCATTTTTAGTAATTATGAGTAAATCAGTGTGATGAAAATTTCCAAGGAATTATATCAATGTAAAAGCATCGGATATACGGACTTTTTTTATCAATATTAATTTCAAAAAATTTCTAATATACTAGTTATAATTTTTTGAATTTATATTATTTATAAATTTTTAAATCATCATTCTAGATTATCTTTCTTAGATTAAACATTTGAAAAGTAGTAAAATGTAAATTAGATAAATAAGGTTTCAAATAGTACGTAAATATAACAAAATCTATGTTTTTACCATTCAAATTCTTTTTTAATATCACTTTTACTATTGAGAACTACTTTTATAAAATCGAGAATTAATTTGGAATGAAAAACGAATTTTTTTATTGAACCAAATTTTGAGTTTATTGGTCATAATAGAATATACAACCTGTTAAAATGATTATAAATAAAGGTGTATAATTACAAAGGTTAAATTGTTATTAATATAATAACCAGTTAAATTTTCTAATGAATGTTAAGCTTAATACATTTAATCATTATTACATAGTTTAGCTCGCTATTGTACTAAGTTTGAAAGACATGTACCTTATTAATGGTTTTCTGGAAACGAATGATAACCTTGAAAATTAAAGGGATATTTAAAAGCGTTCAAATTAGGAAGATCGAGCAGTAGCCATTATTGATAATTGTACTAAGATTCGGAAGGACATATCTGGAATACTTTTGTGAGTATGAATGACAATATTTAGCGATTAAATGGATATATATTTACAAAAATAGCGGTGCAGGTGAGCTCGGGATTGTACCTTTAGGTTAACGGGTTATGAAATGGATATATAAGAAAGGCATGGGTTAGAGCAGTTGTATTTATTGTTAATCGCTTTATAGCTAATGTTATAGCTGGTTATTGTACCAAGATTAGGTGACCTATATCTCTTTAGGAATGAATGTCAATTTTTGAGATCCTTTTCAACAACTGTGGATTGGAATGTCCTTTAAAAAGTGAAAGAAACATTTGTTGTTTTTTTTAAACATATCAGCAGTTATGATTTATCTCACAATGAAATTAATTCTAAATTCCAAATCTGCATGATTTACATCCGATTTTGGTTTTAACAACCACGGAATTAATTCGTTTAATTGGCTAAAGATAACCTTAAGCTAAAAGTACTTCATGCATGGTACTTTGAACGAATCATAAATTACAAAATCCACAAAAAGGAAAGCTTAACTTTTATAACATTGGAAAAAGAAGACAGCGCAAATGCCCTGAAGGAGCTCATTTCAGGGACCAATTAATTCGACGACATTTTTCGCCTTACAGATGGTGTCAGCCAATGGCACATTAAGGTTTCGAAGAGTTACGTTAGAAATGAAGTTTACCAGAAAAAGAAAATTAGTTAAGTCTGGTGAGCAATTAACCTTAGAAAATTCTAAGAAAAGTTCTAAATTAAGAACATCGCTTCTAGCAACCGCAAATTGGTGAGTCAAAAATCCTTTTATTGCGTTATTACCAGTTATTAAAATAAGGGATATTTTAATTGGGAGGCGCCATTATATTGCTATCTCTTGCAAGGAACATTCGAACGTGATCCATAAAATGTTCCGTTTTGAGGTTTATACGAAAACGCACTTTCGTAAGGACCATAAAAAGCAGTTTAGTTCAGCCGAAAATTTCCTCTGTTCACATTTACCACCCCTGCAGCAGCTAAATTCTTTATGGAAATTACCCAACATAAAATTTGAAATATTCCCACTAAAAATCTGTAGCAGATTGGCTTACTTGCAGCAATGTACTATCTAGGGTGTTTGGGCGGGAAGAGAGTTTTTGATAAACAACGTTATGTTTTTGTGTCTTACATGGCACTACTTTCTCTTAAAGAAACGAAATTTCGTTTATGTTGTCAAAAGATGTGGTGATAAATTTGAACAAGTCTTAACTTTTAAAACCTAAGCACTGGAAATTCAGAATTAGACGGTATTATTTTTTAGTAGTAGTAATATGTATATATATATATATATATATATATATATATATATATATATATATATATATATATATATATATATATATATATATATATATATATATATATATATATATATATATATATATATATATATATATATATATATATATATATATATATATATTTATATATATATATATATATATATATATATATATATATATATATATATATATATATATATATATATATATATATTTAATATATATATATATATATTTAAATATATATATATATATATATATATATATATATTTAAATATATATATATATATATATATATATATATATATATATATATATATATATATATATATATATATATATATATATATATGATGTGCTGAGCTTTTTAAGGAAAATTTGGAATTAGAAAAATAAAGATTTTGCTGCTTTTTCACAAAATTCACAAATTATTTATCTTTGCTCACAGAATGATGTTTTGTATCACGAAACAAAATTTCCCGTATAGATTAGCTAAAAATAAATCCAATAGGGGTAGGATGATTGAAAATCCCATTTAATTAGAATGTTATCAAATATTGAAATCGGGACATTTTTTATCAGCTTCTCAATCTATTTCCGATCAGCGGCATATTGAGAAAGCCAAAAAAGCGTTCCCTACAAGCAATTTTTAAATATCGGATAAAATTAGAAAGTATTTATATTTTTTCTGTAATTACTGAGTACGAATGGAAGGAGGTATTCGATGCTGTACATATTTATCTTTACTTCAAGCGATTACGAATATATGACATTTCAAAGAGAGGTAAAAGTATCACATGCCTCTGTTATTGAAGCGAACAAAGTTCCGAAATGGAGTTGACTAGTGATTTGAACTCATTATTTGTGACTTATGCCAATAAGCAATTTATTCTGTCCTCTCGGAATATATTCCGTGACGGATGTTCAGATGCCTTACAATAACCTTCACCAGTTAGGCAATCAGATTCACAAAAAAATTCCTTGTTATGCAACAGCTCTTTTTGGAGTTGAAGTTCTTAGGTTTGATATCAGCCACTGCTGAATAAACGAAAATAGGTGTTGCGTTTCTGATTTTTGCATGCATATACATCGTGGAGAATACGTGAAAATATGATTCAATATTTTTAGCTTGAACTTAAAATATTAATTATCTTGAAGTTAAAATATATAACTTTTCATAAATAGCGTATCTTAATATGGCCCACTAATTATATAAAGATAATTCATATTTTAACGTCAAGGTAAAAAAGGTAAAAAAATCTTATCTAAATATCTTACAATAATTTTATAAGCATTTCAAATATGCAATTAATATAATGTTTAATATAATAAATAAAGACTTAATTTAAAAATGCAGATGTTATTTAAATTTATTTATGAATCACAATGTCTAAATTTACAATCATCTAAATATTCCATTTTTTAGAGCTAAGCAATTTTAGGAATCCGGGAATTTCCAGCAAAAATTTAATTCCTGAATTTTTAATGTTTGCTATATAGTTTTAGTGTCCCTATTTAATTTTTATTGTTTGCAAACTTAATTGAGTAAATTTTAATACTTTTAATAAATTTAATTCAATTATTACCTTTATTGTTTTATTAGTATATTCCATAATTTTTTGTTAGTTTTGTGTCGTAATTAACTAATAAAAACATTTATTTATTTTGCAAATAATACAGAAGCAATTGTTTCTTAAATAAAATACTTTATTAACTTAAGTTTTTCTTTGCGAAAGAGAATAAAATGGTAAAATCTTGACTATCTTCCTCCAGAGAAAATATTTTCACTTTTTAAATTTTTATTCTTAGACAAGATTTTTAAGTTAAAATAGAAAATCACACATTTGTAGTTTTTATTGATATAGCACAATCAAATATTTTTCTTATATAGAATAATATATATATTATTCTGTAAGTGTATTGTGTATTAAAATAATTTTCTGTAGAAAATTATTTTAAACTTTATGAAACATTCTTTCAAAAAATAACATAGAAATTAAGATTTATTCACTGTCATTAATTAAGGGAAAGGACTTCTGAACTAATAAGAGTTCCAAATATTTAAATATAAAATGAAAAAAATTCTCTTTTAAAAATAGCTACATCTTTATTAATTAATTCAAAAAAATTTCAGTGTTAGGTTTAGTTTTTTAAATTAATGTTAATGTTTCCATAAAGTATTGCCTTTTTTAATTTTCGGCATAGTTTATTAATTTTAAAAAAGAATGAAATGCTTATACATCAAGTAAATTTATGAATGGATTTTAATGGTGGACAAATAAATTAATCAAAATATTTATTTTTTACCAACAAACATAGTTTTTTGCATGCATTTTGTTGTAGAAGAATATTACAAACATTATATGGATGATATAATCCTCAAAATTTGAGAACTATTTTACATAATTTTAAAATTATATCAAACAAGAAAAACTTATATTAAGAAAGAAAACTAAGAAAGAAAATGAATTACTATCTCATTCCTTCTTATATTTTTCTTTTTTGTAAAATTTATTTTCAATTTGTCACATGTCAAAAGATAAAAAAATGATAATCAAATGTAAAATAAATATAATTTTTATTATATATCTTTCATAAAATAAAATAATTCTCTTAAAATAAATAATGTTAAGTAATTGTTTAAAAGAAATGATTTTAAAAATATTATTTAAAAGCTTCAAAACATCGTTTTAAACAAATTTAAGTATATATATATATATATATATATATATATATATATATATATATATATATATATATATATATATATATATATATATATATATACATCGTTTGTAAATTATTTGCACAAAATTAATATAATTGCAAAAATATTAGAAAAATAAAATAATATTAATAAAATATAAAATGATTTAAGAAATATGAAGCGTGTTAAAATCTCAAAACTAATTGAAATACTTCTGATAACTTACAGCAATACATCAAGATGGTTGTGGTTTCTATATTTGTTATAGCTATCCTATATATATAAAATTATTTTGACGTTATTATAGAAAAACTGAAATTTATTCCACGTAATGAATTATAAATTCTCATAAACTTAAGATCTTCATCTTCTAAGAATTTCTTTGTATCTTATTCCAGCTTGATATGATTTAATGATATTTTAATCAGATATTTCCGTTTGAACAAATAATACGTTCAGTATTTCATTTGTTTATCCTTTTCTAGCTGCATTTAATAAAGTGACTGATAAAATTACGCCATGGTAAAATTCCCATGAAACACTATGATCCTTGCTGTTCTTTCAGTAAGCCGCGGAATATACCGCAATGCGTAAGCTATACCGCCTCCACTATACTGTGAAATATACTTTCATATTTGTTGAACTGGTCTGGTCTAAATGGGGTAAAAAAATGTATACTTGCATTGTTGTTAAATTTGCTTGAATCGCATTTGGAGTTATAAATACATTGTTTTTGAATTTGTCTCTTTTGATTTGTTTGGCACTAAACGGTTATTTTTTTAAACCAATATCTAATTAGAGCAAGACGTATAGTTTAAAGTGGATTCTGAACCACTACAAACTTCCAAGTTCAAGGTAGGATTCGAGTCCACGATATATATATATATATATATATATATATATATATATATATATATATATATATATATATATATATATATATATATATATATATATATGATATATGTTGAATTGAAGGTAAGAGCGCTAGCCATTTGGCTGTCAGCTCGGCAACGAATTTGTTTGAAACACAGAGATTTAGTTTTAGACAGAGATTTAGACACAGAGTTGCATTGTTTTTGAATTAGTTTAAATCACACAGATAACGTTAAACTTGCAGCATTGTTGATTTTTTCTGAGTTACATGCTTTACACTAGCATACTTCCCTGTACCTAGTCTTGAGTTGGTTCTATCAGTCAGTGGTAATAGCCTGGTGGGAGTCCTCGTAATTTAGAAGCAAGGATCAAGCAGATGACCCCTAATACTTGACGTGCCTCCCCCGGAAGTATCATTTCACTCCTGACATGTAAAGTCACTCTTGCAATATTGTTGTTGAATTTACATACTGCATACGTACATTATATGAATATAGAATTACATTGTTGATGAACACTGCATTTGCATTGGTGTTGAAACTCTGCTCAATCTATCGTAATGTAGAAAATATGCATTGAACAAAAAGTAATAAATTTTTTAAAATATGTTAGGGACCTTAAAACTTTGAAAATATTTCCTCATGAATCGATGAGATATTTCTACGAATCCAACAAGTAGAAAAGAACGCTTCCTAAACAGTTCAAATGAAAAAAAAAAAAAGTAACAGCAGAGGTTCAACGCACTAACGAATTGAGCGTTTTCGACGCATAAAACCGCATAATTTGCTCGCCTTCCCCCTATTCTTCGCAAGTGCAACAACGAAAGGCCGAAAGTCACTTCAACTTTCCAAACCGCTTGACAAATTACTCGATTTCAATGACTGTTATTTCCGACTTTTTTCTCTTCGCTTCTTCTTACCAGAAAAAAATAAAAGAATATACGAAACCGAAAGAGATTGAAGAAGAAAGCGCCAGTCTGACAATGACTGTCGTCTTTCTGGAAGTTCACGCTCACTTATACTTTTTACAGAAATAAAAGGTTCAAAGTCGTTCATACGGAATTCGTAACGTTTTTACCATCCCCGGCGTATAAATCTTTGCCTACCGTTTTTGTTTTGTTCTCTTTTGATGTCATTGCCTTTCGATGAATGTAATCCTTGTAAGAGACATTTGAATTTACAATTGCCTTTCTAGCGTTGATGGTAATCTTTCAATTGGTATAATTGTTTAAAAGATGGTATATTATTCCCACATGATGTCTGTAAAAGTGAAAACGAATGTAGCATTCAACAATAAGAATAATTTCCGGGGTTAACCGGTTTCCGTGGAAGCGAATACCTCCCTTCATCTTATTTAACATTTAAAGTTTAAAGGTTTTTTATAGTTAAACTTATTGGTTAATTTTGTTATTGATCTTACTAGTTATCCTTTCGTGTATATTTCCGATGTTATTAAGTCTGACTTTGTAAATTTTATGTGGGTCAGATTTAAGTCATCATTTTTTTAGAATGATGATAGAATTCAAAATCACTTATAAAATAAAAATACGTCTATTTTAACAAACATATAGACGAATTTAGTTAATTATTTATTACAATTATTAAACTGAAACAAAAAATCAATTTTAATTAACGAAATGTATTTTAACCCCTTAACTGTGACATATATTTCAGAAAAATGGAAAATTTTTTTGACTGTTTAATTTTATTCTTTATATTATTATAAGAGTTAGGAAATGCTTTTTTATTACAAAAATAAAGTTTTAAATACAATAACTACTATATTTATAATTTTTACATACACATAAAACATTGATTACACATACATGTTATTCATATTGAGCAAATTAAACGAAATTTTGAAGCTAAATATAACTAGTATAATATAAAAACACAAGAATATGATTTTCAATACATAAATTTTACAAATCTTTTACAGTATGGTATATCCCAAAACAAGGTACTGCTCAGAAGCCTATATATTGCACTTTTTACAATAAACTCTTGTATCATGCCTTATTCTCTTCCCTTGTTCATCGGTTTTTCGACAGCATATAAAATACTGCCTGGTTGGAGTAGATTTTTTCCCCATTGATGGGATGTGTTCTGGAAAGTGTCGACCCGTGAGGAGCAGTAAGCTTACACTAGGACGCCCTGGTCCTGGTAGTTGAACATTTGGCTTATTTAGTTCAACAATTGATTTTCTGAAGTTCATATTTTTCGCACCTCCTGCAAAAGTATGCAAAATAAAGGAGTTATTTATATAACGCCTGGTGTAGGAGATGGAAAAATATTTTCTAGTACTAATATTTTTTACATCCTTTTCTAGCAACCGGGAAGTCTGTAAGAAGTTGATCAACTTTAACATCACCTCCCATAGTGTTGTTGTAGTCATGGACTACCTTCAGAACCAAAGTTGAAATTAGTAAAAAACTAGGACCACTTGTGTCATTTATTAGGAAAATAGGGAATTAAGTATCCTAAAGTAGAAACGAACTCAGCTCGGACTTCACAAATTAGAAACGTTTTCTTCTGCCCGAACTCAGTTCGGGCATCACAAATACTGCACGCAGTAATTGCCCGAACTGAATTCGGGCGACACTGGCAAGGGGTTAAAGATTAAAAACGCCACACGTAATGTTACATTAAATACGTCTATTGGCGAGCGAGAGAGCTTCTGGGGAAATGACTTCTGTCTTTTACATTTTGTTTTTCTTTTTGATGCTTATCTTTTATTCTTCTTGGTTGTATTTATTTGCTTTCCCCTCCATTGGATATAAAAAATAAAGAAATAAACATTAAATATGTTTTCCATTGCTTGTTTCTGCCGGCCACTGGTACTTGGACTGCAGTAGCCTTGTTGGTCTCAATTCAAAAAGATAGCTGGTTTGATACCTAACATAACCGAAAACCATCATACGGAGAGGGCCTTAGCAGAGTAAGAACTCTTTAGTGTTGTTCAATATCTTTGCACTGGTATGTCGTGGCATAAAGAAAAGGGAGGCAACTGAGGAATCGACTACGTGTACTAAACATGGTTCAAAATTACAAGGCGGTTGGCTGCTTTAACAGGATCCAGTTAGCAGAAATAAGGAGCTGGAAATATATTTCCAATAAATTAACCATAAGTGCTAAATAAGATAACTATCTTTAATTTTGAAGCTATGATCAAATGACGATATAAATTCTCGTTATAGCATCCTCTACCACTACACTTCCACACAAATAGAAGATATTACACACTGTGAAATATTTAACGTGCATATTTTCAAACAAAGTGTGTTCCGATCTTAATTATTACTATAAAATTTCTTATAGCCCGTAATCATATCGCTCAATATTTATAACTTGTAAAGTGTTCTAGTTATGTTATGTAAACTACCGTATCTTTTATACGTATAAGCTGATAATTCAACAGGTGGTGTATTTATGTGGTTTGCGTTTATGTTTATTATGCGGTTTTTTAAGTACATATTGTAATGTTGATGACAATTATTGGATTATTTTTAATATCCACATCATTCATTTTTTATAATAAACTTTATAATGATTAATATATAATTTAATAGTTAGTTTTAACAAATATTTTAAAAAAATCATTATTAAAATTAATATATATTTAAAATTTACATTAACACTGAATTGATAGAAGCACTAATGAGAAAAAGGCAACTTTTGAACATTTATGATATTAAATTAATGACAATCATCGCTTTAAAATAATCTTTCATGGATAATTTTTGTCATCACATTTCAAATTTTTTTTAAAAAAATTAACTTTTTGGTTGTTTAACTATTCTTGAAGAAAAAAGTTTGCTTCAAATAAAAGTTTACTTCCCTCCAAAAAATGCATATTAACTTCAAAAATAAATAAATATGTAGATTAATTCTTAATTATATTGCAGTGAAATGTAACTTAATGAATTCCTTGTATTTTAACGAAGTAAAAATTCCAAATTTGCACATGAAAATACCCGCGACGGTAATTTAAATTACTCCAAAAACAAAGTTTTCCCATTAAATGTCTCAACTGAAGAATTTCAATTTTTTCCTGAAAAGAGAGAGAGTCCCCATTAGTACGACGAAATTCAACGAAAAAATTCCCTTAATGCATTTTGGCAACAGCTGCTGTAGCAAGTTAACCTTAAGAGCTTATTTCTTTAAAGAAATTTAATCATTTAATATGAAAGGAAAATATTTTATGATTTTGCGAAAATTAAAATCTTTAAGTTAAGGGACATAATTTGACATGTAACATTTTTTTTACATTAATGACTATATTTATAAATCCTTGGCATATCCTTCTTTTTAAATACTCTAAATTTGATTTTTCGCAAACTATTGAATATCATTGATATAAAATACACAATCATAAATATTCTAAAGAAAAATTATTCACTTATTAATTGATATATATATATATATATATATATATATATATATATATATATATATATATATATATATATATATATATATATATATATATATAATCTTATAATAAAATTCTTTATATTCATACACTCAAGTTCAAATACATTTGTTAAACTTGTAGTGCGACACTTGATGTATTAATACAGTTCTTTTAAAATATTAATTAAAAAATTTAATTTTAGTTTTATATAGGAGAAAAATATTTTTCTCTTTATTGACCTATGTAAGATTTGACTGAAAATATATTGACTATTTCTTAGTTGATCTAAGTTGGAATTCACTTTAAAATTTTTTTATAGTACTTGTTTTTAAATAAAACTATCAACTCTATTTAAAGAATGAACCCCTTTCCTTTTGTATTGAAATAATTACATATATATATATATATATATATATATATATATATATATATATATATATATATATATATATATATATATATATATATATATATATATATATATATATATATATATATATGTATATTTAAGATATATTTTAGTAATGCAAATTATTAATTAATTATTATTAAAAAGTATTAAACCAAAATTATTTAATTATATACATGGTATATCATGCAAAATTCAAAATATCATATCATATATATATTTATATATATATAAAACGAGATTTGTGTTATATTTTTGTTTTTCAAATGTTGAAAAATTTAATGTAAAATTTAATCTTAAGAGTAATACCTCAAAAATAAAATAAAATGAATTTATGTATATTTATTTTAATATACGTTTGTGCATCCTCAAAATAAAAATAATGGATTCATTTAAATTTTCTTGTCATTTATTTCCTACAAAAGAGAAGTAAAAACAACTCAAGAAGATAATTTACATATCAAAACGCTCTGGTGTTTCATTTTTGTGTATGAGCTCCGATAAAATTCTCTTTCATTATTTCAAATACTGCAATTTATGTTTATTCAGAACCATTGTTCTAGGAAATTTTATTTAAATAAATAATGAGAAACCGTTAAGAAGCAATCATTCGGATACAGAGCATGCATTTTTAAGATTATATGAAAGGAATCATTTGTGCGATATTCATTATCTATGTACTTAAGAATATTATCAATATAATCTTGGGGTAAATTAGGGGAGTGTGAGTGAGGAGGAATGACGTTTCTTCAATATGCCCTCGTAAAAATGGATGTAATATAAAACCAAATTAAAATTTTGATTCGTTAAAATCTAAGCATTTTAAGAAAATCATAAGAACCAGTGTCCATTGCTCTTATGTTCAATATTGAAGAAATTCTATAATTCTCGTCACCTGACTATGGATTATATTTACGATGTGTGACTTAGAATATGTGGAAATAAAACTTTCCCATAAAAATCAACAGCGCCATTAAAACTTTTTACATAGTATATATATAATATATATACACTGATATATTATTTGAACGTGGATCCTCTTTATTGAAATTACTTTCACGGTAAACAGTTTTGAACGGATATTTTATAACTTACGCAATGCATCGTTCCTAAGTCTGGAAAGTTGCGGGTTTGATACCTTATCCACGCTAAGGAACATCTACTAAAATAACCTTTTCCTGTTAAAAGCGACATATAGTCTAATGTGCTTGTGTTGATATGTCAAGGTGTGTGTGAACTACAGTTTTGATTTCATCATTTGATTGTTGCTCAGAATTTTGTAGTAGGTTGATTGTGTTCAGCGACTTCAATGAGCAGTAATATATAGCAGCTAGCAGAAATGTATTATAGTATAACATAATCTAACCTTTATTGGGAATTAGGGCAGTAGTACCTTGATTGGAATAAAGAGTTCTCTCTATGATAGGTAACAGATTCGGTATTTGATCCAATCAAAAATAACCGAGTAAGAGGGCATGTCTTTGTTAATGTGGAAAATAGTGCTTAAACTCAGAAATCAACTTCGTCATTCAGTCATTATGAGAAATTACGAAATAATTAGTTGTATTTAATAACTTTCATCAGCCTGATAAGCAGTCGAAAACCTTCTCACAATTATTTATTCATTTTTTATTTAAATCTTCCTATTTTCTTTAATATATATATATATATATATATATATATATATATATATATATATATATATATATATGTATATATGTAGTATGTATATATATATATACTGAAATTTATTGAATTTTGATTCGAATATTTTATTCTATGTATTGTATTTTGAATAGACATTAATAATCAGGATATTGACTTTTTTATACTCTGCTATATATAAAAAATTATATTTAATTTGATATCATTTTCATGTTTGTGATGCACATATATTCTTTTTTTAAGGTGAAATTTAAAATGATTATCGAAGACAAGGCCCGAAATGGAGATGGATACATCTCAAGCGATTGGGAGTCAAAAAATTCTAAAAAGGTAACAAATATACTTCTTTTTATTTATAAAAATAACAAATAAATATACAATCAGTCCTCATTACTACGTCTATTATACTCTTTCCTCGTTTCTTCTTTTACAAGGACGATGGTCGTCACTTTTGCGTGACGGAGTTCCTAGTGCTCTAGGCACGCACCTCCAATTTATTAATTTTGCTCCTTAAGGGGACTAATATGTTTGTCATAACTTAAA
The DNA here is from genome assembly GCA_037975125.1 of Latrodectus hesperus. Lineage (NCBI taxonomy): Eukaryota > Metazoa > Arthropoda > Arachnida > Araneae > Theridiidae > Latrodectus > Latrodectus hesperus. The sequence continues at coordinate 43,970,947 of CM075858.1, forward strand.
ATTATGGGGTATTTTTTAATATGGGGCTTGTGATCGAACGAGTTGGGTGCGGAATCGAACTGGTTCTTCTTTTACAACACCAATGCTAAAAAGTTTTATTCAGTTGAATATTTAACTTCGCTTAATTTTCGACATTTAAAATAGCATTTAAATTCCGAATTCGTCTGTAAAGCAAACTGAGAAATTGAGTTTCCTTTCACTTTTCAAACAATTTTCTAATTTATTAGAATCTACTGAATAAATACTCAGACGAGTTCACGCGGAGAATAAGGAATTATTCGGCTAAAAGCGCGAAATTCTTATTAAAAGTTAATAATGTCTTTCAAAAGAAACTTTTTGCTGGAAATCAATAAATGAAACTAATCTTCAAAGAGTAGCTGAAACTGATTTTGTTTCCTTTAGGTTAACAGAGCTCAAGATGACCAAGATTGTAGTTTAAATATAGCTATTTACATACACAACAAAAATTTCATAATTAATTTCAAATGATGCATTACTTGTCAAAAATATTTAAATTTCTGCTATTTATTACGCGTTGCAAATATTCATTTTAGAATAGTGTTGTTTAAAGTGGAAGGGGTCTCAGTTTCAATCACTATTGAACAAAGGGAGATATATTCTGTGCTTACGATTACAAAGGTTTCCATTTCGGAATGGATGTCTATCTCGGCAGGTAGTTGACAGTTTCGCTGTAAGTGTATGCTACCCACTGTTTATGAAAATTTCTTTTGGAGTGTTGTGACGCGGTTTAATTTCATATTTTTTAGAATAGTCTTTGGCAGTTAGGCTAGCCGTTAGTTTGTGTTAAATTATATTGTTCAAATTAGTTTTCAAGATGGCGTATTGATTTTTATTGTAACTTTGCTTACTAAATTCAAAGCCTTATATAAATAACAGCCCATTAAAGAGACCGTAAACATTTTCTTATTATTAATACTCAGGTAATTATAAAATTACATGAATTTGTTTTATGGCTTATAATTCAATTTATACTCTTCCATAGTTTTGTATTAGACAATGCATTTATTTGGAGCCGTAGTAGTTTGGCGAGGTTGACATGTACAAAAAAACACTAGATTAAATATCTAATACAGCCTAAGACCATCATGCTGAAAAGATTTAATAAAGAGTTTTTCGTTGGATTCAACGTGCTGTCAATGATGAAAATTTAGAAAGATAGGGCCAACTAAAATGTATCTTTCATCACTTGACCGTGGTTTGAAATTACACGATGATTGGCTGCCTTTAGTAAAACTTTATTCGGCTGAAACCAACGTTTTATATTATATTACAATGATCCAACCTGATCTTCGCAGGAACAAGATTCAATTAGCTTTCTAAGAAACTTTCTAACTAGAGGGTTTGATACATGACATAACAGAAGATTATCGTCTTTCATGGGATCCAAGATGCAAGGTGTGAAAGGTTTGATCTGGGGTCACTTGATGAAGGTTTTTAATTAAAAAGGTGATTGGTTATATTTAGCAGCTTCGGATGACAGAAAAAGATAGCTAGAAATCTACTCTCTGGAACACACAACCTGTAATTAATAATCTACATTTGTTTATAAATTACTCCAGCATATTGCTCTTTCTCAATTGTGTTTCGTTTATAAGTTAGAAAGAGACGCATTCAAGTTAAAATCAAGAGCAATCAAATGTACTTTTTTTCTTCAGAAATGTTGTCTCGCTTGAGTGAATCCGCTTTTTCCTTCTCAAAATATAACAAGTGTTACGGTACTGAAAAAATAAAAGTTTTTTGCTCTCACTTCCATTATGTTGTATTAACGGGACGGCTATATAAATATATAGAGAAAATGTAGCAGAATGGTAGGATGTGGGAGGAACTTTTATATCGCGGTAACCCCATTGGCCCAGTTTTAATCGAATATTCTTGTCTGGTAATTTTTCGATATAGCCTGGGGTTGTAGGTTGGAACGCTATTAGAGCCACACAAAAATGCTCACTAAGTGGCGAAAATTTTATGCAATTACGGGACTTTTTCCACTTTGGTGGGAGAGCTTTCATAAGTGCACTTCAATTCCTTGAAAATCGTGTTGAGCTTTTTTTTTTTTAATCTTTCGCCCTCATATAAGGCCCACCAACAGAGAACTAAATAACAAATATACGTAAAATTGAAGCCGAATTTTAAAATAATCTTTTCTGTTTTCTAATGCAACCCATTTTGAGTCATAAAAGCTTTATAAAGAATCAATCCAAGGGGGATAGCATCAAAATTTCTCTGTAAAGGAAAACCTAATTTGATCTTGAGATTTGTTTGACCCGATGACCTTCAATTATTGTCCTGAGTTCTTTTATACCATGTGGTACAGGATTACTTTTTAAGCATTTAAACATTAAAAAAAACCGTTAGATTTTGTTTGTGGAAAGACGTATTCATAACCAAATATGTCGTATTTACGTATCACAAGAAAAGGACCTGAAAACTCTCTCACATGCATGTAAATGCTTCTAAAAAACTGCATTTCCCGAGATTATTAGGGTCTTATTGTAGGATGATATTCTTCTTAAAGTAAAAAGTTCCTGGTTTGATATTATCCGCAATTTAAAATTGGAGATGTCTATTGCATTTCTACTTTCTGAATACATATCCATTGGAATTAGAGAGAAGCAGTTTTCTGCTTTTTTTCCCCTTGCAGCAGGTTAATGCCATTGTATGTATGAAAATGTCCTCGCAGAAGGCAAGTGAAATGGTAAATAAATCTTTAAAACTCTAGCTTTTAGTTCAAAAGTTCTTGGATTTGATTTCCTCATTATAAATTCCATTTCTTACGTTCTTAGTTTAAATCTAATTAGATCTCATGTGAAAAAATGATCGTTGAATATCAAACAAGTTAAGCCAAATCCAGAAAACGCTATGAAAGGCAAAATCAACCCTGCTAACGTTTTGCTATCAGGTTTTCTCATTAAGTCCATCAACAGCAGTTTCAATTGAATCTTCCTCTTTAAAGAGCATGGTTTTTACAACTAGGTCATGTTAAGTTCTTATGCTAATTTTATTATAGATGCTACTTTTTAATAACCCTGTTCCGAAATATGGTTATTGAAAATGCAATAATTATTTTCCATTTGAAGAATGTAAAATTTTATGACTGTTTTATATAAAAGATATTAAAATGCATGGTTTTTACAGATTTATTCAAGGAAAGTTTTTATAATATTAACTTTTCAACGATATTAAAGAAAATATGATATCATTTCTTTTTTTCTATATTTCATTTTATATCTATAGTAATTACAAATTTTTTTTGTTAAAAAACATCAAAATAAAAATTTTGAATAGTAAATTGTTTTCAGTATATTAAATTTTCTATTTTCTCTTAAAAATTTTTCCCAGTCAAAAAGTATTTTTAATTAATAATTAGAAAAATTAATTTTCTTCAAAATCAATTGAAGAAAAATATTGTTATATAATATTATATATATTATATGTTATATTATATTATATGTATATATAATATTATATGTTATATAATATAATATAGAAAAATAAAGTATATAATATTCAATTGGTTTCAATTAAATAAACCAATTAAAAAGTTGCTTAAAATAGTAGGGGGAGAGCAATGGTTTTCGTTTTAGGAATGTAGCTAGTTCTTTTTTTTTTGCCTAACCCAATCTAGATTGTTTCTGAAAGGACCTATGAACTTTATTATTTCATAGTGTCTATTTTGCATCCATATATTCTGTGTTGCAGTTTGGAGAAGATGCCGGCTCAGATGTCGACCTCGCTATTTATCCGTGATTCAAAGAGACGAATCAGCTGAATGTGTTTAGCGGATTTAGTAGAGAGAAATGGATAGCCAGAAACGTCTTGCAATAAGTATTTAAAGAAATAGAATTGAAAATAATAAATAATAAAGTAAAAAATAGTTCTTAACGTCAACCGAAAAAATATAATATTTAATAGCATTAAAATAATTGTGTCCTTTCTGGAATAAATATTGACAATTTACGACTTTTAAAGAGAATTAGGTACTTTTATGATACTTTTACTGACTCAATCTTCAGGACAACCATAGCAATAAATTGAAAAAATATTATTAGATGAAAAATTAAGTATAGCCTGAAAGATGACTTTCAGGCTATATTATTAGATGAAATATCAATCAAATAAAAAAAATTCAGTTTCACGCAAAATAAAACTTTTTAAATACACTGTGATTCTATATCTGAAGCATTTTCAGTTTCTTATTTAAAAAAAAAAAAAAAAGGTCGACTTAAATATTTGTTGAAATAGTTATAGATATAAATAATTAAGAAATTATAAAAAATAATTATGACAACACTTTAACATACTGATCCATTATGAATTCGAGAAAGAAGATTGAATTTTATTAGCGTTTTGTAACAGAAATCAATCTAAATTGAATTAGAAATTCCGATTAGAGTTACATGTAGTGAGCATCACATAAATTTACACCGAAAAAAATTGTATATAATGAATGTCACGTGAAATTTCGTCAAGAATAAAGTCATTCGTAAGGAAAGTTGTATAAAAAAGTTAAATAGAAAGTGAAATGTTACAGCTAATGTACGTCACATGAAAATTTTTGTAACGAATAAAATTATTCTTGTAAGAAGTGTCTCATGAAATCTTTTTATCAACAGTAATGTGGACAAATAATATTCTGGAAAAAAATTTAGTTTTTGAACAGAAGGCGAAAAAGGAGGATAAATTTATTTACAAAAAACAGTTACTAGGTTTTGGCTAAGAATTTAGACGCTTTCCATTTCAATGAAAATAAAGAAAAAAAATTAATTATGTAATTTGTAGGAATGTGTGTTTTGTATTCTTACTCCTGTTTTCATGTTTTAACTAATTAATTTGCTGATTTTAATAAAAGTTTTAACACCACAAAATTTACATTCCTTACTTTGTAGGTCCAGGTTTATGTGAGCATAGGATATTTATATCCACATCAACAAGTATTATTGGTATAAGAATTTGTTAAAAAAATTTTTTGGTACAAAAATGCATTATAATCTATATAATAATTTTTTTATATTATTTTGGAAATTTCTTTGTTCGAATTACAACTCATTAAATATGCTTGTGTTTTACAATGAAGAAAATTTACTCTTTCGGTAGAAAGTTCCTCATTTTCTAATCATGCAAAATCATAAAAAAGTTGTAATGAGGAGAAAGTGCTTGCTGAAGTATATGAAACTAAATTTCGCTTGAAATTGCCCCAGGAATTATCTTCGGTTAATGATCCCAAAGCTCTAAGGAATTAGAGAGTTCTGTCTTGAGAACAATCAACAGAGTTCGCTTTTTAATCAAGCAAATAAAAAAGTCGCCAACAAAATTTCTTGTTCTTTTCAATTACTCAAAGAATTAAATGCAATAAAAAAATTCACCATTTCACATAAAAAGGTTGCTTACTTCAAGACTTTCTTTTTCTTTTTTTTTTTTTTTTTTCCTCCTTTCCAAATCAAATCGAAGTAACGAGCCATTTTCTGCTTCATGATCAAGTTCATTGCCAAGGAAAACATTAGGTCACTTATTTACGATTCTTCCTTGGCGAAAAACATTTTTTTTCCTTGTCATCGCATTGAAAAAAAAAAGAAAGATAAAAGAAAACACGGTTTACTTCGGCGACTGACCAGCCTCAACCCCCTGGTGGCGTTCAGCAGCTGAGAGGCGTTAACGTGTTCTATCGTCGCTGCTTCTACGAAAGCAGAAGTGAACAGTGCCTTCTGTCGAATAATAGGGAAAAAAATAGCAACATCGTGATTGAAATTTAGAGTAATGATTTTTCCTTTTTATATTTACCCAGAGTTCCGCCTTTTAATGTCGCCAAGTTGTAGCCAAAAGCTATGTTAACATTCGCACTGCTTACTAATAAAACATCTAATGATATACCCAAATTCTAATTCTTGCTGCAATGTTGGCTCTTGACTTTTAAGGCGTGTCCTTCGTTTTGATTAAGCAAGCATATTTCCTTAATTATGAGTGATTTACATTGATATTGGCTGCAATTTGTTTCTGAGTTCACTGTGCCACTTGGTATGATATCTGACAAACAGCAAAAAGTGGTTCAGAAGATAACCTCCAAATATAATTAATTATATGTTCTTATTACTGCCGAATCTTAGATCATAGCTACCATATGTTTCATTAATATTTTAGGACGATATCAGGAAGTTTATTAAAATAATCTCTCGCTCAAAGAGAAATGATTCTGTGAAACTAAACTTAAGGGTATTAACCTGCAATATTGATCACAAAATGATTTCAATGAGAATTGATTCTCCTTTTGAAATTTTGCGATTCTTGCTTTTTCAATTTTACATTCGTTTTCAAGTATAAAAAAGTTTTTTTTTTGTTTTTGAAACTATTCAGAATTTAAATAAAATTAACTTATTTTTCTTAAATGAATTCACTTATTTTATTTTTTAAATTGAACTAAAAATAATTTTTATTGAAATTTATTTTAAAGAAAATGAAAAAAAAAACTTTCAATTAAAATTTATAAGGAATATATTTTCTCATGAGGGAAATATTGCAGTAAATTAAAATCAAGTATTTAAGTATTAAGATTTATTTGAACTAAGAAAAAAATGTAAAATTTTAAGATTAATGATTAAAAATCATATATTGAATCACTAGTCTAAAAAACAAGCCATTATATGTATTGCAATATATATATATATATATATATATATATATATATATATATATATATATATATATATATATATATATATATATATATAGTATATATATATAGATAGATAGATAGATAGATAGATAGATAGATAGGTAGATAGATATAAGCTAGTACACATATAAAATAATTAACACATTTTTTTCATGATTTAAAATTTTATATCGATAAGAACTTTTTTTTCCTTTTTTTCTATAGATCTGTTTTTCTTTGAATTTAATTTGTAGTAAAATATTTCAATAAAAATACTTATAAAATTTTATTTTTTATAATTATGTTTTCTTATGGAAAAAAATCGTTGGATATCAGAATTCTTTTTAATAACATATGTAAGACATGGACATAATCAACTGAAATGATTTTTTGAAGATAAAAATAATTTTTACTAAAATCTGAACAAATTTTCGAGTTTTGCTCTCATGTACTTCAATTATGCATTTTTAAATTCAATTAAATAAATTTTGTATATGTTTGGGAAATTTATTTAATTATTATAACGATAAATCATTGATATTGGTTTTAATATAAGGCTTCTGGAGAAAGGTTTTTGAATTTTTGTAATATGCAAATAAACATTATATCTTCAATTTCCTTGCATGAAGTTGTTTCGTTCAAATATGCATGACTAACAATCATGCAATTCATACAAAAAGATTTTATAGATGTTCATAACAACAAGATACTACAACAATCGTTTTCTAAAGTTTGTATTCATATGGTTCTTCTAAGATGAATCTTCTAAGTAATTGAGTAGGATTCTGTACGAGGACCTAATATATGCAAATTGAGTTGCTAAATATTATAGGAAATATTCAGCATAAAATTATTTATGTTCCTAATTGAATAATCATGCTAGTAACCATGTAGGATTTTGTGTGAAGAATTATGAATACTATTGGGTAGGATCTAGTAGATTTTTGTCACTCCAAAGAGTTTTTTGATAAAGTTTTAATCAATTTTTTTCAATATATAATGTTAATTTTTTTCGTTAAAGTGTATTTGAATATTGATGAAGAGCATATCAGCTCATTAGATATCTTTATATTAGCTCGAAACATAGTTTCGGCATTATCTTAGAATTTTTCCTCTAATTATTAAATAATAAAATGAATAGACAATTTCAATACATACTGCCCGACATTAAAAATGTCGGGTGGAAATTAAAAAATAAAAAATGTCCGGGGGAAAATTAAAAACTAAGAAGGAGTGGGTAGAAAATTATGCAAATTTCTGGGTAGACGCACCTTAATTAGTTATGCAAATAATGTGAAATGCGCAGCTCTCCAGAGCATGCAGGATGAGATATAAGATGAGGAACTGGCAGAGTGGGCAATATTCGCACCGTTATTGCTGCTTGGAAAATAATTGTTAAAAGTTTGTTCTTGTCTCAAAGGACGCCTGTAATTGCAGAGAATGCCAAACCATCATCGACGGATTCTGTTCCAGCAGATAGACGAGTTTATAAGGGGCATAGTGATCGGAATGAGAAGGGTTGGTTCGTCTTCACGGCAAATTACAGCTGACATGGACGAGTTCAGAGTGCACCAGCAAAGTGAATGTGATTGAAACAAGGAACCGTGAAACGTTTGCGTGGTGCTGGTGCAGCCTGAGTGACGTCAGCACGCGTGGATCAACGTGTTTGACGGAAAGCGGTGGTTGCTCCGTAAAGCACATCTACTGAAATTCTGCAGCATGTGCAAGATACATTGGATGCTCCCATATCGAGCAGAACTATTTGCCGTCTAGTGACCTGCGCTCATGACAGTCCTTTAAGAAGACTGCCATTGACCCCACAATATACACGCCAACGTCAGGAATAGTGCTGGATTAGAGAAATGGGGACAACGGAGTGGCACAGGATTGTCTTCTCAAGTGAGTCACGCTTCTGTTTCTTCAGTGATAGTCACCACGTATGAGTGTGGCGTCGACGTGGCGACAGATATAATCTTGCAGCAATCGTGGAACACTCCACCGCGCGGCAACGTGGCATCATGGTTTGGAACACCATTGCGTTTGTTTCCACGTCACCTCTAGTTCAAATTCAAGGGCACTATGATATCCTAATGTTACATGGATGATGTGCTGTAGCTGATGACATTTCCCAACCTTCAGAGAGGCCCAATATCCTTTCTCAGTAGGATAAAGCCCAACAGTTTTTTGCTTGAATCAGCCAACATGTCTGAGTGGTGTACAGCTGCTTCCCTGTCTACCATGCTCTCCAGGTCTCTCATCAATTGAACCCATTTGGGATATAATTGGATTTCATTTGCAGTTCCTGCCACTGCCTCCTTCAGAAGACGCGCTTTAGAAAATGGTTGCCAAGGAATGGAGAGTCATTCTTCAGGATGCCATCCGTTTTTCATTGCCTAGGCGTGTTGCTTCTTGTATCACCCCCATACCAGTTGTCAACGGTGTTCCTACAACTTACCGAACCGACTCTGTCCTCGCTCTGTATTATTCATGTCATTTCAAAATGTTTTATTTCCTTTCATATCACTTATTGTTCGTTGGTGTCTCTCTCTCTGCTTAGTTTCGTCATTTTCTGGCAATTCCTTCTCCGTGTTACATTTTCAATGTCAGGCAGTGTAGATATACAGGATTCGTACTGCAAAATTAATTTTATGCTATTTGAAACAGACGAACTAAAATCCTTTAAAATGGGTTATATTTAGTTTATTTCAATTCACTTATTTTGTTGCAAAGATAAATAAAGCCTTTTGCAGATCGGTTCTCTTGAAATTAAATATGTGTACTACTTATACTGAAAAATGAATAAAACTTCAAAGCTATCTGATGCACAGTAAATATCTGCACATCAACTGTTCAGGTCAGTAATTTGTGAAATTGCCCTTGGAGGTATGATTGGTTCTATAATTACCTTGATAAGGCGTTAAATATTTTAATGTCATACAGCGATATACTTTACCAAATATTCATCAATTGTTGTCCTAAATCTGTGACATTTTGGGGTGTCTGAATCTGTGTGCTTATTACGGCTAGGCATTTTTACTAGCGAAAGGTTTGGTGAGCTTGCCATTATATACGAAAAAATTGTGTGGTGTCTGAGATTATATTTTTGAAAACCAATTCTATAATGGTGTGTCGTGAAAGATAATACCATCGAGCACTAGATGAAACTAACATTCTTTGTGCTGTTTGCAAAAAACTGAAGGTGATTAGTTGATATAGGAGATAATAGGGACCTCTATCACACCAGGAGTAATGATTATATGCCTGAATAAGAAAGATAGCTGCTTTCAGAATATCCATGCATGAATGAGATGGTTATCTGATCAGAGAGAGAGGCAAGATTCCTTGGTAACACGATGCGTTGTTATTCTACCGGTAACCATTCTGATCGTTTGCGTCCCCATTGTATTTATCTGAATAGTGGAAATATGGGGATCAAACGACTAGGAACATCGTCCAGCTTTTGAATTGATTGATTGTCAATGTTAAGATCACCTTTCAGTGAGTTCCATCGCATGTGAATGTGCAAGGAAGTGAAATTGCTGGTAGTCTGGTCCGAGAGGACAGCTGTAAGAATACTGCTCATGGTGACGGCCTTTCTTTTTCAAAGATCATCTTCCGGGTCAGGCAAGATATCCCACTGTTCTTGGAAAGAGCCCCTGTGCATGAATAGTATGAGGAAAATCTCTGTAGGGCTTTTTTAATTGAGGTTGGCAACAGGCGCAAACAAACAATTCTTGCGAGATTTCGAAGTGGACACATTCGTGTAAAACGTCATGTGACGGGCCACAAATTTTATACTCTGTATCGAAAATGCAATGCTACTCAAGCTGCTCCTACCTACATTTTGACCTGCATCTGTTTAAATAAAAGCTAGTTGTTCTCGAGTGCTGAGGATGTGCTCCATTGTTTGAGTTCATGGGCATGGTTTGATGCTACTGTCAATGAGGAGGGATAAGCCACAGCCTATACTATTGTAGATAATTCCTTCGATGGTGTGCTGTTAAAGATCTACATAAGCATGACGCTAGCTCATCCAGGTGCCTTGATATGGGAAACTATACTTGCCGAAGTAACTTTGTGGAAGAAACTATAGCACATCATATTGGACAATGAGCAAAGTGATCTAGAAGCAGTTGTGGGTTTAGCCCACAATTAGGAGTATCCAATCATGATTGCATTTGTATACCTTGGCCTTTATGCAAAGATTTTCATTTGCGGATAAACTCCTTGCTGCAACTATATCTGTTTCATCTAATGTGGATAATACTCTCATATCGTGTATCGACTTACACACGTTACACTAAAATCCAGGTGGAAGCTAGTTGCTTTATATATTCCACATATGCGATTGCATCCTAGGTCTTAAGTTGATTATAAGGTCCCCAGAAACGCTATAACCGTATTATTTGTAATGTTCCTAAGACACAATGTGAAGAAATAAATATTTCGCAGTTATTATCGGTTTCCTACTATGTGTAATGCTCAGCAGAACTGTGTTCTATGAACGGAAATAACATTCATTGGCTTAAAAAATTTAGGCATTTGTAGCATACAGAACTTTTGTATACAGAGGATAACATGCTAAAATAATCGGATTACTTTCAAGGAAGCTTTATTTTTTGACGGGGGAAAGGAAAGAGTGTATATCAACTAGGTAATTTTAAAATTGCTAAAATCCTTAATAGTTTCAGAATCGAATGCTTAATTGCCTCTTTAATGTATTATTATCAGATATAAATTAGAACATCCAATAATTAAATGACAGACAAAGGTTAAATATGATGAAAGCTCTGGTTATACGATTATTCTGTTCTGCTCATTGGATGGTAAAATGTAAACTGCAAGGTTACGAAAAACTAATATTTAAAAAAATGCCAAAAGTTTTAAGAAAAGCCAAAACTAGCCCCACATGATTATGTCCAAACAAAACCAAACTCCAATTTTATCTTTGATCTGTCTTGAGCAACATGACAACAAAGACAGGATGTTTTTCTTGTAATATGACTGATATGATCATCTTGATATAATCAAAAGCCTCTAACCTTTATAAATAAATCTCTTACTCGATGTATCTGCCGAATTCTTGTTCAGATGTCAATTTTCAGATAAGAGCAACAGCACGAAATGGAATGAAATTTTTATCAGGATATATAACTTCTTTTGCTACCTTAAGACATCTTCATTTTAATTACATCATTTGTAATTCATTAAAAATTTGAGCAGATTTATAGTAAATTTTAAATCGCAAAACCCTCATAAGTGTTATTCTTAATAAGACAGGTTCAGAAATTCAAACAGCGTACTAAATTTAGAAATAAGGAATAAATCTAATGCATTGAGCATAAATAATGCAAAAAGAATATTTATACATATTTACAAAAAGATAGTTTATCACAAACTTATTTTTTAATAACTATGTGAAATTGATGCTGTTAGAAAACCATTTCATGAATATTTAAATATATAGTTTGCAGATCACTTTTTCGAATAAATAATCTATTTTTAGCTTATCTGGAATAAATTAAAGCAGACATCGAACATATGTATCAGTAGGGTTATCAAACTAAACTCGTTCTGGATGAGTTTAATGATTCGATTCCCCAAGAGCAAGCAATTACTGATTTCCACCGTGGGCACAGAGTTCGATCGGAAAAATCAAGTTCGTGAACATAGGTCTGCGAAAACTAAATTAAAATTCAAGACGACGCCTTTGGAATAAGCATCTGATGATGATATTTTCTTCTGTTTTTCCCCAGAGATGAGGAATTACAGTCTGCGGAAGAACAAAGCTGGAGGAAGTGGATCAATTGAGCACATTTTCCGTGACGAAAACTACTGAACTGCACAATTATGATACTCTGGGTGGATTATTTATGTCAGTATGCCTCTTGTGGTATAAGCGATTGATAAAATTCGAATTAATATCCTGATGTTTACCTACATATTGATTATTACTTTTTACCCATTTCTATATTTGTAATAATTACTCAGTTAGTTATTCGTAGTTAGATCAATTATTGTTGTATCAAGATAGATTTTGGCATTTCAATTTACATTTGTCTTCATTTTTCATATATTTGAAATTAACCTTTTCCTAGAAATAAGGTTGTCCAGTATGTTAGTTAATTTTTTTTTAAAGTTCGAACATTTATCGTTTTAAAAGAGAAATTCTAAAATCCGGAATTGGAGTCTGCATTCATATTTCTATTCTTCCTTTTTTGAAGTTCTGTTTAGTAGAAAGAATAGTTCCCTAAAGTAACATTTTAAACCTTGAACTTTTCATGGAAATTCGAATATTCCAAATCTCATAGATACGTAATTTTCAATCCGGAATTCGAGTTTACATTTATATATTCTTTATTTTAGGTTAACCATTAACTATTTAATTTTTATTAAAAACAGTTTTCCGATTTTTTTCTTCAAAGTTCAACATTTTTTTTCTGGAATTTCAAATATTTTAAATTTATTAGAAATAGAAAACTCAAATTGAAAAACAGTTTTCGAAAGTTACACTTTAAATCTCGAATTATTCCTGGAAATTCGAATATTCCGAATCTTACAGAAACGTAATTTTCAATCTATAATTCGAGGTTACATTAATATCTATATTCTTTATTTTAGGTTGACCTTTAACTAATAAACTTATTAGAAATAAAGTTTTCCGATTTTTTTCTTCAAAGTTCAACATTTTTTTTCTGGAATTTCAAATATTCTTAGAAATGGATAACTAAAATTCGGAATCCCTTTTGCATACATAACTTTATTCTTATTTATAGAAAGTTAATGTTGTGGTAATATTGTTCCTAAAAATCTTCTACTTTAAAATTTAAATTTTTGCTGGAAAGTCAACTATTTCGAATTTTTTTAGAAGAGAACATTCAATTCTGGAATCCGAATATAAATTTGTATCTTTTTATATTTATATCTGAATTGAACCTATTACTAAAAGTGAAATTCTCGAATTTTTCACTTAGAAATGTGAATTTGTTGTTTTGGAAATTTGAATAAACCGAAACCTTTATAATGGAGTCTTCAAATGCATTTAAAGTTAGTTTTTTTACCAGAAATAATATTTTTGAATCTCTTATTTTATGACTCGAGTATTCTTTCTTAAAAATGAAATTTTCTAATTTACCAAGTTATAAATAATACTAAAAATATGTTTAAAATTAAATTTTCCCTGGAAATATTGTTCTTCCTTTCTTCATCTCAAAGTCTTGTCGAAATATTTCGAGAAATTCAAATGTACCGAATTTTCTTGATTGCAGTTCCCCTTTTTATTCGAAATTAAATTTTTACAAGAATTAGATTTCAAAACTTCTACAACGAACCCAGAATTTTTTACCTAATCATCTAGAAATGAAATTCTTTAATCTGAATTTATATTAATTCTTAAATACAGAGAATCTTCAAAATAATGTTATATTTAAATGTTAGTACCTCTTTACTTCCTTCGACTCCATTTTTAAAAATTACTAAATATTTTAATTCGAATATTCTATAGAAATAAAGTTTTACTGGGTTACGTGGGTGAAGAGAACATGGACCTAGGGTACAGTGCAACTATCGTGGTTGAAGAGTAAAGTTTATTATAAATATTATTTGGCTATTATATTTATTAGTAATTTTTGGCGACAATTTGTTGCTTGTTAAAATTACAAGAATTTTCAAATGTAACAAATTTATTTTTGTTAATGTTATATATAAAACTATAATATTTGTTTCGCATTGATATTTAAAAATTTGAATTTCATTTAAGATTTGAATTTTATAGAGGATTTTGAGATTAAAGAGGTGATTTTTACAGAATTAAACTACTTGTATAATTTTTACTTTGAGAGGAAATTATTTATATATTTGAAATTTTTTTTTACCTTGCTGAAATAATTTTCTTCTGAACAAATTTCTTCTTTGTGTGAAACGCACGCTTCACAAGAATACAATTTGAGAAAAACATTAAATTTATTTGTCAAAATATAAACTTATTTTACATTATATGCTGTTTAATTAAAAAATTTTAATTTTCAAAATGAAATTTAGGCTTTATTTTCAGTAACAATTTTTTTTTTCATTTCATACTGATTCTTGAAACGTTTTTTTAAGAAAATAAAACAAAAATTTATTAGGCTTATTTTTTATCGTAAATTGAAATTTAAAGTTTCTTTTGTCTTTTATCACGACAATTTATAAATTTATTGTTACAATGTAACACAAATTAATCCAAAAAAGAATCAGTCTGGTTTAAAAAATGAATTATAAACAAGTTTTTGTGCTAAGAAATTTAGTTGAAAATTGAAAATATTACTTTGCAAAACCAAAGAAACACGCATTGAAATAATTATGCAAATATAAATTCCCGAGGCATATTTGCTTAAGGGAAATAATGTATAAAATATTAAAGAAATATTAAAATTTTATGCATTATAAATTTCATGCATACATACAGTTGGCAAAAAAAGTATTAGAACAATAAGAATTTTTAAGTTCTCAAGGTAATAAAATGAAACTTTTGTCACATAGTATGTATATTATGTAATACTTTTACATAACTACTCATGGAGTAAGAAACAAATATTTAGAATCAATAGGATTTAAAAAAATTAAAATAAAAGATTTGTGCTTTGCAAAAAAAGTATTAGAACATCGGACTTCAATATTGAATCATTCATAAAATAAAATGACTAAAAATTCGAACGTGATACTAATACATGGTATGTAGTCCGTTGGCTGAAATTACTGCATCCAGACGTCTTGGCATAGATTCCACCAAATCTTTGGTGATGTTTGATGACATGCTGGTCCAGGCATCTTGCAAAGGTTGCTTTACATGTTATTGGGAATTTTTTCACTTTTTCATCCAACAGATACCACAAATGTTCTATAGGATTCAAGTCTGGGGACTGTGGGAGAGCTACCAATCTTCGGGGAGCATTATATAATAGCCATTCTTTGGTTTTGTTGGCAGTATGTTTGGGGTCTTGTTCTTGTTGAAAAATGAATGTCTTCTCTAACGTTAATTTCTTTGCACTATCTTTCAAGTTATCTCGTAACACATCAATATATGACAAAGCTGTCATTTTATCATCAATGAACTGGAGATTTCCATCTCCTTTGTAAGCCATACCACCCCAGGCAATGACATTCCTTCCTCCGTGCTTTATAGTTTTCTGTACATTTTAAGCCTGAAAAGCAGTTCCTTTTCTTCTCCAAACTGTGAGCACGTATTTAGGTTTGAAAATTTAAAATTTATTCTCGTCGGAGAAAATTACATATTTCCAGAAATCTAATGTTTATTTTTATAAATTTTGGCAAATTCTAGGCGTTTTTTCCTGTTGATTTCTAAAAGAAAGGGTTTTTTCCTTGGCCGTCTTCCTTTTATTACCAGCATTATGCAATACATTTCTAACTGTTTGAGGTGTTACAACCTTTCCTGAGATTGATTCAATATTTGCGGCCAACATCCTTGCACTTCCTGTCGGATACTGTAGGGCATCTTTAACCACTTCTCGTTTTTCTCTGACAGTCAGCTTGCTTGGTCTCCCTGATCTTGGCCTATTGTCCACAATACCAGTTTCTTTTTTCTTTTTTAGAATGTTGTGAATTGCGCAAAGTGAAACATTCAACTTACTGGAAATTTCTCGAAGTGTTTTGCCACTATTGTGCAGGTAAACAATTTGTTCTCTCTTCGCAAGTGAAATCTCTTTTATTTTGGATGCCATGGCAGGAAAAGTCCACGTAAACTGAATTTCTACAAATTAGCAGTGAATGAGATGAGCGCCCTTGACATTGATACGGTTGAAAGTAACCTTGAAAGTTTAATGACGTCACCAGCGCTGTAATTTGCATGTTTCTGCTTTTGTTCTAATACATTTTTTGCGATGCAAATTTTGTTATTTTTATTTTAATAATATTGTAATTATTTTTAAATTTTATTTTTTTCTTAGTTATAATTTTCTAAGAACATATTATCATTTATAAACTGATTATAAGTTTTACTTAATTTTATTAACTTGAAAACTACAAATTTCTCATTGTTCTAATACTTTTTTTGCCAACTGTATTAAATGACTTTGATATGAAATACGAAGCAAACATATTTGATCAACTTCTCATATTGAACAAAGAAATACTTGTAAACTTTTTACATTTATTGAATCAAACAACGAATAGCTTGCATTTTTTAACGTCATATTATATAAAGTAACAATTTTAATAAAATAAGATATTTTACTATTTTAATGCACACAATTTGTATTTAGATGTATGAATCAAAAACAATAAAATTATAGGAATATATAGTCAGATGTTATTTTAAATGATAGAATTAAACTTAATTATATTAATTGCTTACGCAAGCTACTTTAAAAGTGTTTTCAAAACTGTTTTCCCAAAACAATTTTTATTAAAAATTATGTTTTTTCAAAACCATGTTTAATTGGGGGAAGAATAACAAAATTGAAATTTTTAATTTGAAATGATTCTATTATAAGCCTTCTTTTCCCATAATCAAGTGAATATTTATGTATAAGTGGAACAAATAAATTGCTTTTCCTTATTAAAAAATTACTACATTAAAATTGCTTTTCCTTATTAAAAAAATTACTACATTCTTAAATTTATAAAGCTTATTTAAGGAAAAAAATAAAATATAATGTTAAAAATTTATATTTATAAAAAAGAAAGATTATAAAAATTGATTATTTTTCAGCAGTAAAATATATTTTTTTGTATATTTTGAGCGCTCAATTGTTAACGAAACAGTAACTTTTATATGCCGCTCATTTCATATTTGAAAATAAACGACGAGAAAGGAAGTTTTAAGAACATTTCAGTATTTGTAATGAGTGTAATTTATTGGAAAAAAAATCTAATGCAGTTTGCAAGAATATCATAAAATTATGTATTAAATGAAATTAAAAAATACTTCGTAAAAAGTTTTAAAAGAAAACGTAATTATTTCCTTAAAAAATTTACATATATCATAACAAACGATAAAATAATGAAAGTTTCAATAACTTTTTATTCACTAGAAATAATTATACCAATAACTAAATTCCTATTTTCGGTAAATGTATTAGTCAAATCTAACATTACGCTTAACAATGTTAAATATATATATATATATATATATATATATATATATATATATATATAACTTTTAATGTTGGTGTAAGCAAGGGAATAATCTTAAGAGTTAAAAGAGATTGCTTACAAATATTGTAATTATTAACTTAGAATTCTATTTATTAATGAATTTTTAAAAATTTAAACCGCCCCTGCCAATTTAAACTAATTATAAAGTGGATGTTTTGTCTTGTCTTTTACATTTTGCTTTTTCTCTTGCTCAACTGTGTCCATGTATTAATGACTTGAATCATTGGAAAACGGCTTCTCAAACCGATGCTTCGCTCCTTATATAAGTATTCGTTTTATTAACAAAATAAACTTTGACACTAATCTCAGACATTTGATGGTGAACTTCGCCTTGTTTGCTGCTGCTCGAAGAAGGTGATTTGAAGGCAGGCAGCAAACTCTTCGACAAGTCGTATTTACAACGCCGTCTCAATATGATGTGACGTGAATGAAAAGTTATCTGACGTCATGGATATTTTAAACCAATGAGAATAGTAATAAAGAGGAGTACTCAGAATCTCACCTGAAACGAAAGAAAAAACTACTTAAGTGTTAAAAAAATCTATAATCTTCAACCATACGATCCCGAGCTGGAACTCAAGTGATGTTGTGTTTGGTTCAATGATTCATGGTTTGAATCACATCTCAGGCTTGGATATTTGTAATGGTTCGGAATCCACTGTAATATCTAGTCTAATTAGTTGTCATGTACAAAAAAATGACCAATGATGGACAAAAGAACCTAACCTATCCTCAACCACAGTAATTGTATATACTGTACCCTTTGCCCAAGTACGCTTCTCCCACGACTTCATTTTAGTTCCCCTCATTAATGGATTTTTCATTTTCAAAACTATTTATTAAGAGTATTCTTAATGGTTTTAATTATTTGACTACAATCTGTCTTTACTAAAAGTTACCAGCAATATTAATCGGTATTCAATAAATAATGATTTTTATTGTATAGATTTCAGTTAAAGAATCAGTAGTGGCGGCTCAGTCAAAGCATTTTGTTTTTATGTAATTTAAAAGCATGATTGTATGAACCTCATGTATTCTATCTTGCGTAATGAAATTTCATAAATCTAAAACATTTTAGTTGGGAGAAATTTTTTCCTTAACTTTCGAATATATAATTTGTAAATATATTTCCACACTTAACTTTAAATTTACTTTAAATTCAGATGTATGTAGTATTAAAAACTATTATTTTTTATTATGTATTATTAAACCTCATTTTAAGTAAAATTTTAGTTTGGTATTTTAGCTGAAAAAGGTGCATTACTTTTACAAAATTTTGGAGTTGTTATAAAAATTATTATTTAAAATTTAAAAGAAAACTATGCAATAAAGAAGAAAAATATGTATATCAATGTGATAAGGAATATTACTTTATTACATTGTTTTGTAAATAACGGCAAAAGTACACACAAATCACTATATTATATTATCATAAAATATAATTTGAATAGTGACCAATTATTTTGATAGTTATTTGCAAATTAAATTACTACAAATATCCAAAGTATTAGGAAAATAATGAATCGAATATTTGCGTTACGAAAAATCGAGTATTTCTTAATAAAAAATATTTCTTAAAAGAATAAAAATATGATAATGCAATAAGTACTATATTCCAATGTGAATAGTTATTAAAGTGTTGGTGTTTGTAGTATTTATTATAATCACAATATATTTAATATATTTGTAAATAGATTACATGTATTGTGAATATAACAAATATTTTTCAAATTGCCAATATTGATAAAATATTGAAATACTTGTTTATTGTGAAATTTTGTGTTGCAAATATATTACGACTAAAAAGAACTACGAGCTCTATATATTACGACTAAAAAGAAATTTATGAACATGGTTAGTAATTTTTATTGCTTTTTCTTTGCAAATTGAAAACTCAAGCAATTTTCATGGCTTTTGCTCACAATGTTCAACACTTTGACAACGTTAAAGTCCTGGGTGAATTTATTTTGCTCTAATGGGATTCATATTTTATTTATCTGGGATTTCAATTATTTAAGATTTAAAATGTTAATGCCACGTTCCTCTTAATAAAATTTAGAAAAGTTTTGTTTTCGAATGCTTTTCTCTCATTTTTTTCCATTTGAATATGTATGTGTGGTACATTATCGAGCCAGTTGAATTCCTGAGTTACATATTCTAATATCTGAAGTTTATAGATATTGGAATATTTGGCATCAACTGCTTTCCTAAAGGACTTTTTCTTGATCAGGTATCAATATACTTGCTGAGTGGCCAGTGCTCTGGATGTCAAACAAGCATTTCATGGGTTCAACTTCTAAATTGATCTTGTATGATTAAAATAATTTGGAATCCACTTAAACCTTAAATACTTGTCAAATTAGCCCTCGCATGGAAAATAAACATTTAAGGTTGCAATCAAATCATTCATTAATAATAAGCATCATTCCCAGATGATTTGCTCACATAGTGTGGAGAAATTTATCTCTTGGGTTTAACAAGGATATTGATTCCAGCCTTAACCAGAGTGGTGCTGACATCTATTTCAATCATGCAAATGGAAAATCTGAATCCCACAAGGTATCTGTTGGTAAAATTGCATCAAATTACACCTGTGAGCTAATAGCCATCAAGGAGGCTTTGAAACTCTACTACTGTAAAGCGATCCAAAATCCCAATGGATTTTTATATTTCTCGGACATTTAGATCTGCTCTCCAAACCATATTAAGGGATAACTCCAAATCACCCAAGATATTACCCTGCTCATGAACAAAATAACCATAGCCCAAAATACCTGCCTTTTTCAATGAACACCAGCTCACCTCCACATCGATTACAATGAGAAAGTTGACATCCTCGCAAAAGAAACCCGAAATAATGCTCAATTTTCCAACAACCTGACGCTCACTGATGCTGATGCAATAGCCATCAGAAGACTATTTCCTGCTTCCATCCCATGCTCTAAACTGTAACCGTGCTATCTCCATCACCATAGCCAGTTTGAGGACTAAACTCAGTAAGAAATAAAAATATCTCCTGATGTCTATCGAAAATATAGGAGCTTTCCTCACTGCACAGACACTGAACTTTCTCCCGATTATATCTTTGCTTGTCTGGCCATATTGACAAAGCTCTTAAGGATCCACTTCGATCCTCCGCATCAACCTCTCTATTCCTTGGAAATTATAGATGTGGGATACTTTTGGAGAATGATGTGGGATACTCTGTCTTGGATACTTTTGGATCAATTTGATTCCATAGCACTACTTTACTGGACAAAAAAACAACAGCAACAACTATAATATTGAATTATAACTTAACATTCCTAAAAATGAGACCACGTTCACTAGACCACAGTGAATCCTTTCAGCAAATTAAAAAAGAAGTTAGAAATGTGCAATAAAAATCGTTAGAGTGTTTAAACTGAATGTGACCACAAGTTTTCGCTACAATTGTGTGATATTTATCTTCGATTACTTAACTGAATGAATGGAACTTATGATTCGTAGAAATAAACTGTCTCTCAAACGAACGATTTTTTAGCTGAAGTTCGGCTGTGATGTCATAAGGCATTCAATAGTTCTTAAATTGAGTTAGTCCAAAGCATATTTATCAACTGCATTTAAATGAAATATGGAAAAATTACAACCATATGGAAATGGAATAAACTTTGGTTTTTGAATGTGGCGTACTTCACTTTTTTTGCACTTTCCATACTAAATCTTTTTATTTAAAAAAACTCAAATACTTTTATACGTCAAACTGATTTATTTTCCTTTACTCCCCGAAGACATTATTCACGAAACAACTTTCAGAATGGCTTTTAATTGGTGGGGGAAAATACTTCCGAGTTCCAATGGAATCAATTCGTTTTGTTCAAGAACACAATGGGCAAACGAATAATAATAACTACGAATAAAGCTTTCACTGTAACTGTAACAGGAGATGGGAGAAACCCCATAGAAAATTGCACCTGTCAACTGGAAAACCATTTTGTATAAGTGAATAATTACCAGTCGCAAAGACGAACCGACAATTATTAGACAGCGAATTCCAAAGCAAGTATTCCAGACTTTCTTTTTTCAGCATGGTGATTTGAAATTGACAGTGGTAAAATCACTAAAGGGCATATTTATTAGCAAAGGGTCATCTCTCCTGTCAATGTACCTTCACAGCAGTGGCTGACAATTAACAGAGATTTCTTTCACAAAGAAAAACGGAAAAAAATGGAAAGATTTTTAGTACAATTGCAGTATTTTTGTTATTTCGTGAGAGATTTCTTATTTTATACTTCATTATAAATTTTCAAAAGTGAAATTTCGAATATTTCTGTAAAAATTTTATATATTTGATATAAATCAATATATAGGATGTTAACAGATTAGACGAATAAATCAAGAATAATTATAGGATAAGAAAGTGAATAGTTCTATACGAAAAACACACCCATGTCAAATAAACCATTCCATTGTAAGCATATATATAAAGGGTTAAATGTATAGTTCAATAACAAATGCACGGATGGTGGATGGTCAAAGGAACTGTTTTATCGTAAAAATGGATTGCAACATTTAAAAAGTGAAAGAACCACTCACTAATTTCTTGAACCGGGAATAGTTCTACAGCGAAATGTTACGTTGCTTTAATTACATCAGGAATCGGAAAAAATAATAAATATTTTAAAAAAGACTTATAGTGGTCTGTAGAAAAAGGAGAATTATATGACGTAAATATTTTTTTACTATTAGAGGTTACGCATATATGGCAATTTAAAGAAGGAAAAATAATCGTATGAATTCATTCTTGAAGCGAGAATAGTTCCGAAACGGAATATTGCATACACACACACACAATATATATATATATATATATATATATATATATATATATATATATATATATATATATATATATATATATATATATATATATATATATAATTACATTTCGCTATAAGCAACATAACAGGGAGTTAATATTAGCTTTAAAAATTATGTTTTAAATTAATTACAAATGAAATTTTCGAATGGATTTTTATTTTTAGTTAGGGAGAAACCGACATCTTGATATTAATTTTACACCATTCAGTGTAACCTTTCTCAATTCACCTAGACAAAATTTCAGGGGACAAACAAAATAAAATGTAATTATTTATTTAGATTGAAATTTTTTTAAATTTAAATACCATGAATAATCCACTGGTGGATAATCTGGAATGTACCGCATTTATATTATAGAGTTATCGAAGACCTGTTAATGATAATCTGACTGTGGAGAATGCCTTACCCAGTGTGGAATCATTCAAGATTTCTGCTTACTCAGTAGTCAAAGATAATACCAATTTAGAAAAAAATATTTTTATTTTTAAGTGATCACAGTTATATATTTTTTATTCTTGTCACACAACTTTACTGTGTAACCTCAGCTTAAAATAGAAGAATATAAAACTGGAACTGTAAACATTATAAATATAACTCGGTTTTTACACTATCTTTTTTATTTTTTACGCATGCTCAGTTTTTAATATGTCTAGTATCACTTCAACAAACTCATGGCATAGTAAAATGTCCAGTAAAATAGTAAAATATAACATTTAATTCCTACTTCGAGCATGGGTATTTATAGTAGTTTAGAATCCACTTTAAACTGTCTGTCTCAGTCTGATTAGACCTCGTGTGCAAAAAAATTACCATAGAGCAATAAACAAACCAAACTTGTTAGAATCGAACTAGTGAGCTTCAACCCAATAAAGAGCAGTCTTGTCATTAGAATATGGTGTGATCTTGAATGTAGGCAAATAAAAATATATTAAATCCATAGGGAAGTACTTAGAAAAATATACATACTGATGTTTTTAAACATCCTCATCTCTTGTTAAAGTCCCTTGTTGAATAGTATGGGTCGTATTCTATGACAAATAGGCGACTCTCTAAGCAGAGCTAAAACTATTCTGTTAGTGTCCTGTCCTTTAGCAATTTATGTTTACTCTCCTCCTATCTTATGTCGTTTTGGTTCAAATTCACACACACACTCGAAATTCAGGACTTAGTCCAATCAGTTCTCGTGAGCAACAAGTGGTTGTAGGGGGACAAAATAAATCAAACCGAGATGTTCGATCTTTTTTTTCGGTATAGATACAAAATAAAATGATTTAATTTCCCCAATATTTTTTGTAGCTTGGTCCTTTAACTTGGAGTCCTTTCTGTTTAAAAACTTACGGATAACATTTTTTACTTTTTTTAAAAGTACCAAATTATTGTAAATTTTCCTGAATTTAATGTTTATAACGTGCCAATAGATCTCTTAATTTGTTTGGTTTGCTTTGTTTGTCATACGTGACAACTTTTTGTACAGGAGTGTTCATTTGACTAAGACCTTAATTTAAATTTGATTCCAAATCACAATGAACGTGCAATGCTGCTCTAGGAATTGAGCAGATGAGCTGCAAGACTGAATTCCAGAAAGCTAAGCATTTAGCTGCCAGCTTGGCTTGTTGCTTTTTTTTTTTTTTGGTGAGAAGCCAAGAAAAATTCAAATACCGACAGAACACTTTAAGGATATAAGGAACATATAGTCTAATTCATGGAAATCTTTCTTCTGTAGGGCATCTTAAGGCCCCGATTCATGAGCGCTGCAGACTACGTGTTCTACCTTCGCAGACACCTGGTGGCCGAGCGACGTCGTAATGACCCGGGAGTCGGACATCCTGGAGACGAGACTCTGTCCGTCGGAATACCCAGACTCTCCTTCCTGCTGCGAAGGCTCGAAGAAGACATCCAGTCATCCTACTTAAGGTATGAATTATTCACAACCTTCCCCTCTAATCAAAAATTAGTTCATTAACATTTTCAGGGGAACACATGTTTTTTTTAAAGAATGTACATTTTTTTATTTTTATGACTTGGAATTCACACTGTTACGACGTTTCCAGCAATAGGTTATACTATTAAAATGTTTCAGAAGCTTCCGTTGGAGGAAACAATTTTCCATGGCATAAAACTAAAATCAATTAATTTAGTTACATATTTAGTTTCCTTTATCGAATAAAATTTACATAATACTCTTTTCAGTGTTTTTTTTATATTTTACGTAAAAATATTGTATCTAAGTTTTCTTGGAAAACAGGAATTCCTTATAATCCGTTCATATTCATGTTTATATTTTTGTTACTATTCCTGATTATTTTTATGATGTTTATTGCTCAATCATGATTACCAGCCTTGCTTATATTTTAATTATTGCACAGCTATTATTAAAATAGTAAAACAAATTTTGAAAACTTTCATTATAGAAGTTGTTTGAATCTCTTTCATATGATTATAAATGTTTTACTTCAAATGCACAATAAGATTTTCATATTATTATAGTCCTATAGATATAGTGATGTCATTATAAAGCTATGATATTATTTATTTTATATAGATTATTCAACTAAAAATTGGATTATCAGGCTTATCAAAATAAAAATGCAATAGCTCAAAAGAAATGTTTTAATCTTTATATAAATTACTAGACAGGCAGACATCGTACAACGGACGATCTAGAAATTGCTAGTTTGACACTAAAAGGCATGTAGTATTCAAGCATTCGTCTTGCATTAACTTTTACAAAGACTTTTCGAAGAAAGTAGGATATATTTAAGTATCAGACCGAAGGAAACCTGGTAAATACATGACAGATGCACATGCAGAAAATAAAAATGAATTTTTTTCTTCCACTGTCGAACAGTGCCTTGGAGAACCCAAGACATTCCCTTCCAAACAGTGCAGTCGTATGACTAAGTCTTACGATGTGGTGGTTGTGGTGGGACTAATCTACATCTGGTCTAGTTGCCATGAGATCATAGATAGCCAAAAAGTCCAAAAGCAGATGTAGACTTTTCACAGCCCCTTCACGAGAAAACCCCAAGCACTTCAAGATATGTTGCGGGCAAAACGGAGCATTGTCGCACTTGGGGCATGATGGGTATTTTCTTTCACCGTCTTCAAAGATCATTCAAGTGGCCAGTAGAAAGTCGAGACAGTGCCGTCTGATGTACTCTGGAACCCTTAAATGTTGTGGTGGCTCCAGGATATCTTTGGAAGTACCAAGGGTGAGCAGGAGGGTCAGCCCACTCATGGTAAAGGGGAAAATTTGATAGCTTCTGTTGATCCGGAGACCTGGAGCACCTTGTCCTATGTTAGAACCCAAGGTAGAAGTCTGACTTGGCTCCTATCCCTGCAGACCTTATCTGAGCATATTAGACCGGCCTTCACGCCTTTGGTGACCTACCAGGAGATTACTCTCCCTACGTACTTCACCCGTTCCGCCCAGGTACACCCCCTCGCCGGCTATAAGAGCAATCTTTGAGGTGGTCTGCAGGACTTGAGGGGGGCTTACGATGTAACTGTATATTTGTTAAACCAAAATGAACGCAGTAACTGTCAAATACTGTTTTAAGGCTTTTTAACAAGCACTACGTTTAATTTTGATTGGATTTTTTTATAAAAGTTAGCCGTAATCTTCGCATTCGCAAAAGTGGTAACTTGACAAATTCCCCAAAACTCATGACTACAAATGTATATGCAGAAACGCAAGAACACCATTCCAATTTTTCAATAAAATATCTTCCTTTAAGGAAAATATTTCGTTTACTAAGCCACATTTATGGAAGTATGGTAGTGTAGCAACAACAACTAGGCCACATTTATGGATGTATGGTGGTGTAACAAAAACTAGGCCACATTTATGAATGTATGGTGGTGTAACAACAACTAGGCCACATTTATGAATGTATGGTGGTGTAACAACAACAACTAGGCCACACTTTTGACTGTATGGTGGTGTAACAACAACAACAACAACAAGACCACACTTATGCTGGTGCAACAGTAATAACTAGGCCACACTGAACCTAAACTGTAATATTTAACATCAAGTAATGGACAACATAACAGTCAAAATATGTTACAAATCTTTTTAACATCCACCATGTGTTACTGCTTCCTTTCATAGAAAAATCGTTCATATTGAAATGTAGCAAAAGAATTCAATATTTTTCCTGGGAAGTTCTCAACCACCCATCAAAACAGATGTACAGATTTGTTTTGATGGGTGGTTGAGTACAGATGTACAGAAAAAGAAGAAATGCAGCATTTTTCAACTTTTCAACATCTGCTAGGATTGAATCCAGAAATTTTCATTCCATAGAATTCTACCACCAGCTTATGATGAATACATGAAAGACATGTAGCAATGATCGATATACTAGAGAAATAAGTACAAGAGTACCTAGTATTTTAATAAAAAAAATTGTACTCGTAAATAACTACACTGACTACTAATTTGCTAAAGAACCAGCAGACTTCCCTATATCTAGTTCAGAGTTAAGTTCAACTAATTCAGGTGACAGCTAATTTAGAGTTGCTTATGATCGACAGTTGAGCGTAGGATTGTCATGGTACTGTAATTTGCTTTTACACTAAGATTTTGTTATGATGCAATAATTTCTTTTTAATCAGTATGTGCTATTACTTTAAACATTTCTACAAATAAATATCATTGAAGTGAAAAAAAATTCTATTGAATAAGTGAGGACATTTTTTGTTCTTTACTATGAACTTTTGTTCTTTCAGCTTCTTGGAAGAGTTCGTGTCCGATATCCACGAAGGAATCAGCTGCCTCCTCAACATCCTCAGGACGTGCCAGGAGAGACAGAAAGGGGCCGGACTCTTTACTTACGTCACTCTCAGCAGGGCCAAACAGAGTCTCATCAACCGTGGCGCAGTAAGTAAAATAATTAGAATTTTGAATAATAGGGGAAAATGCATTTATATCGCTAATGTCCAATCTCAAATATTACTTGTGTAAAAAGTAATATTAATGAATGAATTCAAATATGGTACAATATTTAATACTAGTATAATGAAATATTTAGTACAATATGTTATTATACTGTTGAAATTAACTTGTAGTTTTGATGGAATACACTGTCCTCCAAAAGTTAAGGTACAACATGTTCTTTAAAGTTCACCCTAAAAAATGACACTAACAATAAAATTTTTAGTTTACATAAATGATAAAAATGAACTTACGTAAATTTGTGCAAAAATGCTAGCTACCACTTTTCTGAAGAAAGGAACAAGTAAATATACGTTTTTTATTCTTTTTCTTAAAAGAAAAGCGAGTTATAGATAATTTACCTGTTAATATAAGACGCATTATGTCACTCTTTTACTGCTTACTTTCATAAGACATTGCAGTAGATAGAAAATACCCTCTATGGTCTAGTGGTGGATTTTAGTCGCAAGAATATGAAAGCATAGAACATCCAAGTACCTCCGAAGTGCTTATAAAAGGCATAAATGCATGTTCCGTAATATAACACTGGATGTGTTAGAATCAGAGACTTTTCAACTTAAAGAGAATTGACTAGACTGCGATTAGCCATTTTAGACTATTTGACATGAGTATATCATCATGATACAACTGAAGATCTAAAATTGTAAGTCACATTAAAAAAGAACCTCTGTGATCTAGACTACGCTTGTACTACGTACGGTGGATTGTTCTAGAAACCCGGAACAGAAAGTTATGGGTTTCTAAAACAATCCACTGTAGAGCAATGAGAAATGGAT
Organism: Latrodectus hesperus; assembly: GCA_037975125.1. Classification (NCBI taxonomy): domain Eukaryota; kingdom Metazoa; phylum Arthropoda; class Arachnida; order Araneae; family Theridiidae; genus Latrodectus; species Latrodectus hesperus. The sequence continues at coordinate 43,999,361 of CM075858.1, forward strand.
GGTGTGTTTCTTTACATTTTTTTACTAAAACGAACAAGGCCAACTATCTATGGAAAAGTCCTCTTCGAAGGCAAAGAGCTGCGGATGTCCAAATGCTTTACAACAAATTTTAACTGTCATGTGCCCTACAGGGTATCTGCTTTGTTGTGTCAAAACAAATTTAAAACAATGCCGTTGTTATGAGAATTAAATACTCATAGAGCTCCGAAGAGTTTTTTTTAAGAGAAAGAAATACCTTACTTTAATTTTTTAGAAACTTATTAATGTCTTGTAAACTTAAATTTTAAATGTTCATAAAAGATTTGAATTAAAATAATAAGTATTAAAAATTGAATTTTAAGGACTTCGAATCTTTTCTAGAATTTATATGGATTCGAGTAAAATTTTAAGTAATTAAATGAAATTTAAATAAAAAATATTTTGTCACTGAAAAAAAAAAAAAGAAAAGCTAAATTTATTTGTGTATTTCGATGTCATTGCAAAAGATGTCAATGATTTTTATGAAAGATTTATCTCTCTATCTCTCTCCCTCTCTCTGTATATATATATATATATATATATATATATATATATATATATATATATATATATATATATATATATATATATATATATATATATTGCAATATATTCAGCACAAAAGCAGTTTTAAATAAAATTTCTAAAATGTAATTAATTGTAAATTTTTATAAAATTAATCAAAAACCAAATTGAGAATAATAATAAATTTATAAAATTTAATTAAATACCAAATGAAGAATTATAAAATAAAAATACGAAATATAGTAAACAGACGGAAATTATGTTCAATATATAGTTTAAAATTTCAAAGGAATATAATAAAAGGAAATTGGAATGAAGTACCAACATGACCAGCTTCTTCAGGGGTGTTAACCACACTGGCACAAAGTATGGCCTTTCTGCATTGGCTCAAGACTAAAGTCTTAAAGGAGCAATACACCGAAAAGTCACACTAAAATGTCAAACCAAAATATTAAACCAAAATAAAGAAATAAATGTCAAGAGGCTAGGGTATCGACCTTTCATTCGGAAAGGTGGGGTTGGATTTCCAATGCAGCCAAAGACCCACCGAGTACATGCGATATACGTGCTCGTTAAATCTGTGGAATCGAAAGTCCTGTGGTCGGACATTGAGCAATTATTGTGGGTGCAATAGTCTGGAGAAAATATCCTCCCCCTTCAGATCAGTGTCAAAGTTGAGAGTGGAACCTCTGGTGCTGCCATCTATTGGAGGATTTAAAAAAAGAGCAAAGACGTACTTTCACCTTCGTGGTGTTCTGATTAAGACGAAAGACGCTATTTGACCAAAGCCAAGGCATAGCGAGCTTGGCTTGTCGAAGTGTCATAAGTAACAACATATATATATATATATATATATATATATATATATATATATATATATATATATATATATATATATATATATATATATATATATATATATATATATTTAAGTCTTTTTCTCTGCTGTACTTTTATAAATTTTTATCTCTATCTAAAAATTATTCGAATATATCTTCCAGTTTATATCAATCTCTATAAATTTGTTGTAAAAATTTTTAGTACATATTTTTTTTTTCTAAATAAAGAATATTTATTTGGAATTGAAATGGCAGTGTTTGATGAAAGTTTACATGCTTTTATAATTTTTGGCGCTATCTTTGGATATTCAAATAATTTCGTTCCATTGTTCTTACAGTCATAATATGTAATCGAATTTCAACAGACATTGCCAAAAAAAAAATTTCACGACCTGTAAATCGATCAAAAGTTATTATCCTAGTTCAAAAAAATAATTCGCTTGTGGAAAATAAATTATTGGAGAATTCCCAATTATTCGAATAACGATGATTAGCATCGAAGATCGTCAAGCAGGCCGAAGTTCGTTTCAACAACAAACATTAAACTGAAAAAGAAATCAGAAGTACGGCAAAAAAATGGCGAAAAGAAAGTCAAAGCACACCAATCGATCATGCAAGTGGAATAATTTCCCTTTCTCCCAGAGAAAATTATCGAAATTGCAATCATTGTGTAATTTACATTTCTTCCCAATTCAAATTCATTCAATAGATCTGTAATTTTAATGCATCTCAATACCAGTAATATTCTACTATTTTTATCTTATGTTTTTCTTCCAAATCGTTTTTTTCTTTGTGCTTAAACATACAAATCAAAGATGACTTCTCGAACCCTGTGCTTGATTTATATCGCCTTCCAATATACGATTGCCACATCACACGATTAGTCGCTTGACCAGCATGCCCCGTGGGTGCTACTTTTAGAATCAAGACAAATGGGCCCGTTGACAGGGTAAATATATCCCCCGTAAAGGGGCAACCAAGCATGATTTTCTTGTTAATAACTTCCATGGATTGTTTCTTCACTGTATTGTATTTCTTGACAACCTTTTGTTATGCTTTTTAGCTTCATGGTAAAAAAAGTGTTCTGATTAACTATATTGGTGGAGAGTTGAATTTATCGTTGATTTTTGTGAAGGTTAATAAAGATTCTTATTTCATGAATTAAGATATATTCCACCAGACGAAAATTGTGAGAAAGTTTATATCAAAGTTCATGTTCAAAGAATCTTCAGAATATAGTTCCGAAGAATTCGTATTTTGTATTATTGAGAATTTTTCTGTTAAATGTTAAATTAGTTAATCTTTTTTGAAGTATACCTATAAATTAAACCTAGGTTTTCTTGAAATGATAAATTAGTAGATCGAATCGTGGCATTATTCAGCTGTGGAGGTTATTGGTTTCACTTATTTACCGAATCATATGTCACAGTAGCAGTTTAAGAATATTATTGGATTCTTTCTTTACGATAACAAATAAATTGATTTACAAGCCACAAAAGGAGCACCAAAAACAATAATACTATGTAACTTTTTGAGCAATTACATTTAAGGTTTTAAAATGGGTGAAATTAAATTCACTTGCAGCAGTTTCTATGTATAAAGATGGCTTGGTTAAGTTGCCATTTTATCATCATTTTTTCGAACCAAATCTAATTCGATTCGTTCCTACGTTTAAAATAAATTTAAAACAACTACAAACTTATATTGAGGGTAAGGAACAAATTCGCAAGTGGTGGAATTGAAGGCCAGAACAGCAATGATCAGCTCAACGTGTGCTTTAGAGGAACATAAGAAATTAAATTCTCATTAACTTAAACAATAGTTATTTACAAACAGTAATGTTTAATAAATTGTGAAATATACCTAAAACTATAATTTATTTCTCAATTGATTAAACACTGTTGGCAAGAAAAATGTTACATTTTAAATCTGACCAATTTTTATTAACAGAGTACTGCAAACCAGAGTTTAACTGATGTTGTAAAGATTACCCTATTAATTTGTATAAGGGATCCATAATTGTAGATTAAAAATAAGAGCAATACAATAAAAAAGCCAATTACTTGAGTTAAATAAAACCTTTAGTCACAGAACTTTAATATCACTTGATGCCAAGTCGATTGAGGTTGCTCGTTATTTCTTGGATCTTATGTAATCATGCTTAGAATTTCTTTTATGACAGTAAATAATAAATATAATTAGCTGCTGCCATGTTTGTGCTATACTTTCACATTCTTATGCAGATGAAACGTGTTACACCTGATAAATGATAGTCTCGAGCTGCTAAATATAATTTATTTCAATTCACTTGTAGCTCAGAGATAGAAAATGAGTCACTATGATGTCCAGAAAAAGAAGCGAATCCAATATTTTACCTATCTGAAGATTTTCACATGCTAAGAAAGCTTAATTACGTTAAAGATTGCAAGCTCAGTGCCCTTTTTCTGGTGTTTGGTAAGTCTAAGTTACGCCGTCCCACCCGAAGGTATTCGGCGAAACCTGGTGTTTGGAAAAGAAAAAGGTATTTCAATCTGGGGGGTCGAAATCATTATTTGACAAAAGAAGTGACATGGCATAAAATAACAAAGAATTTGGCTGTATTTATCTTCAATCAATAGAAATTGGTATCCAATGATGTATCGCAATGATCTGGCCACAACTTTCAGCCATTTATATTTCGCAAAGACTGTTAAAAACAAACTCATTTACACTAAAAACGCAAAAACGGGAGTTCTTCAATACATCTTTTTCTAATATCTCATGATCACAATCTTTCGGTAATTTGATTCAGGTATTTACATTCTTCTTAAAATGGTGTTTCTGTCCGATAATTTTAATAAAAATATCATTAATATTAAAAAGCGAAAAAACGGACTTTTTCAAATCACCTGTTATTTTATTTATTTTTTAGAAAACCTTCTCTATGTTACTTCAAAATGCTATTTTTGTCTAATAGTTCCAAGGCAAAAAAAAAAAAAATTAGCAACATTCAAAAAGTGCAAAAAACGAATTCTTTGATATCTGCATTTTTTACTTCTTTTACTTATTATTTTCCTTTTATCTTTCTTTTAATTCTGCATTTGTTTTTATTTTTTATAACGTCATCTTTTGGCAATTTAAACTATGATACTATTCTTCAAAAATACTTTTTATTCCATGTATTCAAGATAAGAAATATGAAACTTTTTCAAGCATTCTCCCCCTTATTATCCAGATTTAGAACTTGCAGATTTAGCATTTTCTTTTACATAAAGTGAAATGTCTTCCCTTTTTGGTAATATTTCAGTAGCATTAAATTCAAACTATCATACAAAAAGGCAAGTTGCATGGTATTTTTTGAATAGTTCAAAATGAGGAAAAAAGAAGTAGAATTACATATCAAAGGCATTAAAAGAGAAGAACTTTTATTCTGGGACTGGCAATTTATACAAATATAATACTGCGAAAGTGCAAACTCATTGAATAAAATAGAACATTTTAAAATACTTCTTGATTTGAATAATGATACTATCATAAAGCAACCCATTTCCCACAATATTTTCGGGAGTAGATTTATGAAACGTTATAAAGTCTCCATCAATTTCAAGGCCCATATAGCAACAAAAAGATACAGCATCATGAAATGATACAATAAGCGTGGGACGTATATCTTCAACTGAAGTGAAGTGAAGACTTTCATCTTCAGTTACTCCAAATTTCTTTAGAAAGTAAGAAAAAAAATTCCTGTCCTTAAAGATATAAAAGGTGAACAAAAGCGAGCCCTTGAAAAAGAGAACATTTTCCGTTAGGTGGGTGATCTTATTATAGTAACAAGGGTATTAGTGTGACATTTTAGAAAAAAAGGGAGCACTTTTTTGTGTAAAGGTCAGTGTTTACTTTATCGCCGGAACAATGGGAAGATCTGTGTTTTTTATTTCTAGTGTCTCTAAGTCAACTCCTATAGTGATATGTCTATTTTTGCTTGAAAGTAGATTAACTTCGGGAAAGAAATTCGTACCTAGTTTTAAGAATGTCATTTCGTAGGCGTTCTTTCTTTGTTTTTTAAATGGTGTCGTGAATTCCTTTTCCGATATTGTAATTTAAAGTTTTTGGAATACAGTCAAATCTTGTTAATGCGTTCTTTCTTGCATGGATTCCTCTTTACCTCTAAATTTCTTTACTGTTCTTGATTACTTTTTTAAACCTCGTATTACATTTTTAGGTTCTGCAATATGATCAAATTTCGTCAATATTGTCCTCTTTTCATCGATTTCCATTTGTTTGAACACATTCCTTTATTACACATTTAAAAGACAGGAAATTTAATAATCAATACATTGCTTAGGATTTATTATCCTAAATAATAAGCATTTTTGCTTACGTTGTAAACAAGACGATTTAAAATTTCGATTAATAAGGACAATAATTATAAAAATCTCAAAGAATTTTCTCCAATAAAAAAGAGTGAAAAAGGATTTTTTAAAAATCTTTGTACTCATATTTCTTTTTTTGTATGTTGCTTATTTTTTACAGATAAAACATACTTTATTTTTACATGAATTATTTTGAGTTGACAATGTTTAATCAATAAGACTAATTTAAATTTATTTATGCAAATACTTTCTTTGACTTAATTTTACCTTAGCTGAAGAACACTAATTAATATTTTCGTGAACTCTTTCGTAAGATATATATAAACTATTCCTGTCAAAATCAAATTAAAACAATGATTGCTTATAATTTTATTTGGCATCATTAATTACCTAAAATCTAAAAGCTTTATTCAAACTTTAACATCTTTCGAAAAATTCGTCAGAGATAATAAATGGACAGTATGCACATTTTGCACGAGAACCCTGGAAATACCAAGAATGTAGTCCAATAGAACAGCATGCAAAAAAATTTAAAAAATGTTTCACTTTTCATTATTCAACATCATAGGATGATATTATTCCCGGGACGTATCACCCCAAAGAAATTCTTAACACCAGGTCATGATAACTTTAAACAAAAATTTTAAAATGAAAATGTTAAAAAAAAATAATAATAATTATCATTCATTACTTTGGATCCCTCTTGCGGGTGCATAAGTTGAGGCCTCGTTATAAATCGAGAACTCGTTTTAATGTGGAATTTCATTCCGTCGCTTGTGATTACGTTGATGAAGAATCATGGTCGTAGCTGATGACGTAGTTGTGGCACGTTCCCTTTCGACCTTAACTTATCGGATTACCGTCGGGACGAGCACGCGAACAATCGATTTGGCACCTTCTCAGCGGCACCTTAATGCCCATCGGAATGTTCGAATCATGTCCCGTTTGATATTATGGCTCATTTCGCTTAAGAGCGGATGCATAAGCACTGCGTCTCTCCTCTCTAAAGGATTATTTCGTGGCCTTTGTTCGATGCCCTCGACAATGGCCACTGGGTGCTGCGCGCCTTTATTGCGGTCTCTGAAACATAATTATACACGGTAAAGCACAATCGATTTTGTAACCGTGATCCCTCCATTCAATTCGATGGGCTATCTTTCTTAGCAGATGGAGGACGATTTATTATAAAGGTAGCTTCCTTTGTGAGGCAATAAGATACGGCATCATTGCAGACAAAGCAGGATCTTTTTCGAAATGATTATAAGCGTGCAATTAAAAACAGGTGAAATGGAGCAATTAGAATGCATTCTTTGACTAAAAAAAATGAAATAAAAAATGCAAGTTCACAGGCAAAAGAATTATCAGAATGAATTCTTTGATCTCCCAAAAATGTAGCACATAATAGAATAAAAAGAGTTGTTGAACATTCATACTAAACATATTTATCACATTTTAATTTAATTTTATATATATTTCAATTATTTATATTCCTTAACCAATACCACATTACAAATAATGAATCAACAGCATTTAATATATCGTAACCAAAATTTATTCAATAAGTTATCGTTAACGTATTATTAAAATATTAATTTTGTCAGTAAAACTTAGAAATATAATCGTTCGCTCTTATTTTTTTATTTCATTCTAGCAAGCGACATTTTAATTATATGCACGCTAAGCAATACGTGTAAAGTTAGTTGTTTAAAACAAGTATATACATAATATACGTTTAGAAATATAGTTTCTAAATGTATTTATCCTGTTATCTTATTCGGCTCTATGAAAAATAACATCCCAAAATTCAAAATACTTTTCTTAGCAGAAAAAAATTCATTTTTATCTAGGAATTATTTTTAACTGTTGACCATTTAAATGATAGAGCAAATTATCTTTTTGGGAAAATATTTGTAGAAAAATCTTACATGCCTATTTTGATACATCAATATTATTTTGTAGTCGTTAAATATTTCACATTAATGATAAATTATTTTATCTTTTAAAAATATAAACTTTAAAAGAATAATATAAAAATTGGTTAAAAATTTTTTAATGTTTCTTAAACAATATTTTATTGAAAAAAAATAATATTTTTATATAACAATATTATTTTTTCAAAAAAATGATATTTTTATAAAAAATGACTATTTTTTAAGCAATATATTATTGAAAAAAATGAAAAAAGGTGAAGGTGAAGTGAATTTTGTGGATTAACCAAAGAATTTATTAGAAAATAGTATATATATATATATATTAGCAAAAGCACTTCACTAACTTAACATGCAGTGCATCAACTGAGGTAAAAGACATTTCAAAATGTAATGATCGTGGGTTCTAAGAGGGATTTAAAAATACAAAATATTTTCAATGAGATTTTAAATAGAAGGAAAGGGATATTGAATTATATTTGATGGAAGTACATTTCCCCAAACCCTTCTTTTGGAGTGCTCTACTCCAAAATTTTTCCTTTTTTATCGCTTTTATCTAAGTATTTTCGAAAAGAGTTCAGGCAGATGTCTGGGTTTCACTTCTTTTTTTTCTTGGGGCGGACAATCTTCCTTTTCATCTCTTCCATTTCGTCTCCGGGAATTCGATCAGGAACCTCGTCTGCTGTTTTTCTGAGTTCAGCAGAAATGAAGTCCGCTCCTGTGGGGGTAAAGGGGTTGGGAATTCGATTCACGAGGAAATAGCAGAATTTACCTTTAGAGCTTATTTATATAGTATTTTCGGTCTTTTAGGACATATAGAATTCTATTTTATGTCAGAATCTATAACAACTATTAGATACGGGTAAGAATACGGTACTAAAGAAGTACATCATACTTTTTGGATTAAAATGAAACAAAAGGTTTCAGTTAAAATATTTTCTAGAAAATTCCTATTAAATAAAATTATAAATAATTTTTTATGCACAAAACCTTTATATATAATATAAATAGGGATTTTATTCCCAATGCTTCTGTGTTAGAGGCCAGCATGTTGTATTCTCATCCTGAGGCACTAATTTCAAAACTTGGTTTAAAAGAATTAATACGTTTTTAAATTTCTCTACTTGCAAATAGGAAATACCACTCATTAATCTAATATTAGTTCTAAATATATTCAAATTATTGTTCAAATGTTTTTTAATGGTACCTTGTGCAAATCTAGTGTGGGTATACAAATACAAATATATACAAATAACAAATCTTTTCCTAACCTATTTTTCATTTAACGAAAACATATACTGAAATAATGTATAAAGTTGTTATTTTAAATAAATAATTCGACTTCATTTTCATAAAAAATTTCAAATACATTTATAAGTATATTTGGATTGTCTGTTGGGTGTATGGTTTGTCTTTTGCGCAATAGTCACCTTTTTCCTTTTGGGCTAAATAGACGGTATCTACAGTTTAAAATGGATTTGAGCCATTACAAAAGCCCAAACCCAAAATGGTATTCGAATGCAGGAACGGTTGAACTGAAGCCCAGTGCAACCGTGGGGTACTCTCATGCCTAGAGTTCGAAACTTGTCTATCAGAGAATCATCGTGAATCAAAACTTAAGAATATAAAAATTCCAATTGTGTGTTAAAATTTCTGAAGAGGAGAATGCTACTTATGTATTAACTTTATCAGCTGAAAGTGGTTTAGAATTATGTATCAGGCTATTGACTGTATTTAACGACTTCAATTGATAGAAATAGTCTCCACGAAATGTATTGCATTCATCTAAAGAAACCTATAATTTGCGATACAGTTAAGAATAATTTAATCAGATGTTTTTCTAGACGTTTACTACATACGTCACAGAATTGTTTTTCATGAATTGTAAGCCATATTTACCAGTAGAAATCTAGGATAGTTTGGAAGATTAATAACTATCTTTTCCAACTTATGTATCCATAGAAAAAAGTAACATTCACAAGTTCACTGTTCCATAACCCAGGGCTCAAGTTCTTTTACTTTGAAGAGCATGAAATTAATCTCAGTAAGCTTTATTTAATGTATTTCTAGATTTACAAAAAAAAAAGATTATGAATGGAAGCTCCCCAATTATTTTCACTTTAACACTTTCTTGATTCGATGACTGTCTATGTTTGATCTGAAAAGTATCCATAAATGAAAGTGACCAAGCGCTTATTCTCAACAGAAGACCAAATTTAATCTTTAAAAACCGGCAGACAGTATTTTAAAAAATAATTGACCACATATTTGCTGCTGCATTCTGAAGATGCAGTAGCCTGATTGTTGAAGCTGCTGCTCTCATTGGGTTGAATGAGAGATCACTTCAATGAGAGGATGTAGGCACCATAAACATTCGCATTCTTGATGTTCCACAGAAAGAATGGGAAGAGGATGTCATATCAGGTAATTATTTTGTAGCTATATCCGTTGTTCAAGTTAAGAGCTGTTTGATGTCGTTAGTAATTAATTTATCAATCAATCGTTTCAGTCCTGACCCTATATCATTTCGTGTGTACGCTATCAGAAATATAAATTTTAAATTTTTGACCGAAAGAAAATGTTAACGACAGATTAGGAGCTCAATTGAGAAATAATGTTTAGCTTTCGTCTGAGCTATTCATTGCGGTTTAGTTATCATCTTAGGTTATTTGTGAATGCGATATTTTGTCTATGAAGAGCCCTTGTAATACGTGGTAGCAGAAAAGCATATAACAGAAGATATTAATATAATAGAAAACTATTTCAATTATAATATAAAAATAATAAAAATCATTAAATACAAAAAAGATTTATACATAAAATCATCAAATAAGGATAAATATAAATGAAAAGGTTTATCATCCGCTGGGGTAATGTCACGCTTTTGAAATTGGGATATTTGTGTTGCAGTTCCAACTATTATTACTTAATGGAAGATAGACAGTACATTTTTATATTTTGCATGTATATCTATCTGGGTGAGGACTTGGGAATTTTCTATATTTTCATTTTTGCGACACATGAAAATGATGGTCGATCTATAGAAAGTCCTCCCAGAAAGATATGTATCAGATTTTAAAAGATTTTTTTAAAAAGCATTTTAAATCGGCCTTCGACTCTTAATCTATCAACTATGTAATCTAAATTGAAAATATTGCGTAAGTGTATGTAATAATGTAAAGAGCGAAGTTCGAAAATATTCTCAAGACAAATTCATATCATTCAAAAGCATCCGCAAGTAAAAAATTACTTGCATAAATTAGACGGATCAACTCTTCAAAACCTGGAAAGTCTTCAAGCAAACAATTGATTTCCATGCAAACAATTCAATTTTTGTTTATTTGTTCTTAAGATTTGGCGACAAGTTGCATGAGGAAAGAAAGAAATGTATAAAACAAGAATAGGAAATACGATTGACTACTTTCTACAATCGATTCGTAAAGATACTTAGATTCCTTATCTTTTCAGGCAACTTATAACATTTATCGCGTGTGGAAATTCCACCTTTCTCCAAATGGGAGACAAGAAAAATTTTTAATGACCCCCTTCCACCTGAGTTATGTCGAAAGTCAGAATTTGAAACAAAAACAACTTGGCGAAGTCGCCTCTTTGGATATTTCATTAAGAAAGCGAAACGGCTCTGCTTGGAAACATTCTTAATTAGCTTCCACGGAAAACAATTTTACATTCCACGGTAATTAAGGAGAACAATGACAAAATTCCATCGATTACAAGATAAACACCCGTCTAATTGGAGACCGGAAAAGAAAAAGAAATCTACAAAGAAAAACGCCAGAAAGTATTTCATAAACTTTAAGCGATCTCAAATCTGTACACCTTGGCGACAAAAGAAAACTGTTGCAACTTGTTAATTGGCGAGGGAAAGATGACACCGAGAAATTTTGCACCAAGTTATGGAGCTATTCTGAAACCTAAAGAACCGTTATGTGGAACCCACTCGCTAGTTAATGGCTTTAGGAACAATTCGAAACATCCTTACCGTTGACCTTTTTTTTTTCTTTCACCAGTTCTTGGTGCCTCAGAAGGTAGGTGCTCTGAGTAGAATGTGTTTTTTAAGTAACTCGGAGAAAAGAAATTAGGAGTAATTATTCTACTGAGCGCCTGACCTCTATTACGTGTGCGAGGGACAACGCAGTGCTAATTGAGTTCGACAAGAGTTGAAAACTAATGAAGCTCTCATTTGTGTCGTAGAACACCCATTGCGTACACTGAGTGTCGAATGCTGCGTGACAGGTGCAAAAAAGCTTGTCAACAATCAAAGAATGCGCTACTTAGTAGCAAATGGCGCGCTATTGTTATTAAAAATATGATAAATTATCTGCAGAAATCTTGATGCAGGAGCTGTCAATACTTCACAACGTAATTCTTGCGTGAGTTTCGGTTTCATTTTTTTTTATCGTGCTGTTGAAGTGAAGATACAGCTGGAGGGAAATTGCTATCAGAATGGAACAAATAATCCAATGAATAGAATAGTATCAAAACTTTCATTATCAATACAAATTAAAGTAATAACTCTAGACATATATATATTTTTGATTACAAATAAAATAGCAAAATGACTAATAAAAGTGTGTTATTGACTTATAAAAATGTAAACGAATATTTATTTATTTGGAAGTTGCGGTTCTATCAGCATGCTTTCCTGTACCTGTACCCTGATTTGAACTCTACCAATTAGTTTTTTATTATGAAGTACATATAACACTAAAATATAAGCAAGCACAGAGGGAATAATGCATGAATCACGTTTTTGACGCATTTTAACAAGATTATAAAAAAAGGCTCTTAATTATGCATATGTTATGAAATTCATATTGATAAAATGTTTTAGCTGTCATCAGAAATGCTAGTTTTAATACATCAATGTTTCAAATTTTAATTTTAATCGAAATTAATATCAACATTTAATAATAACTTGCCACCATAGCCTAATCAGGAAAGTTGTCACTCTTGTTCTAATATGGTTGCAAATTTGATATCTGATACCGTCGAAGACCCCCTTGGTGAATAATGAGCCATACCCCCCCCATGTCTCAAGAAAGGAAACATAGAAAATTCTTCAAAATGTATCACCAAAGCAAGTAATAAATGAAAACATTTATCACAGTAGTTCAAGAGTAAGAATTAAACTTCTTAAGAACATTATTAATGTGTATTCTACCATTACTTACATTAACGTCTTTTAATTCATAGTTATAATATACAAATTAATTAAAATAATATATTGACATATTTTATTTGAAACTGAGGTGTAATCATTTTTTTAAGTATTTACTTCAGGACTGTATAGCATGCGACCCAAGACATCATTTTTGAGGCCTTCTAAATGTGTAAATTACTCTTAAATACTAAATAAGCACAATTTTTTACATTAATGATAAAATACACAAATAAAATAACATGTGACACCACTGGCGATGGATAGAAAATCCTAGCGAAATTGGTGTTCCAGTTCCAGATGTTCTTATATACATGCGAGTGACTTCTCGAATAATAGAGGATGATCGAGTAATATCATTCCTATTTCCAGTTAGAACAAGAAATCCAAAAAGATAGTTCCTTTTTTCCAGTTAGAACTCGAAATCGGATGATCTTGCTCGACAATTTTCGGATATTCGAGAAACTGCGTTCTTTTATATAAGAACGGTGAATCAAGCTGGACGGCAAGATTTACCAGCAGAACAGGATAGTTAATAATTATTCTGGTCCGCGATATGCACTAATTCTAAAGCCATTTTTTAAGTGAAATACTTGTTGAAATATGTCTTCAAAGAAAAAAAATAACGAATGAACATCGAGTTTATAATGACCTTTGGGGGCTTCAGGCTATTTAATTATAAACAACAATAAATATCTCCAGTGCATTGTTTGTATGAAAATACTATCGATTCCCAAGGCGTAAAATATGAACGACATTACATACGTTACACGAAAAAATGTTTCAGCAATATACAAGGAAGTTATGAAAAGCTATCATTACGGATTATAAGAAAAACTGAAACAACAAACAATACTGAAAAAATCTGTTATTGATAACTTTGTCCAGTTTAGCCGTTTCTTACAAAGTAGTGCTGGAAATTGTCAAAGTGAAGGAACCTTGTAGTGATGGAGTGCTTATTAAAAGTTATGGCAAAACAATTCAATAAAACAAAAACCACCGAAAAATTCGAAGCAGTCTCAATGTTGCATCAAATAAGTGCAAAAGCATATTAAACAATATGTATCCAAGAAACTGCATGTCACGCTTGAAAATGTAAATATATTTCACTGTGCCAGGATGATAGCATTGATCTGTCTGACATTAACCAGCTTGTAATTTTTATTCGAACTATTCAAAATGATCTCAGTATAGTAGAGGAGATGCTTGATCATATTTCTCTCCATTGTAAAACCAAGGGTACGGATATTTTTGAAGTTGTAAATAAGGTGGTTTCAGAGTATGGGGTATTCTATAAATGTTCCCATATTGTCACTGATGAAGAAAAAGCTATGATGGTAATTGAAAATGGATTTTGCAGGATTTTTGAGACAACACTTCAACTGTTCAGTGTTACACCGTATTATTCATCCAGAGGCCCTATGTGTAAAATCCTTACATCAAATGAATATTATGAAAGTAGTTTTAAAATAATAAATATTATAGAGGGACCAATGTGGTACTTTAATTCACAGGGAGTTTAATAATTTTTTAATGAAAGTTGGTGGGTTGGGTGATATGGCGCAATGTCCGAAAGCAGGACATAGCTGCACCAATTTTTAACGGAAGAGGATACTACATATAAGGACTGTATAAAACAGTACGGAACTGGAAAATCAAATGGTAGATGCACAGTTTTTAGTAGACTTTGCATCTTAACAAACCTGGCATCTCACTTTAACCAACTGGATTTAAAACTACAAGGAAAACAGCAAAATATTGCCAACTTACTTAAACACACAAATGGGTTTAAAAATAACCTTTTCAAGTCTGAAAAGACATGCTGCGAGTTTGAACTTGGAAAAATGAAAAATTCATTTTTCCAAGTTATAAAAAGCATTTTAAATAAATGAAAAAGATTTTGAGGAAGATTCAAATTTACCAAACTTAAAATACATTGACATAACTGCAGAAGAGTTCGCAGATCGATTTAGCAATTTTAAACAAATCGAAACAGTGAGATTTCAGTTTTTACTCAGCCCCTTACTATTTCAATTGAGAATGTAAGCTGAGAAGCAGAATTTTCATCTAGAATTGTGTGATTTGCAATCAGACTCTTTTTTTTTTCACCAATGAAGAACTGAAACTTGATTGGATTTTTTGAAGAATTGCTGCCATAAGAACGATACACTAATTAGCGAAACTTAGGGCTGACACTAGCCTCAATGAATAACTGTGCGAAAACTGTTTTTCCGACATGAAATGTATAAAGTCAATACCCTTTGTTCCCTCTCTGATAAGTCACTTACACAGTTGCTTCGTTTATTAGCAACAGATATTAAAGTTAATATTAATGCATTAGTTATTAAAAATCAACATCTTCCAATTTCCCTCTAATATTTTTGTAATTTGATGTTTTGCATAAATTAAAATAATAAAACAAGCGCGTTTTTTATTTGTATACCATACCTATTAAAAATCACTCATAAAGATCAATACGAATAATTGCATAGTGCGACCTTCTAAACAGTTTTTTTTTAAAACGGATCTTGGGGCCTTTGCAATTGGACAGCCTGATTTATATTCTCATATTATATGTGCATTCAACATTTTTCATAGCAAAACATGAAATAAGCCTTCTAGTAAATTTTCCAATTTTATTAATATTGTACACAAAATATTCGAATTATAAAAATATTTTGAGTGCATTTATTTTTCATTTTTCCCTATAATATATGCAATTTTTTCTGCCTAATAGCAATACAGCAAACAATGGACTACCAATAATTGGTTGGACAGAAAAACTATTTGATTATATGTGTATTAAAAGAGAAGGAAAGTAAGATTTTAAGAGAAAAAAGAAACAAGTTCCCCAGCTAGTAAATAGTTCTTACTTGATTTTTATCTCGTTTAACGGTAATTTTACTGTAAGGATTAATGAAATCAGAATCTACAGTTCAAAATAGATTCCAAATCTTTACAAATATTCACGTCGAAGTTGGGGTCGAACCCACGAAGTGTTGAACCGAAACCATTCAGTTGTCAACTTGAATTCTTTTATACAGAATTTCCATTTTCTTCACATGCAGAAATTTTGTTTATATGGATTATAAGAATTTTTTTCAATTTTTAATAGAGCAAATTGCACGTAGCAATTGTGTTATAAAATATAACAAAATCAAATAAAAAATATTAATTCAGTAACAATAAGCAATATATTATCCAAAACAGAACAGAACTCTTTTGGGGGCACTTGAAATATTTATTCTTTTATATTCCATAAACTATATGAGCAAATTCTTCCGAAGCAGCTGAGGAATTTCCCTGCTATACATTTAATCCTATTTCATATTGACGCGCGTTAAATGAAATATTGAGATTACACCTGCAGAACAGTGACAAGATTCTTAATTGCTAACACGATATGACACCCTCTGTGGGGTGAAGTTATTAAATATGACAAGAGTTAAATAGTTAATTGACTCAAAGTTACAGGAAGCCATCGTGAGTTAGAGGCGTTTTGAATTATAATAACATTAGGGGACATGGAAAGGCATCTTGACACTCTGACATCTTTACCAACAACTCATGCTGCGAATTAAATTTATTTGATTAAAACCAGTGCTTCTGAACTATCAATAAATGAATACTTTTATTATTACAAGATGATTAATTACAATGATTTGTGGCTTTTAGAATTTATATCGAACAAAATGGAACTCTGTGTGCTATGAGGATAGGGAAAGAATTGTTTTATGTGGAAAGACATTTCTTATTAATTATTAAATTGGATTCTTGCCATGAGAGAGATTTCTTATCAATTGGGGTGGGTTCGAATCTTATTATTTGTTCTTATGGTTTAAATCTAATTATGAGGTAAGACTTTTCTGATTATTTGCATAACTCGAATCTTATCAAAAAGTTAAGTTTTTTTTATTATCAAATGTAAAATAGATGTTAGTACGAGAGAGTTCGAATTTTACCAATACAAATCTTCTCAGAAATTTATAAGAAATTTCTAAATCTCTTATGTTTAAAATCAGCTGCTCTATTGATTTAAAATCAACAGTTCTATTGGTTTAAAATTAGCAGTTCTATTGGATTCATAACACATGAGATAAATCATTTGTATAAATTTCTGAATTGGAATTTTATTATGGGAAAAATTTCCTATCAATGTATGAATTTCAGCAAGAGACATGTTATTTATTTATTTATTTATTATTATTATTATTTATCAATGGCTAGATCCGAGTCTTAACATGAAATATTCCATCATTTACTGAGTATAAATTTTATCATGGGTAAAATTTCTCATGAATTTCTGGCTTCGAATCTCATAATGAGAGAGATTTTTTTTATCAATTGTCAGGTCCGAATCTTATAACGAAAGAAATATATATTAATATAAATTTGAATCTTATCACAGCTAAATTCTTCACTCTCTTTACTCTATCACACTTCTCTTTTTAAATAACATAAGTTTATTGACTTACAACAACTTTTTATAATCATGTGTAACAAATGCAAAATTTTATTTGCCTTGTGATTTCCGATTGAACTATTCCTATTGCTTAGTTACATGAGAGCTACTAATAATTATGGTCTCAAATCAGTAATTTTATTTTCGATCTGCATTCTGTTGGTGTCATGTTCAGTTACGAGATGTCGCTAGTATCGCTTATCAACTAACGCTTATTGCATTTTCGTACAATGTCAATAGTATAGCATATAATTTACATAAGATTTAAAATTAAAGATAGAAAAAGTGATTGTTTCAATTATCATATATTGTATCAAAAGAAATCAGAAACTATGTTAATACTAATGCTTATTACAATTTGATTTGATGTTAAACCAACATTTGATTGACAGTTGCGTTTCCTTTGATTTCGTTTCATTAAATTATTCTTATTTAAATTATTCCTATTTTTAATAATGGAATATCCGGATTAGATGTGATAACAATCCTGCGTGGAGAAGAAATAGTTGTCTTAAAACTCTTCTGCCACGAATTTGCATAATGCCTTTGAATTTTTAAAAATTTATCAGTTATGATGAAAATAATATAAGAAAATTTTAGTTTTTAGTTTTTTAGGAAATTTTAAATTTTAGTTTTTAACGTTGCCTTAGTTAATTGAGTTTGAGGTATTGTTCTATGAATTAAGTGACCGTTAACTTGCTGTTTAATTTTTCCAAAGTAACGTTTATAGTTGTCTTCAGAATTTTTCTGTTAAACTAATTAAATTAAAAGTTGTTTTTCCAATTTGTTCTATAATACTTTCATATAAAGTTAATATATATTTCACACACATTTTCTATTTTTCTATTAAGCCACCGTGTATAATAAATTAAGAGAGAAAATACGCATTTTTACAAAAATGCAAGCAAGAAATAAAAGCTCTGTCAATAAAAAAAAAAAGATAAATCTCTTCATGATATTTTTTTCCAAATCTTCTTTTATATATTGATGTTATAATTTTTTTTTTTTTTCATTTTTCAAAAACTTTTCCGACCGAAACAAATTAGAAGAAAATAAATCTTTCATCTAGAAAGAAAAGCCAATACTGCATAAAATGTTCACGGTTTATCGCCTTTTATTACACCAGAGTACGCCTCGAAAAAAAAAACATTAAACACTAACCGAAATTTAATCCAAGCCGCCCTCAGCTTCTGTGTAAACTTCAGCAGAATTGGCGGGCATTAGAATAAAAAAAAATAACAGCCAAAAAGCCCTCCGGTCGCCAAATAACTCCAAACGCGGCTTTATGATGCACAAGGGATTAAATGCATCCTTAACCTTGTGCTTAGAGCGAAGGAGAAAGCATCAACACTCTCAGAGTAAATAGAAAAGAAAACTCATTTCAGAATTGGAAATTTAATCGGGTTAACCGAGTTCAAAGTTAAAAACCTTCCAGGGAAGTGTTGACGGAATCTTAAAAGTAGTTTTTCCTTTAAAAAAAGAATTGATAAAGTTGATTTAGTGTGCAGAGCGTCGGGTATTAAGTTGAAGCTACTCTAAATTCTGTTTGTATTAAATGTTTCCAACTCAAACAACTTCGTTCAGGAATTTATTTTTCTTAACCTTGATTTCATAAAACCATTTCGGCCTATATTTTATGAGGACAGAGGTTTTTCTGTGGAATTTTATGGAGCATTCATGCACAATGGTACATTCCGTGGAAGAAATACTTTAATTCAAAATTGAGTTAATATAATGCGAAGTATATTTAAAATACTATTTTTAAAAGATGATTAAAATAATGTTTCAAAATGATAAATG
This sequence comes from Latrodectus hesperus, assembly GCA_037975125.1. Taxonomy (NCBI): domain Eukaryota; kingdom Metazoa; phylum Arthropoda; class Arachnida; order Araneae; family Theridiidae; genus Latrodectus; species Latrodectus hesperus. The sequence continues at coordinate 44,018,464 of CM075858.1, forward strand.
TGTAAGAATTTATTCTATATTTATAGCAATATAACATTTCGTTAGAGAGAGTAAGTAAATTTATATAATTTATATTATACGAATTGTAAGTAATAGTTAAGTATAATAACTGGGTAACCTGTGAGCTAAAGCCTCACGTTCATGATTGGAATATTGAAAGTTCGAAACATAAGCAAATCCAAGACCATGTAGTTCATTAATGGTTATGGCTAAACATACAGTGGGTCTGCTCGCAATGCCGTCCTTGTAAAATGATACTTCAGGAGGTGTGGCCAGTCAAGCATGGGAGCTTGTGTTTCGGGTGGAAATAACATATCCGCAAGGAGTCTCTTTATAAGAAGACATCTACTAAATCCTTTGTAATGCTACAAAGTTTGAAGTTTATATATATAAACTCTTTTAATATAGGTATTGGTAATTTGTTTGTTGCAAAAAATATGATGAGATATTTATTCTATACTTGTGTTTGATATTTTTGAAATGCTCTGTTTTGATATTTTGTTATAATATAATATCTTTCGGTATCTGATATCCCACGATTATGTGCTTCATACTTATTTACAACATTTTATAGTGGAAAACTGAGATACAATTATAATTGTATCATTTTATATCTGTATTTACCAAGACAAGTTAAATATCTTGTTCTGGAAGAAGAAAAATTGTTTACACAACTAATGCATACATTTAATTTCAATCTTTTAAATAAAGAGAAAAACTAGGAAAAAAGCTTAAATTATTTAATCGAAGAAAGTTCTTTTCTAACTAATTGTAATTATGGGGGAATGTTAATTAAAATCACACTCCTGATGAAGGAGCATAAAAACATGCATTTAATTCGTTAAAACAGAGCTTAATTATTCAGAATAAAAGCCATTGTAAGTGGCAGAAATCGCAACCCAATTAAAAGATAAAATCATTGTCAGTTGAACGAGTCTCTGACAATTTTCTACCACTTCATTTGCATAAAATGATTCCATTATTTCTAGAGTTACCAATATTCTACTCTAAATAATTAGTTTTGTAAAAGAGTCATGCTTGAAATTTTGCTTACGATTTAACAATTACCTTTAATAATTGATTCCATTTAGGCACTATATTCCAGTTTTGTTCCAGAACACATCACCATTCAATGTGCATTTTAATTGCTCTATTAAATTAAAATTTATTTTATTTTTCAATAATTTAAATTGACTACGTTTAAATACTATATTATGGTTTATTTCCAATGAAATCAATTTTGTCATACAACTAAGATATTTTATAATAAATTAAAAAGAAGATTTTTATTGAATATTTTATGATACAAATTCTGCCTTATCTGCTAAAGTTGCGCATTTTATTATATCGTGTACCTGGTTTCACAGAAAAAATGCACAGCTAATAATTCCGAAAAAATCCTTTTCTTGATAATCGGTTTCGAAAATTAAGCATTTTCTGATTAACAGCAATATGAATTACACACCCACAAGAATCAATTTTTTTAATACAATTTATATGTCATTATCAAAATAGGCTCGAAGCATTAAAAATTCCCTTTATTTGAATTACCGATATGACAATTATGGTAAGAAACCTTGTTTTATTTTATGTATCGATATTCGATGTAATGTGAATCCGCGAAATTCACTTTTAACTAAGGTTCTGAACAAATAATTCACACTACGGATATAATTCATATATTTCTTAAGTTCATCTAGTTCAAAATAAATCTAAATCTTGTAAAAATCTTGAAGCAAATACTTTTTATTATAGAATAACAACGCCGTAATTCTTCACTATTGATGTATAGTGGTTTGAATTGCATCATTTAATGTTGTCCTCAAATGCGTCATGGGATACACCTGCCAGATCATAACATAATAGTATAGTTTCAGTACGATGATGTTCTAGACAAGATGGTGACTATTAGAAATGATGAATATAGAATAGTATATATATAGGATAATAGTCACTATTATTATGTTGGAAATATTACTCATATGACCAGATAGTGGTAAATCTTTCATATGACACATAGTTTTAGTGGATGTAAGTACATCAATACATATACAAATAATAACTGAACTTTGCAGAACTATGATTAGTTAGCAGGATAAATCCTATTAACATGTGTGTGATCACTCGCAGTTATATTATAATTCTAATTATTTTCTCATCCTATTTAGCGATAATTTTCTCAAGTTATAAATTTCGACTCAACACAGTCTAGGCATACTTTTCATTCCTACAGTCATCAAGACTAAGTGCCACTATCTTGGTTAGATCCTCCTTCTCTCTCTGCTAAAATTTACCAAATATCTGAATAGAAAAATTTATAATTTTCTTATCAGTCACACTCCCATGCCCAATTCATACTAAAATTCTTATATTCATCCGATTAAGAGCCGATATCTTAGTTACGACACTGTTGGTCACAACTTTCTGACATTCAATCAATTATAATTTTAAATTATTGTTTCTCATCCAATATTTGAAATGTCATTATTCTTTAACAATATGAATAATATTTACACTAATGTTGTTAAAAAGTAATAATATTTTATATCAGTGAATAATCTTAATATTGTTAAGCCCATTGACAAGAGCGGTGTATAGGTGGTAGCTATCCTAGAGACAAAGATACGAGGTTCAATCCTCGAGCTGGGAAAGGTCGACTCATCCTTTCATCCCTTCAGTGGGTTGATAAAACTGAGTATTAAGCATATTTGGGAACTAAATTCTGGGAATTTCACGTTAGGTTGATTACCTAACCGGAATATATGTATTACACCCCAGAGAGAGCCCTCTTCATGAAAACAGATATGGGCATTATATGGGTCCCCCATATGGGGACATCGTGCCACTGGACATATAATTACTTTACAGTATACTATATATATATATATATATATATATATATATATATATAATACTTATTAAATTATTAAATATATAAAATTAATTATATATTTTAATTTTCTCACTTACTTAAATTTTGGAAAATAAAAATTGATCAAAAATGATAATATATTTTTTAATAAAATCACATTCTGTCATCAATAATAATACAAACCACAATCAAAACGAAACATTAAATTTAATTTGTATTGAAGTTATAAACAATATTTTAAATTAAACTTTTCGAAAAATCAAGAAAATAATTACTCAGGAATATAATGTTCCACCTACACATAAAACTGTTACATTTATAAATAGCTATCACATAACTCGTTTAAAATCCTTCTTAATTAAATGAATATTGATTTAAGGATACTAATTAACGTTTTAAATTTAAACAATTGACACGAACTGGTTAAGAAGATTAATGAAAATAAATTAATAGTTATTGAAACCATGCATATTAAAATTTATGAAAGGAAGAACCATTTAATGAAGGAGAAAGTTCCCCTCTGTTTATTTTAACCTGTTATGTCATTTTTATTAATTAATATTTTTATTGACACATTTGTACCAGACAATAAATACGTGTTACTTGTAACAGATTTCTTTGTTGTTACTGAGCCAAATATCTGCTTAAATATTCATAAGCGAATTGTTATCTGAGTTATTTTAATAACTACTTCTTTGTGCACTTATTTTCCTCAATTTTTTAAAAGCTGATTCAGTCAAATGTAATTGGTGCTTTCATTTCTGTTGAACATTACTTCGCAGCTGGTTTTGATACTTTCAACAGAAAAAGAAAAATAATTAATTTTTGCTTGATATTAATCATATTCACCATTAAATGGAATGAACCGCTTCAGTTTTAGTTTAAAGTATTTCATTAAAATTCATATATGTTTATGATACACTAAGTATTGAAATTTTGACGTTTTTTTTGAATATATTATACATATGTATACAAAAAGTTTATATATATATACGAAAAAATAAAATAAATTTTAAATAAAATATTAAAAGAGCAAATCCTTAAACTATGATAAATTTAGAATTATTTTAAGCGAAAAATGAAAATCTAGAAACAACAATAATAAATAGAAAAAATTAAAAGCTACTACAAAAGTGAACTGAAAGCCTTATTCTGGGTAACCTTTTCATTAAAAGAACAAGGAAGGAACTTGTTCGTAATTATTTGTGTAAAGATCCTAAACATGAAATATGCAAATAGCTTCAAGAAAAAAAGATATGATGAAAATAAAAGTAAAATACATGATATAAAATTATAAAATTGCGATGTAATCACTTAGGGGGGCTAGGGAATCTAAAAATTAAAATGCATCGTACATGTGCGAAAACATATACTATGCATAATAACAGTTTACAACAAATATACATACTTGTGTTGAAATAGAAATCAATAAAAAAATTACAACTAATTCTAACAATATTTATTTATTTATGTATACAGGTAAGTGTGTGCACACATTATGGTAATATGTATTCAGAAATAATCCTTTATAATCAAATGCATCACGTGATCAACAAGCGAATCAGAAACGTACTATCCAAATATCTACTCTGCATTAGCAGAGAAAAATTAGACCATATATACATATATATATTGAAATTTGTGAGGTTACTTAAGTTTTATACAGTCGAAATCACACTTAATGGCAGTGAATTCTTTTATACTATGGAAATTTTTTTCGTTATATAGAAGTTTCGTTTTCATGGGAATTTTGATTGAGCCAATAGGAATTTCAAAGGAATATTGGAAGATATTCGTTACCTTAAATTTTGATGTAATACATATTGAATATGTTCTGAAACATAACAAGAAAATATAACTACTATATCATACATTTAAGGTATAATATATTGCAAATTTACGATATGCTTTCTTACAGGTTTTGCTTATGTCAGCGTAATTATCTAACCTTGGATATATTGCTGTCTTCGGTTGAGTCTTCGAATTAATTTATTCTTATTATATCGTAATATCTCTGTGTTACGAATATTCGGTTGTGTCTTAGAATTAATTTGTTCGTATGAGACCATAATATTCTGTGGTTCATATGCACTCTTCTGAATGGAAATTCTCAAATTCAATTCTTAGGCATTGTTGAACAGCCGAAAATGTATGTCATATTTCTATTTTCAAAATAGATATCTGTCTGAATAGCTTTTTGGAATTTCACTAAAATGTTCTCCAGGAAGACAAAATACGGTTGGTGGCAAAAACGTTAAAAATAGCTTTCGGCTGTCAGAGACCCACTCTGAAATGATATATATGTTGATTATTTCATTATGATGTTGCAATGTATGTGCTTGAAAAACAAAAGCAAATAGAAACATTTAAATGCTTAGAAAATTTAGAACAAAATTTTTATTTTAATTAATACCTGTGGTTTGTAATGGGTTTGGATATAAAGTCGTCTATCAAAGAAATTTACGTTTCTTCAATATAATTGTAATTTTCATTACAAAATTGTTTGCTTTTTTACTTAATTTTAGCATTCAATTTTCTTTCTCAATTTTTGACGCAATTGCTCAAAATTGTACAGTATAAGTAAACCTGAAGTGCTATAATTTTTAATGGAATTTTGCTCTTGATTTTCAATTGTGTTTGCAACTTTTACTCAATTTTGTTCGAAGAAAACACTCAAAGAATTTTTACTCAATTTCGCTCTTTAATTTTGACACGATTGCTTAAAATTTCACAGTATGTTGTTTGTGATAATTTCAATATTGTGCTACAAGTTTGCTTATAATTTTTTTTAATTTTGCCAAACAAGTTTCACTGCAATTATCAAAATCTGACTACGTACTATTATTAATTTATAACAACTGCGATCAAACAGTTGATAATGTATTATAATTTATTACCTAAGATATAATTTCTCAACATTTTCACTACTGAATTTCATATTTCTTCCATAATTTCTTTTTCAATTGCTGCAAATTTTCCAATATGCTGTTGGTCATTAAGGTAATTTCTAAGACATCTGGATCATATGATTTCTTTGTTTATGTCTAAATTCAAACAACGATTCATAGGAAAGTCAAGTAAATCCAAACATTATTAAAATCAAACAATAATAAAATTCTAGTTAATTTTTTGTATTTTAAAATTTTCTAATATGAAATGTATCTATATCTAAATTATATATTCAATTGTAGGACTTAAAATACAGAATGGTGTACATACAACTATGGTATAATTAATAGCAAAAGAGAAAACTTTTTCTGAATAGTAATTGAAATCGTCAATAAAAGTAAATAAAAGATTTAATCAGTAATCGAGTCTTAAACTGAATTCGTGTTTCTGATGGAAATCGTAGCAAACTTTTTAACTCAATGAGTGTTTATTTCAATAGATTTTGCGTCTATTATACCATGTGAAAATGGAGCTCAGAGTATTACATCTATCCTGATTTTGCTAAAATAAAAATATTATTTACAATATTTATATTAAAAATAACTTTCTATGTAACATAATTAATGATAAATTTAAGGATTTTAAAATTAAAACAATGTTTTTCTCATTTTTATTCACTATTTATAACATTTTTATTCTAAGTTCTGTAATCAATAAAGATAGCAAAATATTTAGCAACTCTTCTATTTTTTAGATTGATGAATTTTACTGCTTGCTGTGTTTGAAAGCATGTTCCAAAAGTTCTGTAAGTAATAATTTTGTAAACCATAAAAATCTCAATTGTTTCTAAATTTCAAAACTTCACAAGTTTGTTTCAATAATATAATTTTATATTATGTATCAAATGTAAGCGAATATTGATTTATTTCAGAATTAAAATTGTTTCATTTCAGGTTGCAGTCGGAAAAATGGCAGATCATAAAACAGGTCTTGCAACAATAGCTTCATGCATTACTAGTTCGCATATGAAATCTAGAATTGTTGCAATTGAGGCAAGTTACTTAATTTTATATTCTGAAGTTGCTTTACACAAATTTATATTCAATTTGTTTTGTATTATTTCACATTTATTCTGCATATATATGATATTTCTACATTGTTACGTTATTTATGTCAATAAATTAAAATTTTTGTTGATAAATGAAATTCCTTAAAAATATTCAAAACAAAACACCTAAATTTACAGCTTTCTAGTTTTGAATGGAAACCAAAGGATTTTAATTTGACATGAGTCTCCAAAATCTGGTTTAAAATCAAATCAATATCAATATGGTTTAAATGAAGAATTTATTTTAAGTGTATATTTCTATAATCTGGTGTAAAATTAAAAAAGAAACTTATATTATTTCTAATTTTGCACCACAGATTATTTCTTTAAAATATATGAAACAAATTTGCAAAGTAATTACCTCTTAGATTTACATCAAATGGAAAAATTACAGCTGATAACTTTGAGCATAAGTTTACATCTCATGCTTCAAAGTCCTCTAAATTTTGGTGGAATACTAATGTGGTTTTAAATAAAATCAGCATGGTTTAACATAAGAGTTAATACCATGAGCGTATACTCGTAAAATGGAGCAAATTAAAAGCAATAGTTTTTAATTTTATAACAAAAAAGCTTACAGAATATACAAAATAAAATTTGAAAAATTGCCTTCTAAACTTTTAAAATAAAAAAAGCAGGAATTGTCAAATTTCCCCCAAATTTTGGTGTAAAAGCAATGGGATTTCATGTGAAATCAACATGGTTTAACAAAAAATTTAAGAGAATAAGGATATACAAATGGAGATAACTTATAGCAAGAATTCTTATCCGGAGTAGAAGAAGAATCTGTGAAAATCGAAAACCATAGAACATAAGAATCATAAATATTAGTAAACGAAAAAGTATTGAATATATAAAGTAGAAAATTTCAATTACATTTTGACAGGATTTTTACTTTTTAAGTTTTACTTATAAAGTTTACTTCTTAAGAAGTCTACTTAAGAAGTTAATAAGAAGTTTTACTTCTTTTTAAAACAATTATACTAATCAGATTTTGCGTTAAAAGTTATTGACGTATAGAAAATTAATGATTAATTTTTTCATGGTTTAGAACATGCTTTTTCTAAGATTATGCTTTTGATTTGTCGTTTGGGTACACTTTTTACGAATAGAACTGATTCGACCCTGATCAACGACTTTAGGTGGATTTCAAACCGCCAAACATATACATGCCTGAAGTTGAAGTCACTCCCATGAAGTAAAGAAGTTCAGCAACCAGCTTTACCTTTTGTAATCTGAACATCAATTTTCTAGTTACAGAATTTTCTGATATGCTATAATAGAAATTTACATAATCATAAATTTATAACTAATGAGAAATTACATAAATAATTCAAAATAAGAATAGAAAACTATTTTTCCATCAAAAAATAATAAAACTATGCATTTTGCTTCTTTATTTGAATGAACTGTTTTATAGTAGGCAAAGTAACAGCACATAAGAACAAATACTTTTATTCAAAAGATTAAAGTAAAACATATTAATAAAAGTAATGGTCATGTGATATGGTTCTTTATTGATTTTTTTTTTGTTATTCGAATGTCATTTCTTGCACACAAAATTTAATTGGGTCCAGATCATTCGTCTGAAGTGAATTCTGAAACATTACATGAAATATGTATCGAACCAAATTGAATGTTAAACGTTCAGGAAGTTGTATAGCCTAAAGTGGTACGAGATCACATTATAAGATTTAAGGGATTTTATAACTAGAAAAATTTGCAAATCCCTGGTTTACAGTTAGTTGAAATATCAATCTATTTTCCATCCAAGGCTAATGCGTTTTCAATTTAGGAAAGATAACGCTTAATAATTTAATAAGGAATGTAATTTCATAAAGTTAATTAAGTACTATTCTGAAATGAAGTTGCTGATGGTCTAGCCTGAAGGGGCAGCCGTAAGGGTACCGCTCATGGTGGCTGCCTTACTTTTTCAGAGATCGCAATCCAGATAAGGCAAGATATCTGTGTTCTTAGAGGAGAGCCCTCGTGCATGAATGGTATGCGGAAAATCGTCCTGGTGCTGTTCTGATTCGGGTTGGTAACAGGCGCGATCGGACAGCTCTCGCGAGATTTCGAAGTGGACACACTCTTGTATACACTAGCCAACTCCCCTGTACCTAACCCAAGAAGGGTTCTACCAGTTTAGATGGGAGTTGCTAGGAAGAATAAAAGAAAGTGACAACACCGGGGGCACCGTTCCTGCAACAGTTCCAGATACATCTGTAGAATACCCCTCTGCTGCCTCTGGCTGTCCCCAATTGACAAATTTATGGAACATCTAAACAAAATACATTGTAATAAAACATTGGCACAATGGAAATTACAAGATATACAATTTAACATCAGGGTATTCAATTTAGCTTAAGTAAACATGCAAGATAATAATAAGAAGTTAGTAAAGTTAGAAAAAGAAATAGGTTGTTAAATAGACTTGGTTAAGCAAGGTTGTTAGTTCTCCTTGTTATTCCCAAGGTTAGTTTAATATAAATATAAATAATATGGTTCTCGCTCTCGAAAGGCTAAGTTATACTTAATATTACACATAACCTACATTTACTTACAACAAAAGCTATATACAGATTAAAATTATAGTTTACAATTTAACAGGAATAATGCAGATGGATTGGTCATTAGCTACAATAACTACAGCATAAAAAGAGAAAAAAAAGTGAACTTATGTACAAACTGCACAATAACAAAGTGTTAGTAAAATTAGAAAAATAAAGGTTGTTACATTGCACAGAGCTACAGGGCTTAAGTACTCTGTACTTCTTCATCATTGTCCAGGAGGTCCAATTCTCCTTGTTGGTCATTCTCCTCTACAACGTCATGTGACGGGTCACAAAGTTTATCTCCTATGTCCAAAATGCAATGTGCTCCAAGGTGCTCCCGCCCACATTTTGGCCTGCATCAGTTTTAAATAAAAGACAGGTGTTCTAAACCATTGAGGCTGTGCTCCATTGCTTGAAGATGTTCGGGCTCATAGACCAGGTTTAATGTTACTGTCAACCAAAAGGGATAAGCCCTAACAACAAGTACTAGTCCAGTGACTTGTGCAAATCTCGTGCAACTATCCTTTTTTTGATAAGAATTGATAAAATACAAATTTGAAAAAAAAATAGTAACTTAGTTGCGTGCAAAAGAAATTTTGTTTTGGGGAAACAAGCCTTTTGAACTTTTAAAATTTTTTAAAAATAATTAACAATTATTAAAAAGGATTTTAAAAGGCTAGAATTAGGATCAGTAGAATCATTTAGTCATTTGGGTTTCTGAAATGTATTCTTATAAAGTCAATGATTCGTGAAGGTTATTTTTTTTCCTTCTCTATGAAAATGTACTTGCATCTATTCCCCTAAAATTACCTTTTCATTTCCTTTATATAAATGATCCATCAATTTAATATATTAACAGCACAAATTAGACATATTTGATTAGTATGATGACAAATATAATTAGAGTATGAATTAGAATATTGTTTCAGTAAAAATTAATCAAAGTATTGAAATAAATCTTTTACACAAACTAAAATTTGTAGTTAATTTAACATGACCTCTAATATTTTCTCCTCTTTTAATATTTTTATGTAAAGTAAAACTAGAAATAGCCGAAAATCTTAGATATTTTAAGATATCCAGTTAGGGATTTGTGGTTATTATTTATAAAATTGCATTTTGGTTTTGGGTTATACTTAATTTTGGTTTCTGATTACAGAAATTATCATATAAAAACCTGTGATCAATTATATATTTTAACAAAAAACGTGAGTAAAAAATAAATAAGAACTTGGATCATGAAATATTTGTACTAAATTTTAAATCCTAAATTTGATGAAGATGCTTTCAAATATAAAAATTGATTATACAATATTTATAATATTACATATACATTAGAATATTCTTTCATATTAATTAAACATTGGATTATTTTTTAAATTTCTTCTTTCAATGTCATACAATGCTACAAAAAGATAATTCTGTATGATTAATAGCTAATTTATACTAACAAATATTTACAATAATAGCTTTATTGATAGTATGTAATTTTCAGCAGTAGTTTTTTAATGTCATTAATAATAATTTCTTTGTTTTTTCAGCTCTTGACGGCCGTATGTAAATCACCAGAGTCAGGAAGTGGTAAAGTTCTGGAAGCTATGACGTCAGTAAGAATTCTTTTTGGCGAGTCAGTTCGATTTAAATTCCTTGTCTCCGTTCTCAATAGCAACCTGACAAGCTCATCTGGATTAGAGGTAGGAACGTGAATATGATGTCAATAGACTTTTATTTAAGATTTACTCTGAACATTATGTCTGTTTTGAAGCTAAAATTGTAGGCAATTCTACTGTAGATTTAGAGTACATTTGTGATTCAGAGTATAGTTGTATACTTCTTACAGCAAGTTTTCAATAGAAAGAAATATTTATGTTTTTAAAATGATAATAACGTTCACATTAAGTATATTCTTTGGCGTTTTAACATAATCTTCTCCATAATGAACTCTTTCCTGCTTTTTTTTTTAAACTCCAACTGAAGACATGACAGGTTTTGGATGTATTTGGTAGGGCAAAAACTTACTCATAAATGTTTCGATGAATTATGAGATATGATTTAATAGTTGAAAGTCGTAGGACGCGTATCGTCTACTATACAATACTCTTTTTTAAAACCATAGATTTATATTCAAATATAATTATAGATTTATATTCAAGTATCCATCGGAAAATTAACTACTCTATAATTTGGAACTTAAGCCTATTGAAGCCCAATAGGCTGGGAAATTAATTTCATTTAATCTGCCCTGACTTAATCAGATACATCGTGTTTAAAGTACCTAAGCACGTTAAATATATATAAAATACTTTGGTGTGATGTAGAGTAAAGAATGCCATCTCAAATGTCAAGCGTTTTACTTCAATGTATTCGAAAATAACTCAGTTGGCGTTGATGATATTCCATTTGCTAACCAATTTTGAGAATTTTTGTGAAAAATATAAATATATTACACTTTTAATTGTGTAACTATGTGCTTAGAGCCACGGAAGCCTGATTGTGGTTGGAGAATTAATTTCCTTCAGTCTTCAATTAACCTAAAAAGGTTTAATCCTTGACTTAATCATTGGCTTCTGTATAGATCATATCTGTGAAGGCTAAATGTACAGAAGACTTTATTTTTTTCCTTGTGGGGGATGGATGACAAGCCATATGTCAAACATGTCCCTTGACTATAGTTCAGAGGGGATTTCGTGTTTAATTTGTTAATCATTATGTACAACTCTTTTTTATATTTTTCCTAATTACAAGAAAGAAAACTTTAAGTTGTATACACTTATATATACAATAATATGTATTTGCCTTCCAATAACAACACAATGTTACTATGAAACAATATAGCGTTTACATAAAACTAGTAAAGCTTTATAAGTTTTTAATATTCTCAAATACATTTTTAAACTGCAATGATTGTTCTTCTAAAGAAAATTATGTCGATATACAATTACTATATACTAATACTGATTTTTTTGTATTTGTTTTTAATTTAATTCAGTTTTAAATCTTACTTAAAATCTAAAGATAATATTTGTTATTTTTAATCTCTCATGTGATCTGACTCCTTCAGACCAGATCAATGATATTAAACGCTTAGACTTAAGATTTTTATTTTTATGACTTACATAAAAATCAAGGTCTTAACCTAAAAGGTTTAATATCATTTAAATACTACATTCTAAATCTTAATTTTCTTATTACAAAAAAGGGTGTAAGTCTTACTTATAATTAAAACCAAAGAAATTTTGTTTTGATGTAGTCACTTCGTTCCAATTCTCTCAAAAAACGTCTTTTATTAGACGCATATTAATGCAGATCAAGTTTAATTCACTTCGCATTAATCAGGATTATCGTAATCTACATTACCTAATTTCTACCTTTGACGACTATCTTAAAATCGATAACTATCAAAATAAATAGAATAGTAAGAATGATTAAATATGATAAATATTTGGCTTAAATAAACTGTTTTGAGATAAGAATTGAAAATGTGAGACAATGTAGAGCACTGAATTTATTATAGCAAAAGTTTTAGTACCCCTCCAAGGATTTCTCGCCAAGATAACATACGATTATTCTAAAATGAAATACAAAAGTAAATTTCTTTTGATATATTTTTCAATGCCAAGAACGGCTTAAAATACGAGATTTATAATAAATTTAACAAAAAAAAGGAAAAAGAAATTGCTAGGAAAAAACCTGTTAAATTAAATAAACTAATTTGTGTCTTAAATTTTAATGAGAAAACCAGTTACTTATTTATCGTAAAATTTTCTTCAATTAAAGACGGTTCTACTCTATCTTTAAGTCGCTTTAGTTATTTTTATTTTTTAACTTAATTTTTGTAACATTTTTAAAACAATATAAATTGCATTCCTAAGATTATCAGGACATACAAAGAAAATACAATGGAGTACAATTTGTATCGATGTAAGAAATAAATTAATAAGGTAACTTATAAACTAGAAAAAATTTAAAAATATTAATTAATTTTTATTTTTAATATTTTATTCCATTGAAAGCTTGCAATTATTTGCGATATTAATTTATTAACTTTAGGATTTCTAGTTAAACATTTTGATGATGTTTTTCATTCTTAAAGTATTTTTACTCAAAATTTATGTTATTCTTAGATTTTACGTTTATCATAAAAAAACTTAGGAATAGAACTGAATTGCTTTATTCTTGCACAATTATACTGGTTTTATAAAAATAAAAAATTATACACTTTAAAACTGTGATTTATGTTGTAATAGTCATTACATTACTTTTAAAACTACAGTTGTTTATAATAATGATTTTTACACTACAACCATTTTTTGTGCAGCATATTCTTATGAAATTTTTGTAATAATTTTTTTACAAACATTTATTTAACAGTAATTTTTGAGATAAGATGTTATAATAAATGTAACACTTTGAAACATGTTGAATATCGAATTTACGAATCCCGTGAAAGATTCAAGATTTATGTACAAGAATCCATTACTTTCTAACCCAATTCTAGTCTTCCGAATCCTTAATTAGAGTGCTGATTGAAGTTTTAATTAAAATGTAATACTGGGAAGTCTTATTGACAATCAACTAAATTTTTCATTAAAAATATGGCAAAATGCTTTTAATTAACTTTGATGTTTATTAAATGGAACTTTAAACTAATCTTTATGCTAATTTACTCTGAGATCAATTACAGAATATTAATTTACAGTGATTTCTCATCATAGTTACTTGGATATTTTATGTACTAATATTGAAACATAGAGTTTACAAATTGTTTGCATATGGATTCTATGTTCTAATATTGCAAAATATATTATTCTCATTAAATTTTAATAAATTTTGTCAGTATTGGAAGTTATAACTTTCTTAGAAATTTATTCAGAACAAAATTTCGGGTACATGTTATTTACTTAATTATTTCATTTTAAATGTTTATATACTTTTCTAAAACTCAAATTATGCAAATTACATTCTTTAAATGTATTTTTGTTCGAATAGAACATTTGTGAGTTGCCATCATGAAAATATAACCACAAAAATATTCTTTTACCTCTGTTATTTATTAGCAAAACCACATGTACGCAATTTTAAAAGTATTCTGAATTTATGTTGAATCGAATGAATCATTGATAGTTTTGCTACAATATATATATATATATACATATATATATATATAAATATAAATATAAATATATATATATATATATATATATATATATATATATATATATATATATATATATATATAGTATTTAAGTATTCCGAATTTCGTTTTTCGTATAAAATATTTGTGAATTACATCTTTGGAGACACAATCCTAAAACTACTATAGATTAATTTGGCTTCAAATAATTCTGAGTTTTGATCTTAAGTACCAAAATATATCGAAGGTATTCTAAATATTGTTTTAAGTTTTGCTTGATTCCAAAATTATTCATGCTTAAATTTGTGAATCTTTTTTAAAATATAGATAATATTTTAAACAGCCATAAAAATGTCATTTTATTTTTTAATGAAACTAGGTGATTTTTATTATTAAATTTGTAATAATGAATGCCAATTTTTAAACTTAAAAAAAGCATATAGTTTCATTTTTATAAATTTAAAAAATTGCGCTTGTAAAACTTTCCTCTGCGGTATTTTATTTTATAGTTTGGCAGTATAGCTTCAAGTTCGAAAGAGCTTTTAATATTAAATAAATGTCTCATTTTTTATTTTCTCTTAAAAGATGCTAACAATTCACAGGATTTGAGTTCAGAATAAGGCTTTAAAAAATAGTTTTTCTTGATTTTGATGATATTTTATCTTCCTATCAACATCGCCTCCTTTCCCGGGGCATCTGGTCACTTTCAAATCGCCCAGGAAAAGTATTTATTGAAAGAGTTCCCGATCTTGTTAAGCTATCTCCAGAAAATCTACGATCGAGTTTCAGTAAATAGACACCGATAGATCTCTATCAACGGGTAGCAGCGATAAGCCATTATACTGCTGGGAATCGTTCCTTAACGCCCTTCATTCTCAATAGATGGCGCAGGTTACGGTCGGTTGATTTTAATACTACTCCCAATGATTGATATGCACATCACAGCACTGGGAAATGGAAGTTTTCCTCGTATGCTTTTCGGTTATTAGATGGAAATTCTCATTGTTGAGGCCCATTTACGAAACCGGGGCAAGAGGTTTCCTCTTTTTTATCGTTATTTATTTATTTCATCACCCTGTCGGACACGGGAGCTGCTTGAATATGAAAACTTCACCGTTTCTAAGAATCTGGCGAATTCAATAAATAATTGTGAGATGCGCACGTATTCTCCTTGCGAGGCACGCTTCTTTTATTGATATATCCTGCATTTTCTTTTCCCTGGCAACCATGCATCTGCATACAGACTGCTTTTTTTTCATTCAGGAAATTTAAAAAAAAATAAATAAATAACATGTTGATGTACACTGCCATAATTTTCGGAATTCAATTTATTTAAAAACATTCCTTTATTTTTTCATAATAATTTATCTTGAAATTTGTCAGTGAGTAAATCATGTCACTGAAGTGAGATTCTTTCTGATTCGGATTCTATTTTTGGTACTTCTATGTTGCTGTTGTTGTTGTTCCTTACTCCACTTGATCTAGTACAATCTAGACCAAGTCCATTAGATCGTTCACCCAGAGAAAGTCCCAAACCAGCGCAGGGTTTTTAAAAAGACCTCTTTTCTCCAAACCCAGACAGGAGAGCAGATGGTCCGGAGAAGCTTGGTGGAAATTACACCTGAGGCACACAGGGAACACCTTCTGACCCTGAACGAATGTAAGGGTGCGAGTATGTCCAGTAATGAGCCTGGAAATGGTGGTTTGCAATTTCCTATTGCCCTTCAGCTCCAGGGCAGCCCCAGGATGGTTTACCTCTATGTAGTATGTTGCTATATCAATAAATTTGTTGTTTATCTGCTAATATTACTCACTCTTTTACAATGAGTTCAGAACAGGCGTGATATGTATCACGTGAGTGCACTGCTTGCGTGTGTAGAGAGTTTTAAATTAATTATGTTGCATGCAAAAAAGAAGTGACATCCTATAACGCAGTTGAAGGAAATTACTGTACTAAAAAGTATAAACCCGCAATGAAATATATTCCGAATACCTCATACATTTTAATGTTTATATTTACAATATTTAACAATGCAATCACAGCATAAGAAGAATAATCCTATATTTAACATTATAGCAAGCATATTTGTAATTTGAAAAATTCCATGACACTCTATATATTTACAGATATCGTCAACATTTTGAATTTTTGGAAGACATAAAATTAATAAATTGCAGGTAATATTCGTTTATAAGAAGTAAGGCAACAGGGAAAACTCCCTGATAAATACGTTTGTAAAATTGAAAGAAAGGGATTTAATGGTAATACTCATCTTCCATTGTTCGACATTGTCGTAGACTGAATTTGGGGCTTTCCTGCAACACTGCATATTTTGATGCAACGTAGTGGATGAACATACGGCTGATGGATATCGCAAAGCATTCGAACATCGGTCATTATATGTTATTAGGGGAGAATTTTTACAGAGAGTAGGTTCGCATTCATGGATCACTCGAATGGAAATCCGGAAAACTTCCAAGCACCCACCTAGACGGGTATGCAGAAGTGAGAAGAGCAACATGATCTTCTCGTTGTTTAATAGTAATTGATATCAAACCCGGCATTTCTTACAGCTCTTAGTTTTCTCATTAAGCCACAGTGTGTCCTATTTACATAATTATCAATGTGGAGAAAACATGTGATGATCAGGTTGTACATGTATTGCCTGATCAAGTGATGGAGTCAACACTTGAGTTGGTATGTGTTTATATCACACCTGCACTTATAGATTGTCATTAGGTTTAATGAAATTTAATCCATTTATCACAATCATTTCTGATAAGCCAAAAAAGTCGAGTAAGATTCATTTGATTTCAGAGAAAATCAAATGATCCAATCGGAATTTAGAAATCCCATTATAGGAAAAGTCTGTAGAAAAAGAATTCATGTGAACCTATAACTTTTATTGAAATTTTTATAATTATTTCTGAAATACGTCTATGCCTCCCAAGTATAATGTTTTTCATGGTTCCTTTTCAGATGACACTTTTTCAATACTTTTCGCTAAAACGGAATGAATGAAATTACGAAAGATTCTATGTTATTTTTTTATAAAAATTACGACGTTTTTAAGTGTTTTTATACAAAAAGGTTAAATTTTTTTATATTTTTTGGAAATTGTGAAATTTAAAACTAAATGAAAATTAAGGAGTTTACAAAGAGTTAAAATATCTTCAATACCAAAACATTAATGGTGCAACATAAGCTTTATAATTTTTTTAAATAATGAATCCTTTTTTTACATTTTTTCTTAAAACATTTTTAAGTAAATGGGGATGCAATGGAAATATCGATCGAACAAAAACTTTCCGTGAAACCAAGATATTAAATAACACATCTTTATAGTCATAAATTCAATCACAAACAAAATTTCAATAAATTTTCGATGACAACGTAACTCTATTTTTACTCATATTCAACTATATTAATATGTTTATCAAAACAGTTAAAAAGAATTTTTAACTGTTTCTCAAAAAATAATTGTAAATTTAATTTTGTAGCATTTATTTATTCTTTTATTAAGTAGAAACTTAAATAAAATGTTGGCTCATATAAAATTACTGAAACAATCTGAACCTTGGTTTTGAAAAAAAATTTGCTTTAAATTAGTTTCATTTATGTTAAGAAATATGTATAAAAGTTCGAAATGACAGTCATCATGTAAACACACTTTGGAGAAGAGCCACAAAATTCTTCTACACAACAACTAAACTCGTATTACGAGCATGATGTTAAATGTGGAAGATTAGTGTTCCTAACACGTTTAGTGCTAAATGTAAGAGCCGTAGGTTTATTAAAATGTGATACGTTTTTTAATTCCGAAATTTAATTTATCTATATTAACTGGGATCATGATATACAGATTTATGATCTGGTAATCATATTTAGAGTCCTTTACAAAAAAAAAAAAAAGGTAAACACCATGTACACTGTGCTCTACATAAAAATATTTTACGATATCAAAAAGCAGAATTAATTTAGGAAAGTTTAAATGTTTTTTTCTAACACAGATTAATTCAAATAAATTATTTTATTATTACGTAAACACTTATAGAAGAATATTTTGAGCAGGTTTATTTAATCTTTTGAAGACAAGCTTAAATGTTCGATTTTGAGTCTAATTAAAGAGATAGAAGTCAAACGTAATAAAAAGTTAAACTTTAAAAATAAATTATTAAAATAGTATTAACACAAATTTTAAGAGAAATTCTCAAAGATATTGTCTATAATTGAGGAATAAATGCAGAATTTTTTATCTATCGTTGAAGAATGTTATCTTTTCATTTCTACAGCTGTGGCCATTAAGAAAATAAAAAAAGTTAAAGGAAATATTCCATTTAAAAATGCAAACTATAAAATAAAACAAATTTCATAATTGTTCCTTTTTTAAATAAAAAAATTATCTCTCAACATTTATGAATGAAAATAAAGAACAAATATCAGACCTTTTTCTAAAGGAAAATTTTAAGCTCATAGCGTTTTGTCTCATATGGCCCCAAATAAAACATCTAGTATATTTTCTTATATATATTTTCTAGAAATAATCTAGTATATTTTCTTGATAGGATTTTATTATCTTTATTCAAAGTAAAATCTACATTTTTTAATAATAAGTGTTTTAGAAGATTTTCTTATCTTTACCTATTTTTAATTTGTTTATTAATTGAAATAGAATACAAAAAATTATTAAAAAGTTTGATATATAAAGAACAGTATATATAATATTTCTTCTATAATAATATCTATTTAAATAATGTTTTTAGACTGTTGCCCTAGTTTTCCTTAACACACTTCTGGACCAATGCGTCAAATTATCTGATCGGGTTCGAATCCAGAGCGAGTTAGAAGAAGCAGGTTTCGATGTCGATTTATTAGAAAAGGTAAGAAAGTTTCAATAAAATTACCTATTTAAATAACTTCTAACTTAGTCTAAATTCTTGATTTTAGTGATTAATGTTTCTAACGAAACATTATTTAGAATCCTTGTATTCCGAGGTAGGCGACAGAAAAAAGAATCAAATCTCTGAAAATTACTTAATAATTGCAAAAAATTATGTAATTGATATGTTTTCAGCTCATATATCTAGTCTTTACCATGTTTTTCGTAAAATATGAGTTTTATTATAAATTTATATGTGTGTGTAATTGCATATTGAATTTGTGTGTAATCTTTTAATAATTAATTTTATGTAATATCGTACCAAAAGAACTATCCTGGTTACCAGAGTTTTTCTTGTGCGAGGACCGAGTTGTCTCGTACAAAAGTATCATGAGGCTATTATGTATTAAGTGCTAATTAGTATTCATTTTGTAAATAAGACATCATATTTATTCTGTTTTAAAGAACTTTAACCTTATTGCTGCAAAAAAGATTTCAGAAATGAATAATCTTTTTGTGCAATTGCACTCTCACTGATTTATTAAGCTTTTCTTTGAATTGAACTTAAGGTAGATTTTTAGCGAGAAGATTCTGAAAGATCCAAACCTATTCCATAAATAAAAAAATTATTTTTTATATTATCAACAATAGTATTGAGATAACCGTAAAATTAATGCATTGCTTATCAATAATTGAGGCATTTGTTAGGAGACAATGTTTCGTGAAGCAATAATAATAACATACATATTGTGTTATCAAAATAAAAATAATTTTGGATAGTCCATGTACACAACCTCAAAATTATTTTGCCAAAGATAATAACACCATACAATTAATTGCAAAATAATTATTACATATATGATTCGGAATTATTTTAAAAGCAGAGTTGTAATTTTTCAAAATTCGATAATGATCTTGTCAAATAGAAAGGATTACAAATAATAAATAAATAAGATTATATCTTTATTTGTCTTAAACAATGAATATAATAACATAAAATAAATTCTACTTTTATTTATTTGAAAAAAATCTTTCATTTATTTAAAAAGAATGATATAAATTTTTTTGATGAATTAAAAACTTTTCATCGTTTATGTTTTCACCTAAGTTTGATTGTAAAACTGGTTTAGATTTAATTGAGTTCTTGACATTCAATGAAAATGAAATATTTCATGCCTATTTTTCTCTTATAAAATATTTATACTTTTTTGTAAAGAATATATACTGCGGCATCTTGTTCTGCATTATATGCAATAAGCTGTAGCTTGTTTATCCTATGCTTAAATCAACTGTCATTTTGAATATCTTACTAAACGTAATTTTAATCTCTTGTAAATGATTTTTCAAATAAGATGAATGTTTGAAAATGATTTTAAATAAACAGTTTATGTATTTAAAATTATTAAATATGTGATTATATATTTAAAAATTTTACATTTAAAATTATTTTTAATTTATTAAATATAATTTGGAACGAGCTTTGTGAAGACTTAAATAACAGGTGGCCCCCGATTATGGTGGACCTAGATAAGAAAGAGGATTTTGAATTTTTTCTAAAATTTATCCATGCTGTTATCTAATTCATTTTTCATTTTTATATCTCTTTTTTTTCTCTCAGCTTTCTTTTATTATTACTTTTTTCATCTCGTGTATTATTTGGATTTGTTTTGTAGTACATTTGTTGTACCTTCGGGCCCTGTGTGGTATTCCTTGGTGCACAGGGAGATATTTTTTGTTTTCCCAAATAAAAATAAAAAAAATACATTTTAACAGAGTTTATCTTTTTTAACAAGAAATGTTTTTTATTTTTGTTTTCATTTCGTTGCCGAAGAAATTTTTAACAGTTTTTAACTTATAATTGTTTGGGAAGATGTTTGACATTTTTATATAATTTTAAAATATTTACAAAAGCCATTTTTTTTCTTTCAAAAATAAATTAAAAAATTTGGATGGAAAATTAAAGCACTCTCATTTTATCCTCTTTCAAATAGAATATTGCATTCATAATTTTTATTATAATAAGCATATTTTCCGTAAGTGCTTTTATGATCATTTAAATGGATTATAAAATTTGTTTTTGATATATGTGATATTTAAAAAATCTCCTTAAAGATTTCATTTAGAAGGGTTACATGAAACGTGTAAAATCGTAAAGACTATTTAAGATTTTTTGATAACATTTTTGAAAATTCTTTCAGTAAAAATTCTTGTTGAAAATTTAAAACATTGTATCTCATTAAGATAAAAATAAATTTATCAGCAGATGTCAAACTGGTTTACTTTTTAAATAAAAACATTTTAATGTGTCTTGATAATTGGGATGGTAACATTTCATTCCATTCTAAAAATCAAATGCTGCTTGAGTTTTAAATAAGATAAGCGTTTCAGGATATTCTACAAATGTCCTGAAATGCTTATTTCATACTTGACTTGAATTCGTAATTTTATATTCCTCATTCCTTCTAAGTATTCATACGCGGTTACTGACATAACACCGGTGATAAATTAAGCCTGGTAATGCTTTATATCATTACGATTCTCACTAACACCCTACTTCATAAATTAACACACAAATTAGCTGTGAATTAATCAACAATCTCAGGATTCAGGAAAAAAAAATAAGTGGGTTTGGCATGGTTTACTCAGGTGAGGAATCGCCAAAACTAGTTTATCTCGGATATTATCAGGAATTCTTTCTATGTTTATTTTTATGAGAGACGACACAATTTATTTTTGCATCTTTAGATGCATAGCTCATAATGGATGTCACTAAACGCCTGTTGGCAGTCATATGACTTGGCTGCAGGTAGGAATTCGATCATTTGCATGAGGACATAAAATGTGACTCTGAACGATAAGAACTTCCTGGCGTTATCTCTCGATATGTGTGAACATAAAGTGCGAAAACATGTTCGGTAGTGCATGTGTTGTGAGTAATGAGAATATATATCCTCCTTTTTAAGACGTTAACAAAGCAATATCTATAGATATCGCATTTTTGAAGGGGCATACTAAAGATTTCAATGTGAATTACTTAAGAACGGATTCCAAAAATTTTTTCGTGAATTGCATGCGCCCATACATTTTATAAAAGATAATGCTATCGCATTTGAAATTCTTGCATATTTTAGTATATATATATATTATATATATATATATATATATATATATATATATATATATATATATATATATATATATATATATATATATATATATATATATATATATATATATATATATATATATATATATATATATATATATATATATTAGTGAAACAAATAAAAAAATCGAAATTTTTGGGAAAAAATTGTAAAACAATGCGCACTATAACAGTAAATGTTTCAAATAAGAACACACCTTTTAAGTTCTTATTACAAATGTAATGTGCTTCCTTAAAAAAATGTTGATATATGAATTTAAAAAAAAATCAATTAACTCTTAAAGATTGCTATGATGAGTTACATCATTAATCACTATTTTTTAAATTAAAAAATGTTATAATTATTAATGTTATATTTTAAATAGCATTATAGTTATTAAGAAAATATGTCTGTTTCCTTAACATAATTCTTTTAATTCTACATTTACTAAATATTTTTCTTTCTTATTTGTAATGTATGTATTTTAGTACTTAAATATTAATCTAATTTAAGGAAAGAAAGAAAAATATCAGTACAAGTAAAGTTTTGTAAATAAAAGGATAACAGAATCTCAATTAATATTTTATAAACATTGTAAAATAGGACATTATTTGAGACTGTATAGCAGTACCATTTTATTCATATTAAGATTATTTGCCTATAAATAATAATGTTACAGAGATATCATACTATTCAAGTTAATAAAAAACGTGATCATAAGATATTTTATTCGACGGATAATTTGACATTAGTTGGTGATCCAAAAACAAGAGCTAGCTGATTGTTGATAGATTTAAAATATGAAATAAAATATTTTCCTTTACATTATTTTAATACGTTATGAAAAAAGAGGCGTATTTTTTTCATATTGATATATTAAAAATTTTACTTGTATTATATAATAATGGTTTCGGCTCATTAAAAGTTGATTAACAGATCGAAAAACTAAGATTCATAAATATCAGCTATTTGAAAGAATTTTATCAGTAAAGAATTTAATTCAAAGCGAAATACTGCGATGGTAACATTTTGCCTAAATATACATTCCATTTGATATTTAATAATTTCTAAATATTTGTTACAATTTTGTCTGAAAAATTCACATATTTTAATCATCATAATAAATGTAAAATTGTTATTATTTTATAGCAATTGAGACAAAAATTTGGCAACAGCCCTCATCGAATATGGAGTGAAATCGAAAAATGGAGGGAACTGCATGTCAATTTACAGGATGCTTTGGAGAAACACCACGAAAATATTAATCTTCGAAAAGAGGTAAAGTTATTAACAATGGCTTACATTTATTCAATATTGCACATTTTGAGTTAAAAGGAACTTTTCAAAATTCTATTACTTAAGATATTTTTTAATAAAGTGGAAGCTTATGTATGAAATATGCTTTCTATCTATTTAATACAATTCTTATACACTTTTTCTAATCATCGTCACGAGAAAGTTTATTTAAATATTTATAACTAACTATTTAATAGAGTAGGAATTCTGCATCTGCGCTTTATAAAATTTTATTCCTAACAAGACTAAATTATAATTTAAATATATAATTTTGATAATATAATATTTTCATTATATACTTTCGTTTAATTCAATATTTAAAAAGAAAAGTACCGTATAAAGTAAATCAATGCCTAACAACTTTTCTATAAAATTTTACTTAGAACTTAAATTATTATCTATGAAGTAAAGCTGAAAAAATGGTTTTAAATTCTAAATTGTCAATTTCTTGCTTGGCTTGGTAACAATCAAATGTAGAATGTTATTATTTTCAGCAGTGTTTCATATTAGTTGCTGAATATATTTTCACTTTGTTTGATATTATAAATTGTGTGATTTAACTTACTGAAGGGAGGTATTGTTCCAAAGTATGACAATTTACTACAAAAACGCTATTATTCTCTTTCACATTAATGAAAATGTATTATATTAAATTACTATAGTAAATATTATTGTAAATTTCTGTAATATTATTGTAAATTTACCCCTATTTCTAATTACTCAAAATATATTAAAGACAAGTTAGTGATTAAAGGTTAGTTATTTAGCCTACAATTTAACAATTTTTGAGTTTTGAGTTCGAGACCCTCTCACCGTAGAAGCTATAATTAGAAATCTATTTTAAACTTATCTCTTAATTGAAGTTACTCTTTTATACAAAAGTTAATTTATAATAAATTCTAAAAACCTATTTTCTAATTCTAAATAATGTCTGTTCTATTTTTAACAACATGAATCTTTGTCATTACTCTGATAATTTATAAAAATGTAAAATGTAAGTAAAAATGCATTTTATCATGTTCATTTTAACGTTATATTCTGAGCAATATAAAAATTTTGCAACTAAAATAATAATTTAGTTGTAAATCTTATTTTTAATAAACGTTATGTAAAAATTAACTGCAAAAAATATGAAAAAATATAATTTGATTGGATATAAAAGTGATGCGCAATTAAGAAATATTTTTCGAATAAAACTAAATATCCAGACGACTTGGCAAAATCAGATTTATTATTTAATACTCATCAAACGGGAAGTGAATTAAGAGGCAGTCGAAATCACGTCTCCATCAGACCAGTAATAGGTTCAGGGAGGCGTAAGTAATAAAGGAAAAATAAATTCCATTTCCGAGTTAACTCGATTTTTCACCCTGATAACGCGAGGCATTTCCTTAAAAATCGTTTTCTCTTGGGTAAATTATTTATCGGACAATGGTGGCATCCACAATGGAAGAAGCTCTGTTTTAATTTTAATCGATATCGCAGATTCTGAAAAGGAAATCAAACAATTTGAAACTGTCTAGATTGAGGAAAAGAAAAGATCGTATAATTATGTTTCTCACAATTTCTGCATAATTTATCAAGGACTTTTTTGTATTGCATCTTCATGAATAAGAATATGCATATCATCGAATATTTCCCGATTAATCCCTTAACTGTGACATATATTTCAGAAAAATGGACCAAAAATGGAAATTTTTTTTGACTGTTTAATCTTATTCTTTATATTATTATAAGACTTAGAAAATGCTTTTTTATTAAAATAAAGTTTTAAATACAAAAACTATTATATTTATAATTTTTACATACACATAAAACATTGATTATACATATATGTTATTCATATTGAGCAAATTAAATGAAATTTTGAAGCTAAATATAACTAGTATAATGTAAAAACACAATAATATGATTTTCAATACATAAATTTTACAAATCTTTTACAGTATGGTATATCCAAATAAAAGGCACTGTTCAAAAGCCTATATATTGCACTGTTTACAATAAACTCTTGTCTCATGCCTTATTCTCTTCCCTTGTTCATCGGTTTTACGACAACATATAAAACACTGCCTGGCTGGAGTAGATTTTTTCCCCCATTGATGGGATGTGTTCTGGAAAGTGTCGACCAGTGAGGCGCAGTAAGCTTACACTAGGACGCCCTGGTCCTGGTAGTTGAACTTTTGGTTTATTTAGTTCAACAATTGATTTTCTGAAGTTCATATTTTTCGCACCTTCTGCTGAAGTATGCAAAATAAAGGAGTTATTTGTATAACGTCTCGTTTAGGAGATGGAAAAATATTTTCTAGTAATATTTTTTACCTCCTATTCTAGCAACCGGAAAGTCTGTAAGATGTTGATCGACTTTAACATCACCTCCCATAGTGTTGTAGTTATGGACTATCTTCAGAACCAAAGTTGGAATTGGTAAAAAACTAGGACCACTTGTGTCATTCATTAGGAAAATAGGGAATTAAGTATCCTAAAGTAGAAACGAACTCAGCTCGGACTTCACAAAATAGAAACGTTTTCTTCTGCCCGAACTAAGTCCTGGCATCACAAATACTGCACGCAATAATTGCCCGAACTGAATTCGGGCGACACTGGCAAGGGGTTAATATTTTTATCTATTTTCAATGCACATTAAATGGGACATTCGAGATTCAAAATTGATTATAAATTTAGCTACAAGATAAAAAAAACATAACAATTAACAGAAAATATAATTTGTAAGGTTATTATAATTCATTTAGAATGATTTATTTTATTTTTAATGAATTATAATTTTTTTAATAAGGATATTACTTCAGGTTTTTAGCAACGGCATAAATTGCAGATACTGGCATTCCTTAGAATTGAGTAAAAAATATCTATATTTTTTTAAGAAATTTCCGATTAAAGTACGAAGATAACAAAAAAATATCTAAATTAAATGTTTCGATATAAATTTTTAGAGTTGCCAAATTAGAATCTATAAATCTTCAGATCTTGTGAATTCTAAGGTTCAAAAAGTTTAATTTTGTTATCTTTTTTCATGTCTAGAACATTAAATCCTTTAATTCATTAATAAAACGGATTAATTTTTTTAAAGTTTTTAATAAGAACAGTTTTATAAACATTCAATAAAATTGTTCTGTAGAAAGTTATAACATTTTAATTTGGTTAACGGTGATAAATCATAGAAGCTAATTATAATCGTGTGAATAGTTTTTGAAGTCTTCGAATGTTGCAATATATGCAAAGGAAACAGAAGGAATTTATTAATCATTTTTATTGATTTTCGATGTAACGATAATTGAATATTTTCGAAATTTCCTGAAGCAATACCTAAAATTGTTTTATAACATCAAATGAGAAGTTATTTTTTCAAATGAGAAATTTCCTGAAAATTTACAAGAATGTTAGTTTTGAATATTATTTTTCCAGATAAATTCTATCAATGTTTTTTTTTATGTGAATGAAATTTTTTGTTTTTTAGATATGTAAATTATTAACTTCATTAGGTATAGCAGTCTTAAACATAGTACCATTTTAACAAAATATTTTTTAAATCAATCTTCATATATTGATTTTTCACTTGATATTTTGACATCTCTTTTTGCCTTAAATTCACTGTCTACTTAAACTGAAGATTTCTAAAAGCATACGCAAATGTTGTGTACACTCAAAATGAATAAGGGCAGTGATAATGACATACTACCATTTTAAAATTCATTTGAAATTATACAGAGAAAATTTTAAAAAATATTTGTAATTGTAGGAAGAACTGATAAATGTTTTAATGAATGAATAATAAGCAGTAAGTAATGAGATAAAATTAAATCATTTTTTTACTGAATGAAAACATTGTGCTGTCAAGCAAAAAAATATTAATTTGTTTTAATGTGCCGACCGCTGGCTGAGTGGTTAGCGTTCCTGACTCTTGAGCTGTTGGTCTCGGGTTCGAATCCCAGTTCGGGCATGGATGTTTCTTTCATTCTCTCTGTTCTCTCTGTGTTTCTCTGTCCTTTCTTCTGTGATGTTGTATGAATGTGGCCCACCCTATAAGCGGGTTTGTGATGGTATGATGTTTTAATGTAAGTTTAATGTTTAATTGTAAGTTTTAATGTTTTATAATTAGTTTCAATATTTCAATTATTACATGAATTCGAGGAAGAGTAATTCTGCGATTTCTGTAATAGTTTAATACATCAAAATCTCAAATTTTAATTATACGTGGCTTTCATCAAATTTATTTCTCATCATTACTTAATTCATAAGTTTAAAACCAACATCTTGAGTACAGATGTTTGTGTTGATCCATCCATTTTAAATTGTAGATCCTGGTTCTTGTGAACGCAAAAAATGACGGCAAACCAATAAGTAAATAAAACTATCTCACCAGTAAGCCGTTTTTACATTTAAAAGAGATAATTGATGGTATATTAGTTAAGAATATAACAGAGATCACAAAACTGCTGACTGAGAAATTCAAAAAGCTATATTTCTAACTAAATTCAGAATTGCATAAATTTCTTTACATTTATGCATTATCTGTTGATTAAAAATCCCATATATTTAACCTGGAATTGGCCTGTGTTTCCCATAAAAATTATAACTTTTTCATGTTTCATCATGAAAAAGTGATGATTTTGTTGACATGTTTCACCACACATGCATTTTCGAAATAGTAAAATTAAAAAATTACAGTTTGATTAGAAAAATGAGAAATGTTAATCAATGAAAAACTTCATCATGTGCACATAAAGGGTCGACAATAGACTAGTGGAGATCAGAATCCTTCTCTCGTCTAGAAGATAGCAGTGAAACCTGTGACTAAATTGGTTTGATATAAAGATGTGTGTGTGTCATATCAGGTGTCGACCCAATCAGTTGGACATAGTTGACTGTTGTTAGTAGCTTCCATCGATTAAAGCATCATCATCATTTATTAATAAATTTAACATTATCGGACTGTTTTAATAAACTTAATTCTATTATAAAAAATATTATTGAAATGCATTTATGTTTGATCGCAAAAATTAAGCAATAAATAAATATATACATTTTTTGAGGCTAATTATTATTTGCTTAAGTTAAAACTAAAAAGATTTTTAAATAAAATTTCAACAGAATATTTTATGTGTGATTTTAAAATATCAATTTTTTTTTCTTTCCCGTTTCACGAATTCTTGTGATCGTAATTGTCTTCTTTTTTATATCCTCAAATGTCTTCGATAAATAAATATCTCATGAAATGTTCAGTTAATAAAAAAATAGTGAATTTATAAATATATTCATAAAAAAAGATAAGAAACTAGAACCAGCAAAATTTTTTACAGTGGAATTTTTAAATTTATCATTCAGTAAATAAGTAAAATTTATCATTCAGTTTTGTGTGAAATAAAATACATTAATTTTACTTATTAAAATATAATTTATAAATTAAATAACATACACGTCCTAATTTGTAATTTTAACTAATACAAAAGAAAGGAAACTTCTTGAAAGTATATCAGTTGTAACATTTTATACCCCCAATATTATAAATTAATCACAATTCACACACATGCAACTTAAGTTAAATAATAATTACTACAAATCATTAGTAATATACTTACATTGGCATAATGAGAGATTCAAATTGCTCGAGAAATTTAATCTTTATTAATATATTAATTCCAGTCATCTTAGACACTTTCTATTCAATATGACAATAGAAGACACATTTCTAATTTTTTAGTTAAAAATTTAAATCAAAAATAGGAAATGTATGTGATGTATTTCATTCAAATTAGTCAATAACACAAGCTTTTTAAACAACAAAAGTTGTAATCTATTTGAATTTCTTTACGAAAATAAATTCTCCCTGTACCGAAATATTCGATAATTTCCAGCCCGATTTCCATTTAAAATATTAATCGAAACTCTCCAATCAGAAAATCTTTACATATTAGCGAACATTATTTCGTTAATTGCATCAGAAGCAATTCTTGCTCGCGGAGGCACTGACCCCGAAATCCCAAGTCCCATCTTCGAAAAGATTTCCTGGGCCGTTGTTCCATATGCAAATAAACTTAACCGATGCCATCATGCGGGGGAAATTCCAGTCTTGAAGGCGCAAATTGAATTAAGGAACTCTGGTGGGCGTGCAGCAATTTTCCGGAATTAATTCCATTTTCGTTTAAAATTCTTATTTTCTAAAACATTCGGTCGACCCCCCTGGGAGCCTTGCAATGGTTTGAAGAATATTTAACACAGATAAACGTCTTTCAGTCAAATGTTAAGTAAAAATTAAATAATTATAAGGAGATGTAAATATAAGAAATGAAAGTTAAATTTTGTTTTGTAGTAATTTTTTCTTGTGAATTTAAATGTAAACTGAAAACGAATGAACTATGAATAATATTTCTTTTGAAATGTATATTAATAGCAAGACTTTTATACATCAAATATAATTAAGTATCTGAACTTCATCTTCCGTGGCCATTTTTACAATTTCATAAATATAGCAATTCATATCCATGGCTTACTAGTTTATATTTAAAATTCAATCTTGGTGTAAGTTGCTGATTAGTAATGAAAAATATCATTTATGCATTACATAAAATTTCAAAAATCTTTCTAATAATATAAAAAATATGACTGATATAATAAATTCTTATTAAATAAATGCATCAATCAACATGATTTTATTTAAATAATTTAATTGCGTTAAGTTCAAAATTAGCAAATAAATATACAAGTGTCATAAAATAGGTTAAATTGGCTTTAATATTTTTTTCCAATTTTTCTAGAATGTATTTATTGATAAGGCAACAGTTCGACGTGCCTTTGCAATAGACTTATCGTGATTAATAATGAGAACTAAATCTGAAAAATATTTTAACGGGTTCGACAAGGGAATGACTCTTACGATTTTCCTTTTTTATGTACAAATCTGTCACGGTACAGGAATTTTCTTAGTTTGTGATTTCATTTGCATGTTATTCTGCACCCCCCCTCCTTTTGCACACAACAGCTGATTTTGCAGAGGCTTGAAGTTTGAAATATAGCCTAAATCCCTACCCTTAGCCACATCAGAATTGAAAATCGAACATATGAACTGTTAAAAAAGAAATTCAGAGCATCAACCCGTTAGCTACATGCTTGCCTGGGAGTTTTTCTCTTCCCGTTTGGCATTTATGTTTAAAAGCCTCACGAGCTATAAAAATATTTTGAATGGACAATAATATACAGTGACTGTAAAAGGTTTACACAGCTTTCGGTTGTTAAGCTTTTTTCTACGTATTGTCAAATAAATAAATTCTTATAAAATTCAAATTATGTACACATACAAGATGTAAGAAAAATGGAAGTTAAAATATTAGAAAACATAATATTTATTACGACATTAAACATAATTAGTTACATTCAATTACAAAAAAATGTATAATAATAATAAAAAAAGTAATTACTAGTAAGGAACTAATAATAAAAGAAAGTAAGTTGCTTATGAACCGGATGGTTCGACTTCCCTTTCTTTACATCATGCATCTACTCTCTCATTACCAGTTTGCTGGACACTAACGCCATCCCTTATCTGTTAGTAGAACTTTAATACACCTGTTTATATATATATATATATATATATATATATATATATATATATATATATATATATATATATATATATATATATATATATATATATATATATATATATATATATATATATATATATGCCACCCACCCTATCTAGTGGTCAGAGTGCCTGACTGCAAGTAGGGAGGTCCTGGGTTCGAATCCCAGTTCGGGGCTCTTTGTGCTTTCTCTCTCTCTCTCTGTCTATCCTACCTATCCTATCTTAGTCCTTCCTTTATAGGAATGGGTTGTGAGTGGTTGTCTACCTTATAAACGGGTTTCTATGGCATATGTGTACTGAGAAAGTCGGACTCCACACCAAAATAAGGTTCAGTTGGAAAGGTGGAGCAGCGCACCCCATAATGCAAGCCTAGCGGGCACAAGACAACAACAAATATATATATATATAAGCGAATAGCCTATATCATTGATTAAATATTCTTTATCAATCGTAAATGTTAATGTTAATCTGGAAAGACAAAAAGTCTTGCTTGCTCTTAAATGTTTTAAACAGCAACCAAAAATTTTTTGATTACCATCGTATGTTTATTAATAAATTACTTCATAATTTTATGCATCAATGTAGTAAGTGAAAGCATTAATTGTCTTTTCAAATAAAACAAACAGTTTTAATACTTAAATTAATTGAAGAATTGGGAAAAATCAGTTTGTAAACACATATTTAAGTAGGTAATTAATTACGCAATTTGCGCAAATAGATAATGACGAAGTCAACAAAATAAAACTTCTCAAAGCCGAATGCTTATGTGGTAAAAACGGAGCAAGATAAATTTAGAATGAAACAAATTAAGGAGCAACGTGTTAACCCAGATATGTTTGGCCATTAAAGGCAACTTAACTCGAAATTTAGAAATCAAAGCGATCAATCAATAGTGGGAGTTGCCCTACCACTGATGATCAAATTGGCATAAAACCTTCTTTCACAGAAAAGGCAATTAGTGTCTTCTTTGTCTTTTCTGCTTGACAATTGGCAAGAGGCGAAGACGTACTTTCTTGACTTCTATCATTCAAGTTTGATGACATTTACTACATTTGTATTTCGAGAAATGATGTATTTGGTTTGGAAGTTTGGCGAAATATCGCCAAATCATTTTAGAAGTTAATTGCTCTTTTTTTCATGCAGGACTAGATGTTCACGATTTGAAAAAAAAAAAAAAAAACTGTCAAACATTATTAAGAAAAATGAATTTAAATAGGTGAATAATATTACTGGAAAAGAATAATAATGAGTTAATAATAAATTAAGTAAGTTCCCATTTCCTTTTTCTTGATTGGCTTTGTGGGAGACCATTTGATCAAGAATGTCAAAAATAAATTCATGACTATTTTCCAAAGTCAAAGGAATGTAACTTCAAACTATCATTAATAATTTATTTTATGGGTTAATATGAATTCAGAATAGAGAGTTTAACTGGTTTTAATTACTTTTTAATTTCATATTGAGAAATAGAAATTTAAAAAAATTATACATAAATTTTGAATTCTTTTTATTAATAATACCACATTTTCAAGTATTTTATTTATATATACAAATTTAAATATGTTTCACATTTAAATGGAATTAAATATTAAAATTTCTTACTTAAATATTTTCTTGAAATAAATAACAATGCGTTTTTATATACTTATAGAATACATATAAAATTTTATAGAAAATAATAAAAAAACTGTCACTTTGGCAACACTTGGGATTATTAGCATTTGCAACTGCATTTTTCTGATACTAATTACAAAAAAAGAACATTTCTTCTAATTCTAAACGATAATATAGCAATTAAATACATAATCAGATTCATTTTAATTAGCCCTGAAAAAATAATTAATTATTCGATGATTAATTTTATAATTACATGGATTATTGAGGGATTAAATTCTGAGCTATGGATATTAGTTTTTTTCTATAATGAATATTTCATTTAAATGATCAAGTGAACATGCATAAAAACTTGATATAAATGTTTGAAAATAAAAATAGACTTTAATTAGACTAAATTAATGAGAATGAAAATTGCATATGTACATGAATATATTATTACTATTTTATTTTCCCTGAAACAATTTATTTGATTTCATAAGTAAATTAATTATAGGAAAATTTTGTTAATTTTTATCTTAATCATTATTTAAAAAATTTTTTCTATGTAATAAGGAATTAAATTCGTTTAATAAATTAAAATTTAGTAAATGCTTAAGAAGAAAAACTTATTTTTTCTTTTAGATGAATAAGAAATTTGTTTTCGCTTCATTTTGTCTTATAACTAATATAACTTTATTATAACGTTTAAAAATTTATATTTTTTCATTAATATATTTTCTTTTAATATGGTTCATATATGTGAATTGTTTTTTAATTACATCTATTTTAAAGGTTTATTTAACATTTTTCTGCTTAATTGATGAAATAGTTCAAAATTTTTAATTAAATGCTCTTAAAATATCAGTTCTATTAAATAATGAAAATACTTTTCTAATTAATTAGAAAATGTTTTAGCTTATACAGCAAAATATGACTTATTTAAGCAAATGTATTTTTTTATTCTAAAATCTTGTAATATGTTTTTTTAAATCTGATTTAAAGCCTGTTACAAATCATTCATTTTCCTCTACATTAGTTGTAAGGAATATATTATTAAATTACAAAATCTTGCAAAAAAATATGTATTTTAATTTAATTTCATTATATATTTGTGCAATTTGTTGTTTAGGTAAAAATTCTCGATTGTGAAAATAATAATTTTAAAATAATGTATTTCATAATTTTAGTTAAAGAACATTTTTAAATAAATTTAATTCATTTTTTATAGGTACAACTACTAAGAGATGCATTAAAGGTGAGTTTTTATCAAGTGAAAATTTTTAATAACGTTAATAATTACTTTATTATTTTCAAATAATTTAATATTGTAAAATATAATTTATTTAGCATATTTTTTGTTGTCAACTGTTTTTTTTAATTTATAATGCATTTTTCATTCATTAACAAATAACATGAGACATTTTGAAATGTGACGATTGTCTTTCAGAATAATTATAAAGTATTAACTTTATAAATAATTTTAGATATAAAAGCATTTGCCAAATTTTTTGTTCAGTAATTATTTAAAAACAAAAATTGTAATTCGTCAGAAAAGAATGTCTCTGTAAAGATATTCAGTTGAGACATGGTATCTCATTTTCTGTTCAAAAAAAGATTTTAAGCTTTACCATTTAAAAATTTTCTCGTTTCTCTGCAAATTGTTTATTTTTTATTCATATCAAATTACCAGTTTACCAAAATTTTATCGTAAAAATAGTGGAGCTGGAATCTGAACAAAATAATATGAATATGTCATAGAATATTTAATTTCAAGTAAAAATATTTACAACAATCTAAAACTTATTTAAAGCCATGTCACTGATATAGCTCATTCAATTAATTGCCTGAAATAGATTTCTCCTGGTAAATAATTTACAAATATGCTTTGAAATTCTTATTTTAAATAAGATTTTCGCAAGAGAAATAAATTTTTCATTGACATGAAAAATCAATATGTACTTGAGACCCCTGTTTCAAGATGCCATCTCAGAGTGTGGCATCAACTGTGTCACTATGACGTCATTAACTTCTCATTTAGACCTGTTTATTTTAAACTAATTAGATGAAATAGTGCGTGGCATCATTATAATTATAAAATGAACATTAAGAAACCGTTATTTTTCATCGACAACTTGGCAATGCATTATTGATGCATTTGATGTGATTATTATTATTATTATTTTTTTTTTACTATTTGATTTTCCATTTTATTGATGTCATTTCTCGATTGTTTCCGGATTTTCTATTGGTTTTGCTTAAATACCAAAAAACATTCTTATTTATAGCGTATGCTTATTTTAGATTTGGCTTTTAATTTCATGCACTTATTGTTTTCTCGCTTGTAAATTTGGTTCAATTTTAAGACAAAATATTATTTAGTATCATATTTCTGTGTCAGTATTAAGGCGAAGAATAATCTTACGATTTTTATAGTAGCATTATATTTAGCCGCGAATTCAAGAAGCTATTCATTTGTCGATCCGAATAGAAGAGAGGTTGACAACAATTTTTAAAATTTATATTCGATTACTGTAGTACAGGATAAAATTAAATTTTTAGCCCTAAGGTTTTTATATTATGAAAACGCAGGCAACTGTTAAACAAAACCTTTCTCCATTTTCCTTCCAGCTTTTAAATAATTATTTGTAGTAAGCAAATTTAAACTTATATAACAATTCAGTTTGATTCTTGTGCATTATTATAATTAATGTATTATATGTAAAACAAAATATAGCTATGTATTCATCCATGCATATATCATTCATACATTTTATGTCTTTACAGCGATTAAGAGAAGAAAGAAAAGGCATATTGAACATCCATAAGCAGGTAGGAATCTCTTTTTTTTAACTCGCATTATTTTGACTGCGCTGTTAAAAAATAGCATTCTAAGAAGTGGGCTAAAATATTAGCTTTTATGTAACGATTTTTAACAGTTATATGATTGTTTTACAATAAATTTAGATAAAAATATTTTTATTGCACTAAATTTTCTATAAAAAAACTGTAAAAAAATTGAATTTATTTTCATTAAATGGAAATTTTAAAGATATACTTACACCACTTAGCAGATAGAATATTATTGTAAGGCATAAAATATTGAAAGAATCCCAGAAATTGTTTCACCTGAAGTAGTATGAAGCTAGTTGAAAGGGAAGAAATGCACAAAACGCTCTAGAACCCATCCCAATAGATTTGCATGTAGAAAGCAAAAGTTATTTTTCATGTTAAGCTAGTGGATTGAACCCGAGAACATATTATTATTTATTAGAATTCACATTTACACATCTCATTTCAATTCATTGATTTTGAAAATCACCATTTATTTTCAAATCATTGATGATTTTTCAATCCGTTTTCACTTTTGATTATCTTACTATGAAGCTATTAAAAAGTAGTACTCTATTTTGCAGAAAAGCTAAGCACGTATTTATTTCTCTTTAAGATACTAAAAGAAACACTTGGAAAAATGTATGAAATATTGCTGATATTTTTGTTAAGTATTTCATAGCAAACAAAGCCAAATATGATCAAAATATGTTACGTAAGGATTTCTTTATAAGAAAAATTATTGTTTCTGA
The DNA here is from genome assembly GCA_037975125.1 of Latrodectus hesperus. Classification (NCBI taxonomy): domain Eukaryota; kingdom Metazoa; phylum Arthropoda; class Arachnida; order Araneae; family Theridiidae; genus Latrodectus; species Latrodectus hesperus. The sequence continues at coordinate 44,055,124 of CM075858.1, forward strand.
CAAAATATTTTTTCTTTAAACTGTAATATTAATTTTTCTTTGCACGATAGTAGGTGCATTTAGAATAACGTAAATTCATACTTATTGTTTGTGGAAATAGTTGGATATTATTCAATCTCATTTATTGAATAAAAACTTTCTTCGTTTTCTTCATAATTTTTAATTACTAGAAATTTTATAAAAATATAAGCATTAATATTTACAAATAAAATGTATTTGATTTTTTTTAGCAAATTGGATTTAAATAATGTTACATTCATTGCTTTCTAATATTTTAATTTTGAAAATTGGAAAATTACAACGATTTAAAAAAGATGGAAGCATTAAATTTCTCTAAATAATATAATTTTATTTGGTGACCTAAATATTTACGATACATTTATATAAATAGAAGAGTAAATTTATTTAAATAGAAAATAACTCTTACATATTAGTAGTGGTGAGGCAGCACTTTTTGTTGTAAGAGTTTTAATTTTGATCTTATCCTATTAAATGGATCAGAAATGCAGGAAATGCTGGAAATAAAGGCAGTTTTCTGCTTGCTGCTCATTTTTCGTTCAAGTGCGTACTTGGAGGTTTTCAGAGTTTCCTTCTTACAACTTATGAATACATTACACAGTGAACTAAAAATAGTATCAAAATTATGAGGATTTTTTCAAAAGTATATAGCTGTGAGCTATTAGATTACCTCCACTATGAGATGTCAAATATATATAATAATAGGTAATACATTTCGTTGATATTAATCTCTTACAATGATGACTTAAAAGTTATCATTTAATCAAAATAATCATTTAGTAAATTCAGTCATGCTATTTTGCTTATATTTAATATAAAAAGTGAATTAGGAATTAAAAGTTGGAAAAGTATAGCATCTTATATATATTCATTAAATATGTATTTATTTTTTGTAATTATATATGATGTATTTGACAATTTATTGGCAAATGTTTTACTAAAAAAAAGAAAGAAATTTGATTAAAGTAAATAAAAAAGATTTATTTTATTTTTTCAACTCTACTAGCCAATTTACAAAAATAAATATTGAAAGGCTTTTAACATTTTCATAGATGATGGCATTTAAGAAAAATAATATAGCATACAATTTAATTATATTGAAAACTAATTTTTTAAATTTAAGGAATTCATAACAATTTTATAATTTATAGCGTATTTTTTCCCAGTAAAAAGCATAAAAAGTTATTTCCTGATGCTAAAATCACGTAAAAAAAAAAAAAAAAACTAATGATTTTCTTTTAAATGCGGCAAAAAGGAACTTTTTGTGAATCGATTCACGGAGTTAAGTAACTTTCTTCTTAATCAAATTACCTTTTTTTTCTAAAGCTTTACTAGAAAAAAAGAAAATTCTCCGAGGAAAGTTATTTACCTAATTAAATTTATTTATTTCGAGTAAAAAAAAGTGATTAATTTTGTTTGTTTTATTTCAGCTAAAAGGCCAATGGAACAGCATGGAACAAAGACTCCAAGATTTGGCTTTAAAGGTAATGAACTGATTAAATGCATATAGCTAACATTTTTTCCTTATTTTCTAAGAAAACTTGTTTTTAAGGTTAATTATAATATCAGTATTTAATCAGCTTGATTAATTTTTAAATTGATGTATTAATCCGAAAGGAGTTAGCATTGTTCTGAATCTTCTGACAATTTTCAATATTTGGAAATTTATAAAATAATAGAGACAAGTTTAAATAATAATATGTAAATGGTTAAATAGAATACACAAACAACTGAGTGTGTGTCTTTTTGTCGCAGGGAAAGTATGAAAGCGGTTGTCAATTTCACATTAAGTGTGGACTAACAACATATCGGTTATTGGGATTGTAATCTTGTGAGGCCAATATTCAATATTTTTATTTTGTAAGTAATGTGGTGTTATATAAAGTGATTGGAGTGTGTAAGAAATAGGATCTTTTCCGTAGAATAATCAAAAAACGTTGTTAACGTTAAATAATCAACAAAAAAAGAAAGAAATTAAGGTTTAATAAAAGAAATTTTATCAGCTAAGAAACATGTAAACGATAGTTACTAAAGAAAATCTATTCAAATGGAAAAGGAAAATAACCATTGGAAAATTTTCACCCGATAAAAAATTTGTATGCCAAAAGATATCATGATTTTGTTTGTCACCATTATTTTACGAATTAAATGTCAAAATATGTGTCAGACATTTTAAAATCAACTTTGTACAGTACAGAATTTTAATTCGTAATTCAAATTGAAATCATATTAAAGTATGACTGGAATGATTTGGCTATATTTAATTAATTTTTACCCAACTGGTATGATTACCAATAAATTATACACTTGGTTAAAAGTAATTGTTATTTTCTGCTAAAGTTTTTAAAAACTTGTTAAATAAAATTTTGAAATAAATTAATTTAAAAAAGCATGTAAATAGTTATACATCTTCTGTCTTTAAAAATAATTTATATTATCAATATTTTCATTGTAAGTAATTATTGGATATAGTTTATGTGTGGAATTGATGTAAATGTCCGCATCTTATGTGGGTAAAAAACGTTATATAAAACATTCACATATATTAATAAAAAAATTAAAAGCACTCTAAAAAAAATTTTTTTTTGTAATTTATTTTTTGATAATGTAATGTTATAAAACCCAAGATTCTGCAATTAAGATAAATATTATTGAACTATTATAGTGCCTTATAACCATCTGTATTTGTGGTGAAAAAATAAGTACCATCTTAAGTCACTGTGGTTCAAATTTATAAAATGTTTAGGCTATAATTAATAACTGCAATTAATAGAAATAGGCAATAAAATTTATGAAAAACGATTGCATAAAATTAATTACTTCTGTATACATGTGATAACAAATTTAACATAATATTACAGTTTCCTTTTTTTGAGGATTGAAAGATGCAAAAGGTTGTCAATATTATTTCCCCATAATTCTGAAAAAATATGATTGCTTTTTAAATAAAAAAAATTCTTTTTTTTTTCAGGGTTTTGTTTAACACATCAAATATTAATTACGAAATTTTCGCTTTTATGTACTACTTTCATCTAAATTACTTTGCACTAAAATGTCTGCAGAAATAATTTTAAAAGGGCAAATTTGAATATATACTTAGTAAGAATTTGTAATACTTTTTTAATGAAAATCAGAGAAACTGCAGTAACATAATCGCATATAATATGGCTTTCTTTTACTTACCAATTTTTCATTCAAAGGTAAACTGTACAATTAGAATTATGAGGTCTACACAATTTCGTCCGCTCAGATGATAAAATCACTGAATGTTACTACCGAACCAAAATAAATTACCAATAATTGCAATTTTTTACGTCATCAATTTAAAACGTTATAAAAATACTTGTGTCCAAAGTAAAATTTGATACCATTCATTAATATTCTTATATTTATAATGTGTTTCCACTCCAAAAATTTCATTGCAATAACATATGGTAAAATGGAATAGTATTTTATATTATTTGAATCAAATGTAATATTTATAAAATGGAGGAATGATTTATTACATCTTTTTTTCTTTTTTAACTATATAAAGCAAGAAAATTATCCCTGCTTTTACAAATATAGTGCTGGAAACAATCGAAATTACTTTCTTTTTTACCGCAAGTATTATATGTGTTGACAGTAATTATTCTCAATATTATCCCTTCATTATAATAATAATAATAATAATGGATTAGATTGGTTTCTTAAGGAATAATATATATATATATATATATATATATATATATATATATATATATATATATATATATATATACGAATAATAAATTACACAATCATTATTAGGAATTATACTTTGTTATTACAAAGTACGCAGAATTTTAACCTTATCATTAATTTATATCAGCATTAAAATAATGAAAATAAAGAATAATATCACTAGTAGTATTTCTCTGATAATAATCGGAGTGCATGTTATTTCCATTAAGTAGAGTGTTACATTATTTCTTTCCTAACACATGACTTACACACCTATATAATAAACTAAGTCTTTTAATTTAGTATCTAGATTTATTTTGTCGTAAAAACGAAAATAATTCTTGAAAAATTTCACGTTTTTGATAAATATGCAATAATGAACTTTTCCCTTGTTTCATAGTCCAGGGTAACTGCAGCGACATCGTCGTCTTCATCGGACGAAGAGTCCGGTCGAGCCGGACAGTCGGATCGCCGCTATCAGATAGAGCCTGCCATGGAGCAGTCCAGTCACGATTCGGAGCTGGATGAGATACTCATCGACATTCCGACCATCCCTGCCGGATCCATACTGAATCCGGGCGGCACGTCCGGACTCCGAATACCGGATACACCACCTCCGTTGCCGCCCAACCATCCCAAACTCTCCGATTCCGGCATCAGTAGCAACTCTGCTCTAGATTCGGAACTGGACGCCAACGACTGGCACTATCCGGAAGTTCCGGGAGTCAGGATGGAAAAACGCCACAGTAGTGTCAGGGTCCGATTTTCGGAAGGGATTGCTTGTAGGAGGTCCCGCTCCAGCGGGGGAGTAACAGGTGAAATTCTTATTTTTAGCACCTAGCCGAAGGCTAGTATCACATGATATGCGATGTGTAACGCTTTTAATTTTGATATTATGTAAGGAAATAAAGAGTGAATTGATAGGGCTCAAACTATAGTAGAACAGTTCCATTGATAGAATTATGAATAAAGTCGCTTATAAGGCAGAGGCTATTAGCAATTTAATAAACGTTAAAAAGAAATTTTGTTTGAGATTTTTTATCTTATGTAATTTATACTGTTTAGTATATTTTCTTGAATGTAATAAACTATTATTTAATATTAAAAATTCAAACTTATTTTTAATTTTATAGTAATAATGACATAATTTTTTAAAGTGAATTATTTGATTTTATATCAGTTTTAAGGATTAATTTTTGCAAATAAATAAACTGAATTGCAGTATTTTCTTACCTCTGTACAATATTTAATAATTTTTTCATAACCAAATTAATAATTTATCTCATTTTATATTTAAAAATGTCCATTATTGAGGAACACATTCTTTAGATTTAGCTAAGAAGAAAGATATGTCCTTTTAGTGGTATGAACAATTTGCACCCAGATTTTTGAATAATTAGATATAACTTATTGAAATAAATTGTAAAAAGGCTGCATAAATATAACGAAAATTAGTAACATTAATGCTGAAAAATATAACTTGTGTGTTTACTCATTAAATGTGCTTAGATTTTATAAATATGTATTACAACTTTAATATTTTATTTGGTAAAAAAGCAATTTTATTCTTCACTGCATTTTTCATTATATGAACTAAATATATTATGAATTTTTATTTTATATTTTCATTGTTAAATAATTCTAATAAGGTTTTATTATTAATAAAAATAAATTATATAATAAATTTAGTGAAAATAAAAGTAATTGTTTTTATTTTTACTAATCTTTACTTCAATTATATTTATTTAATATTTTTATAGATAAAATGCATTAATTAAATAAAAAATTATTAAATAAATGTAACTAAAAAATCGAGAAAAAAGTGAATGAGATATAAGAAACTACAGGGAAATAATCTTAATTATGGGAATTACATTTACTATACGTTAATGAAGATGCTTATTAATGTTAAGTGTTACCTTATTTATAATTAATTTTATTATTTGTAAATTCTATTTCATTTTATCATTTTTAAAATACATAAAACTTAAATTGATTCAGAAACAAAAGTCCAATTAAGAATCACTTATTTAGTTTTGATAATTTTTGAGAGATAAGAATTTTCTCTTTCGAAATTATGAGGGAATTGATCTAATTTCCATTTGAAAATATTGTTTTTTGGATTTATTCAAAAAAAATTCCTGTGAAGTATATAATATGGAGAAATACAAAATAAAAACTTTATTTTATACGTTCTAAATACAAAAGTGTTATCATTATAGCGAATAATGATTTCCCGTTTGATGAAATACGACTATAAAAATTGATAACTTGTATATAAAAAAAATTATAGCTGTTTCGTTTTAAATAGTGAAAACTAATTACATTTAATTTGCTCAAATTAAACTGAAATGCTGATGAAATCTATTGTTAACTCCTAATTTATAGAACATTTGTAATTTAAAGAAAATTTCATTCATTCACTTTAAAATCAGTTGAAAATAAATAACATAGAAATGACCAAAAATCTATATTAACAAAGCAATACATCTGTTTATTTGATATAGAACTCATTAGCATGCGTTCTATTTCAGAGATACCTCCTGGAGCAGTAGTTTTGCAACCAGGTCAGAATCGTACCAAATGCGCAGATATTCTAGGAGTTCAGAACATACCTCCCCCACTTCCCCAGCGACCCATTACTCCTAAAAACATAAAGAAATCAGCAAAGAAAAGGTCTTTTTCGTCTTCAAGAGACAGAAGCAAGGAGAGGGGGAAATCATTCCTACCTAGAGCTATGCAAGGACAGGATAAACCCAAGAGCCACAGCACTAGCACAGGAAATCTGACCCTTGTGGGTGTCAACCACCAACTGTCCCCACCAGGAAAATACCCAGGAAGCAACAAGTTGTGGAATAAGCAGCAGCAGAGACAGCAGCAACAACCACCTGCCAGGCCTGCTTCGCAACTCGGTAGCAGTCTGGACGGGATGATACATCGAGAGATAGCAAAGGCTATTAAAGATCGACATGCCTTGTTCGATCCCTGATCTGCAATTCCGATCTACCTGTTGCTGCATGGTTAATTGATAGTGGTATGTTCCAAATATCTGTAAGACAATTTTCGGAGTTTGATTTAGGGGATTTGGATTTTTGATGAAACTGTTATGGTTTCTGTTCCTCTTCATAAGAAAGAACTCAGTGGTGAACCTAGAAATGGATTTTCCGATGCTGACTGTGCAAGAATGAGGTGAATTCGGGAATTGGTGATAAAGGATTGAAGGAAGTGGTGCATAAGGTGAAAAATTAAATAAAATGCAACTTCTAAAATCATCGAACATAAAATGAGAGTAAATCTAAAAACAATACCTTTGTATACGACTTAGTACACAATTCATTAGCATTGAATCCTATAATAATATGTTTTTCAATTGTATTTGTGTTATAAATTTTAAAAGCACATATTAAACAAAAAGTAAGATCCATTTCTCATTTTAAAGATTAAAGAAATTAAGCTACAGAACACTAATTGAAATTAAAAACTTGTTTAAAAGTATGAATCGAATACATCAGAAGCAATATATGCACAAAGTTAATTATTATTTAAAATAGACTTTATGTAACTTGTGATTTCGTATAGAATAATTTAACTCTAGTAATCATATGTTCATAAAAAGGATAATTATAATTAATATTAGAGATTATTGCCTTGAAGAACAGTATATATCAGATGATTGATGAATAATTCGAAATAATTCTTCAAAATTTATGAAGATAAAAACATGAAATTTAAAAAAATAAAAGCATATATTTTTTTTTCATGATTTTCACGTGTATTATACATAAAGTTAATACTATAGGTATGACATTAAATTCAAAACTATGAAAAGAATTGTGAAAATTATTAGCAAATTAAAATGGATTTGTTTGATTTTATTATATTTTGATTTTGTAGTATTTTGTTGTTTAAGAAATTACGTTCATCAGATATATTTATCTAGTTATTTAAAAAAATTTCCTACTGTATGTTCTATTTTATTTTATATATTTGCATTATAAACAAGAAATATGAAAAATGAAGAATCTCAAAATAATATTTTTAATCAATTGCATTTAAAAAATTTCAAAAAATAAACTTGTTTCCTCTTAAAATATTTCATTTAGAAGAATTACTTCCATTTATATTTCAAAACGAATTTATTAGCCCTACCTAAAATTATTTTTTCCTATTTTTTCAATATTCCCAGTTTATATATTGTTTTATTTTATAAAAGAGAGATAAGATTTTTTTTTTTTGCTAAACTCACTATATTTTTGGAATTGCAGTTGTCTCGCCTCTGGCACTGTTCAAATTTCCTAAATTTCTTAGACTAATGCAATTTTCTGCTGTAATGTCTGCGTGTTAATGTTCCAGATTTGACTTTAACTCGTAAAATAATTTCATTATGGAATTGTTACGCCAAAAAATAAATTTTATTCCATATGAATTTGTTTTTTAAAGCGTTCAAAATATGGTAAATTTATAATCGAAATAAAAATTAGAAAACGGAGTTTGTTTTCTATTGTTGCCAAAAGAGCTAAACAAAATGCAGATTCCATGCATCTCCGGAGGAAAAAGGATGCCATGTATTGATTCAACATTACTTATTCACCTTCCCAAAATGCTCATTACTTTTGATTCTTCTAGTAATGTAAAATAAATGGAATTTTTAATGATTCCTCTATCGATTTGTGACGATTACGCTTTTTATTTTGTTTGAGTTTCATGAAAATATGAAAGATAACTGCGTGCAAGAGTCTGAAATCTCTACAACGAAAATGTGTGCAAAACTGTACTTGGGGATCAAAATAGAATAAATTATGCATCGAATCTCTTGTTCCATCTCTCTTGGGAGAACGCAACAGAGGTGATGTGTATAATGTTATGTATTTAGAAAAGGTTGGAGCTTCATTTTTAAAAAAATTATTTTTTATATGTATTCTTGTTGAACTTTTTGTCAACAAATATTTGAAGATGTTCATAAACATATCTTTGTTGATTAGATTCAAGACTGGAATTCAATCTTTAATTTTATATGTAAAGTTGTTATTTTTTTTAAAGAAAATAAATCTAATTTCGAATAAGATTCTTTTTGTTTTATTTCACATTCCCAACGTCGAAAGTAAATATAAAATATAATTTTATATTTATTATTTATCAAAATCTATTTCGTGATAATAAACATGGGATGTAGGAATCAAGTGAAATTTTTAAGATTTCGGAATCTAAAGCTTTTTGATCTCAATTCAGTTATTTGAAAGATTATCAATTTAGAATTCTTACATTAAAATCGATATATTTTTGTATATATCTAGTGTGAAGAGAATACAATTCCTCTTAACCGATCTCTATTTATCCAGACAGATTTCATATCGGAAAATATCAATACATTTCATTCAATAATATTGTTACTTTCTATTGTGTTTGTGAATTTAGAATGAACATTCACAGTGAGTAGAAAAACGGATTGGATCTATTTGCTACTAGCTCAGTAGTGTGGAAATGAACAAAAAAAGACACATTTGCAAACGTCGTAACAGAAGAACATCTGATATCTAAAACAATTAGATGTTAACCTTCGCAGTAAAATATTCTATAGTAACTTTCCTCAACCTCTATCTAATTTAATCTTCTCTCAGTGATAGGTGGATACATTAGATTCCATTAATCTTCTGGGGGATTAAAAAAAATTTCACGAAATCTGCTCCAAAGATCTTTCGAAAATGATCAACTTTATGTCATCAATTATCACCGAAAATTTGATTTAGTTCCGAATGTGGCAACCCACACATTTTAATTCTTTTCTATGATTGCTGTAAACTAAATACTTTAAAATAAATTCATTTCGTTTTGTTGATATTTACGAGAAAACAAACCTATAATTTGAAATTATTTTAAATATATTACAATAGATTTTTTTAATACAAATTTTTCTTCTTACGCTAAATCAATTTAATAATGTGAGATTAAAGTAAACCTGCATTTCGTAATATAAGGACTTAAATAATTCGTTTGACAAGAATTTATATTCTTCACAAACTTATACAATCCTATACATAGGGCGGGGTGGGGGCCCAATTTGCGCTCACGAGCCACTAGCGGCTTTCTAAAGGATTATATGTGACTCTCGATATATATATATATACCCGGGTTCCCTTTTCATTTTTATGTTATTATATTTTGAAAAATTATTCTTTCCATATGTGTGCTTCAAAATGTCTTTTAAATTACTGACAACAAATATGAAAGGCAATGCAACGTTGTAACAAATTTCATTCCTGTCCAAGTTAAATATGATATGACTCATCGAAAACTACGCGAAGAAACATAAACAGCCGCGTAATCACCCGTAATCGACCGACTCCAGACCAATTTTAAATTTGTAAACTTTCATTACACTGGACAGTTGACATAGCGCTCTGGAGGAATCAATTTGTATCCCTCTTGCTATGAATACAATTTTTAATGTATAAGTTTTGCTAAGATAACTCTAATTTGTTTCGTAGCATGTAACACGTGCTGTTATTGTTTTAATAATGCAAAACTTGTATTTTCTAATTTTTATTTTATTTATTTCCAGTTTTAAAATAAATGCATGTATTTGAAAAAATAAATGTATGAATTTAAAACTATTGTTCATAGCATACATTTTGAAATTTGTTATTACTGTCTTAATCCCATATATCACAATTCAGTTGGAAGCTATAACGAACTGATTTTTAATACTTCCTTTTGAAGTCTCAGTTTGGTTAGTTAGTTGCTAGTTTTTGAAGCAAAAACGAAGTTTTCAAAAGTAGAAAGCATCTAGTCTATCTTTCAAAAGTGAAGGATAGATATAAAAAAAGATAATTATTTTTATTATTTTTACATACAAATATAATATTTACAATGAGTGTATAAATTTTGAAAAAAAAAAAAAACTGTGTAATTTCACTATTTACATGTAATTGAATTTATATCATTTTTTTAATTTATATACATTAACACTGTGCTTACATAAATTTTAACGTATGATATTAAAAATTTAAATCATATACAAGAGCAAAATTGTCATATAAATTAAAACTGTAATCGTCTGGAATTAACACAACCAAAACTAGTTTAGAATTTATATGTTGAAATATTTATACAATGAGCATGCTCAAGAAAAATAACATAAAATGCATAAAGATGAGATATCACATGACATTTATCTTTTAGATCATTCAGGCACATCAAAATTAGGTTTTGAAACGAGGACAGCATTTTAAAACTCTTCAGCGCAGCTTAGGTTCGACTGTTAGTCGTTCCTATTGCCACCAGATGGCGCTAATTAAAATTGTTCTGACGGAAAAACCAATTTATATGTATCCAAAACAGGTTTTAATTAATAATCTAATTTTCGTATTAAATTTAAAATGTTAATTATATTTAAGCCTTATTAATGACAAATTCTAATTTATCACAAGAATATTCAACGTTGTGATTTGAAGCCCCAGCGATTTGACCCTCATTGCTAGTTCATACGTCTGTAATTCAGAAACATGGAAGGAGCGCTTTTACCTGCTTTGTAAAAATAGAACAAATGCACTGAAACAATTGGCATTTATGACTTCAGCTAGCGAAGCACTGGGTCGCATATCTAAAAACTCTGATCAACCGATAATCTTATCTGATCTTACCCAGGAAGGCAGGATATTTGTAAAGTTTGCTAGCGTCTGGGTAACTATCTAAACAATCCTGAAACACGTGCCAAAAGGGCTTTTTGAAGTATTATAAATTTTGTCGCCAAAAATCACTAAATGTGGATGATTTCATCCCAACTATCTAACTTTCGGCCATCAACTAGGTCTGCCGAAGACAAAACCCTGCTAGCCCATGGCCTATTGACGTGAAGGAGCTATGACTAGACTCGATTCTCTCTATCCATTGAATCTCATAAGCAAGCAAGCTTTTCAGGAAAACTATGCATTTGGTAATAATATAATGGATTATGCTCTCAAAGCATGATAATCTTGCATCATAGCTATTCAATAATTTCAGATTAGAAGATACATTTGAATGAGAGGAAACAGGCATTCGATATACTTCTAAGAAAAATGTATGTTGACAAATTTAAATATCAGTAATAAAACTTGTTAATGTTGATTTTCAAAATTAACTATACGATATAAATAATAATAAATTTAACAAAAATAAAATAAATGAATAGTTTGATAAAAATAGAGAAAATGTGCATAAATTATGAACTGTTTCATTATCACATGCTCACAATAATAAAATAATCCGACATTTTTTTTTCCATCCTAAACAATAAGTTTCTTCATCCAATAAATTTTTCTCTTATTTAAAGCTATATTTATTTGATTTTTAATTGTCACTTTTTATTCTGAAGAACAAGCAAAAAATATTAATAATTGAAATGTATGGGAAATAACCTGCTATAAAAACAAATACTGTTTTTGCTAAGAAACATGAATGCAAATGGATAGATATTAATTTAAGAGGTTTTGGTGTTGAAATTCAGTTTTCAAGGAAGCAAATAAAAGAATATAATAAAATAAAATAATAGACTTTAATAATAGAGTAAAACTGAATAACAAGTAAAATAATAAAACTTTGAAAAACATAACATCAGGGAACTCAAGCGAAAAAGACAGTTTATTTGATGACAGAATATTGGAAACTTTAAAACTGATTACAGATTTTTATCCAGCATACAAATTATGTTATAAAGTTATTAACTTTTTTCCGGAAACAATCAAAAACTTTTAAAAACAGAAATAAACTTTTACATTTTTAGAACAAGTAGTTAAATTATTTGATCAATATTTTAACTGTGCATGGATTCTAGGTGTGAATATTTGTAAAAATTTGAAATGATCTTTCTCAAGAAGAAATTTGATTTATACACCGCTCAAAATAATCAAAGCTGTGGTTTGATCTGACAGCTGAAGAAGTGTTTGATTGATTGATTTGTTATTGTCTAGCTAAATATAAGAGAAAAATCAAATTTGTTTGGCAGGGAAAAAAACACATTTTATTGAGTATTTGGATATAAAAATTAAAAAAAAGACAATTTTTTGAATTGGTGAAAAACATATAAACTTCTTTATGAAAAAATAGTTTTGAGAAGAAGGTATGATTTTCCCGAACGGCAAACAAAATTGAACACTTTTGAGGCATTGAGTAAATGCCTCAAATGAATGAAAGGAGTTGTGAGAGTTTGTAGGAGTGGTACGCGTCCAGCAACTCCAGTTTATTTATAATCTCCTCATTTGAAATAAAGATTTTACCATTTAAAAGTTTTGTAGAGATCAGAACAAAAAATAATCAGATGATTCCAGATCTAAGGAATATAGTGAGTGGGGCAGTATATCTCATCCAAACTTGTTGAAGTTTTTGGCGAGTCAATTAGCTTGCATGATGTTTCCATTATTTTAGTGAAGCAAACCTTTTCTGTTATACAATTCTGAAATTCTGACCTCTTATGCTAAAAAAAAATGATTCATTATTTTGTCCAGCTGGCGATAATAAATAACAGAATTGATTGTTGTGTGTATTGTCCGGTAAAATCTCAAATAAATAAATAAATAAATCTAAATCACCCTTGCCGATTTAAACTAATCAGAAAGTCCATGTTTGTCTTGTCTTTTTCATTTTGCTTTTTCTTCTGTTCTATTTTCAACGAGTTCAATTTTAGGAGCAATACCTCTAAAGATTTGAAAATTTGAAAACTAATTATATAGAGCAACAGGTAATTTTCATGATTTTGAAAACTTTCATGAACGGCAAAAATTATAACTAAAAAATACTTCTTTATTACTAATAAAAATTATGAATTTTTTCTTATCGCCAACGATACTCAAACATTCGATGGTAAACTTCGTCTTGTTTGCTACTGCTCGAAGAATGCGATTTGAAGACAGACAGCAAATGCGTCGACAAGAAGGATTTACGACGCAGTCTCAATACGACAATTGACGTAGAAGAAACGTTAATTGACGTCATGAATACTTTAAACCAATGAAAATTGTAATAAAGTGGCGTAATCATGATCTCAACTGGAACGAAAGAAACAACCACTTTATGAAAAAAAAATATTATTTGTTTATTTTTATTTTATTTTATTTATTTATTTTACTTATTTATTTATTATTTTTTTGAAATTTTACCAAACAGATAGCATTATCTTTTTTTGGTGAATATCAACTTTCGAAGTGCTTTGAACCAATTAATCTTTTTTACTCCATGATCTTTTGCAATGCAGCCCATTTCTTCTCCCCAGTGAAGATGTGTTTCAAAAAGGTCCATTTTCTTGAAGTTTGAGAAGATAACCACAGACGTCAATACAATGACATAAATTTCTTTCCGTAAAAATATGAGAAACTGAAATATTGAATTTTCAGATTAAACACAAGCGTTTCACATGATCATAAACGGTCGAATTCGATAAATTTAGTCTCAGCTACCATGCGACTTAGTTTCTGTTGGTTTGTGCATCAATTCATGCCTTTATAGTGTCGCCATAATGACTTTTCTGAACGTTTTGTATCTTCAGTATCAAAATTCCCGGATAGTAATTTTGAAAACCAATTTTGTCATTGGTATTCTGTCAATACATCTTTTCCAAAGACTTGCTTAAGCGGCTTAACCTTTTTGATTGTAAATAAGCAAAACATGCTGATACCGTTTTTTACACATTTGAAAGAGAACCAACTAAGAACTACAATGTGCAATCAAACTTTTTTTCATAAGCAAGATTTGCTAAATCAGTAGTCAAAATATATTATGATTATGTGTGGCTTAAGTGTGAAGTATGGGTAAAAACGAAATTAATCTTCAAACAACACAATACGTATATATTGATTTCTTAACATTTAAAAATTAATCGCATAGCACACTCAAATCATGCATGGAATTTATCCCCCAGTTTAGGGATCGAGTGGTTCGGAATTCCTATTATTCATTTTTAAAGAAAACCCACTTTAAATAATATATTTTATGAAAATTAATTTAAAATCAATGATCATTTATTTCCTTTTTATGATGCTTCGTTAATTTTTTGTGGTATTGGTCTATAAAGAATGGTATGTTATAGAACAATCGTTATAGGGAACTTTCATTGTAGTTGCATCATTAATTTTTCAAAAATTGAAAATAAATAAAAATGACAATTTGCATTGAAAATTATTCATTTTAATAGATTAATTATATTTTGACATCAAAATTTAGGACGATGTCAATTAAAATCTTAATTATTTCATAATATGCATATATTTACAACATTAATTTAAAAGACACTTCATTAATCTTCTACTTAAAGTGGTTAGTAGCTGAAGTGTTCCAACTACTGTAGAAAACTTTTACGTTTTGAATATTTCAGTAACGCCAAAGAAAAGGCAGAAAACGAATATTTCAAAATCAATTTGAAAAATATGCAGCATGATGTTTTTGTTAAGGAAAACCTTAGAAGAGATATTAAAACAGAATTTTTTTAAAAGAAAAATGACGGAAGAAGCTAAACGAAAAAGTAACAAATTTTATGCAGTTGAAGCGTTTTTATTTCGATTTCGCTGAACGAAACGAAAGAAGACTTGAAATCCGTCTCAAATGGACTCTCAAACACGGTTATAGAAAATTTGAAACTTCTTTCTCTTTTTCTATGGCTCAGTCTATAGCCGAGAAGATGATGAAAAATCAAATTCAATATCCGCACTTATTGCTATCTAAAACAGTAAAAAAAAAAAAAAAGATGAAATAGGGAAACTAAAATAAACCGCAAGCGAATCTTTTCGGTTTGGGAAAGGTGGGTAGTAGTAAAAAAAAGAGGAAGAGAATCTGGCGAAAAATAAAACGAAATATTTCTAAACATTTTCAAGTGAAGTGAAGAGAGAATGAAACTATGCCGTTGCTTAGGTGTAAATTTGTTCTGTCCATATTTTCCCGCCGCCTCTTTTCAGAGGTGATTGGAGGAACGAAGAAAAGCGCTTTTTTATTTGGCAACAGACATAAAATGGAAAGGAGTAAATTAAAAGCTCAGCGTTTCTTTTCTTCTGTAAAGTACCTTCTCTTCACTTCACTTCTTATCTGTCTTTTTTTCATAGTAAGAGTGCAGATTGGCATATAAAGTTGCTTCTGCATGCTTAAAGATCAAATTAAAGAAGGTCAACATAATTCGTTTTTAATTTATAACAGGAAGACCGCAGATGTTTACTTAATTTAAAATTATTTTAATACATTTAACCCAAAAAGTCCTTAAATTTTCTTCTTCAAACATTTTTTTTTAAAAATAAATGAATATATCGCAAATAATGTTCAGATCAAATGATAACAAATGTGTGTCAGACATTTAAAACACAAATTTAAGCAACCAACTTAAGAAAATAAATAATGAAATTCAAAAATCCAAATTGTATATATCATTTGAATGAATACATCCTTGAATGCATATTATTAAGAAAATATATTAATTAATCAATAATATTTTTCTAATGATATACATTTAAAAGAATCAGCTAAATTACCAAGTTGACAACTGAAAAATTAGCTCTCATGGTAAGAGTTTATAAGTTTGATTCCTAATTATAATGTGGATCATTAATCTAAATCACTCGGGATTTGTAATTCACTTTAAATTAAATCTAAATCAAATTAATCATGGTTTGTAAAATTAACCATATACTAGCAAAAAACCACCAATGTTATATTGATAAGATAGCGCTTTTAGGTGTGGAAGGTAACGTTTTCAATCATAGCAGTCATAGTCGAACAATGAAAGGTAAATATTATGCTCCTTCTTGCTGTATGCTCATCTGATGGAGTGGGTGTTTGAGAATTTCTTAAAACATGAGAATACAATCCCCTTATCTATGGAAAGTTCTCTCAGAAAGTTATTAGCGGAAGATGTTTATATGTTTGTCATAGAATTGGGTTGTCCCTACTATTTGTCAAATACATTTTCAAACTGAAATTTTGACTGAAATTTGAACTGAAAACCGAAAAACCACAGAAATTTTTGAAGTTTGTTATCGAAAAAAGCCAAAAGTGAACATTTGACTTTAACTGTAACCGAAGTTCATAGATAACGCGAGGGATTTGTTTTGTAAACAGTTGAATGAATGTAACGGAAAGAAGAAATTGCTTGTGCATTTGATTATTATTTTATATTTGTTAATATTTGCTAATTCTAATTAAATCTTTTTATTTAACGAAAGAGTTTGTTCTTTTAATTCCGAGTCTGATCTACAATTTTAATGACATTAAATTTAAAATAGAGGAGCAATCTTTTGCAGCGAAAACTGAAAGTAAACTAACTAGGATTCATCCCGGAAATCAAGAAAAAGTTGCAGTATAAAAAGAGAAACTGGGGTAAGGTGATTTTACCTTTAATTAAGAACGCAATTTTTATTAGAAGAAGCAAAGTACGAAGGAAATTGTAACAACTTTTTTGTCATTTGTTCTTATTTAAATAAATTATCTAATGACTATATGGGCACAGATGCCGTATAATGCAGGATGCCAAATTCTGAGTTTGGCGATTATTTCGCGGATTTTCTTATGTATCTAGCAACCTGGTTTTTGTTGCTTCATAGATATGAAGACCTATGAGAATTATGTAGAAAATTCTATTTTGGTAAACCTATTATTTACGTCATCGCGCACGTCACGATACGTCATCTTGGCAATATTTCTTCCTCGCCAAAAAAAATTCAGAATTTGGAATCCTGGATGATACGGCATCTGTGCCAGTATAAGTCCTCTGATTTGTTTTGATGACTAGTTTTTAATACTAAGTGCTTTCTCCAGTTTTAATTTTTAAATTAATAAATAATTCTAATAAAAATATTCAATTAATTATTGTAATACATATAATTCTTATCTCATAATAAATCTTATTCTTATCTGAAATAAGTTGCTTCAAGTAAGAGTACCACCAAGATTATGCAATGGTTTTAATGTTGCTTTTCACTACAATCGATATGAGTTCGAATCTCAGAAGGGATTGCAAATATTTATATTTTCCTTCTTCTGATCATATGTTCAAAAATATGTCACAGTACATTTACATTTGTATTCCAGACCATAGCTAACAGCTGATTTTGAAGCTCTAATGTGGTACAGAATGTAAGGTAAAAAAAATACTAAAGAGAACAGTAATGACTCATTTGGCCCTTTCTTACAGCATCAATTTTCAATTCGTTCTCATGAAATCTCAAATTTTGTAGATATTCAAATGCTGCTTTGGAAAAAAGCTGTAGAAATTGTCGAACTAAACGTTATAATTTATATTTTGTGACTCAGATAGAAGATTGAGAAATAACTTTTGTTATAAGTTGCTATTTTTTTAAAAAAATTATACATAATTCCAAATTCTATAAAAATAGCCTTGAATTTATTAAAGAAGCGTAAGATTCGTGTATAAGAAATCCAATTTTTTAAATCCTCGAAAAATAAGTAAAGCTATATTTTATAAAGTTTATTATAAACAAAACTGAATTTATTAATTATATATTTTTCATATACATGTGATTTAATTGTGTCTGATTTCTAATTATGGCAACATTTTTTAAAATCAGTTGTTAAGTCTGACTTAAAATGCTGAGTATTTAGTTTGCTATTTTAAATAATTAAAAATAAGAAAATACCAACCCCAAATAAATAGGCAGGATCTGCCTGGTAGGGAAAAGGTCATTCATGAGTGCCACTTGTTTATTTTGTGGATTCACACGAGGGATATGCGTTCAGAAATCTTAAACTCATTATCTATCTCCGGTTGTTGAATCATGGCTGGAAAGTACCCGATACCTTCGCCTCCGTAGAATAAGAATCATGTTACTAGGACACCGCGATCCACCTACCAACAAATTATTATAGACTCTAATAGGCAATCGATGGCAGTATTTTAATCAAGGTAAAGTTTTGTCCTAAAAATAGGTATTATGAAAGCAATACACACTTTAGTAACTGAAAATGAATATCGTATTTCTAGAGTCACGAAAAATTTTTTAATCTTAGCGAAAATTTTAATGCCTGAATAAAATCTAAATCAAGGATATACAATAAAATCTAGACAAATAATTCAAAAAAAGTTATTTTTTACTAGAAACTGCGATTACAGTGCTTAGTCACAATAATCCTCACTTTGAATTATGGTCAAATAATGAGGCTGATACCTGAGCTATCATTTTCGTTTCCACACTGCGGCAAAATAGTATTGGATTATTGGACATAATAGCCTTTTTAATTTGAGCTTGGTTTATCCGCACTAAGATCTTAAGCACAGGTATCGAACTCATAATTTGTTGATTCAAGACTTTAAACCTAAAAGGTTAAGTTACAAGACTGAAATCCGAGTTGGAATTCTCTCCGTTCTACATTGTATCAAACTAAAAGACGGAACTCGCACGCGCGGATCTTTAGAAAAATTTAACACTTATAAGCCTTTGGAGAAAGATAGTTTTCCGCAATATCAGGTATCAAACCCATTGCTTTCCGGAAGTAAGAACAATAATATTTCTATCAAATTACTGCGGTTTTTCCTAATCATAATTGATTGGAAACACATTTATAAAGAAGAATGTGTATATTTTAAAGAATCTTTCAGATTAAAAAGCTAAATCTATAAGATTCCATTACAAAAGAATTTTATTTAAAAAAATCATTTATAATTCTATAAAAGAAGATTGCATTACAAAAGAATTTCATTTGAAAAAAATCATTTATAATTCTGTAAAGAAATATATATATTAGAGAGAGGTTATATATACAAAAAAGTAAGATTTTTATCTGATTCATATTTTCATTGAATAAATATTAAGCGATATCAAACATAAATTAAGAAATAAAAAATATTTTTAGGTATTTTACTGGTAGTCTCAAGTACTCTAGGTAAGTCAGTTTTGACTGTTTTACTAGAAATTGATGAGTAGTAATAATTTTTTAGCTAATAAATGAGACTATTTCTTCCAGACGCATTTAGGTACCTACCAGCATTTCAGGACGCTTACTTCTGCAAACCGAAACCCCTGGTTCAGTTATTTGGAAAAGAATGTTAAGTAACGATACATGAATCCTCCTTTCCATGCCATGCCACACTAGTAGGGGCCCCTTTGGTCATTCAGGAATTTCAATGAGCATCATATTGGTCTCCGGAAGGATCAAGTATCGAACCAGTTACTTTCTGGATACGAAAGAGATGTTTTCCTTAAACAGGCTATCGCCACCTTAGTTTTTCCACTGTATATTTAATTCTATAGTTTTGGTGAACGATGTTTCTGGTTAACTATTTTCCTTTTGAACAATACATATGCAGACAATTTTAAATTTAAGTTTCTGTCAATTTCTGTCATGTGACGAGATCAAAACCAAAGGCGACACCATCACATTTCTATACAGCATCAGCAATTAGACGAAACGAAATATATATTATTAGGTTTTCTTATTCTTGGAAAGGAAAATTGATGAGCTCTGTAGGCCTTATCCCACATATGGGCTATCGTGCCACAGATTTAGATTGGTTTAGGTTTTTTAGGTTCTCTCATTGTGATAGTCTTAGCAAGAGATAAGGTTTTAAACCCATTACCTTGCGCAAACAAAATTTTCTACTGTGTTTTTATGATCTCTGGAACTTTTAATGTTAAATTTAACCATGCAATTACATTTTATACACACGTAAAAAGAATGTGCAATATTTTCTATATTTTTTATCTCTTTCTCCTCAAAATTTTGTATTAAATTTTTTTTTTAGTTTTATTTTATTTCAAACTATCATATTTCCATCAGATCAAACTTGATACTAAAAATTAATATTCATTCATTTCATTTTTTATCAACTTTATGTGTATGATTTATATCATCCATTTGTTCACGTATGTAAAAATGTATTAATTTTTTAGCATTTTGCCAGTTATGTAAAGTTTAAATTTTTTTTCCAGTCCCGGAATAGTTTTGTTGCTTATTTATCATAAAAGGTACTTTGTAACAAAGGAGAAGTAAATATTACTGAAAAACAAAAAATAAATAGTCTGGAAAATAAAATAAGAGGACTTTTTTACTAGTAAAAATGACCATAAATTTGTCGCTGTAGCGATTATATTATAGTTAAACTATTCGTAATAAGCATGCTTTTTTTTCATTTTTAGCATCAGTTACTTCACGGAAAGTGCTTCACTGAATAATAAAAATGATAATTTTTGTTAGACTGTCTGCATTAAATTAATTTACAATATGCTTTTGCAGAAAGCTTAGTATTTAAAAAATACATATATCCGTTAAACTTTACTTTGAATTCTCATCTTCAAATCTACTGGCGAATACTTGTTATTAATCCTTAAAGTTAGTAAGATAAACAAAAACTTAGACTCTTCTTCGGAATCTTCATTTATATTTTAATAAAATTATTTCTATTTAACAATAGCTTTGTAGTGAGATTACTTTTTCTCAGAGTGGAAATTTTTAGGCGTAATAGCGATTTTTGGAAATCGTAAGTAAATATTGCATTATCACATCTACTGTTTTATGTGAACAAATCAATTGGAGTAATATCCATGGAGCTTTATGCGAAATTTCCTTCCACGTAGCAATGAATGTGAATCCCGTTTTTCTATGAAGAGATTTGTCGGACAACATTAAGCAACAGCACATCAAAAAATACCTATAACAGTTTTAATCATTTAAAAATACACTTCTGAACACGATTTTTAACACTATTTAATTATATTTTTGAAAATAAATTCAATATATCTCTTGGCTATAATAATTAGGAATAATCTTTAAATTGGTTGAAATCAGATTACCTTAAGTTGAGCATAATTATGCAAAAATTTACTATATTCACAGTTCAGTTACATAAATGTGACCACTACGTACTTTCGTCGTCGAAGTTAAACAACCAATCACAGAAGGCAGGTTGTTGTTGCACCACCATGTTTTCCTGTATCCAGTCCTGAGTTAGGCTCTACCAGTTAGGAAGAAGCAGCCGGGTGGAGTGTTCGTGGTTTTGAAGCAGGGAGAGCAGAAGATCACCAATTCTTGCCTTGCCACCCCAGAGGTATCATTTTCCTTGGAGGACATTGCGACCATGATCAGTTTCAACGTGCCCCAGCCACCATTAGGGAACACGACGGATCTTCGGTTAAACCGGAATTCGAACTCATTATCTTCCGATAGTGAGAACGACGCCTAAACCAACCAGGCCACCACGACCTCCACAGAAGGCAGGTGGCAGCAAATACAGTTGAGCGTATATAAAGGATGAGAGTGGGCTTCGGAAAACATTCCAATCGTTGGCGTAATGAAGAAACGGAACAATTTATCCGACTTCTAAATGGGCACGATCAGGGGCTTTCGGGCCAAAGGTTTATGCATTTCCGAAACGGCTAAGTTTGTGAACTGTTCGCGTGCTGCTGCGGTAAAAATATACCATCCATGGCATAATGGGCAGTCTAAAATCAGCGACGGGACAAATGTGGTGCACCACGGGCCACAGATGACAGAGGTGAGCGCGACGCCTATGGAGATGAGTTCGGGAGAATGTCACCGCTGAGCCTAGATGAACCAAGGGGTTACCAACAGTGTCTCCTAAACTACTGTTCGGCGAACATTGCTGCGGGGCATCTGAATCAAACACCTGGTTCATGCATCTATGCTGACTGCTGGTCATTGGTGACGAAGGATGTGAGGTCTCCAAAGGTGGAATCTGCATGCAATTACCACAAGTGGACGTCCATTGAGTGAAGACAGGTAGCGTTTTCCAATCAATCACGTTTTATTCTCCACCAGACAGATGGACGTTGGCGTATACGATGTGAAACTTCTGAAAGCAAAGACTCTAAATCCATTACCAAAGCGATCCAGATTGATCTGGAAAATGTTTTTCTGGCATTCCCTGGGTCCATTCATCATTATTAAAGACACAATGGATCAATACAAATACGCGTCTGTCCTTGCGGACCATATCCACCCCTTTATGCGCACTGTTTTTCCTCAGGATGGTGGCATATACAAGCAGGACAATGCGAGATGCCATATAACTGGTTCAAAGATCACCAGAATGTGTTTACCATTCTCCCTTGGCCAGCAAACTCACCTGACTTTTATACCTAATCAAGAATCTGTGGGACCATCTCGATGGGGTTGTTTACGGCATGGATCCTCACCCGCGTAATCTAGCGCACTTGGCCACGGCACTGAAGTCGACATGGCTTAACATTCTTGTCAACATCTTCAGGAACTTAATTGACTCTCTTTCTGTATGTCTCGCAGCATTCCGCTCTGCGACAGGTGGTTATTTTAGCTTTTGACCAGTTATCATATTAAGGAGACTGAACTGAGTAAAAATTGGCCTGATTTTGATGAAAAGTTTATTTAATTAAAAACAGTTTTATTTATATGTCTCTTAATAATTTTAATGTAAAATATTTGAGGGGATTCATTTTCTTATAAACAAAATGGAAACTTCAATGCAAAAGGAGTAATTAGGGACATTAGTATTTTCAAATTACATTAATTTGTGATTTTCAAAGATTGAAATCTAATAAATTTTCGTTATAGAAGTTTCAGACAGTTGTTTGTTTTAAAACAGCTATAAGACATGTCTTACCATTTTTTTCCAGTTTCCTATATTAATATTGATTCAAAATTATTAGAGTATATTTCCTGTAGGATTTGATTTCCCCCTCGCAAAATTCAACGAAATCAGTTGAATGGAGTTTTACAAAATTTAAAAATTGTCAGGCTTAAATGAGCAAGAAAAACGTCAGGGTTGTCATTGCTTGGCGCTTAATCGAGCATTTGTCTTTCAAAGGAGATCATATCAAGTTGAGCTATAGAGTTGTATAATATAGTGTCTCTCGGTAAAGCTGTGTTTTCTGTTAGTCATGTTTATAGTTATCATACAATGATCATAATTACTGCAGCAAGGTGATGCATTTATTTCAGTGCCTTTACTTTACTTTTGCGATGTGCTTAAAAGTTTTTCACCATATTTTAGAAATAGGGGCTAATAAAGTGTCTCATTTCGAATATTTCCTCGAAATTGATACACCCGATAGAAAGTAACAATATTTTTATGCTTAGATTACACTTACTCTTTGGAGCTTCAACTCCCTTCTTGGGTGTGGTTGTTTCCAATTGTTCTGAATCAATTTTAAATCATTTGCCTTGGCTGAACTAATCGTATACCGTAAAAAATGACCATAGAATGACAAATAATCAACTTCTGAGAGCACTCTTTACCTAGACTTTTGCAAATTTTATAAGCTTTACACTATTTTATTCTTTAGTTTTTCTGACTTCTATACACAGTTTAAAACATGTTTTTCTCCCCTATTATAAGAAATTTATTTTTTCTTTAAATAAATTTTTTAAAATTTAGATTAATCAATGTCTTCAGTATTGCTTTAATCATATTACAGAAGTCGACTTGATAATTGAATGATTATCATTTTGATCTTCAAATCAACAATTTGTGAGTTGGATTCACACTTCATGAATGAATGTTTGCGGTAATCTGGAATTCACTTTAAACGGCAGGTCCCAATCGAATCAGATCGAGTAAATCCGTTTGCTTTCGTTAACTATTTAGCATTTACAAATAGATCAAATTACGCTACAAAATAATTTTGTATTAACCATGAATGAACTGTTAATAGCTGATAAAAATGAATTGGTTTAGCATGGCTCTTTAAATTAAATAAAACAGATGTGCTTAAAACAAATAGTTGTCAATTTAAGATTATTTTGTGAACATGAAGGCAAATTCAAAACACAGGAAGCAAAAGAGAATTCAAGGTAACAAAATTGAATGAAACTATGGTTTAAATCAGATTCTGGCTTGTTTCAACCACCCACGCTACTTATTTGTCACTCAAAGGAGGGTTCGATTATCGCAAAAGGTGATAACCGAACACGTGTACAACTGAATAAAAGTCTAATCGTTCAACTACCAGCTCGGCTGAAATAAACAAACGAATAATAAATAATACTTTAAAAAATAGTTACTTTCTAAAAACATACTTTTGAGAAAAGGGACAAAAAAAACGTAAAACACGTTAAATGACTTTTTTAAAAAATAAAATTAATCCGA
This sequence comes from Latrodectus hesperus, assembly GCA_037975125.1. NCBI lineage: Eukaryota > Metazoa > Arthropoda > Arachnida > Araneae > Theridiidae > Latrodectus > Latrodectus hesperus. The sequence goes on from CM075858.1 coordinate 44,079,890, forward strand.
ATAAGAAAAAAATCTGAACTCTTTCCTTAAATGTATTCTTTGCATGCTCGTACGCAAATTTTAATTATTTTATATAAATATGCTGAACCCAACTCATGAATACATTGCATTATTAAAAAAAAATTTCCGAAAATAACTGATTTGCTTATAAAAAAAACAATACAGTTTTTTATGGTGTTTTTTTATAAAACGGTCTACTAATTAAGAAAACATTTTTCCTTACCGTAATTCTTTAATAAATCTCCTATTGCTTTACACTAATTAGTGTATTTTGCTACACTTATAATAACTTCGTAGTGAAAATTCGATAAAATCATGATTTACAATATGTTTCATAAAATAACTATAAATTCAACATATTAGAGATTAATGGTGTTTTACTTATGAAGAGATAAAACTATGCTACATTTGCAAGACTGACTTCGAAAAAAATGTTTAAGAGGATATTTAGTCTTTCAAACTGTAAAAAACAAAGTATATTAGAATTAAAGTTAGGATTATTGCGTGTGAATTTTTCATTATTCAGTGCAATTTTTTCTTAATATATATAAATAGCTGTCAACTCTACTGATTTTAATGAGAAACTCGATTTTTTATCATTTTTCCCCCATTTCCCGATAATGTATGAAAATCTGCAGATTTTTGGCAATTTCAGTGAAAAACGTAAAAACAGCTTGAAATTTTGCTAGAAAAAGAATCTATTAAGTTGTTTTGGTAGCTTAAACACAGTTTAGAAAATTTAAGTATAAATATAATATTTTCAGAATGAGAAAAAATGTTTTGAACAGCAATTCACCAATTCATTTATAAAAAAAATTAAGCCAGCAACTTAGGAAAAAAATATAAACTGCCATGAATTATTCGAGTTTGAAATGTATTATGTTTTTATGGAAAAAGTATTTGATAATTTCTATATTCTTATATAGAGGTACTTGTCACTGAATTAAATTTATTTAACAACGCATTATATACTTTGTAGTTTTATGAATTTATCACACACACAACTATTTTAATGAGGTAATAAAGTGCGGTGGGGTTCCTATTTGATATTTCCAAAAGATGCTTAAAGAATTTCATATGTATTAATAGAGCCAAAAAACCAAAAGTGGTATGCATGATTTTCCTACGCAATGACGAAGCAAAGCATATTTCTTATACAAATACAAAAGCTAAATATAACACTTCTTATATTTCTATGGGATGTTTTAAAAATTTTATATGGAATGATATAATAGGAAAGCTAAGCGTTGAGAAATTCCTAATTAGTTCTGTAAGCGGTCATTAATAATCTCATTTGAAATGGCTTAAAACGAAATCAAAGCACTTTTTTCCATTTGTTATATTATTCCTATTATATATTCCACACGATACTTAATAACATCTAATATATATATATATCCTGGTTAGAACTCTGAACATTTTAAAATAAAAAATAAAAAAATTCCCTCATGGTTAAGAAATTGTCCGATAGAGGGCGAAGCATGATTTATGAGGTGTTAATTAAAAAACGTGATATGCTATTGTGGCAATTTTTGTTTAAAAAGTATTCACCACAACAAAGTAGTGTCTCAGCGGAGATGAAAAAGTTGGTTTCTAATATCCAAGAAGAAAAACTGTAGAAAAATCACAATGTCAATAAACAATCAAGAAAATATCACAAGAAATGAACAGTCAAAAATATCAAGAAAACGAGTCGTGACTAAGCTGACATGACTTGCTTAAGAAACTTTCGGTGTATGTAGTGTTTTTTATCATGAGCTAAAAATGCAAAAGAGCTCGTCTCACAATAAATTGGAACACATTAAAGATAATATATTTGTGTATAATACTCGTATGGCTTTCATTTCAGCTAACTTTGAAATAAGACCATCATATACAATATATTTTAGGTATTCCCATCGTTAGAAGTTGAAAGGATTTAGTTAAGGTGATCGTGGTGGCTAAGATGCCGGGGTTACTAATTCTGATATTTACAAAACTAAGAGATTTCTCAGCTACTTCACTGATATTACAATATAAGGAGAAGAGGTCATATATATATATATATATATATATATATATATATATATATATATATATATACATATATATACATATATATCATATTCAGTAAAAGGATATGGATAGTGCATGTAAAATAGCTCTGATTGACATTACGATCACAAACACACATTGTGATATTTCACTTGAATATTAGACAAGGAATAGGAATATGCCTAGTTAGCGAAAAAATAATTCGAGAACTGCAAAATGAGCGGTATTTGTCATTCATGATTTATTTATGGATGAAAAAAAATCATATCCACATCTTAGTTTTACTTCAGTGTTGGAATCGCTTAAAAGAGAATATAATATCAGTTACTTTAAAGTGACAACAGCAAAAATGAAAAGCTGTTATTCTTTTCTCTTCCCCCGTTTACTGTTTTCAATTTCCATGAAAAGTATTTGATCAAGAAAATCATTTCTTGAAAAATAGAATAAAATATCGTGTATTCAAAAATGTAATTTGCATTCCTTATTTCCTTTTTTATATAGATGGAGCAAAAGTTCCGTTCTTTTTATATGCAATCATTTTAAATAGTAAGTGCAATAAAATGTTAGAATAAATATAATCAGAAATATTTCAAATAGTTTTTTTTTCATAAATCAAAGAATATTAAGTTAAAACTTCGCAGTAATTTTAAAAACAATAGATTTTTTTTAAAAGAAATTCTGTACAAATGTTGTAATGGCAGAAGTTTTAACGTGCTCACTATAAATTTTAAAAGAATTTAAAACTTCTTATAATTCGGTAAGTATTAAACTATCAAATTAACTGGACAGATTCAAATTTGCTTACCATTTAACGGTAGTTCGTTTTCGAAATATTTTTCAAAATATTTTATTAAAATTTTATCTTGTGTATAATAATAAAGAACATGCCTTTTAAATGTTGCATAACTGCCCGTAAAAACAATTATGATACTGGACCTTAGGTTTTTCGCTTTCGATTCCCACATGAAGAGGATTTAAAACGCTAATGGTGGTGTGTAATTCCGAGAGAAAATATGGAAGTAACCAAACATTCCAGGGTAAGTAAATTCATTTCATTTATTGTTTCATTTGCATGATTTTTATCTTGTTAATTTGTTTCTGAACGTTTCTAATAACATTAATAGTAATAAAAAACTTCAAATGAAATCAAAAGTGAATTCCTATGGAATTTTTTTTGAACTTGTTACCCATAAAATCATATCTATTAAACTTAAATTGTCATAGAAAAATAAAATAATTATTTATTTTTCGATTTATTAATAATAATAAAATGTTTGAGTTATAAAAGAGAACTGTAATAAAAGATAAACTCTAAGCTATTTCGAAATTAATTTCAGAATGCATCCTAATGATCATATCAAATAAATAATCTATTATTAGTAAAGAAAAACTGAGATTTCTTTGTTGCATTGTATATCAGCTTTCTTAATTTAAATTTTACTTCTAGGTGTGTGAACTGCATTTCAAACCAAGTGATATTTTAAGATCTAGTGAATCTTTCAATGAGATAAGGTAACAGAATAGTCGTGATCCTAAAATATCCGAAATTACATCCTAATGCTGTACCTTGTATCTTTAATGGCTGTTGAAAATTAATCAATAAAGATGTCATCAAGAGAATTCCTCAATTAAACCGCAAAAATGTGAAAATACTCAATTGTGTGAAGAAATTGTTCAAAGTAAAAAGAGTGACTTGTGGAATATAAGCAAAAATACTATTTTGCTAATTTAGATGAAATGGAAAAATGTTTGAAAATACAGATATTCTGAATTTTCGGTATGTAGTCAAAAGAAAAAGCAATATTATTTTTTTTTAATCTTGGCTATAATCCACATCCAAATTTGTGTACTTCTGTTGTATTTGATGAAAATCTGATTATAAATGGTTTCAATAAAAAAGTGCGTAAGTATTCATTTCCATTTCAAATTAATAATGTTATTGATGTTAGTAATATACAGCAAAATATTAAGCAAATTTAATTAAATCAAAATTATGGGGATTATGAAACAGATTTGTATGATTTAATATTTCATCTTGTTTGTCAGAAAATACTGTAAATAAAATGTAGAGAGATGTTTGTTTTTTAAGGAACAGATTTCTTTTTAAAAGGTTAAATTACTCGTCATTTGTTCTAATCATAAGAGCATATACAATTTTAGTAATAAGGATACTGAATGAATCTGAAATTTACCGACCTTTTGAAATATGGGAAAATGGACATGCTGTTGAAGAAGTAAAATTCTTCATAGTCAAATCATGTATGTAAATATGTTTCTTAAAAATTATTGCAAATAAATGATAACTCTATAGTAATTAACTCAATTAAAAAAAATTGAGACGTTTCCTAATTCTGAAAAAATTATATTTTAATGTAATTTGTATCAGAAATTGTATCCAATATATTTATTTCCTTTTAAAACAAAAGTAATTTTGAAAATAAGTTTAAGTATATTCAAATAGTTTATTTTTATCTATTGTTAAGAATGCATCAAAATAAATTGAATAGAAATGTAATACTTATGTACATAATTTAATTTTGTTCTAATACATATTAATAATGTTCTTGTGTTCTAATATGCAAAATAATGTTTTTGTTTTCCAAATTAAATTGTGAATTGTTTTTAGAAGAAACATGAGAAAAGTATGATTATAATAAATTATTTTCTACTTTGTTATTTGTCTATTCCACTTCAATTATACAAAATAGTTATCATCCATTAAATGCTGTACATCTATCATACATATGGAATATATTTTGCTCATAAACTAATCATGTGTTTACATTTAAAATATTTTAAAGAAATATTTTTTAATTCATAATAGATTATATTGCTAATAATTATTTTAGAATAAATTTATATATACCATCCGGATTTAAAACATTCACAGGAGTATATATATATATATATATATATATATATTGCATAAAAATAATTTTATGTTTATTTGGTATATTCATAATCAACACTGATATATATTTCCTTTAAAAGTATACAAATGAAAATATAAATTCCAATATTGAATAAAATTTCATAGACTTGATCATAATATGAGTAGAAAGTTTGTTATTCACAATTGTAGGTCATATATATATATATATATATATATATATATATATATATATATATATATATATATATATATATATATATATATTTACAATTGTTACAAGTTATACTTGAATACATTTTTTCATATAGCTATTACTAATTTTTTAATATTCTTCGTGGAAATAATATCAGAATGAATTTAAAAGTATAAAAATAATTGCTAGGGACTTTTAAACAACATAAAATCAGTTCCTTCAGAATATTTTATTCGTGAACGAACGCAGTTGATTTCAGCCACTGCCTGATTGACGTCACAAGAGAGTGTTCTGGCTTTTTTAGCTATAGAGGGTGATGGCTCTACCAATTGGATAGAAGCAGCCATGTAAGAGTCTTCGTAATTTTGAAGCGGGGACCAAGCAGAAGATCTCTAATACTTGGCCTGCCACTCCCAGAGGTATCATTTCACTTGGAGGACATTGTGATCACGCCCAGCTTTAACGCCATTAGCGAACACGACGGATATTCGGTTAAGCCGGGATTCGAAAATGAGAACGACACTCTAACCAACCAGACTACCGCGTCCCCTATTGAGGGGCCGTGGTAGTCTAGCGGTTAGGGCATCGGCCTTCCTTTCGGAAGGGGTTGGCTACCTTCCGACAACATGAAGTTCTAAATGCATGCTATGTACGTGCTTCTTAAATCTGTTGAATCGAAAGTCCTGTGGTCGGTCGTTGAGCAGTTATCATGGGTGTAATGTTCTGGAAAAAATTTCCTGCCCCTCCAAATCGAGGCCAAAATTGAAGGATTCTCTCTCTAGTGGTGCCATATATCGGAGGAATCTTAGAGCAAAGACGTACTTTCACCCTCGTGGTGTTCTGATTAAAGGAAAGACGCACCCTTCTGACTTAATTTCGCATAGCCGTCGGATAGCGAGCTTGGATTGTCCAAGTGTCATAAGTCTCTTGCAATTAATTTGAACATTCTTCTTATCATGGTAACGACACATGAATGCCAGTCCGAAAACACAGTTCTGGGATGTCGTATATTCTTCAAGTAAAATGGTAAGCAACGTAAATCGAGAAGACAGCCAAAACAGATTTTATAGAAACTTTAGTAGATAATTGAAGGTGAACACACATTTGGGACTACTCAGCACATTCCTAAACATGTTCAATTTAGAATGATAGGAATTTGTTTCCACAATGTCCGATGAAAAAATCTCTTGCAATTAATTTTTTAAAATAAACAAATGTATTCTACTATATTCAGATTAATAAAATTTAAATTAGTGGTATTTGCTCTGACCAAATAAAATTCTTAGCCTGTACACAAGATTGCAATAAAATTTGTATAAAAAGTATCGAAATACTTTTGATTTCAATTGAAAATATGAGCTAAAATTAACTTAAGTATAGGCCAACACAAGAAATGAATATAATTATTTAAAAACAAACAAAAAATTAAACGGGGTGAAAAGTTAATTTAAGAATGTTATATCTTGAAACAAGTATATAATTAATTAGAAACAAATGCAAAATTTAATTGTAACTTTTATTCAAACAGTAGAATATTTCACATTATATTAGATTAATTTGATAGCTCTTGTTAGTGATTAAAATTAACTAATTCATTGATTAATAAACAAAAATTGTTTCAATTAAACATCAAACCTTGGATCATTATGAATTAAGTGGGAAAAAAAATAAAATTAAAGTTCACAATAAATTTTTTTTGAAATTAGTTTCGAAAAGCGTATAACACTGTAATGCATTTATTTTTGAAATTTAGTTCTAAGAGATATTTTGTGATTTCTCTCTGTTGAATAAATGGTAACCTGAAATGTTTCAGTGATCTTTGTTAAGATTATTAGATTATGTTTTTTTTCCTCATGGGTTTGTGTTGAAAATGATGTGTTGTGTGATTTGTGTTCAGGGCTTCTTCTCGATCTAGGAAACATCTAAAATTTTATCAAATTTTTCTTTTATGCATTTTACTTTTATTTCCATCTATTTTTATTTGCAGAGTTGAAAGAAAAATTATCATTTTTCAGTAATCAGTAAAATCAGCAATAAATCGCTTTGGATATTTTTAAAAAAATCATATATTAAAAACATCGTTACGATTAAGACAGTAATTATTTCAAGATTTTAACAATAAATTTGAACTGTAATAAAAATGAAGTATATCAAAAAATAAAATTATGAATATATGTATTAATCAAAAGTACATTTAATGACAGAAATGTTATTGAAATTATTTGTAACTGTAATTAAAACTATCTGAAAAGATTCTGTAAGATATTGATTGATGGGTTATGAACAATGTTTCGATTAAATGAACAACATTGTGGAATATTAAGATTTCAATGTATACAATGCAGCTTTCTTTTTAGTTTTTGAGTATTTTTTATCTTTGCAAGAGATTACAAAACAGAATATATTTCACGCGCATTAAAAAGTATTCAGGGTAAAAATAATTCAAACTTTTATTGAGAGTTACAAATGAGACTCAACAAAAACCTCCCTCTGCATAGTGTTGATACCCATTATTAATGGTAAAATGCTTAAATGAGAAGATTTTTATAAAAACTATTCTTTATTTATAAAATGTTCTTTGATTTTTAAAAAGAAAATGCATGACAAAATATGTAATTCCAATAACCATTGCTAAGTTGTGGAAGGGTAAATATCCGAAAGACGCAATATAAAAAATAATTCTAGTTGAAGAATTACGATTAATATAAACCTATTTATTTCAAATGTTTTTGTATCTTAAATTGCAATGAAAATTTGGAACCTTAATAAAATAAAAGAGAATTTTTAGTTCGTAACAAATGCTTTTATTTAATTGTTATGATTCAAGAGTACTTAGCTTGCACATAAATTCAAAATTTGATTTTTTCTTAGATTGATAAATAGGTGAATTTTCTGGTCTTGAAGTGCTCATGGAATTTTAAACTTACGAGAAAATTATTTACATTGGAAACACAAAAAGTCTTTCCAAGATTTCTTTAGCTTTATAAATGTCAATGTTGTATTACGCTCACACGTTTCCGAAGGATAAAATTTTAGAAAAAATAATTCAATGAGTCCACATACAAACTTATTTCTTGTATATACCATTCTCTAATTTGTTTTGAATTTTCAAAAGGAAGTTTCAGTATTCATATTTTGTAAATTTTTTTAACGCTAGTGTTTCAGGTGTGAAAATCTAAAAAAAATAAAATTTTGTATTACTATTAGATATTATTTTTGTATTCTTTTAGGATTTTCCTTTTTAATTGCAAAATGAGATTCAAATTTTTTTTAGACTCTTATCAAGACAATCCATATTTGTATAAATAATGGTACAAAATAATTATTCTTCAAGAATCAGAAATCCAAACGAATCGGATTATCTAAAATAATCAGAAAATTCCATGCTGTGAAAATAATAGCGAATAGTATAGTGAATTAATTTCAATGATAAAAAAATTGAACTCAACAAAAGTATTTCTTGGTAAGTCAGAAACAATATATATAAATAATTACATTTTTATATACATAAATTCCCTAAGCATATTTCATTAAAGAAAAATATACATGTAGAATATAAAAGAAATTAATTAAATAATGGTATCCTTTTACACACTGAATAATTTTGATAAATGGAATTTGTAAATAAAATAAAACTCCCATAGATAATCACAAAATTATTACAGCATTAAATTTAAAATAAAATTTCTTTAAAAGCCATGATATATATATAATGTCAAGTAATTCGCATTTATAATAAAGAAAAATTAAAACTTTACGAATTGTTTTAAACATTAAAGTATAAAAGTATACATTTATATAATTCGCAATTTTAATTCTTAACGAAATAATGACTTTACATTTTCTTCACACATAAAAACATGTTACGAGAATAAAATATTTCTCAAAAATTTGGTAGAAAAATAAATTAGAAAAATTAATCTAAAAATGGGCCTTTTTTATTCCTTGTTTATAAAAGTAAAATGTTTTAAAATTACACAGAAGCAATATATTAAATTATTTTGAAAATCAAGCAATGAGAATATAAACACTACTTAACGACTTTGAACAAATGCAAAACAAATAAAATATTTTGAAATTGATTTAAAAGGAGAAAAAAAACAAGAAAAACAAAAATAGTTCAAATTATATTTGTGTACATATGTCTATATACATTATAGTTACATGTATTATAGGTTTAGTACATATATATTATAGTTATAACAATGACAACTATATAGACAGTCAAAAAATTAATGTAAGTTTTTACTCATAAAATGTTATACTTTGCTTATAATACATTTTTTTTTATAAAATATCAAAATATTTTCAATAGAAGTTGCTAATAAAAATTTTTGAAATGCATTATATTAAATTAATCAGATATTCATCATTTAATTTATGAAAAAATTAATTAAACTAAAATTAATTATAGATACTAGAAAGAACATTTAAAAAAGTACAAAGTTTCGTACCAGAAAAGGAAACTAAAATGAAAAATGCGTTTCTATTCATGAGATAGAAGTTCAAGACGAAAAAAATATTTTCACAGCTAATCCGTTTTACTACTACAGTAGCGTCATCTATGTTTTCTTCTATGAAGCATTAATGATTATGTGTTTTTTGCTTCACTGTATTATTTACATTTTGGTGCATACAAAAATTATTATAATACAAAGTAAATATAAATCGGAAACTTTTAAATAAAATATATTTAAAAATTCCCAAACGCAAATTGTATGAAGTCTCATTAAAATAGCATAGAAACAAATATTAGAAAAATTAAAAACATATAGTGATATTAGGAATTTGAAAACTTTTCTATATGTTAAAAAATTTCTATTCCTTTAGGAGTAAGATTTTTAAGTTATATTTTTCCTATTATTCTGGTAACAAAGTTATTTTTCATATTAAGGATATACTTGCCATAAAATTTGTTTATCCTTTGCAAATTTTAAAATCTGAAATAGAAGCAAAATGCTGGGAAAACCATTTATATAAAAATGTAAGATGAAAAAATATTTTAATTTAAAAATGAGAAAAATAACCTGAAAATATTGTTTCAAATTAGAAATGTAAAAAATGCAATTATTTATAATTCATATATCTTTTAAAAGTCAAGCTTTTCAATAAAAATAAAATTTCTGTTTTTTTTATTTCCTTAAGATTAATCATTTGATACTTTTAATTTAATATTTAAAATTGTTTTAAATTATTGGAATTTATCGTTAATATATACAAATTTAAATGTTTATATTATAATTTAATAAAACAATTCTGATGCAAGGAATAAAAATATTAAGTTAAAATAAGATTAACTTTTCTCTGTTTGATTTAATTATGTTTCGAATTTAAATTTTAAAAATAAATTTATTGATTAATAAAATTTAATAGAAAAATATCTCAAATATTTAATTTACCTTGCATTGATAAAAGAGAAATGCTTGTTAAAATTTTATATCGAAATCAACTTCGATGTCTTTTTTAACTTGTCTTTAAAGATTCTTCTAACATCCAATGACTCTTTGACTTTTGGGGGGACTTTACACAAATAGCAGAATTTCCCGTGTCTCAAGGGATGATGCTCTTCAATGCACTCATCCTGACCGCAATGAACATTGAGAAAGCATAAGCCCAACATCCACTTTCACTCCTTCCAACTCCAACTGGGAACGAACACAAAACTTTTTAATCCGATGAGAATATTTCTAACACAAGGCTATACTTAATCTAATCGACATCAGCTTTTAAAAATAAAATAAGTAAAATCTGATTCACCTTGCTGATAGGGTCAATGTGCTTTGGCAGCTCCCAGTGGTTTAAAACTTATCTCCTGTGATATATATACTGTGATGTGAAAAAAAGGACCAACTGCTTTGTTTACCACGTCTCTTGACCACGATTCAATGCTGTTTTGAATCGTGGTCAAGAGACGTGGTAAACAAAGCAGTTGGTCCATTTTTCTTCACATGAAGTGGTTGTTGATTGTGTTTTGCGGATTCAATCTAAAGAACTGGCTGTCTAAAACAGTTTGAAATATTCTTACCTAATATCTTGATTTTTTAACTATTCATTTTCTCATTTTTCTTTTTTTGATTGGATACAGAACTAGTAGGATATCCCCTTCCCATTGGCGACCATTGCGACTTTTTTTCATCACGAAGTTAAGAGCATGTTTTTTAACGCGGGAATTTTCTCTAAGTTCCAAAAATATGCATTTTGGAAAATTGTAAATCACATTATAAAAAATTTAAAAAAGTATTGCTAAAAAAAAGAATAAAAGCTTTTTTTTGGTTTGCCTTCTCTTTAAAACAACCGGTAAAAGAGATAAGTAAATAACAATGACTTACTTGATAAGCTCATGTCAAGCTCTCATGTCGAATATGCTCGGTTATATTATGGAAAAATATATAATAAAAATATAACAAGAAATTAATAAAAATGTATAAGAAAAAGATTATAATAACTTAACAAAAAGAAATTGGAAAAAGAACTGTTTACGACGTTGAAAATATAAAATTAAAATATAAAATAATAAATTAAAAAGTATATATGTAAATAAGGCAAATATGTAATAAATAAACAAAATAAAAAAGATATAAATAATAAATAAACAAAAAGAAATTGGAAAAAATAACAGTTTACGATGCTTAGATGCTGGCGACAACGAAACACAACAAATGTAGAACAAAAAGTTCGAAATGAAAGTAAAACGAAAACTTCAAATGCTGTTGCCACTGAGAAGAACCATATATAGGACGTAAAAATGATGTAAAACACGAGCAAAACCAAATCTGGCAACAAAAAAATCTGAAAAATAACAAAAACCTAAATTGGCAACAGGATAATCAAAACAAAGGACGCTAGGTTTGGCGAGAAATCACTAGAGGAGGGGATATCACACTTACATCTTGGATACTATTTGGATCCTATCTATAAATCAGCTGACCATAATGCCAAATTAGATTTCTTAATGCAACAAATTTCGAGTTGTCTATTTATTGGTCATGAATATGATAAATTTGCTACTGCAAATTTACTAGTTGCAGTTTTATGATAACTATTACTAACTAACATTTTCAAAAACGTTGGCGAAAAAAAATTTGCATCAAAATATATTTTAATAGAAATATGTTATAAGAAAAAAATTTTATTACTATATTTATAGAGAAAAAATTTGAATCAGCTGGCTAAAAAAACTGAATTATTTTTGAAATTTCAATGAAAAATAATCGTGTCTTATAATTGTGGGCCAAATATTTTAAAATTAACTAATTATATAATTTATTAGAATCATGAAACATAAGTTTAAACATGTTATAATAAGCAAACGATTTTTATTTCAAAAACAATTGCTTCTTAAATTAAAAATCTATATAATCTCAAACATTATACTATCGTTTGCTTTTTAACAGAATATGAGAGCAGAAATGTTCTTTTTAAAATTTTACAAGAACATAATTTTTCTTACATTTAAGAAGCACAATTTATTTTGAGAAATATTATTTTAGTATTGGTATCATGAGTGAATATATTTCTGAATGTTTTGATTCATTGAATGATATAGGAATGATATGATTGAATGACCCATGAAAGTTTATTTAATTTCTAAACTGTAAAAATGTCTGTGATGTGGCGAGAGTAAGATTCTGAGTTTTCGAAAAGATTCCATGAATGGATTCAAATGGAATGCAAAATTGCTGAGAAAAATAAACAGAGTAAGTAATTTTATTGCTCAAATTATTAATTCTAAATTTAAAATTAAGTTGAAAAGATAATTATTTGTTTGTATTTACCGGTGACAAGTATTATAGGAAGAAAGAAAATTTATTTCAAAAATAATATTATACTCATTATGGTTTCAGATTTATTGCCCAGTTAAACTCTGCCCAGGAGTAATGATATATTTTTAAGAAGTATACCACTGTTTGATCAAATAAAAGCCGCATTACTCCAAAAATTCAATGTCTCACTTTTTTGAATTAACTATGCTTGACTAAACGAAACGAAATATTATAAAACCCGATCATATATATATGGTTGCTCAGATACATATATAAGCAGCATTTTTTGTTATGCTTTATTTTCTCATATATTTTATAACTTACATTCTCAAAAATTCAGTAAAATAAACTTTCTAGCATTATGTCTTAAAGCATTGATGTATTATGTTAAGAACAAATATTCGAAACGATGCTCAAAATCCAACATTACGTGAAGTCGAATAAATATGTAAATAAGAAAAATTTAAATCGATAAACTTAATTACGTGGATGTAAATAATTTGTCATACGAAACTAAGAATCATTGAAAAAAATATGCTTTACCCTTGGCGAAAAATGGCGCCCCTCCCGCCGATAAGCGTTTTTTTTTTGGGCATGTTTAAAGTAACAAGATGACACTAAAAACACGATAGACCAACCAGAAATAAATCAGCATCGATAACAATAAGGAGCCAAATTGGCGAGAAACTGAAGGGCACCCTAAAGTATAGGCCACCCTTATAATTTCACAGATTTTCGTTTAAATCAGATTTCTTACAAGAAAAATCCAATCTAGGAGTTTTAAAATATATGTTTGTCAAGGCAATTTGATAGTTTTCAAGTCCTTATTACACCATTATTATACAATGCATAATATATTTGGTAAATATAAAATGACTAATGCATACTTCAAACAAATATTTGTTGTTTGTGTATAGAAAGATGATAATGATTAATGCATGCATATCAATTCATATAACAATTTTCGCTTAAGTAAAATAGATTTTTGAAAGTAAAATATATATTTCTATGTAGTTGCCACATACAATCTCGATATTGTACAACTTAGTGTTATACATTATATATAATGTCTGACACGCATAATTACATATATATTGATGTAACAAATGTATAATGACAATATTGTATATTTGAGAAATATACAATTGTATAACAATGCATGTAACGAGCGTTATCTTCGCTTATATTTAGTATTTCTGAATAGTTATCACGTAAATTTGTATTACAGAATCTGTAATGATACATTATGTGCAATAATTGACATGTATACAGCTGTGTATATAAGCGTAAGAAGTATTGTATAATAATGATGTGTGATGATTTGTAAATTGGGGTTCGGTATAAAATTTGGAACCCCTTGTGGTTTGATGAAAAAAGTGGTGACACATTTTGGCGATAAAATTTAATTTATAGTAGCCTTAGTACTTAATTTAGTTTTTGTGTAGTGGCGGAGGTCAACCAGTTAGTCAGATCTTGGCGCCAAAAATCGCCAAAAAGTCATGGGTTACCCGATTGTAAACTTTTACCCTTATTGAGTATAATTTTTACTTATCCACTGTTTTCCAAAGAAAATTAATTGCATATTATTCATGTATACTATTAAATTGTAATATCAAATTAGTCTTTTAGTTTTTGGAAACTTTTAAGACCATTGTAGTGAAAATGATACTAGAGACTTGAAACAAACAATTTTATTTAACACAACAACACAAGGAAAAAAATAATAAAATACGAAACATCAGCTGTATTGTGGCGCTCTGCTGCTTATAATTCATTGCTTTTTCATCCCGGAACAAACTTTGCAATCGAATGCGTGTTAACAAAATCGAAATTTTAAAAATTAAAAACGGAGCACTTACGTTATTTATGTAAATGTGTCGTTCGTTAGATGGTGCTATTCAAAGTAGTTAACACACCATTAACATAGCAAGAAGCTCGAAGTTGCTTCTTTAATTCATTTGATGAACAACTATAACGCACGAAAGTCTGTCCATTACAAGATTATAAAGAGCGTGGTCACATGCAAATTTTAGGATAAAAAGCTTTTTAAAATGTATATATTTGAAATGAGATGAATGCAAAAATTTATATCAAATTTTAGTTGGGTAAAATTTTGTCACTTCTCTGCACATTAAATTTTAAGTTATCAAATAAGTTCCAGAAATACATTTAAAAAAATGCTATTTAGTATTTTTATGCTTGTTTTTTTAATCAAAATTCAAAGTAGCCTGTGTTATATGTATAGTCTTTCTGAATATTATTATAATTTATTTTATATTTGAAATGATTTATTTCATGATTTTTTTGATAAAAATATGACGTATTCGCATAACTTTATTCGTTCAATTCATTTTCAGAATTCCTTCGTTTATGCATTTTAGAGTAAAAAACAATTATTTTTAAAGTACTTTTAAAAAATAATTATACTTTAAATTAAAATTATTTTTTTAAAAATGCTTATATCATTCCCATATTATTTCTGATGAAGAAGTAAAAAGATTACTCTAGAAATAAAAATACTATTTTTATAAAAAGTATTATGTTTGTGTTGTTGAATTGTGAGATAGTACTAATTTTTCATTGATGAATAAAAAGTAGCAGAAACGATGTGATATAGAATAGCTATTAAAAAGTCTTATTAAATGACACTTTTAAATAAAAAATATAGAAAGGTAACATGATATTGATTTAAATTTTATAAAACTTGTGTGGATAAGAGATGAAAAAAATACATTTAGTTGTATAATTAATGATGAAGGTAATTCTCTCTTGTAAGAACCACAAAAATCGTTAACAAACACATTCCAACACTGTAGAGAATATAGTAGATACAACACGAAATATCGCCGGATGCCAAACACAAATACTTAAAAAAGAGAAATTAAATTTAAGAAAATATACAAAGCATAAAAGTTGTTTAATATTCGAAAACGATGTTTCAAAATTTGATGATGCTGAAGTAAGAATTTTGCGCACATTTATCATTCAGTTTTTACTAATAAACTTAAAAGTTTCATCAAATTGAAAAATAAATGCAATTTCAGGAATATAGTGGTCAATTTTTGCACTACAATTGTTAAAAGATTTGTATGTATTAGTAACTAATGTAATACAATAATGACTATACAAAATAAAGTTATGAGTAATATATAAAAATAAAAAGAAAATAGTTCATAAAAATTGAAATAAAATTTTTATGAGGTTAAAGATGTAATCATTTATTAAAATAACCATTTGGGATCTTTATTTATTTTACCTGTGAGAATGAAAACAAATTGCTAATATTGCCAGTTTATGACACTATGAGTTGAAAGATCATTTTTCGAAATCTTCAGAATGGCTTTATGAAATGAAGTGAAATTTATATCAGGAAGTCTGTCTAACAAGTTTAAGATAAAAACTTTCATTTAGAAATTTCGATGATGGTAATTTTGTTATTAATTCAAAATATAATTAATTCTCTGTAATGTTGCTTATGCTGCTATGTAATTAATTTAAGTGATATAACACTTTGGGTTAAAGTTCTTCTGGCTTAAAAAAAAAGAAAAAGAAAAGTGTAATTCTTTTTTCCCTTAAAAATTGTCATTTTTTAATAACTGAAAAAAAAATATTTACAGCATAGGATCCTCTTTTCATTTTACATTCTCACAATGTAACCTAAGAAAAAACAATTTTTTTATTGTTTCCTAATTTTTTTTAAAAAAAATATTGTTTGCCTTCTGAATCTTTTATCTTTCTTAAAATGTCACTAGTTAGAAATACATTGGAATGTAGATGAAGAATCCCGACATCTATATTTAATATAAGGGAGGTTTCGAGCATTCTATAGCTTATTCGATTATTTTAGCTAATCTAAGCGTGGAATTTCCTTTTGTGAGTTAAAATATCATTAAGAGATATTTTTAATTAAATTTGAAGCCTGTACACTTTTATGTGTTAAATTATAGAACTTTGTTTTCACATTTAAACCGAAATTTCATCCAGAAATCATTCTAAATATTCCTTGGGTTTTCGCGTATTTCAGTATGCCCTTAACGAAAAAAATAAATAAATAAAGTAAATTATGTTTCTATTGCATTAATTTAAAGTTGAACTTTTCAGTTCATAGCTAGATTAAAATTTAAAATAATGTTTTACAATGTACACAATTTTATGTGTTCAAATGTAGAAATTATGTTTTTATATTTAAAGCAAAGCTTCAGTTAGAAATGATTTTATTTTAATTCTCTGGATTTTTGTTTATATCGGTATGCTATATACATGTATACATAGCGGTACAGGGAAGCCCTGAACTGTACCTTAAGATTTACAGTTTTACTGACACTCTGGAATACGATATGCTTAACAGTAACAAATCTATTTTTTCTCAAAGAAAAAGGTATTTCCCCCACATGACGAGATTTCCGAAATCCAGATACACATTTTTCAATGGTAAATTGTAAATTACATATGCATGTGGTAAGTTAGGTATCAACTATAAATTCGTTGAACCTGTCCTAATTCACTGTAAATTGGTTTAAATAGTACATAGCGAAAAGGTTACATTCATTGAGTCATTTATGTACTTAATTACTTCTAATGCAATGCTCCCCAAACTTATGAAATTTCTGTGAGATGCTGTATCATTTTTTAAATTTTTTTATGAGCTTCAAACATCTAAACTATTGAGCCTTTTTTTTAAAAAAAAAGGTATATTACATTATGCTGCCTACAAATTCACATCTCTAATGACACACAATGAAAATAGTTTTAATTAAATTATCTGTAGAAAAAGATATAAATTGAATTACATATAAAAAAGTTAAAGTCTAGCAATTAATAGACAAAAAACTGTAGATATTTTATATAATTAGCTTTAACTGCGATGTATATATATATTTTTTATCAGCAATCTCTCAATATTGGGAAAGGCAGCCTCTCAAATAGTTTTGCAGGTCTTTATCAGTTTGTGTCTGTTTCTGTAATGATTTTTAATACGTTTTATTACATTAACGTGTGCTATATAAATGCCCCGGACAAATTCTAATTACTCGCAATCGACGGTTTGACGATCCCTGTTTTAAAGTATGCCAATTTTCAATCATTCAGAGAAAACTATATTTTTTTTCTTAAATAATATCTAAAACGAATACATTTCAGATTTAATATAATAGACTTTCCAAAATATCTTATGTAATTTCTTATTATTTAGATTACTAGTAGAAAAAGCCGCAGAGAGTGGTTAACGATATAGCCTAATGTTCAAATGTTTTTACTATAATGTTATTCACAAGTTACTTTACAGTATAAATCTTGATAGAATCAGCTGTTATGTGTAAAATTGACTGTAGAATGTCAAGTTAAAAAAAATTAGCAGGAAAATAGAGTTTGATTTTAACTACATAGATAAAAACTAATTCATAATTTAATTTACTTGAACAAAGTTGTTGTTGATGTTTAAATTGCAAAGTGGTAATGGATAACTGAATTAAAAAAGTTGTGTGTGTTTAAATGGATCAGATATGAAGAATTTATCACATTACTGACAACACAGCATTGGCTAGCAAAATACTACTGACGGCCCCCTAACTAATAAAAAAAATCACATTATTCACAAAATTTCAGAAAATTAAAAATTAAAATTCTTTAAAATTTATAGATTTGAGGGAAACGACGATTTTAGAAAAGGGCAAAAATCATACGCCTCCGTTTTTAAAGCGAGTAGGGTTCCGGAATGATACGCATTACGCCATAAGTTACTTTACGAAAACTAAACAAAACTTTTGGCTTCACAGCCACTATGTGGGTAAAGGCCTACAGTAGCCATATCTATTTTCTTGACATAGGTCCCTGGGGTAGGAAGTGCTTACCCTTGTTAGATGGTTAGCCTAATGCGAAACCCTCAGCGTTTAGTTCCCAAGCATGCTTTGTACTCAGTTTATCAACTTACAGAAGGGTTGAAAAGGTATTTTACAGTGAGTTCAAATAAATAATTATTACGGTTTTAACAAATTACAAATGCTGTAATTAAAATTTTCATGAATTTTTATGTGTCAAATTTTATATTCCTATGTTTTATGTCAGGCAGAAACAAATATATTAATATAAGTTTCATTTCATATCCTGAGCCCATTTGCAATTGAACAAATTTTTTTTGACTCACAAATTTTGTAATTTTATTTATTAAGATTATGTAAGAATATGTATCAATATACAGATATGCATTTACACATCCTCTCTCATTCACTCTCTTTCAATGATTTGGAATAAGTTTCACTTTTTTAAGAAACGTGATTTCTCTCGCAAAGTAGTACATAGCAGAATTTTTATTGATATCTATTACCATTTTTTTAATAATTTTATTACGTTTCCAATTTGTAATTTCAAGTTTGAATAAAAAATGACTCTGAAAATAATCCTATGATAAATGCCTGACGAATCATGCTGTGATAAAAAATCAACCAAAATTGTATCGGCACAAATTGTATAATATTTGAATTTCTTAATTTCATTCTGTAGAAAGCAATGATTGAATACTTCATTTGCCGAATTGAGTAACTTTATAAAATAAGTTGTCGAGAAAAATAATAAGTGTAACAGATCTGTATTAACACTACTGACAATAGATGGCGTTACTGCCCAATAGAGTGAACATAAAAATATTCAATATGCAATAAGAAATTGAGGTGGATAGAATAGAAGAGAGATGTGAGGAATGAAAGACTAAATATGAAGAAGGGCTACTACGGTAAGCGGATTCTCATTTTCAGTGACACTCAAGCTGCTTTAAAAGCGCTTAATTCTTTCGAAATGAAATCTAAAATGATTTTGGAGCATAGAAACCTTCTTACAGAACTGGCAACTAGAAACAAGGTGATCCTTATATGGGTACCAGGGCATTAAAGGGGGTTATCGGACTACATTAATAAAGTGGGTGACCCGAGTAACTGGAACTAGGAAACATTGGATTTGGAGTTAATGGTACAAAATGCTGATTAAAGCAGAGGTGCCAATGACATACAAACCCAACCTGAAGAAGAAGAAGAAAGAGGAATGAAAGGCGAACATTCTGGTTCATAAATAACTTTGTTTATTATTTGTAATGTACTGGTAAAAAACGCATAACCTTGTTTGTTATTATTTTCTTTTACATTTGTTTTAATCATGTGTAATGTCGTAATAAATGTTTTGTTTTGTATTATTTTAACTTCTATTTTTTCTTACGTCCCTACAAAAGTATATAACATTTTTTATATCAAAAATTTTTTAAATTATTAACATGAGTTTTTTTGTGTTAATTCTTATTATAAGTGAAACGTATTTTGACTATATACAATTACACATTATAGAGAGCTTTCGAATTAAAATTGAATAAAATTTTAAAAGTGAAGTTAATTGATTTTGCACTAAGTAAAAATCATCCAACTATCAATAAAATTTAGCCACATTGAATCTCCACAAACCGTTAACACTATTTGTGTTTCTTAGTTTATTTCCATTCTGATGAAAAAATAAAATTTATCAATAATTTATCAAGTTTTATCGGTATAAGCTTTTCAAAGTGTTTGTGTTTTTTTTAATCTTTATTTTAATGAAATAATTATCATTTAAGCGTCAACTAAACTTCAGGTTTACAAATAATCCACATAGTTTTTGCTTTTTTTAATTTATCTATATTCCAAAAAAATTAATAATTATGTTTCGAAAATCAAACAGATTTTATTGGGACAAAACATTATGCAGTATTTTCTCTTTTTAAATTTTTTCTGTTCTGATGAAATTAACAATTATCGCTTAAGAATCAATCAAATATTGTACCCACACAAACGTTATACAAACACCCTTTATTTTTCTAAACTTATCTCCATTGTAATGTTAGCAAATAGTCATCACATTCACTTTCATACTGTAGCATAATAGAAAATAACTTTTTAAGCAATATTTTTTATACAGGTTAGTATTGATTCTAATTATATATCTGTCAAAAAATATATACGAAAAAATTATATTAGGAAAATACTAGTTTTCTTATCGTTGTGTAGCATTCTTTGATAAATAACGACAGTCTGATTTTTCAGACTGTCTTAAATATGAATATAATTAATGACATTGAATTAAATAAAAAGCTTTAAATCAGGAAAAACCAACTCATTATTAACATAAAACTAGAGTGATCTTTTATTTTTCTGTTGAAACAAAATATAAGATATGTACTTTTCTTTATTTTCAAAATTTTATACCTAAGCTCTTTTTCCAGCAAATTTGCTCAAGTGACCAAGATATTTTATATTTATGAGACAGTTTTGGGACAGATCTCCTATTTCTTCGAAACGACTCTTGAAATACGCTCATGGTTTTTGATGTACAAACAAGGCGGACATTTAACTTTTTTCTTGTTTCTAATAAAGATGTTATAAAAAGGTGGTACTAAATAGATGGTACAATAGAATTTTGGTTTCCAGTCGTGTGCATTATTGAAAAAAATATTTTTACGTTTTCACACGATAACTCCCATCCTCTCGATATTTTAGCAAAATAGGTAAAGTAACCGTTCCTTTTGAAATGGAAAGCACCAGGATGCTTTTCCAAATGGGCGCACGGCACGTTGTACTTTGTGTCCATTTCTCTAGATACGAAGAAGGGGCTAAACCTGATAACCTATAGTTATAGACCTGGGCCTCTCTTTTTCGTTGTCTGTCTGTGTGTCATAATATGTCGTGAATACGAACTAGAGGTGACCTGGAATCGTACGCAATGGAGCAACAAACCATGATACCGCGTTGTCGTGCCGTGGGGCGTTCCGCAATTGCTGCAGGATGGGAGCTATCACCACGTCGACGCCATACTCGTACACGGCGATTCTCTTTGAAGAAACGGAAGCATGATTCATCTGAGAAGATGATCCTGTGCCATTCTTTCATCTACATCACTAATCTGGCACCATTCTAGACCTTCACGTCTTTGCTGTGTGGTCAATGGCAGTCTTCATATCGGACGCCATGAACGCAGGCCACTAGCAACAAATCGACGGTAAATGGTTCTGCTCGATATGGGAGCATCCAGGGTGTCTTGCATATGCTGCAAAATTTCGGTAGATATGCTTTACAGGACCTATAACACCTCCTGTCGGACGCGTCGACCCATGCGTGTTGACGTCACTCTGGCTGCACCAGCAACCCACAAACGTTCCACAGTTCCAAGTTCCAACTATCTTTGCCACAGCCGGTGCACTGTGGACGCGTCCAGGTGTCTCAACTGCTGTTTGCTGTAAGAATCAAACTGTCCTCAGTCCGATCAACATTCACCTGGTAAACTCGTCTGCCTACTAGAACTGATTCCGTCCATGATGACCGAACATTCTTTGCAATTAAAAACATCATTTATGACAAAAGACAATTATTTTCCAAGCAACAATAACAGCGCGAATATTGCCCACTCTGTCGGTTCCGCACCGTATATCTTACCCTACGTGTACTGGAGAGCTGAGCATTTCACATCATTTGCATAACTTGGAAAGCTGCGTCTATCCTGAAATGTGCATAATTTTCTGGCCACTCCTTCTTGGTGTTGCATTTTCAAGTCAGGAAGCATTCATTTCAAAGATGGCTAAGCTCAATAAAATCATTTCAAATGAAAATATTTGTTCAGTGCAGTAAACTTTTAATCAAGGCTTTAATTTTCTTTTACTTTTTTCACACATGGGGTTCTTTGACAGGGTCTTCTAAAGGGAATTCTAGAACACTAAAATCGATTAATCCGTTGAAACCACAAACTTCAGAACAGTAAGTTATCACAAAGCATTCAATTCTCATTTTAACGAACTCCGAACTAATATGACTAGGAGCTTAATGAGGTCAATGATAGTTTTTTGATGAAAACTTTAGTAAAAACGAATGCTTCTAATTTTCATTGAAGGTTGTTTCTTCAGTCATGTAGTCAAAAACAATAATTTTTGTAGGAAAAATTAGAAGATTTATCTCTGATCATAAAATATTATTATTTCTCATAAAATATTTTTTCGACGCAAAGTAGAAAAAAAAATCAAACGAAAATGAGATAAATTCTAAGTGTCCTAGTTTGATGTATCATAGAGAGAAAAAGTTTTATTTATATTAGAATAAAGAACATTAAAATAATGAGTGATTATTATTAATAAAACTATTCTGTACTCAAATATTTCCTTATTGACATAAAATTTTTATTGCTAGACGATGCTACGAATGATTTTCAATATCTTATTTTACAAAACAAAACAATAAACGTAAGTTTTGTTAAAATATTTCATTGCTAATTTTGTTTTTATTTTTAAATAAGTAATAATACAAACATTAGTAAAATTCTGTTGTATCTGACGAAAGAGAAATGAGAATTTTCCATTCATCATTAAATATTTTATAATATTAGTTAAAATTTTAAGTTGTCAAAGTTTTAAGAGTTGCTTAAAAATACTTTAAAGACCTTTTTAAATATGTGCATCATAAATTTCGGCTAAAAATTCATTTTTTTCCTTGATTTCAACTAAACTATTCTTACCATGTGATGAGCGTTCTTATCTGGAGTCTAAAAGTACTAATGCGACCATCAGAATGCTATATGCAGATGTAGGACTCATCTGAAAAGACATTTTACCCCTCCTGCATTCAGGTATGTTGCTGGGTGTTACCAGTCACCGTCTGTCTGTGTGCTGCATTAAAAGAAACCAAAATAATGATCATCTTCTTACTGTAAGTGTTGTTTCATTGGAGGATATTGAATGCGTTGCAGACAAGCCAATTTTTTGACTAATGTCGTGATGTGATTGTAAAGTTTTGCAAGGTTTACGTCATAAGTCGATGATATACGACGTTAATCATGGGGGAACGTTGAAATTTTGCTTGCCGTTCAGTAAGACCATCAACCCATCGACATTTTACAATATTGGCCTCATGTCGACCAATGCGAGCAACAGCATCACGGAATGATTGCTTATACCTTAGATAGAAAAAGATCCAGTGCGACATTCATTATTGTTAGAGGTATAACAGTATATTATGCGAGATCTCCGACCTTTCAAAATGATTTCCAAATGAGAGAGCGATCGCAGTTTTTATGAAATTCTCCAAATATCTTTTGTCTTTCCTGGGTTACGCAAATGTGTTGAAATACAAATTGTTTGCATGCTACAATTTCTTTTTCGTTTCACGCGTATATGACGCTGGTAAGATCACTCCTTTCTGGTGTATTGTGCAATTTTAATAGACAGTAGCATTAAAATTGCATAATACACCAGGAACACATTTTATGCTAAGCAACACTTTTTTTTTGATATATGGATGATGAATGTTACATTCAAAAGTAAAATAAACACATAAAAGTAACATACACTAAATAAAGATGAATTATCATTTTAAATGTAAGATCGAATAGAATTGTTAGCACATTCATTATTTCTAATTTATAAATTTGAGTGTTAGATCTTATCTTTTACGAAATATATTCATAATTTTAGAAAAGTTTGATGCATTTTTATTTTTAAACTTTTTTTTTCAGTACTTCATATTCTATGAATATCTTTACAAACAAAATAATGATGCACAGACATTGAAACATTTTGTGTAATATTTGCATGATCTAAAAGATGATTTCAATTCATTACTGTAAGGGAATTTTGAAATTTGTGAAATTTAATTTAAAAGATATGATTTTTCCCAAAGAAAATTTTGGATAGTTACATCGATTATATATTTTTGAAAGGAACGAAGAAAATGTTTTTCCCTACCTTCCTTACTTACAGATTTTTAATAACAGGATTCATAATTTTTCTTGATCAATATCCTCTTATTTTTGATTTTTTTTCGCAAAGTATTTGTAGATAATTACAAATTTCTTTATTATATATAATATTATTTTCAATTACAAATTTCATATAATATTATTAAAAATATTATATGAAATATGAGAAATACAATAAGTAATCTTCCATGCTGAGAATTCTATTCCTTTAATCATACTCCTTTTCTTACGATATACCATGAGAATTTTAATAGCATCAAATTAATTTCAATTTTCATTAACAATATACACTACTGGCCATTAAAATTGCTACACCAGGAAAGTGGCACACCACACACGTGAAATTTGCATGACAGGTAGAACTTGCTGTGATATGCAAATGATTAGATTTTCAGCGCATTCATACAAAGCAGGCGACAGTAGCGACATCTACAATGTGTATAAAACCAGAGATTTGACAGCAGTTTTCTCATACTCAATTTTCGTTTCAACGTTGTTTTCGGCAAAGAAAGTTGTTGCAATGCCTCGTGTAAGAAGAAGAAATGCCTATCAGCACGTGTCTGACTTTGATCGAGGAAGGATTATAGCCTACCGGGATTGCGGTTTATCGTACTGCAATACTGCTGCTCGCGTCGGTCAAGACTCCTTTTCGACGCTCTGGACTGTTAGCAAAATATGGAATCGATGGGTTCAGGACAATCATACGGAACGTCATGTAGGATCTCAGCGATCCCCCATCACTAACAGCAGAGAAGACAAACATCTTATCCGCATGGTCACAAGGGATCCTACAGCCACGTCACGAATCCTGAGTCGAAAAATGGAGTCATTTGCAAAGAAACAAGTTTCTGCTCGAACAGTTCGACGACGTTTGCAGCAGCATGGATTGTCTGCACGGCGACCATGGCTTCGGCTACCATTGACGCTGCGTCACAGACAGGAGCGCCTTCAATGGTGTGATCAGCGACGAACCTGGACACGGGAATGGCATCACATCATCTTTACAGATTAATCTCGGTTCTGTATACAGGACCATGATGGACACATCCGTGTTTGGAGGCATCGTGTAGAACGCGCATCGCCAGCTTGCATTGGACATCACCATACTGGCCCATCTGCTGGAGTGATGGTATGGGGCGCAATTGGATACATGTCTCGATCACCTCTTGTTCGCATTACCGGCACTTTGAACTGCAACCGTTACATTTCCGATGTGTTAAGGCTCGTGGCTCTGCCATATCTTCGAGGCCTCCCTAATGCTTTGTTTCAACAGGATAATGCACGACCGCATGTTGCTCGTACTGTTCTGAACTTCCTTGATACAGAACAGGTTCGACTGTTACTCTATCCCGCACGTTCTCCTGATCTGTCACCAATTGAGAACGTGTGGTCTATGGTAGCCGAGCAATTGGCGCGCCATCACTCACCATCCACTACTTTCGATGAACTTTGGCATAGTGTTGAACTGAGATCCCCGTACATGCCATACAATCTCTGTTTGACTCCATGCCTAGGCGGACAAATGCTGTTATTGCAGCCAGAGGTGGCTGCTCTGGATACTTATTTCTCAAGATCTATACATCCTAATTTCCTGTAAATCTAATCACTTGTTCTTTCCACCTTAATGTATGTGTCCAATAAATATCGTTCTGTTATTTGCATTCCTTCTTAGTGTAGCAATTTTAATGGCCAGTATTGTATTTTGCTCATGATACGTCATGAATGTTTCAAAATTTATAAAATGTCGAAATATGTGAAGTATTCGGATAAGAAAAACTATTAATTTCGAAAGTTAATCACACAAAAAAAGATAGAAAATGATCATTAATAAAATGAAACACAGAAGTAAGAAATAGAAGTATTTATATTATTCGAAATTACAGAGGGTTAGAAGATTAGTTTTAGAAGGGCCGACCGATGGCTGAGTGGTTAGCGCTCCTGACTCCAGAGCTATGGGTCCTGGGCTCGAATCCCGGTTCCGGCGTCGATGTTTCCTTCTTTCTCTGTTCTCTTTCTGTTTCTCTGTCCTTTCTTCTGTAAGGATGTATGAATGTAGCCCACCCTATAAACGGGTTTGTGGTGGTATGGCGCGGGTAATGCTACTCGCTTCCTTGACTTTATTCACAGGTGCTCGCTGGGTAACGACAAATGAGTAGCAGTTTGTGGCCTTGTTGTGGCATAGGGTTCGTCACCCAAGTGTGCCCGCCGTAGGAAAAAGAGTTTTAGAAGTAAATTTGTATTTTTAAATACTTTTCTATTAGCTAAGATACAAATTATAATGAGATCAAGATAAAAAAAATATCAAAATATCCTATTCAAATTATTTTTTTGTTTTATAACAAAAGTTTTCAAAAAGTACTAATTTTTGATTCTATAATACTTTCGTCAGCAATACCCTTTTTTCTATTTACGAGTTTTAATATGAGAATGTAATAAAAAAATCAACAGAAATCGAAATAATAGAAATCTTGTATATTTTTGCTTTCTATTATTTCCACTTTTATTTTTCCTACATACCATCAAAAGAAATAAAGTGAATCGTTATCATATGCAATAGTTAGGAATAAGCATTTCTCCACACCGTTAGGAAGATTCACTAGTACGCTCAAAAATAGGTCTTGGAGCTTTAATAGACCTGAATTCGCTTAATAGACATTTTCTTACCATGTGGGCAAATTAGATCTGGACTTACTTTTTAAAGTGGATTCCGAACCCTTACAAACATCCAAATCCATGATGCGATCCGAAGCCATGAAATGTTGAACCGAAGGCATTTTATTTGGATTATGCCAATAAGATCGGAATAATTTTTTTCTTTAGTTTGGTTTATCGGTCTATACTGAATTTGCACATGAAAACTAATTATACATGATTCACAATTCTTAAAGTGCGTTTTATACACTACAAACGAATGCACTAAACTTCTGAAATAGAAATAAAATCCACTAAACAGTGATCTGAAAGCCAGAATTCTAATCTCATTCAATTATCACTTTGATTCATGATAATTTCTAATTATCCACCACTAAAAAAATACAGTTTTCGTATGCATTTAAAATATGTTTGATTTCATTGTTTTTTCTAAGATATTTAAAGTTAATAATGTTTGCTGAATTCCTAACAATAACGAAGCGTATCCCTAAAATTAATTCTATATATATAAGCTTAAAATTAATCATAAATTTTTAAAACATCAAACAGAAAATTGTTGCCTTTTTTATTATTTAAAGAACATATTATAGTAATACAAACTCTTAAATCTAATATTATTTATAATTTTTTGAAAACTAGATAGAAAATGTTTTTAATATTTTATCAATTTAGCAATATATTCATCACAAAATTTAAATAAAGAACATTATAAAAGCAACAATAAAATTAAAGGATGGAAAATTGTAAAAGAGATTACAATTTTCTTGCGATAAAAGAAAGAAAAAAACAATCCTTTAGTAATTATAAATTTATAAAATATGCAATTAAAAATAATTTTATGAAAAACATCTAGACTGAAACTAAGCAATAATTAAATTCAAATTTCTGCTAAACAAAAAATTTTAAATTGTAATAGAATTTGCATTCATTGCTTATCTAAATATGGCAATCGTTAGTAATCTAAAATCATTAAAAATAACTATCAAATCTGTAATTATAAAGCGTAAAAATGTTCTTAAAATTTTCGTCTTTATTACGCGACTAATTTAATCATAAACGCATTTACTTACTTCTGAAGTTATAGTAAAATTTTGTAAAAATATTTCTAATAGATAAAAAGAGAAATGGAATTTCAATAACTCGATTGTTATGTTCTAAATTTCTCGTTTACTTATTGTAAATAAAAAAAAATCAACTGCTGAAGTCTTGAGATATTCATAATTATCCTTCCAATTTAATCTCATCTACAGTAATTAATTTACTAACCTCGCAAAAAACTTTAGTATCATGAAAACATTTTTACGATAAATAATGGTATACTTAGAAAATGGCAATAAAGGGAAACCAATAATATCGCTTTCATTCTGATATTTCTGTGAACAAATTTTAAAAACCTTTTTAAAGTATTAAATCATAAACAAGGAGACTTAAGCTATGATTAAATTTGCAATTTGTATGAAGAGGTAAATGAGTTCAAGCAATGTTAATAGTTGTGTATTTACTTTAATTTTTAACAAAGACATTTCAAGTAAACACATAATATAAGAAAACAATATATTTAGATTTCAAATCATATTTCACAGTAATCAAAACATTACAACCAATGTGATTTCTACTTAAATCAAGATATTTGTGTCTCATAGAAAAACAATAGTTATCATTAAATATCACAATATGAAAATTTTTGTAACTGAACCGAATTTTAGAGAACGAAATAATATCGCGACCGTTAAGCAAAATAAAAGTGCACATTTTCATTCGCATCAATTTCCTCAATAAAATATGAAACAATAGTTTAATAAATTTACTGAAGAAATGAATTAAAAATGTTTATGATAATAGTTATTATTAATTATTTTATGATGATATAAATTAATCATTTATAAGTTGTGAAAGTTTAAGAACTTTCTTTCAGTCTGTTTAAGAATAAGAATCAGTCGAGGCTTTCTTACAACTTTTCCAATGGGTTTATTCAAACGCACTTTTTATAATTAAATTTGAGACTATTTAAAGTTAATCTAAAATTGAACCTAACATACACTGATATATTATTTAAAAAACATAGTGTAACTGTTAATATTGGGTGATTCATGTTGTACATAATTACTTTACATTAACTAAACAAATTTTCTCAAGACATTTTTAGTTTTCCAGAGGAATGAGGAAAAATAAGTATCATACCTTGAAAATTTAAAAATAGTTTTTTTCTATTACTAAATAATTTGTATTGTCAATATGATTCAATGATTTCAAAAATTGCTAAACCAAAATAGCCAAAAAATCTTAATGTATCTCCAATGGCACAAATGTGAAAATAAACATTTTCGTTCCAGAACTAAAAAATGGTAGGCTCATTCACTCAAATATAAAAAGTGCCAATACAAAATATCAAAAAATATAATCGGTCATTCGTGATTAAAATTTAACAAGAAATGACTAGAGAAACGCTCTGCAGTATAAAAAGTAAAAAATAGTTGCTTCCAATTTGAGGACATTCTTTACAACATTTGAAGATGACGAAAAAGGCTTCCTGAAGCTTCGGTTATACTAAAGATGAATTCAACAATGATTGAGAATTTGTTGGCTATTTCTCAGTGGGAGTTTTCATGAAGACTGATGAGTTCCTGTTGGATTTTGTTGACAAGAATGCACAAAAACCATAGGAAAACTACTATTCAAGAACTTAAAGATGTATATATCAACAATACCGAAAACGTCGATGAATATAAAATGATTGAAATTACACTGATACTCATCAGCTACTTAGCGATTAGTATGATGCAATATTGATGAATATGTGCTTAAAATTAATAAAATAACTGCTTTTAGAACAAGAAGAAATACACATTAAATACCAAAGGATTCCTTAACTATAGGAAGATGGAAAAACACTGAATATATTTTAAAATTCATAAGAATATGACAATTATTTTGCTTAAATATTTATGATTAGTATAATCGAAGTTCATTGATGGTTACCGTTGATGGACAGGAAAAGTTATATATCATTCTCTAAATGTGGAAGATATTAAAAGATTGTAACTACTTGTATCTTATCAATGGCAGGATGAGTATTATGTTGTAATATTAATGAATAGTAGGCATAAAATCCTTAAATTAACTACTCATAACGAATAAGACAAAATATACACCAACTGCAAAGTGTTGTAGTAGGTCGAAAAATATAGGTACTTGGATAATATTCAATAACATGGTGGTTATTGAACTTGAGTATTAATAGTGTGTTTGAAATCCATGGAATGCTAATGTTGATGGGGTAATTAAAAGCCTACACCGACCACTAAATGCCGGAGAATGTCAAAAGGTTATAACTACATGGATACTCATTTATAACAAGAGGATTAGATAAGCACTATGCGTGAGGATACTAGAATAACTGCTGGTGTCAGACAGAAAAAAAGTATATATCTCAAATCTTATGTCAGAAGAGGTGAAAAGACTATATTTTGGGTATAAAAGAAATGAAGATTATTAAGTTGTAATGTAATATAATATATCGATAATTAGTGCTCATGCAGTTTACCAAATATTTTTTGTTGAGTGTCAGGCAAAGTATCATCATCATTCATGGCGTGCCAGCCCAGGATGGGCCAAGGCCTTCTGAACAAGTTTCTTCCAACCACCTCTACTGGCAGCCAAACTCCTCCAATTTTTTGTTCCAAGGACCCTACAGTCTTCTTCGACTGCATCCACCCATCTCAGCTTTGGTCTTCCTCTTCTTCTTACGCTGATGGGTTTTGCAAAAAAATTTCCCTTAGTGTTTTATTGTTCTTAATTCTAATAACATGTCCAAGCCAATTAAGACGGTTTACTTTAATGTGATGTACAACTCCTTGTACATTCGATAGATTCCTGTATTGTATTTTCTGCACCAAATATCGTTTTCCTTCGAACCTCCAAAGATACCAAGCAAAGAATACAGAAGTCATAGTATTCTTTAAAGCTACATCTACTTGGATACGTTCCAATGAAATGGCAACTATTAAGCTGAATTAATCAGTATTCCAGTCAAGTCATAAGACTAATGCACATCAATTCCTAGGAGCTACTATGAGCATGAAAGGCTCAACAGTACTTCTGTGCGGTACACCACTTCCACACAGTCGAATTTTAATTTCTTAAGCTTATGCAAACTAATGAGTTCCAATAAATACAACTATTATATTATAATTAAAAACTCAATATTTTTAATAATTTCATTAATATTTAGAAGATGTAACATTTTTAAAACAAACTAAAGCTTTTAAATAAATATTTATTTCAGATTTAACAAAATGAAATGTTTGTGGCTAAGTTCTCATCTGTATGATAAATGGATGCATTTTCTAGGTTATGGAAATACGTTACCTATAATCTTTTTAGTTAAACATTCGGGTTGAAAAAAATTTGAAAATATTTAAACCCATAAAGAAATAATTGAATATTTATGAAAGAAGTATTAAAATGGGTTGAAATTTTCGTAGTTTTTAACTATATAAATTTTTTTAAAGTATGCCTTAATGAGCAAAAAACTGAAAATATTCATTTTTTTACAAAATATAATGAAGAAATAATGAAGAAAAATTGCGACAATAGTGTTTTTGAATAATATTTAAAGAAAAATGTATAAAATTAGTTTATATTTTTCATTTTTGTGCATCTTTTACTATGCACAACTTTTAATCATTTTTCTGATTTAATTATTCATAATTAGTGCTATTTTTTGTGTTGTTTCCTGCTTCCTTTATATTGAGCCTACACGATATTGATTTCGTTGCTTCCTCTTTTAAGAAGATAAAGAAGCATATTAACGTGGAAGTTTTTCTCGTGGAAGAGTATTAGATATCGTAATATAAATAATTTTATCAGGTTAGATTTGCTCTTAGAATAGTTTTCCACGCAGTTTATTTAGTTGATAGTCGAAGTCTAGTGAAGATAATGCCAAGCGTAATATTCGTAGAGAAGGTGGGAAAACTATATAATATGGTTATAGTTATTGTTTCAGTAGCTCTCATTCATTGTTTGTCTATAATTTTTTCATTGTTTGTTTATACTATTATCATCAAATACGAAATTAAATATATCATGGAATCTTTGCCATAAGAAGTCTAAAGAATTGAAATAGTAAAAAAAAATGTTTTCAAGATAATATATTGGGAATTTTACTTATGGTTTTGTGAATTTAGCTTTAAAATTTTTGGAGAAAAATAAGTTAAATATATTTAAGCTGATGATACATATTTGTTTCTCTTACTAAAAAATATAGTATTTAATTTTCAGTTGGAATTATTCAACTGATGTTTAATTTTATTTGCTTTACAAATTTGTCCTCTGCCAGTTATATATCCAATCTTAAAAAGCTTCATTGTATTTACCTAAGCAAAAATTTACTATATTTTTGCTCACATATTCAGATCAGATATTTAAAGCTCAGATATTTGTTGAAGGATTTAATAAAAACAATTTAATACTGTTAAAAAAGTTAACACAGTACTTGTATAAATTCAACCATATTAATTTTCTAATGTATATATATAATAATCCATATATTTTTCACAAATTTCTTCTGTTGGTTTTCATAAATCAAAGAGATAAAAGTCTTATGTTTTTATGACTTGCTTAAGTTTTTATGCAAAATAAATTCCAGCAGGAAATTATATTCGTTTTTTAAAATTAGACAATTATTAAAGTGCTTAACTCAAAATTTTGCTCGTCTATATTGTTTAAATCATGGAAAAGCCTATTTTATTTAGAAAAGTTCTTCATGAGAATTATCTATTTTTTTCAATTTAAAGCTACATTCGAAAACTAGAAATAAGAACTCAACTACCATACTGACATTTAGAAATGTCTAAGAGAATGAAAGAGTTTTATTTTGACAAAAGCAGGCGATAATAAGTTAAAGGATTTGAATAAAACGATTTTAGGCGTTGCCAGATTTACTTTATAATATTTAGATATTCATTTTTTTTATATTCTAATTCAAATAGGGATCAATAGGTGTTCAATGAGTAAAAACAGACAGCATGCTCAAATTCGTTAGAAAAAGGAAGGAATTTTTTTTTCTTGGAAAAGAAGGCTCTTGCAATAAGAAGAAAAATCTTAATTCTTTTAAGCATCAATCCATTATGTAGCGCATTAAAAATGCCTTGCCGAACAACAAAGGCACCTCTCAAATCGAATCAGGAGTTTTAAGCGTAGAACAGCAACTTCGGCCTGTAATGGGATTTTCTACTCGCAGATTTCCCCAGAAGCCCAAAAATTTGCGTTAGTTGGAAAGAGAGATAAGATGCTTTAAAAGGATCTTTCATTGACAATGATTTTAAATCTCGTTAGCCAGAGAACAGTTTTCCTTATAGGTAGACAGATGGGAGGCAGATACGCATGCGCGACAGGGACTCGCCAAAAATAAAAAGGGAAAAAGAGAGGGAAAAAAAGTATATTCTCGCGAATCCTTTATTTGTTCGCATAGCGAAGCGATGCATGTGGAAGAAGAGAGTAGGGAGGAGGAGGTGGCTGAAATTTTAACAGCCGGACGGATCATCCCGTAATTTAATTACAGTTTTCGAATTCTAAAGTGCTGCATTTTTGGAATTTTTAACGAAATATTCAATATATAATTTTTTTTATTTTTAGCGGAAATATTTTTGCATCAATAAAATTTGTTCGACTGAGTTTGCGGATAAAATATTTTATATTAAATGTGCAATAATTTATGATCCTTCAACATTTTAGATCCGCTTGAAATGACCGAAAGAAATTTCTGAGAAAACTTGATATGGTAAGGAATGAGAATACATAAAAATGTGTGTTATTTTAAACTCATTAACTATAAAATATTATTTTCAATAACATTTCTTAAAAGTGTAATTAGAATTAAAAATTACCCATTTGATTCCATTAATATTTGAAAATACGAGTCATAGGATAGAATAGTTGGAATTTTCAAGTACTACCTAAGTGCTAAGAATGTTACGATTTCAAAACATCCTAATTCTGTGATGTTTTTAAGTACTGGAAGGATGGTTTATATAAAACATAATCTTATCGCTTAAAATTTAATTTGTTCGTTTGACGTTTAAATTTTTTTCATATTATAAGAAGTTATCCTAAATTATACTTCCAAAAAGCATATCTAGAATCAAAGTGGCCATTGGATGTTATTGGTATTTGAAAACACGAACCATTATAAATTATTAAAAAAAAATATTTATTACAAGCATTATGACAAAGTTAAAAATTGTACAACTTCAAATATATCATAGCCCAATGATAATCATAGGCAACAGAGGTAAACAGTATGTTAAATTATGCAAAATTTTATCGCGTTCAATCAAACTTCATTAACTGCAATTTAGCTTATACTTTTTTCGTATTAAGCGAAATAATTGTGAGTAACACTTAACAAAAGCATATTCTGAAATAAAAAAATTGCATACTGGATTTTGTTAGCATTAGTTTATATTTTCTAGCACCAATACAATGCAAAGTATGTTAGCACTTCTAATGTATCTTAGTCTCATGATGTATTAAACTGGCAAAATAATGGGCTATATAAAATATAAATAATTTTACCATGCATAATAAAATTTCGTTTATGCTTTCTCGCTTCTATTTTTCTCAAAATAAGTTTTTAAATAATAAATAAAGGCTTAATCTCGAATCAATATTCTCAATCAGAATCTAATGATATTTTATGATGCGAGTATTTCTGCATTATTTCGTTGTCAGTAATTCCTCAAAACTACGAATCAGTTGGTCGTATTTTTGAGGAATTACCTAGTAATAAGAATAGTACGATTCGAAACATATTAGTTCAATAATATATTTATGAGAAAACCAAAGTGCTGATAATGGGTTTAAAAATAAATATTTTACTACAACGAAATTATATTTATACGTATTTCATTTATATTTTTTTCATATTATAAGAAGTTATTTATTATAATACATAAAATCATATCTAGAGTTATAATAGGTAGTCCTCTAGTGTTTGAAAATATGAGTATTTAAATGTACTCTATACCAAATTTTATTCACATTGTCAACTACTAACATTGTTTAAAGAATGTTGATTCCAAATACTTTTAGTGAAATAATATTTGATGAAGAAATTGAAAGATACCAGGTTAAATTATGTAGTTTTATCAGATAGTTCACACAGAGTTTTATTTAAACACATTTCATTTATTTGTATTTTCTCTTTGAGACGCATTAGAATATTTCCATTTATATTTGTAGACTAATTTATCTTTTCAATTATTCGTTTATCTATTAGGTGTTTTCCACTTATATTTATTTTTTCACTTGAAAATAGCAAGAATTTGTTCAAAAATATTAGAAAAAAAAAAACTATCTGGGCTGTAATATTGTACGTGTAATTTTTTTCATTTAGAAAGAATATTTTATAACTATCCTCGTTAAAATATAAATTTAATTTCAAATTGTTGATTCTTTATTCTTCACAAATTTCAAGAAAATATTTTAAAAATTAAAAATTTAAATCGTTCTTGTCGATTTAAATTAACCATAATGTGGATGTTTTGTCCTGTCTTTTCTATTCTGCTTTTTCTTCTGTTCTATTTTTCCACGTATTCTATTTTGACAAAGATTTGAAAACTCATTATTTAGAATGACAAGTAATTTTCATGATTTTGAAAACTTTTACTAATGTAAAAAAAATTATAATTAAAAAGTACTTCTTTATTACTGGTAAAAATCACGAATGGATTTTTTCTCATCACTGAGGGCACTCAGACATTGAATGGTGCATTTCGCCTTGTTTGCTGACGCTCGAAGAATGCGATGTGAAGGCAGGCAGCAAGTTCGTCGACAAGTCGGATGTGCGACGCCGTCTCAGTATAATGTGTGAAACGTTATCTGACGTCATGGATATTTTAAACCAATGAGAGTTGCAATAAAGTGGAGTAATTATGATCTCAATTGGAATGGAAAAAACAACCCCTTTATGGTTAAAATGTTTTTAGATTATTTTTATTGCTTTACACTAGTTATTCACATTCATTTATCTTAAATTACCTTTACTATTCAGTGACTGTTTTGAAGAAATACAAGAAAAGAGTTAAATTTTGGAGGTTATTTACAAAAACTGCTTGCACTTGTTCGGCAAGTAGAAGGATTTAAAATCCCAATTCAGCAAACACAGTTTCTTAAATAAAATGTTTTCACAGAGTTTTTCTATTGAATTATCGTTTGAAAAAGAGTTTTTTGAGTCCCAGCATATTTGTCTCAACAAGCTTTCAAGAAAATTTATACTGCGTAGCATCAAAAATGAATAACCGAAAACAGAAACATGAAAATTTTCTTTAATTGAAACCTCAGTTCAATTTATGGAAAATATTCCTTTTCCAAAATTATTTATCAATTTTAAAAAAATGGATTGACAGTTTTAATATAGACAGTAATCTCAATTCGCAAAAGGTAATAGCTTTCTTTAAAAGAACAGATTGAAATGATGCCATCTAATAGTACAGAAAAAGGACGTAACCATTTTTCACTTTCAAAACATTTAAATGAAATTTTATTGCATTAAGTTTTTTGTTCATTATTTTTGAAAATTACATTTAATAATTTAATAGTGATAGCTAAAAAATAATGTAAAGTACATTAAAAATCTGTTTTGATACATGAAACTGCTATGTTACCCTTTTGTTATAGTCATAAAATTCCAATATAATTTTATTTAGTTGTTCAAAATTTTATTAATAAAACAAAAATTTAATTCTAAATTGTAATTTACTAATGCTAAATTGAAAGGATTTAATATGCGTTTCATTTCATACATTTCATGTGCGACTTTTTGGAATAAAAATTAGTTTTATAGTATAGAACGCTTCTCGTACAATCACAAAGTATTTTATTGAAATTATGTGACTCAAATCCATAGAAATAGTTTTATTGATGAATGATGAAATTTTTCTTGTAATTTCTCTACAATGTTAATTAAGAAACATTTTCCAGATGGGTCAATATGTCCAAGGACCTTATGCAGTTACAGTCAAATCCAGATTTTGTAATAAATTGCAATTGCTTTTTAAACTATTTAAACTGATCCTCAAAATAGGAAGATTTTCCATGTATCTACTACAACAGATGGGATTAACAACACTCCAAAGCATTTGAATAGCAATCATATCATTGAAAAATAGCAATTATTTTCCAAATTGCTATTTTTCCCAAGAAGCTGGACACATTTTCTGTTTGGATGCCCTAGTGCACAAACTCAAAATTAAACTTTTTATACATTCCTTATGAGTTAAAAGTGTAAAAGACCAATTTTTAAACATTGGGCAAAAACTTTAACCATGATCCTGGAATTTTATCGAGACCATTACATATGCATTCATGATCAAATGGTTACAAATTCAGACAACGGAACATTAAATTGTTTAGCAGCAAAATTATAGAAGGCAGAAAATACCAGAATTAATCGATTTTTAAAAACATTCTAGTATCAACAAAAATTGATACTGAGTATACAAGAGAGTTTATAGTTTCAGCGATACTATTTTGTGGTAGATTCTGCTATAAATTTTCCTAATCAAAACCGGATGAAGACGCTTTTCCAACATGTTCCAATCTATGATATATTAAAGCACTATTTCATAACCTGATGGAAGAGCATCAATTCTTAGTAAATATTGTTGTACGAGTGACGAAGTATAAGTATGAGCGTTTTCTTGCTGGTAAATGGCACCTGAGAGATTTGATGACCGCAAATATACCACCGGCTGCAAAACATTATAATGTCCGTTTTGCAAAAAAGGTGCAGAAGGTGTTGGATGCCGATGGCAATCACTTCGAGGACTTAGAATAGGTTACACTTTCTGTAGTTCATGTTCTTTTTGGGTCATTAAATGTCAAGAACTTTCTTGTTTACCTTGTACATCGCAAGTGTTTAAATTTTAAATATCGTTTTATTAGTTTTTTATATCATCGATTTTTATATGATAATAACTGTTTCTCTATAATTTTATTGCTAATTTTATCCATATATTACTATTTTATATTTATAATTCTATCTTTATTTTAGTTTCACTTCACTAGATACAAAGTAATTGAACTTAAAAATTTCTAATTTTTACTCAAGGAGACAAAGAGACACCTAAATGTATAATTTTTAAAATAAATTTAAATGTGATATAGATACTAATATAATTAGTAGGTATAATAATCTGATAAAATAATATGAAGATTTTTTAGGGGAATATATTTTTTAGCAATAGTGTGCGTAAAATCATAAAATAAATTAAGCTTATATGTGTGTTGATATAGATATTTTTAATTTTAGTTATAAATAATTACAACTTTAGTTAATATAAAAACGATATTAATTTTATTTAAATTAATAATAATTTTATTATAATAATTACAAATGTTTAAAATTTAATATAAAAAATTTATTTAATATTCAATAATCTTATTATAAAGGAAATAGTTTTGAGTTATTTTTATTTCAATATTTGCTTCACTTTGTGCTATAACGTTTCTAAGTTTTTTCGTCTAAAAGCATGCTTATATTATTTAATATTTTTATAATCAACATTTTTTGTTGTTTGTCTACTTTTGGTCAAATTATTATATTTGATACATTGTACAAATGTTTTTTTTTATTTTCATTCTTTAATAAACGAAACAAAAACACTATTTTGTTGATGCCAAAAATTAAAAATCAAAGGAAATAAATAATTACATAACTGTAGTTCATTTATGCAGTTATTTGTTTCCTTTATTAATGTGTAAAACACAACATTTAAAAATATAAAATAAAGAAAAACGTTAATTACACCGCTAGCAAAATCAGAATTCTAGAGAACTAGTAGTGACAAAAACAGGGGAAATAATAATATATTAATGAAAAGGTTGAATTTGTAAGGAATGAACATTTTTTGTTTGTGAAAACTAGTATTCACAAACCTCGTGCTCAACGATTTATAGTATCTTCTATTTTTTTTTAGCTTAAAGTTGTTTCAAATTTTCACTTAAATAAAAAAACATTATTTATTATCAGCATATCATAAGCATTATTTCTCATTATTCATGTTATAATTAATTTTATAAATAAGTTCATAGAATAGTGAATAACAAAATTGTTCCCATTAGTTTTCACATCAATATAATGCTCTCTTATTATCTGGTAACTAAGCTTTTTTATTGAGGAAAATATTTTAATCATATTGGTAATAGAAATGGACAATACTTTAATAAAATGAAAGTTCTCATTTAGGTAGAGGAATTTTATCGATGTAATAATCAGTATTTTTTTTTATTAAATTACGAATTGAAATTTCTAATTCATTACAATTTAGATCTATTTAAAGCTTTAAAAATATTATTCTCTGAAAATGTAAGAATTAACTCACTGAAGAATCACAATAAATATTTTCTAGACAATATTATCATATAATTTTTAATGTGATTATATTATAATTTCATGCAATTCTATATACATATCAATTTCGGTATTCAAAAAATTTTGTAATGATAAATTTCTATATGCAAAGATTCAAAATTTTATTCTATAAACCGATTTTTAACTTTGCTAATGTAATCTCTACCCATAATTTATTGCGAAAGCTAGGATGCACAGATATCTTTGAATAAGATTTGTAATGTTTGGATTTTTCGATGATCTTATGGCTCCTTTTGAAATCCACATTTTTACTGTGAAGAATCGAGTTTTACAGTATTATAGTCACTATTTACGATTACACCAGATCACATATTATGGTCACTATTTACGATTATTTTAAGACTGCTGTTTACAATGACATCATTATGCGATTACTCAGAGACATCAACATTCTTTAAAACAGTTGCACGTCTCGTAATGCATTTTAGGCAGAAAAACTGAAAACGCAGAGGATCGCCTATTTTATTGCGAAAGAGGGTTGGTTTATATCTTTCGGATCTAAACAATGCATTATTTTATCTGTTAGAGAACAATATGCGTACTGCTCGGTTGAAAACAATCTTTGTGTAAGTTGCGATGGAAGATGTGTTGCTGAATTAATAGGAAAACGTCGCTTGCAAAAGTTTCTAAGGATTAGCCAAATAAGTAACTGTTGTGAACTAAAACGCAGGGAATGAATCAAGGTCTTTCAAACAAGTAGACGAATGCCCAGACAACAGTGCAATGAACCCTCTTATAAAGACATCAGTAAGTAGCCGTATCACGTGACTAGACGTGTATACTGCAAGCATCAAATGAATTACATAAATATTCAGGAACAAAATTATTATACATATGTTTTAGTAGCAAGTGCGTGACAAATTTTTTACAAATTGAAGTCTGAAACGACTGCTATATATTTTATCCATATTATCTTAAAATTTACACAACAATTATTTACATTAATTATCAGCTTCCTACATTTACTCAAATTAGGCAAGTTCTATAGCCATTTTCAGATTTTTATTTTATGAAACTTAGTAAATTCCTTCTGCTGTTATTAAAATGAAATCAATACTTGTTTTCACATCGCTCTTGTATATACCATGATGTGACATTTTCAAGTAAAAATAATATATAAATTTCACTTTTTTAAAGTATTTTCCAAAAAGTGATTATATATGTATATACATTTCAGGATTTTATTACATACTTTTTTAAAAGTATTATTAAAGTTTTTTAAATATATAACTTTTATTAAGATTTTATAATTGAAAATATTTAAATAACATAGAAACTGCGAAAATGTGAAATCGTCCAAAAATACAGAGATTTAACTTAAGCAAAATAATAAAAGTGGCAATCTAAAAAGTTACATTTAGATTGCCACTTTTATTATTTTCAAACTCATTTTGAATAAAAATATAAACGCTAGTATTTTTAAAAACAATAACTCTATTTCATTCAAAACAAATTTAGAGCCAGAAACTAAATATGTGTAAAAATTTCCAAAATGAAAATAAGACTTTTTTGTATTATTCGTGAGTTTGACCTTAAGAACACTTTATTTACGCGGATTCATTTGACATGGATAATCTAAAGTAGATTCTGAGGTATTACAAAATCTACGGCAGAGTTTGAAACGAATTCATAAGCTGTAAGGAAACAATTAGATACTTACACTTCGAGAAGAAAAAAAGACACCTGAAGACGGCAAACGTGATGGTTGTTTGCATGTTTTCTCTATATATGTTACACTAGACCTTTTGAGACCCAAGAAAATTGAATGCATAATAAGAAATGTTT
Source organism: Latrodectus hesperus (assembly GCA_037975125.1). Classification (NCBI taxonomy): domain Eukaryota; kingdom Metazoa; phylum Arthropoda; class Arachnida; order Araneae; family Theridiidae; genus Latrodectus; species Latrodectus hesperus. The sequence goes on from CM075858.1 coordinate 44,121,394, forward strand.
TTTACCACAAGTCTATACTCATGTTTAATTCTAATTTCTTTTTCTTTACATTTCAGTATGCAAACGATTAATACTAGTTTATCAAGGATTACTATGTAAATTACACAAGATAAATCGTAAATCAAGTTTATTTTTAATTTTCCTATAACAAATAAGCAAGAATCCAATGGCATCATATGCAAATTCCCAATTATTTTATTAGACTTGTAGTAACAAGTATTTGGTAGTTATCGACTGGCAACGATAACAGAAAACAGTGAGTTGCTCTCCAGCTGCCATGAATTAAGTTGATACATCCCTGACTTAATGTAAAATCTTGTATTTTGACCCCTTGTGCTTAGTTTTTATAATTGTACTTGTTGCTGAGGATAATATAATAAATTATTTTCAGAGCCGGTGTGTTCACTTTATTCAAGGAATGGTTATAAAACCATCATGTTATCCGACCATCATACTAAATCAATACACTTTTGCATGTTACGCCACTTAGAAAATGGTGCTATAAATGTCATGTTTGATGGATTATTCCATAACATTTTTGAAGATTACATTTTTCTTTTTAGCTTAACTTTCGGGAAAACGCTGTCATATTTTTATGTTTAAAAACTAAATTTTTGACAATACTGCGTTTCTAATGAGGAAGTTCACATGCATATAAGGAAACAAAGCTTTTCTGCAATAATTAATAAAGATGCATATGAAATACCTAGAAATGAATTTTAAAAAATGCTAATAATAATATCAGGATTTAAAGATGTAAAAATTTTATCCTCAGACAAAGATATTGTACTGCAAAAGATATGTATGACGACTTGATGGTATTCTATCTTCTAATTTTATTATATTTTTTCCATAACTTTTTAATTCGTAACGAAGAAAGACTTTGAAGGCTTTACACATGATGTACAATTTGCTCCAGTTATTTGGGTCAGCAAAATTAATAACAGCATTTTTATTTAATTTAATACATCGTTGATTCCTTAAACTATGGTATCCACATGGTTTTTTGTAGGTAGTAAATATATATTCAAGACATTTTTTCTGCATTTCTTACCGATAATTAATTTGAGGTTATATTCCCATTTTACATATCTTCCTAACAGATCTATCATTATTATAAAACATGTCTTCAAGATCTTAGGACTGGAATTCACGTGTTCAGAGAAACTATTCACAATTTATGTTAGCGAGGAGTTTACGGTGATGAGGCGTTTTGTCCAATTTTAAAATTTTTAGGCCATTTTTAAATACAGCGTTTATGCTTATGCGGCTTTTTCTCAGAAATTATGGTATTTCTAAGCAGAAAATGTGATTACTTTTTGAAGATGTGATAAAAATAACTTTCACTGCTTTTAAAATTTCGAGTATGGTAGAAAAAGATTTTCAGTTAAGGATTTCATTCTTTAAATTTGATTTATATTCTCTTGTTTATTGATCATGAAGAATTATTTTGATTTGAGTTTGTTTGTTGATCTTCAGTCATTTTCTGAATGCAAGTGCTTATTAGACAGAGATCTGTATTTAAAATATTATTACGAATCGCTATTAACACAAATGATTAAAAGCTATCAGAACCTGCGAACTGTTGAAACGAAAACCAGAAAGCCGACCATATTCAGCTGACAGCTCGTTAATTCAACTGGGATTTTCTGTTTGAGGTAAAGTTTGGATCACATTGCATCAACAACATCAACATTAAAAGGCTTTTGTTTGGTTTGCCAATCTACAATCTTCTTTTATATATGAATACTAAATTTACAGGGATTTCTTTTACAAAGAGGATTTTAAATCATTACTAAAACCATAAAAATGTTTGTATCATACGTTAGAATCATTGTACTGCACACTAGAATGATGACCATATAGTTGCTATTTTTACACAATGAGTGTGGAAAATTATTCATATTGTGGTTATTCCTCTAAATCTCTTATTTTAAATGTACTTTGATATACATTCGAAAACATTTAATTATAATTATATAATGGTTATGTTTCATTCAGTTGTGATAAGAAATATTGGAATCATTTTGATAAAGTTGATATATATATATATATATATATATATATATATTCTAATTATAACACAACTGAATATAAGTCTTAAATCATCTAAATCATCTCAGACCACCAATCTCTCGAGTGAGAGGTTAATCACAGATATTTTTGCATTTACGCGCGATGTTTATTATATTAAATTTTTTAAATCAATTAACTTTTGTAATTGGATTGCATAGTTGCAAGAAATTCCGATCTACAAAAAAATAGCCATGTGACAGATATGTACAAGTACACATAATATTTGGTTGATTACAGATATATGGGCTGATGTATTGCCCTGACAACAACTAAATAAAGCCTGTCATGTATCAACCGAATTGATAGATGAACTTTATCTTTCAACATACAGTAATTTCGATTCCCGTGTTGGGCACAACGGGTTGTAAATTATTCGTAATCCAATTTGAGACGCATATTCCATGCGAATTAGATATCGCGTGGAAAAAATGAACCGTTAAATGAACAATCAAAATTAAAACAGAAAATTAATATTAATCAAACCTGAATAATAAAAATAAATTGTTAAATGTTTATTTTTATATTTAAAAAGTAAGTACAAAAAGTAATAAAATACAAGAGATTATTTATTTAAAGATTAACAAATTATCCTAGGTATTAATTATTTACTTAATCAACAACGTATTTTATAGTATGAAATTTAAAAATTTTTTAATGGAAATCACTTGTGTGTCGCATTTTGAATGGACGGATAAGGAACAGTCTGAAATATAATTAATGTTATTCATCTTATGCTTCATCTAAACTGATTACATAAATGTATAAATGCAGAATTAGTTTCATGTGAAATTTATGTTGCATTTATTAAAGTAACAGCAAAATTATTAACTTGACATTTATACTGACTAGGAAAATACACAAATTGTATAAGCCATTAAGATAAACAAATCTAAAAAAATATACTTCTGGCGCAATAGCCCATTTGGGCCAAGGCCTACACAGTGTTTATATCTTTTTTCCAAACCGAAGGCCCGGGATTTGAAGCGTATGTTCCGGTAAACCTAATGCGAAAGCCCCAGTTCCCAAGCATGCTTGGTACTCACTTTAACAACTCGCTAAAGAAAAGAAAAGTTGAGTTCGACCTTGCCCAGCTAGAGTACCGAACATCGGACCTACGCATTGGGAGCGTGAAATGGTACCACAAAGCCACAGGACTTCCACACACAATTACTTAAATATTATATTACTATTTATTATACTTAAACTATAAATTAAATTACTTATTAACTACACACGTATGCAGACAGGAAAATACATAATCAAAACTTCATGAATAATTTAATTTTCAATTAAGTAATATGCAATTTACTAACCAAACACTTACACTGACATGAAATATATTAATAAGGACATTTATAAATAATTGTTTTATAATTATAATAATAGAAACAAATATGTTCAGCTCTTAAAACATATATGGTTACTAGAGAGATAAATACAAAAACTTATACTGAAAATTTTATAAGTTCTTAATTGTTGGTTAATTGGGTGTTTTTTTATAGCGCTAAGTCCAAAATAGGACAACCTGCGCTATGGAAGTCATAAAATAATTTTGTCTTACTTATTAAATATCTGTTTTGACTAAACACAAATTCAAAAAATTTAAGTAGTAGTTATTAAAGTAACTGCAAATTATTAACTTATATATATATATATATATATATATATATATATATATATATATATATATATATATATATATATATATATATATATATATATATATATATATATTACTTATTAAAATTAATTTATATTGATTCGAAAAATATATCAAAGGGAAAATGGAATATATTCATCAATAGTTTAAGTTGCAATTTTCAAGGTAATTTCATTCAATAGCCAAACATTTATACCGACTAAAATAATATACAAATGGTGAGAGCTTTTTGAATAATTTAAGGTCCATTTCTTAAAATAATTGCAATTTAATATATTTATACTGACTAGATACATAAATAGGAAAATGTTTATGGGATAATTTAAATAGCAAATTTAAAAATAATTTCAAATTATTAAGTTGATATAGAAATTATAAGTTGAGTAGAAAATACACAAAAATTCAGAAGTTTTTACACAAAATTTAAATTGCAATTATTAAAATAGCTGCAAAAAACTTTATATTTCAAATTTAGATACATATATTAACCAGAGAGAAAATACAAATGCAAAAATTTTCAGGGATAATTTATGTTGCAATTATATTAAAGTAACTTGCACTTCATTAACTAAGCACTTATATTTACTAGAAAAATACATATATATATATATATAATAATGCTTAATAAAAAGTTTAAAGTTGCAGTTATTGAAGTAATCTCAATTCAATATAAAAATTTTCAATATCAAGAAAATTATATCAATCAGAGAATTTTATCAATAATTTAAGTTGCAGTTCTTTAAGCAACTATACTCGTGTTCATAAATTAAGGATAATGTAAGTTCAGGCAATGAAAGCGACAAAAGCAAAACAAATGTAACTTATTTGTAAATTCTATTTATTAGACAAAAGATAAAGAGCAAAAAAGATGCTATATGTTTGATATCATAATTAAAAATTGCGAATTTTACTCCCTGGAGTAAATTTCAAAAAAGAACATATTTACAAAAACCTAACATGGTTGGTATGATGGTTAATACATAGTATAGTCCCCAGACGATGCAATACAGGCCGTATAACGCCTAGGCATGCTGAGTATCAAATTATCGATCTGATCTTGAGGAATATTACACCACTCACATCAAGCAATGCTCTACGAAGTTCCGGTAGACATGTGGGAGGAGGTTAACGGGCTGCAACTCGTCAGCCAAGCATGTCAAACAGATGCTTTATTGAATTCAAGTCCAGTGAGTAGGCTGGTCAGTCCATACGGGTGATATCCTCAGATTGAAGACATTCGTTTACAATGTTTGCACAGTGAGGACGAGTGTTGGCATTCATAAACGGAAATTCTGCACCCTTTGCGCCCCGAAACCGTAGTACACGTTGTTCCAGAATGACATTCCGATAGATGTGGTCTGTCATGGTTACATTCTTCTGAACATGCAGGTTAGTTCAGGAACCCGGAATAATTCAATCCTAGATGAACAATCCTGCACCACCGTAACGGTGTCGTTCAATGGTGTTCTCTTGGAGGTAAAGGGTACGAGGCCCTCTCCATATGAAAGTCCGGCGAGAATCAGACTGAAATTTAAACCTGAACTCGTCGGAAAACATCACACAAGACCACTGTTGTGGTGTCCTCAATGCATGCAACAGAAAATACATAATATTGAAAATTTCAATGATGATTTAACTTGTACTGATTACCCCAGCAAATTAAGAACTCCTCATTCAAACTGAGTAGAAAATATATAACGAGGATTTGAATTATTTAAATAACAGTTCTCCTGAAACAGGATTATTATTGGATATTGATACTGATTAGAAAAAAAATAAGAATAAATACAGAGATACTTAGGGATAAGAAAAAGTAAATTTATAGTCATCAAGAGCAAAGGAATTTGAATTTAATGATTAAATATTTACACTAACTATAAAAACACAAATATTAGAAAATTAAAGAGAAATTTAAGGGGTTGAATTGCTTGTTAAATTACTCATAAAATAGTTAAAATATATGACTTATTAAAATATATTTCAAAAGAAGTAATTATTATTGATGGCATTATATACATTCATTCTTTCATATACTATATATATATATATATATATATATATATATATATATATATATATATATATATATATATATATATATATATATATATATATATATATATATGTTTATATAGGTTTTAGATAAAATTATATATATATGCAAACACACAAATGCTAATATTCTATATGATAAAGGTAATGTATATTGAAACAAGTCTCATACATTAAAATGTTAGGTAGTAACATAATATAACAAAATCAGAATATTTTCACAAAAGGTTATTTTATTACATATGCAATAAAATATTATGCATCATTGCTTTCTTCACAAAGGATATTTGACATCCAATTGGACTTCTTAGTCAATGTAACTAGCTGCCAACCTCTTTGGATGAACTGAATTCAAATGGTGCTAGACTTTCAAGTTCATCTATCCACCATCCGAACTCGGTGGCCCAAAGACTAAATCCTGACCGTCAGCAGAGCAAAGTGATGAACAGAAACTCCCAGAAGCGCTGATTTCAAATGGTGCTAGACTTTTACTACAAACCATCTACCCACCATCTGAGATCAGGTTTCAGAAAGTGCAGCTAATCGTTGTTCAGGTACTGCGCTGGTCCAGCTCCCCGATTGATGGTAACTGGGTCTATCTTCAAGAACTGGAAAATATCTGTTCGATGTATCTGTGAGTTTTTGTGACTAGTTAGAAGTACTAGGATGAAGCAGAGACAATATTATAAGGCATACGAAATAAATAAAAATTTAAAAAATTTTTTACCCACGATGTTCTTATGAAAAAATTCAGTCTTAAAGAATTGATAAGTGTTTGAAGTATCCATGATGCTTATGGTAAGAAATATTAGGGCATGGCAAAAGTAACCACTTTCAAACCCATGAAATAAGTAAAAATTTTCCTAACAAACACGAAGTTGCAAAATGTAGTCTTGCCTTTGAACCTAAGCTGATTTCTATCGGAAAATCAAATTTCGTTTATGATTTCTATTGGTATAAAATAGAAAAAAATCATAAAAATTGGTTGAGGGAATTAAACTGAATAAATAGACGTAAAATCAATTATCGTGCTATTCAACAAAAATAGCAATGCTTTAACTACTGCATTAGCCTTCCATATAAAAAATGCATTGAATATAAATTGAATGATATATATTTTTTAAGGTTTTTATATGTATTTAATAGGTTTTATATACTGTAAAAAGAGTTCTCTTTTGGTATATGAATTCAATGTGTACTAAGATTCACATACTGCAATTTAAATCAATAAAACAGCCTAGAAATTCTGTTAGAAATGAAAACAACAAAAGAGACACTGTTCTTTAATGCACAGTTTATCAATAGAAAATAAAACTTTGATGACTGCCAAATAAAGAATTTTCTAATTGAAATAAAGATTCAAACTTAATTTCAACTCTAGTTTTGGGTTATGAAGAAGGATATAAATCTTCTATAGATGTAAAAGTTAAACACTATATCTCATTTAAACGAATCAAAAGAGATTTTAAAATATCATAAAGCATAAGAATGATAGACAAAAACAGGACTACTGACACTATTTAAAATTAAAATTCTAAATAAATTAAATACGAAAGTTTTAAACATAATAATAAAAAAAAACACATGAATTACATATATAAATAAGGAATCAAAATAATTTCAAACAGAAGTATTCTTAAGCGTAATCAGAGTAAGATTAATTGGAACGGTTTGATTGACACTTTACGGTAACTGTGTCTAACACGGCTTATTGAAACAGAATACATAATTTTAAGTGGAATTCGAACAACTACAAATATATGTACCTGAGATGGGAATCGAACCCATGAACTGTTTAACTGAAAGAAAACGCTAACTATTCAGCTACCAGCTTGGGATCGAATACAAAAAACAGGAGTTATATACATAGGATTTATGAATAAAAAAAATTCGCTTACTTAAATACTTTAAAATTAAAGATTAGCTACGCTCGATGTTTCTTAAATAGTTCAGATTAGAAAAAAATTCAGATTAGCTACGCTCGGTATTTAAATAAATAGAAATAAAGTAGTGGAAATATTGAAAATATTTTATATTTTTAAAATAGATTAAACAATTAGGAACTAATGAAATAAAATCATATATATTATGATCTCCCAATTGGCTTATTTTACATTTATTTATTAATTGTTTTTTCCTCTTTGGTATATTTTTAGGACTTTTCCTTTTTAAAGTAATTTGTAATTTTCTGGAAACCAGTAAAATGAGAGCTGAGATAGGATAATCATAAATTAACATGAGATGTTCAGATTTTTTTAAATGAATAAATGTAGAGGCAATCGAACACAACAATATTTTATTTGTAAAAGTTTGAAATGTAGTATTTCATATGCTATTTGCATTACTTTTGGAACATGAAATTCGCCACATTTTCGAACCACTTATACAACAGTACAAGCAAGCTACGATAATATGGCACGGGCAAGGGGTTGTTCTTATGACCAGGAAGCAACAGATCTCATACCTGACCCAGCTTTTCCACTGGTGTGACCTGGATTTTTTTGGGGGGGGGGGTTACCAGATCAAGTGTTGATTTCGTCACTTTTAAAGTAAATTTACGAAGCGGTTCTCCGTGTATCGCGGCTTCGGTTGGCAGAAATAGTAAGTTAAAAATGCATTGCAATAACCTAATGGGACAAACATATATTTTTTTCCTTAAAACTCTGATTAAGATATATAATTTAGATTTCTTTGTAAACTGAAAAGTTACCAAATGATACATTCAAAAATATTGTGTTAGATAAACAAGTATAATGATAGAAAGTAATACTTTCTATCATTTTTGAAATTATTAGTCTTTTAAACACCTGGAAGCTTATGATTTTTTAATGTTCTTATTATAAATATGGTACCTGCCTCTTTATTTTCATTTAAGCTTTGTAAATAATTTAAGTGAGCTGAGGATTCAAATTTGGAAAAATTTTAAATCAAACACACATTAAATCTCAGATATCTTAAGTTTTTCATTAGAAGTAAGTATTATTTTTGTTATGTTTCGAGCTGCTGTTAGCTAAGCCCGTTAGGTGCAGTGTGAAACTAATAGTTGAATGCCAACGGTTTGATCTTCATTTCCATTTGAGGTTTGAATCCCAATTTGGATATGGACGCTTGTCTTGGTTCGGAATCCATTTCAAACCGTTTTGGTCCAGGTCAATTTAAGTCTCGTGGATAAAAAAAGCTATCTTAAAATAAGAAATTATCCAGACGCGCGAAACGCAGTTCGTCATCTCTTAATTTTGGACCATGACAAAAATGAATTTTTTATTTGTGGGAGCTAGAGCACACTCTCCTTCAATATGAGATCAATAACTTTGAGACATGAAACACCTGCGAATATTCAAAATGCACAGATCGTCTCCATTCGATAGTCTTCTGAGAAGATAGGCACTGAACCCACTAACTTCTGAACACGAAGTCTGATTTTTCCACCTGATTATCGCTGACCATGATGTTACAAATTAGAAGCAAATAAATAATTACAATATGCTATATGGACGATTAAATGAACCAAAATTCATTCATAATATCGTTAAAATATATCTAAATCAAATTTATGCTTATTTTTAAGGAAAATAATAATGTATATATAGTTTTATTTTTCATATATCTAATGAAAAAATATTTACTCCATACGCTATTAAATTCACTACACAGTCGTAAAGACAGATCTATTCTGCAATTTCAGATTCTTTACACGAATTATTCTAGTGTTTTTGTATATCCTAAGGGAGACGCTCGCCGAATGCTTAAGAAAAGGGGACTCCCCCCAACGCCCACGCGACGTGCATGACCATGCTGTCTCCACACACTTATACTCGATATAATGTGAGAGGGAAGGACGAGAGGCGGTGTTGCCACGCGAAATTTAAAAACACCCCGAAGTCTAAGAAGATGGGTGCTCGAGCAGCACGTTGGAATACATGAATATTAAAATCTCGTTACCATATTTTTGAGGCAGAAGAGATATGCAAATTCGTGGCCTCTTCCGCCGCCATAAATATCCAGGTACTCGGCAGCTTTCACCAAGGGTAGGAGGGGAGAGAGAAAAAAGAAAGGGCTCACCCCAAGAAAAAGCAACAGACATCTGTGTTCAACCAGTGAAATTTAGGCACAGATTCCCTAAATAGAATTGCTGACGCTCCCGATTGGAAATAAAATATCAATTCAATGTTAGTTCAAAGAGGATACTTCCTTCGTATATTTTCTTAGATAAACTTTCGATTTTTAACGAGATAATACTTGAAAAAAAAATTGAATGTAAAGAATGTTTCACTCATCGGAATTTATATCAAACAATTTATCAAGTACATTGAAAAGAGTCGGTTGTGTAGGAATGCTTTAATGGAAATTCGTACTTGCTTACTTATGATACCTTTGAAATTATCATCTTAGCGTTAGAAGTTACGCCATGGTTTGCTAATGATGCCTTTGTCACAGCTTATTATGGACAGTCAGTAAAAGTTGTTTTAAGCATCTGAACTGTGTCTTCCTTTTGAAAAAGAGCTTCTTGAACGACTTTAACGGGTAACAATTGAATGAATGTTACAAATAGGGTTACATTAATGTACGTGATAGTGATATCATGAACGATGTTACATTATGAAAGATTATGTTTTGTCGTTTTGCGATGTTGATCATATACATTGATCGTCAGACACGTTTAATGAATGTTCATTTCCTTAATTTTACTCGAAATATTTATTGAATAATTTTATGGGAAGTATAGGCAAACAGCGAGAATTCTTGAGAGCATTTTGTTATGAAACATACAAAGATTTTTTATTTGAGGATCCAAAAGATTCAAATTAAGGGGGAATAGCGACTTATTTTTGAATTTCGAATATTCCTGAAAATTCAAAATATCTAATGGCTTAAATGCCTCACGCACTTCGTTAACTGTTTTCATGTTGACCATGAAATCACATTATTAGTATTGCACAGAACTGCGACTTCCATATAGCAAGGACATAGAATTTTAATCTCTATCGTAAAGAATTTACTTGATTAAACACAACAGTAGAAGAATAAGCCTCTTCATTAAGACATGATTATAATCGAAATACTGGGCAAAATCACTCATTTTTTACACATTGACCATGGAATAGCACTGGGAGAAGAAGCCGTTGCGTAAAACTGAGATTTCCGTACACCAAAGACGGACTATAGTAATCCCTATGATAAAGACTAGTCATCTGATTCAAAAAGAATAGCCTCTTCAGAAAACCGCGATTATGATCGAAACATTGGATTAAGCCAACAGCTCTCAGCAAATGCTTACATAGCTTTCGAGTTCAGCCACTAAACACTTCAACTCCGCGATAAAGCGCGCGGGAATTGCTCGGGAATTTCGCCACAAATCAGGAGCAATTTGAGCGCCACTCAGTGTCTAAAATAAAATAAAAACCACGCGGAGAGAGATAAAACTTTCCTGAAAATATCTTTTCCCACAGAGAACCTTTCCCATCCCCTTTTCGAAACCCCTTGAGGCTCCGTGTTTTGTCTTCCAGCCCTGAGAAAATTAGATCCTAAAGAGGAAGGAGTTCGAAGTTTTTGGCAATCACAAGCCCCCTTCCATTCCCCTCTCCCTCCCCCCGCACCTCTCTATCTGGACTCTTCATCTTCGCGGTCGTTGCCATGGCGACGGAAAGGGCGCCGGTCATTAATTGGTGGCAACGGAGTTGAAGAACTCTTGTGTCCTACAAAAGACGCGCCCGTGCTCTATCTCGATGGTCCACCGGGGCGCGGGCACGTACAGGGGCGGATGCTTCCATTGTGTGAAACCAGTCAAGAGCCCCATCTCTATCTATTTTCTGGCAGTACACTTTTAATTTTTGATTCATAGCAGCCACCAAAAATTGGCCATTCTTTTCTGTCTTTTTATGGGCACTTTTTTTACCCCAAACGACATTTCGGAAGGAGTTCGCGACCATTTAAAAAAAAAAAAACAGCGCTATTCATTGCTTTAAATGTGGTGCGTTTTGTTCTAGTTCTCTCCATTTTTCTGAATAAAACTTAACTTGCAAAAATTTGGAAAAATTGTTGAATAAAAATGGAAATAATTATTCCTAAAAACGCGCGTGTAAATGGTTTGAAGTATTCTGGCCACGAGAGCATCCTTTATGAAGTACATTTTTTCCTTAATTAAGTACAGCAAGTATACATGAATATTAAATATGAAAACTTTTAATATATTTACATTAATTTTTTAATTAATCAAAATCCAGTCAAAGCTTACTTCTTAATGGCGAAAAGAAAAACAGGAAATTTAGTAATTTATGTAATGCAAAATGAAGTTGAGCTAATCTAATTACCTATTAAGATATAAAACAAATATACTCAGTATTTTCCATACTAATACAGATTTATTTTCTTAAATTTCTATTAAAATCACTGTTTAATAAATTTACAGTAATTTTATTTTTTATTAATGGAATTTTGAATAATTCGAAGTATATGCTATAGAATAAAAAATCTACAAGCGGTTCAAAAAAATTATTTTTTATTATTTTCAAAACAGGAAAACGTTTTATAAAGTTTTCAAAAGAAATTACATGCATTTTATATTAAAAAAATTAATTTTTTTACGCTTATACCTCGTAATTCTTATATTCCAATTCACGTGTTTTCATATTTTGAAATTTTGAACATATATTTAAAATACTTGTTGCGTAAAATAAATTTTTATATACCATTGAGTCTATGCTTACACGCGTTTTGTGTGATAATCTATATATTTCTGTTTCACAAGACGGTTGATAACACATATAATGTAGTTAAAGCAGTTTCAAAATAAACAAAATATATTTTCATTCTTATATAAGCAATGCATAATGCTTACATAATATAGTTCGGGCTATTTTTAATTGATAAACGTTTAAAGAAGACACTAAAAATTAAAGTTACACTCTCAAAACATCAATTAAAAAATTTGGTATACCAATAATTCAACAAGTAGGTAAAATTATTCCAACCATCAACTCTTAGGATAGTTCTCGTGTCGTAGAACACACACTGTTAAATACCCATCAAGAACGATTTTTAGAAGCTTTGGTGCTTCAAGTTAAATGGAGATGTTTTAACTATTGTCGAATCTAATACGATATTAGTTCATGCTTAGCAATATTCTATTAAGAACACACAAATAGAAGTAAAAAAATAGTGTCGAAAAAGAAACCTTTTTTTATCAAATCGTCGATGAAAAATGATATTCTTTTCTTTCCATCATAATCAACAGATTAAAAGAATAATGGACAATAATAAAAATTTATAATAACTATTAATTTTTAATTATAATATTAATTTTTAGATTAAAAGAACAATTTTAGGTAAAAATTTTAGGTAGGAAAAGCAATTTTTAATTAAAAGTATATCTACTTGGAAAAATTAGAACAATACATTTAAGGTATGTTTTTTGTTTGTTTCTCTTCTGTCGTTTAAGCCTTTAAACCGATTTTCTGGAATATAAATTATATTACACAAAATTATATTAAGCGATCTCACTTAATATCTTAAAGTTTGCTTTGATAAAATTAATAAGGATGATTAAATAAATTTTTATTATTATTTAAAATCATTTATTCTGATAATGTTAACAATATTAACAGGATATAAGTTTATATGTTTAATTAAATATTTAAGTATTATTGAAAATTTGCAATAAAAAACACATGATAATCAATTTAGAGATAATTTTACGGAAATGGCTCAGGAAGTAGAGCATAAATTATAAAAAAGTGTGGTTTATCTTACTCATAAAAGCTGAAATTTCAATATTTAGCGATGAGAAAAAGCAATACATTAATATAGGACACTTTAACACACAATTTCTTAAAAATAAATTACGAATGAAAATAAATTTCATATACATTTATTCATATATTTTTATTTAAAAGTTTAAAACTTTCACAATTCCGTATTTTGGAAAACATGTGATTAACATCGAAAATAGACGTTGAGGAGAAACAGTTTTCACTCAAACTTCATGTTTTTCATCATGCAAACTCATATAAAAAGGTAAACAAATATGCCTTACTTCTAAAAACGACGAAAAGAACAAAAATGTAAGCTAAAAAAATTGCACTGACTACGCTCTTTTACTTCTTTCTCTTCTTTTGATTTTGTATACCCTCTCTAAAACTCTTTCCAACCGTCTTGAACTACGTCGTTCTTTCAAAGCTAAGTAGGCTTAAGAAGCCCGCAAATTCCCTAGTAATAAAATGCTTTATTCTGTCAGCAGAGGGCGCTGACGTCACATCTTTGACAGCCAAGTTCGAGGGCTGGAGTGACTTCTGAAGAGTAAGAACTAAGCTGTCTGTGATATTAACCAATGAATGAGTACAAGGCTGTGAAATTTGTTAGGAAGAAAAAGATTTTTTTTAAAACTAATTCCAGAATACTTAATTTGGACAATGAAATTTACTGAAAGGTAGATTCTAAGCACTGATTTAAAACAAGAATTCTAGAGTAAGAATATTATATTTATTTAATAAATTTTGTGTGTTAGTAATAAAGATATAAATGGAAGTAGCAGAAAAGCATTTACTTAAAAATCACAAACTTTGAAAAAAATCCTAACTATTAGAAAACATGCAAATTATATTTCCTATGTATCTATAAGGTACTGGAAGAATATTATTAAATACAGATATTAAAAAAATCATGTTGATTCACACTTTATTATTCTTTGCATATTAAGCTCGTTACAAAGATTAAAAACAACGATTATATTAATTCAGCATATGCTAAAAATATAAATTTAAAAAAAATAATAACATCATAAAAAGTAAAAGAAAAATAAAGAAAACTTTATTCAAATAAAATATTTTAAAGATGTTAACCTATTGATAATTTTTATCAATAATTATATTTGAATTTAATAAATAATATTAAAAATTTCATTCAAATTTTTTAAAAGATTTATTTTTAACTTTAACGTATTTTCAGTACTTTAAAAGGTACTGTATATAGAATAAAATTACCATATAAACCTATATATTAATCAGTGAAATAAAAGACTTCATTAAACTGATAAAAGTTTTAACACGATTTGAGATATATATTATATATTATATATATATATATATATGCACACACACACACACACACACACACACACACACACACACACACACACATATATATATATATATATATATATATATATATATATATATATATATATATATATATATATATATATAAATTCTCTTCCATGATAATTAATAGCTCTAAATTTTGTTCATACTTTATAATTGAATAAAACATTTTACAATGGTAATTTATTTGTTTAAGTAACACCTTCCTCGGAATATTGAGTATTGTTCCTTTAAAAAATACAAATTTATTTCAAACATTGATCATAGGTATTGTTAAATTGAACTAAGGTAGCAACAATGCGTATAATTGTTTAAATTTGTCATCATTTAAATTTAATTTATGTCATCGATATGTTAAAACATTCTACCATCAATAAAATACATTCCAGTATTCTAAAAGGTAACATAATTTAGAGACCATGAACGAAACAAATTTAAATATATATATATATATATATATATATATATATATATATCTCTTTTCCCGGTACTCATATATTGCAAATAGAAAGAAGATATTTTGATTTCTTCTTTTCATCCTACCAATTACGGGAAAAAGACTGAACATTCTTTTAAGAGTTAATGATTCGGCATCAAACGACACTGTTGCCAACACGCAAAGCTAAACTTTGAATAGTTTAATTTCATTTCACTCTTCGCTGACTACAAGTGCAGCGCTATTATTGCAATGCTTCCTTTCAAACGATAGTATCAGTAGGATCATAAAAGTTGCCATTTTGCGTCTAGAAATTCGATTTGAAAATATTCGAAGAATATCAAAAGAGTGGAAACAAAAAAAAAGAAACAGAAATTTACTGCAATAATTTTATTCACTGATGCGTTCCTTTAAATCATTAAGACTATTTTAGAAGAAAACATTAAGAAATTGAGTAAAAATATTACTACAGCCATTCGAACGAAAACCTTAAATTACATAACTTTCTAAGATTAAGTTTTATTTAAAAAATGTAGAATAAATAAATTTCAATCTATTTTGTATACCCATTTATATTTCACATCATATTAAACATATTTAAAATTCTGCCACTTTTTTTGTTCTTTAACTTGAAGTTATTTTTTTAAAGCATATTAATGTGAAATTTACTTTTATGATAAAATAAGTAAAAAAGCTTTTACACAACATTTATTACTATTAAGTCAAGGCATATTTAACTTCCGAATCTGTGACGTAGAATCTATGTTCCTATTTATTTGCAAAAGGTCACCAGTAAGGCAGGATTTTGATTTCATAAATAGATATGGATTCAGTTAATATTTTGACAACTTTATAATAAATGTTTGATTAGGCAGTTGTTCGTAATCCGTAAAATGATGAGTGAAAAATGCGCATTTATCATGACATTGTTGAAAATTTAAACAAGGCAATAATATTAGGACAAAAGGAGAAAAGTATAGTGTTATATATATAAATATATAAAGAAAATTCAATAATCAAGCAATAAGAAAGTTTTTTGCAAAATTCTGTTCTTGAAATATAATTTTAATAAATGAACCGGATTCTGCTACTTTGGCACCCTTCTTAAAGACGGCAATAGCGGAGTAAACTCCATTTCATTCAACAAGAGGTACTATAGGAAGGTTAAATACATCACAATCAATCGTTTGCTGTCACCAGGTAAAATAAGATAACACAAATTTATCAGGTGAAGAAAGTTAAAGACAAATAAAAAGTATCCTATATTCTTTAATCTCAAAAACATCAATTTCTTTCAAGAAATACACAACCACATAGAAAACACAGCTCAAAAAATTCTTGAACTTGTACAGTCAGATTTATAACTATTTTAAAATAATCAGAAACAAAAGACAAAAATAGGAGCTAAAGGATTTCAGCAAGCTTCAGAAATAGTTTATGCAGCTAAATTTAAGCTGTACTTAGGTATCCAGAAAATATTAGATAAAAAATATTCTTAAATTAAGAAGGTTACGGATATTATGAGATACATATTTAAATTTTAAAAAATATATTTTGAAAACAGATTAATTAGTTTTTATTCATAAAATGTTTTCATATTTATTTTATTTTTGCAAATTTCCTAAGAAATAATAATTTTAATATTTTATTTTAAGAGATTGCTTACCTAATCATTTTATTTTGAAGAAATCAAGATAGAAATAGTACTTTATGTAAAATCTTGGAAGATTTAGGATAAAAGAAAAAAAAAAAATAGTTTAAAAATTCATATAGATTAATACTGAGATAATAATTTTTAAAATATCAAAGTTTACAAAAATATATTTGAAGTTTCAAAATTTGAAAAATATAATGTGCTTAACAAACACATTTAAAAAGCAATTTTAATCATAAAGGATCCTATTATACAGAAGTTGAAGAAATGATATTTCAAGTATATCAATTATTGACATTTTTCTGGCTCTGACAAATTCATCTGAGCAAACATAAATTTTTTTATACATACTATACGTATCGATTCATTTATAACGAATAAATAAAATTTATAATATATAACTTTTTTATACAAAATTTACATAAAAATGCATCAAAAATATTTCTAAGAGAAAAGGTTATTTTTAAATTAAATGGGAAAAAAATCAAATCACATCAAGAATTAAAACTTTTGATATTTAAAAAAAGATTTTGCATCGTTATAGCAGGTTTTGTTGATTCTATATTATGCAATAAGAATTACTTCGAGTAACATAGTAAGGTAAATATTCGCAATTTAAGGTTTGGATCCTACCTCAACCAATCGAAGCTTTCCGTTTTCTTTCCACCTGCAGCTCGACATAGAAGAGATCTTGTTCGATTCCACAATAGGATTCCAGTCGTCCCGCGTAAGGTGCCAATAAATCGGAACTAAAAAGGTTCTCCCCAAAAGATTCCACCTACGACCACAAAGGCAAGAGGAGGCCAACAAGACCCGTTTATTGGGAGGAAAATTCATTTAATCCCGAGAGTGCGATTGGCTAGTGGTTTTCAGGAAAAGCAGACAAAAAGGGGGTAGGAAAGGGGGACGATGATGACAAATATGACATACCTCCTTCTCCTACCCCCACTGGATATATGGGAAGTCACAACAAAAGCGACAACTACAACCTCTGAGTGTTCGGCAGGCCCCCCTTCATTTGTAGTGGAGAAATTGAGTATGTGAGGGGGGATGACTTGTAGTATTAGTAGAGAAGGGGTGACGAAAGGGCTTGTGAAGTATATCCTGTGGGTGGTGGAGTTGGCCCTCTAAAATACTCAACAATCTAATAACATCCAATATCCGGTAGCAAAATTTTCATTTTTTAAACATAATTAAAAAAATTTTAATAATAATTTGGCAATAAATTATTGTTTTTGTATTTATTATTAATTATTTCAATATTTTATTAAAAGAATAAATCATTTTTGCACGCTAACTAGAAGAGGATGTGAATTAAATGGGCAATATCTATAACACACTATATTATTATATTTAATAAGGTACTAGGGGAATGTTTAGTAACAAATATTTAGTAATTATATGTTCATTAAATATTCCCTTTTTCTAATTTAACTTTCCACAATGGGGATAAGAACTTCATAAAATATTAAAAAATTAAATATGACATTACCATATTCCTATTAGAGTGGATAAAAAGATCTTACCAAATTGCAACCAACATCTATAAATAAATAAAAGAAATTCTTGCTTATAAAAATTAAAAATAAAAATTATAACTTAGATTATATATTCGCTTACTTAATTCTATATATTTGTTATATATTCGTTTATTTAATTCTAGCATCTCACATTAATATAATCTTTTTTATCAATGAGGTGTTAAAATTATATAACAGTATTTAAAATTTAAAATAATGTACTGAGAGGAATATTAATGTAGTTTAATAACATAAATGTTTTTATTTCATTACATGAAACAGCGAAAAAAAATTGACAAAAATATTGAACATAATAATTAGTACAAATATATTAATTATTACTTTTAATGATCGCTTCCGAAATTGTCCATTATTGCATGCTTAGAGGTAAAATAGAAAGATTAATATTATTATACTAAAGGCCATGTTTTACTGATGCATTATTTCAAAGAAAAATATTACATAAATAGTAATATTTTAGCGAGTTCTAAGGAGTTTTTAAAAATAGAGAATAAAACTATTAATAAATAGAGAGTAATTAGTAAATAACTATTATTAGTTATAGTTATTTAAATAATTTAAAATAGGATTGAAAAATAAGAAAAATCTTTGAAACTACAGTCACAAAATATTTTTAGTGGAACAAAATGACCGAAATATATTCGGTAGGTCTGAGATGCATATTTAGTTTGATTTCAAGTTGGTGCAAATTTATGAAACTGTAACAGATCTGTATTAGCTCTACTGACTAGAGATGGCGTTACTATCCAATAGAGAGTGAACTTACAAAATATTCAATATCCAGTAAGAAATAGAGTTAGTTAGATGGAATAGAAGAGAGATGCGAGGAATGGAAGGTGAACCATCCAGTTCATAAATGATTTTGTTTATTATTTATAATGTACTGGTAATGCATAACCTTACTTTTTATTATTAAGTATTTTATTTTGTAACTGTTTTAATCATGTGTAATGTCGCGCAATAATGTTTTGTTTTGTAATAACTTCCATTTTTTTCCCTACAAAATAATATTAAAAAATCACGTATATATATATATATATATATATATATATATATATATATATATATATATATATATATATATATATATATATATATATATATATATATTCTAAATTAATAATACTTTAATGCACTTCCGGTATAAAAGTGCCTACATGAAATACATTCCAATTTTATATCTAATATAAATTTTATCTAAAATACTATTTTTTCCGCTTTGTTGAAATGTCTTTATACTAATAACTATCAATAAATAATATTAAATCACTACTGGAATGAAATTAAGAAACAAATGAGCAGACGGACGTTTGACAGCCTTATAAAATTCCAGACAGAGTTGCCTTCTTTATTTATTTATCACGTTATTTGGTGATATTTGCAACTTATTTGGCGACAAAATATGCTGACTAAGTGACATATCACCAATTTAAAGCCATATCTATTATTTGTAACTAAATTTTGAAAATTTATCTTATAAAAATTAACGAATGTAAATTAAATTATGCTTTATACAACATTATATGCACGTAATTAGTTCAACCAAAAATAAAGCCAATGTGGTTATCATTGAATATTGAGAACATTTTAAAATAAGAGTAATCGTGAAATCACTAACACTTTGATAGAAGAAGGAGGTCCTGTATGTAACAAATATTTTAGAATATTTTAGATTATATATTTTAGTTACAAATATTTTAGAGAAATAAGCAAGGATGTAAGACATACTACTAAAAATTGGCGATGGATATATGGATTTTGGACACTATTACAAATATCATATATTTAGTGAATGACTTAAATATTTACGGAATTACTTTTTAAAAAGTATTAATTATTAACACTCTATTAACTTTCTGCTCTATTTGTTGGAACTTGATCGTATTTATCTGAAATTGGGGCTTAGTTATTAGCAATGCATTACGAAGGAACAATTCACTGATTCGATTTCTATAGATACTTCTTCTGAGCTATATCTATTTCTTACAAAGTAAACTCTTATGGACGTAATTTAGTAACAGAACTCTTACCATAAAAAATACCTTATTGTGTTGCAACGGATGGATTCAAATAACATTACAGATAATCACCCATGTTTGGAATGCCAAACGAAATAGAACGAACGGCAGATCGATCAGTAGAGGGTATTTGCCCGGAGAACACGTGACCATTGATCAAACACACGAATTACGCAATTATGGAAAGCTGTAGATTATCAATGTTATTCCAAATGCTGGTGCAGTAGTGCAAAACAATCGGACTTAACAAAGGACGATCTGCACAATTAAATTTTCACAAAATTTTGGTGCTAATGAGTTTATTATTGATCATGTAATATGAGTTGCGATTTAGAAAGATAACTTTAATGTATTTGCTTGCATGCCTCGAAAATATTTGTTAACTAATGAATAATAGTATTAAGTATATAAATTATATATTTTGTGTAAATAATAATAGTATGCACAACCCAATTTCAAAGTTTAAGCAATCGTTTGTCAATAACTTTGTAATGTAATATCACTTTCGAACCAATAGCTCGATATAGTATTCCTAGGAGCTTATTGGATTTATTTTACTAAATTCACTTGAAACAATTCTTTGATCATATCTTTTAGACTTAAAACTACATATCTGTAGAATTACAGTTTACATAGTTATATTTGGCAATACATTTTTGCTCTGTAATATCACATCCAAATAAATAAGTCAGACGTTATTTTCCGAAAAGATTTTTATTTTTATTACATATAAATAATAAAATACTTCGCTCATACCATCTAGACTTAATTCCGCCTATTCCAACCATGTCCAAACAGATTAAGAAGCTATCGCTTAGCAACAAATTTGTCATATGAAATGACTTCAGGATAAATGAATCTGATAAGGTTGTTCAGAAATATTTATTTATTAAATTTATTTCATAAAATACTTAGTTTTTTTCTTTCATTACACTTATCTATAGCACAATTTCCAGTAGCTTGCATAGCTAACTTTTAACACATTGCCCTATGAATTCACTTCGGGTAAAAAAAATCGGATAAAATGTTCAAAGGATTTTTTTATTAAAATACTTCTTAAAGCACTTAATTCCTTCGTAAAAAAAGTACTTAAACTAAGTACTTTGTAAAGTACTTATTTCTTTTTTTCCAGATTTAACATCACTAATGCATAGCACGAGTCCAGACAGATTTAGTAGCTAATGTATGACAAAATGTTTATTATGTGATACCACTTCCAAATAAATCAATCATACTTAGCGTTTAGAGCACAGCTATCTTTTCAGTTAATTTATTTTATACAGTACTCTCAATTTAAACCTTCCATGCTTAACATTGCATATCCCATAGAAAGTCTATTTACATAGTTAAGTTAATACAGAAATACCTATTCAGAAATGTTTAATCGCATACACGACTAATGCAGCTGTTATCTACCTTCAATCTAATTATTCTTTTCAAATTATTCTTTTTGTTCCATTTATTTTATCATAATCAAATTTTAAATATATTTAATAATGACTAAAGAAGTTAAACGAGCAATCTTCTAAATAAGTACTTCGTTTTACTACTTAGATCTGAATTTGATACAAAGTTTTACAAAACGAGGAAATTGGAAAACCAGAATGAGCTATCTACTATTAGGATTTTTCATTTCTTATAAGTTTTGGTTTGGTCCGCTTATCACTCAAATAACAGTTTTTTGCACAAGAGATCTATTTTTACTGAGATTTATAGTTTAAAATAAATTCCAAACAACTACAAATATACATGCCGGAATTTATATTCGAACCTATAAACTCTTGAACTGAAGGCTAGGTTGCTAACCATTGAGCCGCCAGCTCGGCATTCACAAAAGAGTGAAAAAACTGATGCAAACAGTACCACAAATACGTCCATCGAAAATAGGATGGCAACATCTACCGCATGTTATACAACAATGGATAGGATGAAACCTCTAATGTTTTCGTAATTTTTATTCCGTTCTCATTACTGTATAATGTCTAAAGATACAATTTTATAAAAATTACTTGAAAAAGTAATCTTAACTTAAATAAATTTCCGCGAAGTGTGTAGGCTGTAGTAAATTTTTCCCACTCATACAAAATATATTGCCGTCTCGAAGTACTTTACCCGCCTACAGTCGCATAAATATGTCGCAAGAGTAACAACCAGGAAATTTCTCAAGCACTCACCACGACAAATGTAACAGAGAAAAGAAGAAATACAACACCTATTTCCCGGTTTCATTGAATGATCTTGTGTTAGAATTGCTTTCTTCATACATCTCAGTTCGATTCTAGAACTATCAGCCAAAAAGAGATCGATATTGTTTTTGTTTTCTCTATGAATCGGTTGTCGTGTGGGTGCTTTTATTTAATTATTTAAAAAAAAGTACTGAACAGAATTTAGGGTCTTACTTTCTGAATGATTCTAGTATATGAACATTTTTGTGAACTCAATGAACAGTTTTTAACTTGTAAGAAAGCTTTCTCTGTGCACATTAATAATTTTTTTCCATACTTTATTTAGTGTTTTCATGATTTATTCATGACACATTAATAATTTTTTTCCATACTTTATTTAGTGTTTTCATGATTTTTATATTCTTCACTACTCTTTTTATTTTCTGCTTAAATAAATTTTACAAAGGCATTCGCGGAAGGTATTCTAAACAACATTATTATTAAAAACCATAAATTTTGCTAAACATTAATTCAATATGAAAGGCTCCTCAAAATTTTTAGAGATATAATACAGGATTAAAAATTTATCTTAATAAAAAATCAAAATGATCTGTATGCTCAACATACAGATAAAAATTGCCTATATGATATTTAGAATGTCACTTTCTACATCAGAAGGATTAATTTATTCCATTACACACTCATAACCCTAGCATCATATTTTAAGATATTCAAAAATCTTATTTTAAAAATTAAACATAGTTTCTTTATTAAACACAAGAGAAACATAAAGTAAATAAATTTATTATGTGTGACTTCTTGACCAGAAAAATGTTAAATATTAAATAATATGTGAGATGATGAAGGGAAAAATAATATATGTAATAAGGGAAAAATAATATGTGCATATTAAATAATATGTGTAATGATAAAGGGTAAAATTTTTGTAAAATAAATTTATAATCAAAAATGCTTTTATTAATTAGGAAATAGATACGCAGATTTTACTCAAATAAGATAAACGTCAAATATAATTCAGATTTCATTTTCATTTATAATAGACAATCAAAATTTCTTTTCAAAACATATATCCAAATGAAAATAATAACAAATGAATCAAATCTTATACATATGTAAAAAATGCATATAATTTCATATAATGATGAAAGATCATATATAATAAACTCTAATCATATTTAAATATAAGGAAATACATATTATTATTTTCGCATGCTGTTGAAATGATATTAATTTGCATAAGAAAATAAAATTATTATCAAACAGGAAACTAGATAATATTGCATAATATGGATAAACATGATGCAAACAAAAATGAAAGTTGAAAATCCAATAAAATTTTAGTTTTAAAATAGTCTTTAGTATTCATAATTATTTTCATGAAAAATAAATGAAAGCATGAACTTACATATTAGTATCGTACTTCTAATATTGATTGAACAATATGTCAACCTAAAATAAAATTTATAAATTTAATATATATTTATGTACTTATCAAAAAATATATCAAATATAAAATGAAAATATTTAATTACTTGCGATACATTTATTTATATAATATGATATATATATTTTATAGCTGATATAAATAAATTTGAAAATTTATTTAATATAAAATTAAGTCAAAAAAATTACTTTGAATATAATAATTAAATCCTTTTCAGGAATAAAACTAATAAAATATAACAATATAACATATTAATAACAATATTTACCAACATTACAAACAATTTCTCAAAACAAATGTAATGAAACTTCATGTGTGTATTTAGCAATATCATAAACAAAAAATTTACAAATAAATAAAATTTTGTATCGAATTCAAGTATATAATTGCAAATTAATGTAATATGCCATATCTTATATATATAGTGAACAATAAAAATAAATTAATTTCTTAATTTTTACTTATATATATTCTTTTAAAAGCATTGGAGCAAATAATATATATATATATATATATATATATATATATATATATATATATATATATATATATATATATAATACTTGGATTTTAAAAAGAACGAGGTTCTTCCTGATCTTTTATTGTTTTTAGACTTTTTGTATATATTTGAACTTATGGAGATTGTTTAGCTTTGTTGGACAATCTGGGATTAGTAACAACAATAACAACAAAGATATAACATGAAATTAAACTGCTTATATTTCTAAAAATAATATGAGAGCATGCACAAATTGTATAAAATCGTTGGGTGACATGTATAGGCATAAAAAGCAAATTAAATGAGTAACAAAACGCAGAAAAAGCTAAATTTTATTTGTGAAACTCAATATCTTGAAACGATAGCAATAACACGGCATGAAGCTTCAAAAAGAATTCAATTGCTAGTAAATGATAAGAAATGCATATTTTAGAACTGATGTATGATGTTCAGAACTTAATAACTTTAGCTCCCGTATCTTACTTAACATGATAAACTTTCACAAGGGAACTGCATACAATTTTACATTTTTGTCTTTAACAATAATTTTATCGTCTCGTTTTTAATAACTATTAGTCTTCATTGGAGTTTAAGATAGTGGAAAAATAAACATTAAGCACCATTAACTGTTGTCTCATACGTTACTTGCATCAAATGTTATTATAATGATTGATTGATTTTTAAGAGTAACTTACTTTCATCAATTATTTTTTCAATTTTACAAAATTTTGGTTATTTGTTTCCTTTTTATTGTTCAAAATAACATTAATAACGAAAATTATGAAAAGTTGAAAAAAACTGTTCAAAATTTAAATCTACTGCATTGGAGACACCGACAAGCTTTTTACGTTAAAATAGACTGTAAGAAGAAATATGACAAAAATTACTTCTTGTTTCTCAAAAACCTTTCAATGTTTAGTTGAATTTTTTTTTTCTTAACGCGTTTTTTATCTGATGGACTGCTATTGCTCTGGGCGTTTTAGCAACAATCCATATTTTGTGATTAGTGTGATTTTAGATTGTTACTTATTGCGTTACCTTTCCAACTTTCAATGACTTTTTAGACTTATTTCCTAAAATATTTTGTTTTTTCTTTTCTTTCTATAATGGATTTTGATATGATTTGTTTCCTTTTTAAAAGTGTGACACACAAATATCTCATCGTATGAAGTACTTCAAAATTATAAGTTCAAATTTTTGATACCTACGATTTATATGAACTACATTTAACTTTAATGTTAAAAAAACCACTTTCATTTGAGCCAATTATCCAAGGATTCATAGAGGGCATTTAAGGAATTACAAGTGAAATTTAGCAAACTAGTTTACTTAAATATACTTCAGAGCACAATAAGTACTTTAGACTTTGTTATTCCCATATTAAATACCATCAATCAGATTTAAACTTGTAGAGCATTAAGAAATAAAATTTCATATTTTATCTATTAATTGAATTTTTATTCTTAATGAAATATTCTTATTGAGTTACCTATAATTATGGTATTCTTATGAAATATTTTATTAGGTACCAAGTAATTTTTGCAATTACTTTTTATGAATTAATTTAAATAATGTTTCGAAATCATTTTCTTTCCCTTATTATTGTAAACATAAATTTACGAGTAGTGTCTATGTATATACTTACGAAGGAATAATAAAAATCATTTATGTGTATTTCTTTCTTAAATCACATAATTTTCTTTCACAGAAAAATTGAAAAATATTTAATTTTGTGTGTTTTATATAGTAATATAAAAACCACTTCATCTTTCTTTTATTTTTTAATTGAAATATACTTTAATAATGTATAATTATAAGTACTTTACTGAAAAATACATTTAAGAAGAAAATACTCATAAATTTTATTTACAAATACTTCTTTAAAAATGAGATATTTCATTAACAAAAAAAAAATACGATTATATTGTGCAATAATACGATTTCAGTTACAGTTTTAATAATATACTAAAATTTCTTCTGGTATTCTGAATGAAATATTCATATGATTTTAAGTTTCTTATAAAAAGATATACTCATAAATAGAATTTAAGTATACTCACTTCCGCTCAAAAATCATATATTTTTTCTTATAGAAAAAAATTTGATTTTGTTTTGTAATGTAGTTATATTTATTTTTAAATTTGTTTATTTCAGGATGTCTTTAATAAAACTTTCATAAATTTATGAATATTTTATTAAGCTAGAAGCTTCAGAGAGTATTCATAAGTTTTGTTTATTTCTTAGCTATCAAAAACACTTTTCCCTTTACAAAAAATACGCTTTTGTTTTGCAATATTAAATTCGTAAATGCGGTATGGCTACCACTTTCTTTTTCTTATGTCGCTTAGTTAAAAAAAAATTCTTTTAACTATGTTTATTTAATTAGAATATGATATACTTTTCCCCCGCCTTTACTAAGTTTATCTTCATCCAATACTAAAACTAACTGTTGGTTGAAAATATTATTTAAGATATAACGATCATTTTTAATTATTTCGAAGTGTTTCTCGTGAAATCTGATATATTATTATATAAAAATAACTTTTATACAACGGAATATGTTATAGAATAACACAGGATATTAAAAGGGATAACGCGTTGTTGCTGAAAAAGGAATTAGCTAATTCTTTAATAATAGAATACCACATAAATTCTATATGCATTACATATAACCTAAAATGAATATAAAAACCATTAAAATAAACCTACGCATAATTTATGGAATTTTAAAAACCATTCTGTTGAATAATCTCGACGTAAATCCTTTTGACGGATCAGTTTATCTCTATGGATAGAGGACTGTCAATGTGACATATATCAACGGCAAGTAAATATGGTAATTATTATTGCTAGGGGATTGTTAATATGTGAGGTGTTCAACGAAGCCAAATATATTGAGCTTTACGGTATGGGCCTAATAATTTTAAAATGAAAAATTTAGTTCTCCCTCCAACTGTAATTAGGAGAATTATTTGTGGTTGAATTAGTTTTCTTTTGATATACAAATAACTTGAATTCTTCTCATATGAACATAAATAATTTCAATCGACGAATTTCCTACAAGTGACGATGATTTAATTGCAGAAAATATCCAACACTTGGAATAACTTGGATATTCTTACATTCAAACTGAATATAAAAGGTACGGGATACACCTTGGAGTTTTCATTCCATTTTTGCTGTCTATATTAGAATTAACATCACCTGATAAATATAAAATGTTCAGTGTATTAAGTGATTTGAGCAGTCATTCTTAAATTCAATAGAGCCCGTATGAAATGCTCTCAAAAAAGCTGGCATTTTAAACATCATTAATGAAATACTCAATGAAGACTAGCGATTATTGTCAGTTGGTCATTCAATATTCGAAGTTAACAATCCTTCTGTCATGCCTACATTAACATGGAAATCGGCATACTCTTTACAAGCAAGTATTTTACATTCATAACTCTGCAAATCTTTATTTCTACAATTTAACAAATATTAGTAAATTATATTTTTGGACAAATAAATAAGAACAGACAAATTTTACGGGTTCAAAATTCAAAAATCAATTTCTGTATTTTTTTTTCTCAATTTTTATTTAAAATTCGTTTTTAAAAATCTTTAGTGTAACTTTATTTATTTAAGAGATGACTCAGCATTGTAACTATATTTATTTATAATTTAAAATTATTTAGGAGATAAAAATACTTTAGAGTCGCATCAAAAATAATCTGTTGGTGGATAAAGAAGAGAAATACGGTGAATTATTGAATAATATAATAAAAAAATGCAATAAAACTATTGCACTCACTCATCAGAATTTTTCATGTTTTATTCCGAATCACTAGAGCGAAATTATTTTCGAAACTCCCATTCCAAAATCCCATTTTGATGAGAAAAGTTAGTCCTCTATATGGAATTAAGACAAAAATATAAAATGAATATTTTTCTTATCCATAATAATATAAATTAAAATAAATATTCGTTATTAGAACGATATCGTTTTTCACGGTGTCGCCTCCATATCGGCACAATGCGCTCACCACCCCCTGAGAAAAAAAATCCGCAATAGCACCACTAAAGCTCATTGACATAAAGTTTAAAGAAAATGTCTTCGCTGAAAGAAGCCGAGATTCTTAGGATAGCAAATCCCTTCCCCCCATTCCTTATTCGTCTGAAGGGGTGAGAGAGGGGTCGTCTCGATCACGCGATTATCCGCCATAGTGATCGCTCTCGCGAAAGAAGTCGATACGCACACATGGAGGGGTGACTTCGACGCATGTAAATTTTCCGGCATTGAAAATTCGAAACAAAATTTTTAAAAAATCGTCTGCCTTTAAAAAAAATGAAAGAAAAGAGTTGGCAGAAGAAAAAAAAAAAAAGATAAGGGACGACTTAGCATGCATAACGCAGTTGCCACCTGACTGGAAGTAAAAAAAATAGCGAGACGACTTCCTCTCCGGTGACATCGTTCCCGTTAAAAGCTCAAACACAGAAAGCTTTGGGTTCGGGGGATTTTGTGGATATACGGAGGAGGTGCACACACACACATAAAAAAAAAACAGGAATGCATGAGATGGAAGAACAGGAATGATGGTCCTCTTTCCACACCCTATCTTTATATCCTCCTCCCTTTTCCAGACATCACTTTCCCTATCGTTCAAGTGAAGACGAGACCAAGCGCATCATTGTTTAGCTTTAAAATCACAACTTTGCTTAGAAGAGAATTTGTTTCTGAGGAAAGTCCTTCATTCCTTACGAAGTTCACGCTGAATTACATAATGTGATATTATATAAAGATAAAACTGAAGTGACACATTTTTTTATACAATAAAGAATAGAAGAAAAGTTGATATTTTTTTAATAGAAATAAAATTTTTTATTTATTTATAAAAAAATTATAAATAAAGAAAAAGATATAAATCTTTCTGCATTATTTTAACAAACTAGGATTAACAACTATATTCTCCTACACATGCAATTTCTTAAAAATTAATTTCACTATATTTCTTACAACGCTCACTTTTTCCTGTTTTCCCGAACGGATTATTGCTTTGACCTTACGTTTAGCAGTTCATGGATTCGATTCTGATTCACGTGAAAAATATAGTTACAAAGTGATAATTCGATTGTACAATGGGTTTCTTGTAGTCATTTAACAATTCATCTTGATTAAGGCATTTTTATTTTACAAAAAAACTAAATATTTTTTGTAGTTATTAATATTATGTCACATAATCTAATTGACAGTAAAGACAAAATGTCATGAAATATCTGGAAAGAAAGTGAAAACAAATTGGCTTGGAAAAAATGATGACTATTTAGTGTCCAGAAACTTGCACAACCTTATCTGGCAGCAAATAGATGCAGCAACACGTTTAATTAAAGACGCAAGTAACGTTCAGATTGTCTTTTGAGGGATTGATTGCTCTATCTCCTATTTATCATTTACCACATTTCTTCATCGGAAACGAAATCCAGTTCCCTCCCTAATGCGATGTTTGGAGTTTGATGTGATAGTTTTTTTTGATTGATATTTGATTTTGACAGTTGATGATTTGATGAATTTATCGATTGAGATGGAGGTGTGAAAGGAAGAAACAATTCTCTCTGTCTGAATACTAAATTTGTAAACAGGTTTTTCTTAATCTTTTCCAGATATTTATGTAATATACAGTAGCATTATATTTTCATTGCATCCAAGTTGAAGTACTAAAAACAATAACTACCTCGTATTTTTAAATCACGCGGTGAGTATTTAATGATATTTCACGGTCCAGATTTGATTGAATCTAGCATCGAATTTGTGCTGGCCTCTGATACGTGATAGAACAACATATTACAGGTGTTATTATTAAAACTACAAATAATTCTCATTTAAACAGAACTCAATAAGCGGAATTAACTCAAAATTAATTCAATCAAATCAACTATCAAAAGTTTAATTTAAAGAGATAAATTTTTTTCTCTTACCTCTAGTATTAGCCAAATGCAAGAAAACTGGTGCATTGATAGAACTTTAATTTTAACCGTGAAGCTCGCCTTAAATAGTCGCAAATAAGAGTCTACAACAGTGCAAAGAAATATACAAAGGATATCACCAACTCAGACTCGTCGAATTTGAGAAGTGTTAACGAATTAGTGCAGACAATAATGGTCTTTCTTTTAATTGTATCTTATCTAATCGCTTTACTTTACTTATGACGTAAGCACAAGTCAAACTAGAGAAACTATATAACGGAATTTTGCGAAAAATTAATTTAAATATAATAGAATTCAAATCTATCATGAATATTTGTAATAGAAAATTATTTCATTTTAGGTCACTCAAAATTGGAAGAATTCCAAAGTTTTAACACGAGTGCGATTTTTATTTTATATATTTCTTTTAAATAGCTCTGCTCATTTGCATTTTTATGACTTGATATCTCTCACACGCTTTTAAAGAAAAGAAAAAAACTCTTTATTCCATTAATTTAAATAGTGTAGTTAAAAAAAATACGAAAATTAAAAGATCTTTTTTCCAAAGCATTTTCGGTTAGAAAATTTAAAAAAAAATTATTTTTGTATAAATATTCATCAATTTTCTCTCTTTTCAAGAGATTTCAATTAAACTGAGTTTTGTAATAAATTAAGTAAGCTTTAATTTTGGACATGGAAATTTGTAATAGCTCAATTCATAAAAAATGCATTAAATAAATTTAATTCATTGTATTAAATTTATTTATATAACTATAAAAATATAAAGAAATTGTCTATTTATATTTAAATTAAACTGGTAAGCTTGATTGTGTGTATACGTGACAAAAAAGTAGCATGAGTTACTTTAATGAACTGTTTCAGATATTTATCATTTGATATATGTAAATGTTTTACTATTAAACTCTACTAAATATTCTTCAGTGCAAATATATGACAGGAAAAAATGTAATATTAATTTTATGAAGAACAGTTTATATGAAACATCGTTTAGTGTACTTAAATACTTAATCGCGTTCAATTGCATAAATAGTATTCAGGTTCAACAGATAATAGAACGTTTTGTTTATTTTATGTGAGTGTGAAGCATAATTCATAATATAAAGATAACACTTCTGAATAAAATAAAGAAAGAAATAGCGAAAATGTTAGATTTATTTTATGAAATATGATTCTTGAAATATTGATCCGTGTATTGAATTTTTTAATCACTAAATTGAATAAAGAAACTATTTCCAGTGGAAACATTTAACAAATTAAATGTGTTAAGTGTTTTATGAAATGATTAGTTCGAAATATGCTTAAAATAATCTGAAAATAGAAAATGTAATATTACATATTTGTTCCCTGATTTATTTTGTTTTATTGTTAGACATTAAGAAAAGTTTTGTTAACAGAAATGTTTAGTGATTTTACGAATTATTTATTAATGGCAATCACTAAATCAACTTTTCTAGAATAGATTCACACTCGCGAGTATGCTATATTTTCTTCTCTCCTTAATCTTTCGATAATCATATAGAACACAATTTTGTTTTTTGCAAAGCCAAATAGATTTCTAATATATATAGCTATTTCTAAATTTAAAAGAAAAAAATAATTTGTTAGTTTTAAATTTTTAAAAATTATTTTATATAAGAGATATCGAGAGAGGTAATTCACAACAGAAAATTGAAGTTATATGTTTATTTTGTGAAACAGAGTTTTTAAAAGGCACTCAGATGAGTTTTAAAATTAATTACATAAATCAATTATTAAATATATGTAATTATTTTTTCGCTATATATATATTTTTTGTAAACAGACAGCTGTAAAATAATGTCGTTTGAAGTGAATAACTATTTTACGATTTGTATTTTTGGCATCATTATTCTATTTTATGCTGTCTGCTCTAAAATAATTAAATGATAAAGTTACACTTTCTCAACCATTAAGTTCAATAAACATTCTATATAACAAGATTATGAAAGATTTTTCTATTTGTATACAAATCATATTAAGCCTAATAAGCCTTTTTAACATATGCAGCTATTTTTAACATCAAAAAGAATCCGCAATAATATTGCTTTAATATAAAAACTTGAAAAATATAGTTAACTTTTATATCTTTCAAATTATAAAAAAACATTTTCTTGCTAACTTTGTGTTACTTTTCTTTTAAACACTAATCAAAATGGAACTACTGATACAATCAGAAATATCTAATAAAACTTGTTGATAAAATTTACAGGAGCTTAAAGATATCTTAGGAAATAAATATTTCGCTGCCAAATTATGTTGAAAAGTAATAAATACTATTTGATCACATAAACAATCCCTGCCTCGGAAAAATATTATAAATAACACTTCAAAATTATCTGAAGAAGGATTTTCTGATACTTCAGAGGGATACAGAGGGGGGAGAAGAAAAGTAATACAAAATTTTCCCTGATGCCCCCCCCTCACAATAAAGAAGTGGAAGCAAAAGTATTAAAGAATAAATGGCACGAAAATGAAATAAATACGAGGAGAGGGAAAAAGAGAGAGAGAGAGTTAAACACATATAAAGAAATATACATTTCCTTCGGTAAAGGAAAAGGTCGGAGGGAAACATTTTCACACGAGCTAGGGAATTATTACTTTCTTTAGGGAGAAAAATGATAAAAAAGGAAGGAAAAATGTTTTTACTCGACTTTTGATGGATGACCCATCGTCGAGACTTTTATATTCTCTTTTTTCTTTAATAAATATATATTTGCAGAAAGAATTTAAAACTCGGGAGTTTTTAAGGGTATTTGTGGTTATCTGTGTGACATTTAAGAAAGAGCGACTGAATTTCTTATTCAGTTGTTGTGCTCAATTGTAGATCCTCCCTCGTCGCAGAAAACAACGCCAACAAAAGGGAAAATTTCAACAATGGTAGTTTTGGGGAACTGTGGAATGAAAAATTATAAATGTTTGGTGCTGTGATGTATCTTTTTTTCGTTCTCCCTCCCCCATATTCAGTAAATATGCTGGGGAAGAAATATTGACTAAACTTGATACTTCATTAATGACCTTTACATAAAAAGAGAGTTAACTTCAAAATGGAAAGAAATTTAGTAATCATTTCTTATCTTAAATGTAATACTGAAGATAGAAAATAGAAGAAAACAGGACTTTGAAATAAAGTTTTTTGTTTCGATTTGCGACATAATTGCTATAATTACTTTAATGACCACTAATGTAGTTTGATGTGAAGTTAAAAATGGATGATTTTTGAAACTTTTAGTTGTACTCTTGCTTTGCAAATATTGTGAATACATGCTCTGCAAGCAGTTAAAATATTAGATTTTGTCTATAAAGAAATATTTTTGCGATGTTTAAAAATTGGAACTAAATAGTTTTAGAATCTGGTGTCTTTTAGGTCCTGACGATAGACATTTATTTTAATATCATCGAAAAATTTCCAATATTTACAAATATTTTCCGTAACAAATTTTTTTAAATAAAAGTTCTAATTATGCATTAAGAGTTTTGTAATGAAGAAATAATTTTTTTTTAATATTTGGTATAAACTCAGAGCTTACTTTTATTTACTTAAGTAGAAAACTGTGCCAACACCAAACATTAAACATCCATTATTTGTTACAAAAATATTACTCCGAAAAATCAAAACGCAACTAGATAAATTAATTACATTAATACAACCTTAAAAATGAAGAAGTTGTAAGACAAGATCTATCTTGAAATAGAAGTCAATACAAATTCATAGTTAAAAACGTTCCGACTAACGCATTCTGGATACTGACATCACAAGAATACGAATAAGCAATTTCTCTCACTAACTGTCTAATTTAAAATTCACTGAATAAAAATTGTACTAGAATGTGACCAAGACCTCAGTATGAACTCAGAATTTGCAATTAATTTATTTATTATTTCAGGTACATTACGAAATAAGTAAATCAAAAGAGGTCAAAAGGAAGAAAACTTTATTGGGATTTTCGGTTAAGAGTGTGTCTAAAGCAGTGACTAACCAAAATACAAATTCCTAACGTGATCACAAGTTTATAACTAATCGACTAGAAGTTTGGATTTCACACGGTTAAAAATTGTACACCAAAATAACAAAATTGTTTTGATTGATTCAACATAAAATAAAATTTTCGACGATGAAATTTTCCACATTTTACGTGAACAAAAAAATATATAAAAATGACGTCATTTTAATTAACTAATATAAAAATGAAAATCTTTGCTTGACAATTGGAAAGAGACAATCAAGATTATAGGCTTGTGCAGATGATACTTCTGCACACATAGACCAACACACACACACACATATATATAAATTAAAGTTTCTATACAAAAAATGGTTGAATTTAAAAATAATTTTCTCGGGATTTACAAAAATACATTAAAAAAATAGATTAAGGAAACAGTGCAAACGATTTCATAGTTTTATTTTTTGCATGATTTAAAAAAAAGAAAAGATTTTTTAAATTGTCCAAAGTACATAGTTTCTGACATGCAACGGCCCTCCTTTTCCGGTGTTTACCAGATATAAATCTATTCCTTCCTTTTTCAAACAGCGTAATTCATTTTTTCCTCCATTCTTTTTCGGAAAGAAAATAAAATAAATCTGTCATCCTAAGTAGAAAGCTTTCTTTGGAAGTTTGCTACTCAAAATCAAAGTCTGACAGTTCGCTGAGGTGGCCACAAGGAAAAATGTTCTTTTCAGCCGAAGCGGTGACAGTGGACACTTCCAATACATGTTCCCTTTCCAATTTTAAAGGTTTGTCCTTATATTTTTAAAGAAATTCTTCGATTTAGTATTTCTGTAGAACTTTTCACTTGTGACGGATAAAAATAAATGTTTTATTATTTTTAATTTAAAACAAACATTAGAAAACCAGTAAATAATTAGTAATTTTAAAATTAATTAAGCTTTTTAAAATTAATTAAGCATGTTTTATTTTTATTCTTTTGTAAAACATAATATTGAAGAAAACCAAACTAACCAATTTGCATAGATTTGTTTGGTTAAATGCGCAATTATAATTTAATAATTAAAGCATATCTTTGATTAAGACATGATGTATATTTTTTCTATCCATAGACAAAAAAATTTTTCTTACAAAATTCTCATGTCATTCACACAGTTTCACATTTTAGGGAATAGTTTAAGAAAAATCAAAATGATGTTCGAGATTTCATAGACAACACATGGTGTTAACTTAAGTAATTTATATCATTTCAATTAAAAGTGATTTATATCATTTTAGAAGAACTGTATCATTTCAGAATGTAAGAAGTAATATCGAGAAATGCAATGGAATACGCTTGCTTCGATAATTTTTAGCTTATAAAATATTTAATTTATTATATCATTTCTATAATAATAGTTTTGAAGGCTTAACAAATTTATATCTTCTTCCATGCGCTTAGAGATCATTAAAACTTCTATCTATAGTAAAATGCAAATATGTTGAGCAAAGTACTAATATCAACCATTTAACGTTCGAATTCCGTTAATTAGAAAGAAATAAGGATCTTCAAAGCAAGTAAGGAGGTAAATGACTGCATAATACAAATTCGATTCTCTTTACTTCATTTCATTTAGTTTTTGAAAATAATTAAAGTTGCATGCAATAAATACATTGAAGGGCAAGATTTTTAAGCGAACGCAATTCCTTGGTACAACGAATCAGCTCACGGTCACAGTTAACCAGAGAGAGATCTTCCTGCCATTATTTACTTCTTGCCCAACTCCTTTTGCCCGGAATATTTATACCTCGGGGGAGCATTTATCCGTCTCTCTCCCAGTTTAATAGCCAAATTCCTGCGGAGCCGGAGTTCCTGGATCCGGGGATCGATAATTCCTATTGGGCCCTTTATTTATCACTCTCCCCAACTGAGGCGCGAGCTGCTCGGTGGGGGGCCCCCGGAGTGTGTGGCAGGAGATCGTAAAACCCTCTAACTTTATGTGTAAGGTCCTCACTGCATCTGTGTGATGATTTTTAAATCCCACATTCCGAAACAGCGCCCTTTTATATAAGGTGCCGAATTATTTTTTTCCCCTTCGTCTCGATATATCGCTTCTCACCCAGTAATAGAAGTTTATTTGTACTGAGGAAGAAATAAGATCAATTATTCAAATTCCCTTTACGACTCGTGGAATAGGGACAAGGGAGACATGAGGGGAAAATTATGAATATTGAATTATGAATGTTGAATTTTTTTTTAGTAGTTTCGGTTAGAAGAACATATCCGAGAGTTCAGGAACTAAAGTTATGGAGGTTATGAATTATAGTTATATCGAATTCTAATAAATTTCATTTTCCTATACACAATGCATTTTATTTTAATAATTCTTTTATACAACCATATTAGCTTTAAATGGTTTTAATGTACTTAAGTTAAATTCTCAAATGATTATTAAAAACTTCTTCATGAAAAAACAAAATCATAAACAAATATACGCGTTAATATTAACATTAATACCGTTCTCTGTAAGAGATTTAAACTTTTCTTTAAATCTTTTAATTAATCTACTCAGTTGTTAGTAAGATTGTATTATCCTTTATAATGACATGAATGATTAGCTGTTTGGTCTTTGGGTCAACATCTCGTCAGTTCGATTCTCACCTTTGACGGAGTACTTGAACTGAAAGTTCTGAGAGAATTAGTCACACACACATGGGATGCTAAAAGTAACCATATGGAGAGATAAACAAATCAAATTTTAAAGAAAGCCAAGTTGCTAAGTAGCTAAAGTTATATGAATAAAGAAAGACTGCAGCTTAATAGAAATTTATCTTGAATTGAAAAAATAATGTTTTGTTTCATTTTCAGTGCTTGAAAAATTTTTTAATTCGGTGTGGAGTCCGACTTCCATATAAAGGTTGGATAGACAGAGAAAGAAAGTACATCCATGCCAGAAATGGGATGCAGATACTGATAACTTTCTTGAATAAAATGTTATTTAAGAAAATTACACGAGAAAATAAAGTTTTATTAGTGCATATTTTACTACAAAGGAATGCCAGTTGCCTATACAATGAGATGCTACATATAGACGCAAGATAAGCAAATAAAACTATATATACTGATACTTTATCGAGGAAAACATCTGCCGATAGTGACTATATTCATGCATTAAATGTAATCTGCAGATCTTGTACAGGTGAATAAAGCTTTATTTATAAGGATACTTAATTAAGGAAGCAAACATTCGCAAGAAATGAACTGTACCTGCGAGTAATTAATGTCTAATTTCATAGCACTGTAAATGGCCTTTCTATTTGCAAGTACAGTATCACAAGCAGCTTTTTATTCCTGGCTGTGATACCAGAAAATAACTTTTATTGGCTGGTTACCAGAAAATTGGATTTTAATCAAAAGTACAAAATCTGCTGATAACTTTTACTCACATATATACAGTGGCTTGACATTTCAATTTAACTCTGAATTTTTTATTTCGAATATTTTATGAATGTATTGATACAATTATGAAAATAATGTTATGAGAGATATTTATTTTCCATTTTGCTGAATTTTTAACATAATACAGATCAATTGGAAACTTTTAAAATGAAGCTGTTTTTGCCATTTTCATGCTGCGAAATGAATTCGCAATGATTCGACATCCTTTATTAGATTTGAATTTCAAGACATCCCTTAAAAATACAAAGCAGTGTTTTTAACTATTTCTCTTTTTTTTTGCATTTCTTAAAAGTAGAGAAAATTTAAGTAAAGTTTACGATAAACCGGTTACAACACTGACGGGATTGAGATATTTTTTCGCGATACGCCTCCCTCCTATTTCCACGCGAGAATCTGCCACCCCCAAATCAAGCATCCTCATGCCCATGGCTGTCAGAATGAAAGCTAAGCGTTTTCCGATAGAATGCGTGATTCCAACTGAAATGTTAATCTTCCCTTAAGCGCGGCCTCTCCTTCCGATACAATGTTGCGCCATTTTTCATTTGGTCGAGTTCGCTGAACCCGTGCAAGGATTTCGAAGCATTTTTGTGGACGAAGATTCCTTCTACCCTCTTCTGATGCGCTAATTATTTCGACCCATGCCAGCAGCGGTGAGAGTTATTTCGAAAACGGTTCCATTTCTAAAGGTTAATTAGCGAAACTCTCATCAAATAATGGAGTTTCCCTTTCCTCAGCCATTATTTTCGGAGAATAGAATAAGACGAATCTTTGTGCTCGTTTACTTTCTAAAGTACATCGACATTATTAGGACAAGTAAATACCCTTACACTGACGAAACACTTTGTCCCTTTCAAGGCATTGAGAAAGCTATCTTTCAAAGGAAGAAAGACTAGACTAAACTTTCTGAAACAAGTGTCTGTAAATAGATTAGAAACAAACTACATGAGATATTTCATTTAAATACATGTAATATTTTTTATCGTGAATCATTGGATATTGTGATCCAGCAGCAAGACTGTATTCATCAGAAAAGATCCTTGGTTCAATCCTATCCAGTATAAAAAAACGAGGTAATATTATTAGAGAGACATTGAGATTTTCTATGCAACTAGTCAAAAACGCATGAAGCTCTAAATCACAGACAGAAATTAAACAATACTAATATGGCTCAACAGTAGTCTGTTTGAAAGACCGACCAAGTTTTGAGAGACAACCAATGTACAAGATTTAATTTCGTTATACATTGATAATAGGTGGTATATGATTATGCATTTTGTATGCACACACGTCAAATGGGTGTACAGGAATTTTCTAGATCTCTTCACTTATGAAATATGAATATACTTCAACATTTATTAGAAATTCTCTCGGAAACCATACAATAGACGTTCAAAGAACTTTATAATAGCTTTCAGTTATAAGTTCATCCAGATTGCCGTGGTAAATCATTGAATAGAATGGCAATTACGATTATTTTGAAGACATGCGGACCTTGAATCTTTCTTTCCTCACAATTGCTAAATAATCTCCACTACACAGTCTGGTGAAAACTTCATTTAAATATTCATAAACTTATTTTCGTAGAAGACTTGTTTGTAAAAATAAGGCGATGAAATAATCATTACAAAGTTTAATATTGATCTAATATCACGGTAATTTCCACATTAATGTCACGCAAAGGCAAAACTGGGGACAAAATAATCTGAAGAGTCATTCTACAATACCAAAAGGGGAAAAAATACTTAGAGAATGAGTCACTCAAATACTTATTACATGCATGATTGTATTTATCAATTTCTGTTCACAATTTTAAAATTTATTGGAAGTTCAGGTCCCGAAGTATTAGTCGGGTATTTACAGTGAAATAGGAATTAATACATTAATATAATACACTATGTACTAGCAACAAAAATTGAGTATTTTTAATTCTAATCTACTAGAAAATTCAAATATACTGCAATGTATAGACAATTTTTATTACAAGTTTTATAATTTAAGAATATAGAAAAATTTTAAGTAATGACTTATAAGCCATTAATGATTACTGATATTTCGTAAAGGGTAAATTTTTAAACTTTGAATACAAGTTAAACATAGATCAAAAATACAAATTAATGATTGAGGGTAAATTCAAATCAATTCTTTTGATAAAACTTCAAAAAGTCAATATATTGCAAAATCAGCATCGTACTTTTTATTTTCTGTATCGACAAAGAAATGAATTTGTCATCGCCTACTTTTTGTCACTTATCTCCATATGATATACGTATTGGTCATTAACCATTACTTTATTTCAAACTAAAGTTCAAAATAAACACGTCTTTGCAGTAAAAAAAAAGTGACGTCACAATTGATATTACAATATGACTTTAAAAAAAATGTGCACTTTAAATTTAACTTTAGTTTACAGTTTCGACTTTATTACTACATAATAGAGGTGAACACAATGCTACTTAGAGCGGAAACAATCAAATTTGTGTATTATATTGGAAGCATTTTTAAATCAAAATCCAGTTCGCAGCTTGTATACTTAATGTTGAACCAAGTCTATTTTCGACAGAGCAAATGACGTAGGAAAATCTCAGTTTATTGTGGGTGTGTTTCCGTTACAAAATTCAGCTTTGAATATATAAATAATTTTTTAGTCTCTCTGCATGAGAGAGATTGTGTAAAATAAGTGTAAGAAATAATCCCATTTTTACCTGTGTAGTGACAAACAAATGGGTGTTTAAAATAAACTATGAAATTATACGGAAAACAGACACTTAGAACGTTTTTTACGTCCCTTTAACAAAGAAGTTAGTTTAAAAATATCATCGTATGACGTAGTACTTCCAAAAATGGAAACAATGACGTGAGTTTAACACCTGCTGCTATTTCCAGCAATTGCTGTATTCTGGAATAAGTATTTTTGCATTAAAATAACCATGAAAGGAAATAATTACTTTCCTTTGCTCTTTTAAACTTTAATGATTTTCTTACATCCATAATACGTGCATTGTTAAACAAGTAGATTAAAGGAAAATGCATGTGCCATGTTACAGAAACAAATGGTTGTTTCAACATAATTTCTGCTAATAGATAAGTTATTGTAAATGTATTTAAATATACTTATGTTTCAAAGGAATTTTATTCTTTAGAAAACTGTAGATTTGTAAAACAATATATTTTCTTTGATTGCTTAAAATTATCCAAATTCGAATATTTCTAGAATTTTGATTATTTTAAAATCAAGATTCTTTAGTAAGTATCCAATAAAGTACAATATTTATGCAAATTTAATAATAAAATGTTCTGAATTAAAAATTCATAAGAAGCAATTTAAAATATTTGACAAATTAGACAAACGTTTGTTTCTCAAAAAATTCATTTTTAATTTTTTTTAAAATGATTCATTAAAATACACAATCGTCAATGAATAATTACATTTTAAAAAATTCGCAAGAGTGTATATTTCATTTACACAAAAACATGAACATTTTGTTCTAAAATCATTTCTACGGACAATGCCGTGAAAATTCTTTAAGTTTGGTGAAAATTGATTTAGTTGTCGCTCTTTGATCAATTTTTGCGTAGAAGACATTAGTTTTAAATTGCAAGTTTTGATCAAGTATAAGAAAATGGGTTGTAAGATGAGAATAGTATTATATGACACTCTTATACAGTTCAAACTTTCGTTAGTTCGATATTCAATTACAAACAGAGAGATGTTAAAAATGTCGCACACAATTTTAAAAGCCATTGAAGATGATAATCAAATTCCTCTAAATGTTACAAAATGTTATTTTTATATGGTATTTCATATCCAAAAGAAAAAGGTTTTTCATATACTATGATCTAGAACAGAAAAATACATTGTTGTATGACCTTTAAAAATTTTTCCTTGTTACAAAACAAATCAAGTTCCTTCCTTTTTTTTCGTAATAAAAAAGTAAACAGACCTATACATTAAAAACAGTTAATAATAAGCAAAAAATTTAAAAAAAACTTTTTTATTTAATTCACTTCAGTTGAAAGATTTACATTAAAATTTTATTTTAAACGTTTATATGACAATAACTACTATTATTTTTGCTTAGATAAATTTGAAAAACAAACACTAAATACAAAATATTTTATGTATGAAACAAATATATGAAGAATATAAATTGAATTGATCATAAATATTATTATCATATTATATAAAAGAAAAGCAGCAAAATGCAAGAATTATCATGATTCTTTAAAAAATTATCGACATTTGAAAATGAAATCTAAATTATTTATGAATTTATATGGAAGTAATTTACTTTATTCTTACTAATGTAATTACTACGAAAATTGATTTTGAGCTTAAAAATGCATCTTCTTTCAAAATTTATTTTTAGTTTGAGAAAAGGACTGTTTGACAACAGAATAAAAACATTAAAATTAGGAAAAGATTATTTATTCATCCTTCAACTAAACTTTTTACTTTAATTATGCGTAACTAATATACATTTCAGTTTTTGTTTTGAAAAATGAAGTTGAATATTCATAGGTTATATTTTAAAGAAAAAAAATCGATAAATGGCATTATACAAAAAATTAGATATTTTAAAAAACATTTCGAAGAAATATTGAAATAATGCAATCAATATTGTTTACGTCTACATGACTTGATACTGAATTGATGTCAGTCACATTTATCGATATCCAACAGCTCAAGTTCGCTGTAAGGTTATTTTGATATCTCTCATATTTTGCTTTCTGTAGATTTAAATTGTTTTACACGAAACATTAAAAACAAAAATCAGAAAGCACTCTCATTATTTTCAAGTGCGTTTGCAGAAGAAATACACATTCGATTTTGTTTACATAACAACTACATGCTGAAATTTTTAAACTTAGTGGTGAAATTTTTGAACTTTCGATTGGAAGATTGTTTTTATTTAACTAGAAAAAGCTACGTCAAATCTTTTGCAATTTATAAATAATAAATGAAAAGTCTATCTTTATGTGTATGACTGCTAAAATTAGAAATCGTAGAAATTTTACCTTTATGGATTTTTAGTGTATTAGAATATTTAAATTCCGAATGGAAGCTAAATGGATAGTGATCTGGTTTTACACTCAGCCGATCATGGGTTCAATTCTCACTTTAGTGGTAAAGTTTATGATTTGAAATAAAAGATTTCGAGTATAAAGATGTTTTTTATAAAGTACATCCGGGTAAAATTATGTATTATGCATTGAATCTTTCACTAAAAGAATAAAAAAAAATGACAATAAACTGTTACAGTTTTATATCAAGTAATTACAGTTAAGATAATATGAATAACAAAACACTTAGCAATAAACTATA
The DNA here is from genome assembly GCA_037975125.1 of Latrodectus hesperus. Lineage (NCBI taxonomy): Eukaryota > Metazoa > Arthropoda > Arachnida > Araneae > Theridiidae > Latrodectus > Latrodectus hesperus. The sequence continues at coordinate 44,164,749 of CM075858.1, forward strand.
AGAAGTGACTTATAGTTAAAAAAATATTTTATAAAAGATCGTCCTTAACTGCAATATTTTGCGAAATTTTACTTTTTTGTATAATGTTTAAATGAAACAATAAATATTATGTCCATACTGAAGATAATATCTTATTAAGTTAATAAAAGCAACAATGAAAGAAATACTTTAAACAAGTGGAAACTTAGTAATGAATAGTTTTCGTTACTTATGTAATTGATAAAGGAAATATTTATCGATAATCAATAAACAATAAATATAACATTGTAGCACAACACTCTGACAAACTTCCACTCAAAATATCAGCGCACGCGCATAAAATTATATCTAAAATGTAGAGAACATATGTATCAGTCCTTTTAAAAACGAAAAATTTCCGACAATACCACACACACACACAATTTATACTAAATTACATTCAAATAAACACTTTTATAAACTTCACTAAATCAAATTCCTAGTGGCATAAAAATCAAATTATTTGCATATTTTAATTTAACAAATTAAATGTGAAAATCTTTTCGAAAAATATATCGACAATTTATAAGGCAAAAAGTAGAAAACTGGAGGGGGAAAAAGAGCTACTTAAGGAAAAACCTTAGAAACCCCAAATCTATCATTACAAACCACAAGCATCAAATGTGGGATCTAAAAGACACGACTTCAAACTTGAGTGATTACCGGATTTGGAATTATAAGATACTTTGAGAAGATTTTTGAAAAAGGACTCTTAAATTTTATCCCCTCATAAAAAAGGCATATATATCTATACGAACAATAACAGCCAGTGTCAGTTGGGAGACATGTTGCTATGGCAACGACGTCAAACTACCAAACATTTTTCAATCGTGGAATGGGGGTGGGGAGGAGTGTGTACGTGACTTTAGATATTACATAGAAATGCTCATAAGTACTGCAGGTTACCAAAATTGGCGATAACGCGAGAAAATTATTTTTTTTTAATGAAATCTTTTCCAGCTCGAAATACTAGCGAAAAGATTTAAAAAATAATAAATATTTTGTATTTTTTTAACAGTGAGATATTAGCATTAATTATTATTAGTAATAACATTTATAATAATTATAATTACAAAGATTCAGATAACTACTCAGATATTTTTAATAGCACACAACAAAAATCAGTTTTAAGAAAAAATTGTGGAAATTAATAAACCCAATAATATATTTTCATTGAAGTACATACGAGAGTAACAAAATAATTAATAGATCACAAGTTTCGGAACTTATAACTATTCCTTCTATGTTATTTCTAAAAGGATAAATTTTAGGAGTGAAGTTTTTTTTAAAAATTACACAAATTAACAGAGGAATTTTGCTCATATAATTTTTGTACTTTTTATAAAAGATGAAGTTATGAAAATAATAAGTGCTGTAGGTTTTCAATAAATTTAGGCTCTTTTAATTAGATATTAAATATAAAACAGAAAATAAAACTAAAGTGATTTTTCTTTTAAATTTTTTCTCTTACAATAGCAAAAAAAAAAAAAAAAATTAATGCTTAAAAAACTTTTTCTCTAAATAACCAAGGAGAAAATCAAGTTCAGATTACTTATTTAAAAAAAGGTGTTCTATTTTGTTTACATCAACGACAAAAATATTTTGCAAATAACTATATTTAATTCTTACATAAAACATTCATTTAATCATTTCACGATAAATCGATTCCAATCTTATAAATTTATAACTGATTAAAATTATATCATCAAATAATTTTTAATTTCTAGAATTGATTATACAGATATAGGAAAAATAAAAAGACATAACGTATCTATAATACTATAAGTGTTTAATTAAAGTTAATTTCAAATAAACGTAATGAGGAACATAAAACATTTTTTTCTACAACATAAATTAATTTTTATTTTTATAAATTTATTTATTTATACGGTAATTTTCAAGTTAAATTTACGCTCAAACGTAATTGTGATTACGAATTATACATTTAATAGATTTAATTAGTTAATTCCATTTAATTTAGAAATATTTCTAATCGTATTTTACAATTTTCGGAGAATTATTTTTATTAATACAAGAACTTTAGTGACAAATTAAGAATTGATTTTGAAATTTATAAAAAATAAATTCTACACACTAATTGCTTGCTAATTTAAGTTGCTTCAAGAATAAATTCAATTGGCATAGCAATTTACAAACAATAATGTATGAAATTACAAGCAATTAATCTTCTGCAATTTTATCCATTGTGAAATGAAAGATTAAATTAAATTCGATTAAAACGATTCAAAAATAAAATCATTCTGAGATTGTTGACAAAATGATATTATTATTAACAATAATTTTAAGAAATTTATGAAATCGCATTAAATAAATGTTCTCCAATCCTAGTCACAATAAATTTAAAAATAATCAAAAATTAATAAGAACATAACGGAAACATAAAGCTTATTCTGAAATGTTGATATAAACAAATGACTTTAATAATAATTTCAAATGATAATTTATGAAATTATAATCAGTTAATTTTCCGTTACTATAGCAATAGTAAACTTAAAAAAATAAGTCAATGGAAACTTTGTAAAAAAATGCTTATTTTTTAAATGTTGTAATTATAATATAATTTCAAATGATAATACAGAAAATGATATTATATTACTTTTCTGCAAATCGAATTATTACAAATTAAGAAATTAGTTCAAAAACAGGTTATGAAAACGTTAAGAAAACAAAATTATTTTTCAGTAGCCAATAAAATTAATTATTCATGTAATAATTTTGAAGGAAAACATCTTTATTGGGGATAAAAAAGATTCGAATAAAAATAAGGATTATTTATTTATTTTTTTATAAAACGAATTTTTTTCAAGCTTTGTTAGATTCAAGAGTGTATTCAGTTTCCAATTTAAATGATCCTACAAATTTGTTAAAAAATAGTGTAATAAATTAAATAATGAATAATTTTTAATTCATTGAAAAAAGTATTTTAGTACAACTGGAATACAATTAAATAATTTCTAACAAAGAAAATTACTTAAAAAATAATGTTCTTAAAAGAATTATTATTTGTACGAGTATAACTCCATAATTTGGCGCTTTTTAAGCATTTACGTGAAAAAAAATATAAAAGAATGACATCTGCCGTAAAATATATATTAAATTGTTAAATGTTAATAAAAATCATAAATTAAATTATTAATAAAATAAAATTTAGTTAAAATTTTACAAAACAAATAAATCATTAAATTAAAAATATATTATCCATGTCATCCAAAAATGTGATTTGAATTCGCAAAACAATAAACAAAATTATTTGTCAAACTTTTCATTTGTGCAAAAATTAAATATGTCTACAAGGGGAAAATCATGCGTAAGGGAAACAAGCAAATAAAAATATATCGGTCATGTTATAATGTATTTAGATATTTATTTAAAATTATACGCAAAACAATTTCATTATCTTTCTCAAAAATCTTTCCTTATTAAATCATTTGAATGTGATTCATATAATTTAATTACGTCACAACAAGCAATCATAATTTAATCCAAACAATCCAGTAACAGGAAAACTTATTTAGAAAATAAAATTTTCTGCCTTTATAATAAAGAAATTCAACCCGATATTGAATCCTTATATAGATATTAAAAACTAATTAATTAATCAAAATTAGTATTAATTTTTAATATTGATATTAAAAGAGCAAGATAAGATTTATGTAATATTTCTTGACATTCATATAACACCAAGAAATATTACATTAAGTTTACATATTTTAGATTTTTTTACTTCGAAATTCGTATTTTATTAGTTTTTATTCGTAATAACATTTTTAATCAAATATTTCTAGTTTAAATTCTGAACAAATATATTTTAATTATTATCTACTATTAATAAACAATCAAAGATAAAATCGTAAAAACATGTAGAATACGTTATAAAAAAATCTTATTTACAAAACAAAATTTTGTAAAAAAAATAATATCTAAATGTTTAAGCATTATAAGTTTGCAGCGAGAAATGAATGATTATTACACATTTCTTAAGAATAATGATAAGAATTCGATTTCTAAATCTGTATGGAAAACCAATAAAGTATAATGGCTGAACTCAAAACATTAAGCCATCAGGGCAAAACAACAAAAATTTGCACTTCACTGATGGTAACACTTAAGAGTTGTCTTCACCTAGTTAAAAAACATTACTGGAAGTTTCACTGTTTCCAAGTCAACGATAAATCTCGGTAATCACATGCGCAAAGGCTCAGAATAAATGCTTTATTACTTTCTGAAAAGAGAATGCACACGCATTATTACCTTTCTTTTCTCTTACAGTAATTTATATCGATTATCTAACTTAATGATAAAGTCTGTCTGTCTGGTTACACAAAAAAAGTAGTCATTATTTCCGAAATTTTATTTTTTAAACATGAAATGTAGCGACGTCAGAGAATTTCTTTTATCAACTTTCGACGAGACTGTTTTGACAAGTGGAACTTTCAGAATATATTGGAATTCATGGAATTTTTACGTTGGAGAGTTATCACAGTTTAAAATATCTCTCCGGTTAAAAGAGAAATAATATTTGCGATATGACCACACGGAAATATAAAAGCTGCAGTGTAATATATAAGGAATAATTTTAAATATTATACAATACACTAAATTACTAATAATTATATTCTTCATAAAAATGTTAATTATAATGTACAATTTAAATCTGTAGAAAAATAACATGAAATATGATATATATGACATAAATAAAAAACTTTTTTCCTAGAAACTAAAACTGTAATTTTATTATTCTTATTTATTAATATATGTTTTGAATATACGTAAATCATTATTCCACGATTTCAAATGAAGGTTACTTTAGTATGATGAATTGTTGAGTATACTGCATTTGCTAATAATCTCTAATTAAAATTATGTTATATTAAATCATTTTTAGATAATCGATTAATACTAGTATATTTAATAGAAATGCCCTCATTATTGATAACTTTTAAATAGTTACAATTGTCCAAAAAAGAACTTTCTTGAGTTTGAATATGTTTTAAATGAGTGTTACTTGCTGTATGATGAATTATTATGAATATATATGAAAGCGTATTAGCTAAAAAGTTCTCATTGACGTTATGATATACTTAATTATTTTTAAATAACTTATAGGCATACCCAATTAAACTTTTTTTCATCACAATTAATTTATTTCATAATTACTTAAAGGAATTTTATAAAAGGTGTGAAAACGAACTTTTGTTAAATATATTTACTGAATTTATGAGAATGTTGTGTATAAGTAAAACGTATAGCATATAAAAAGTTATATAACTGAATATGTAGGTAACTATATTTGCCCGCAATTTATCTAACTAATTTTTATTAGTTTTAAACGTTCATTCAGTAACTTAAAAAAAAGAGAAATTGAAAAAAGAGTTTGTAATTATTAAAAGCTGAGCCTTATAAATATTATATACATTACCTTATTTTTATATGATTTCAAACAGTTACTAATCTCGCAAAAGGGAATCCAAAACAATGTCGATAAATTTGTTACATAAACATCCAAAGCTTGCTTTTCTAAAAATAAAGTAACAATAATATAAGATTCGTTTTTTTACACTATTTTAAATTACAAAAATTTTCGAATAGTGATATAAACACATAAAAATAAAATTACTTATTCAAATAATAAAACTATTATCATTTGAAAAAAGCCTAAACTATCATACATATTGCAATGTAACAAATAATAATCTCTACTAGAAAACTTACAAAGCTTGTTTTTCTATAAATAAGACAAGAATGAGATATAACTAAAGCAAAATGAAATTTTATGATTCAAAAATTTATAGTAACATATAGTATAACTCAGTTAATCATAAAAAATATAACCTCAATTCTTAGGATATTATTTACAATTACTAAATAACAGCAGACATAACTCTGAATAAAGACTACATCTGAATGAACTCAATATTCTCTCAAATTAGTTTTAGTCATTAACTGCAACACAATAGTAATTTCCACTACAAAACTTGTCGCCAATCACTTTGGAAAACCGAAGGAAAGAGAGACAAAAAAAAAAACTTGGCGATTGAGAAGAATACAACAATCGACGCATGCGCTGGCATTAAATTGACTTAAAAGCAATAGCAACATCTCAGGTAATCGGATAAGAATTTCACTTAATTAAATCTAAAAGGTTTGAACTAAGGGTAAGTAACGATGTTAGTCAGAAGGGCACCCTGGCAACAATATTGAAGGAAGAGTCCAGTCGCCATTGACAATTGGTTGGTTTGAGGGCTCTTTCAGAAAGCTTTTCATTTCGCCTTCGTTTCTCGTAATTGAATCGTGGTAAGATATAAAATGTGAGCGGAAAACACTAGAGTGCTGATAACATTTAAATCTTATAGCAGGAGCTACCTGTTCAGCACAATAACTTCAATACTACCCCTTTTGTTTTATTGTGTCTTTATTATTTTAAGAGAAAAGGCTGAATGAAGGAATTTTCTATTTTTAGTTCTTTAGAGTATACTTGTATGAAGGATATAATTGAAATAAAGCTCACAGTTCTAGCTGGGAAAAAAGGTAGTCAAAAAAATGATTCATTTTCAATTACTAGTGATTTTGGTGACAAGTGTCTTTAAAATATTATTGTGGTTATGCTGTACCTATATAATATTATACATTAATTTGTGTGTATTTTAATACGCAAGAGATAATTATATTGGTAGAAATATAACAAAATTTCGTGTAATTACGCAGAAAAATACAATTTTTCATAATAATTTTTAAAAAAAATAAAAATATGAAAAGTGATTTTAAGTTTATAAATTTTCAAGTGCCCTTTTTAAGGAACATTTTTGTAATATCAAATCTTATTATAAGTACTGATTTATTTGGTATTTTCTCATTTATCATTTACGCAATTAATTCTGTTCTAATATTTCCGGCAAAATGATATATGCAAATAATATTTAACAACAATGAAATTTTAGTGTCAATTATATATACTAACTACATTTTGCATTATTTCGACAAAGATGTTACTCGTCAAAAGGTTCAGAATTTATGACGTTATTATATATATGGGCCTCTTTTAATCTGACCACTCGGTATAATTGACAAGCAACAATAACTAAAAGACCATATGATGCATCGTTAATATTTTCGTAAAGCCGAAACTATAAATTTCACATTAATAATTTACTGCTTATAATTATCAAATTAGTAATTTACTTGCATATAATAATTAACTATCGTTTCCTTATAATTTCATGCTTTATGAATCTCATAATATGGTTTTGCACATCTTCTAAAGCTCTGACTTTTGCTTTAGCATATCAAGAAAGGCAAACAAACCATACATCATCCTCTTATAAACATCATTACCTGCTAAGATAATGATTTATATATTGGTATAAATATCAATATACAATTATTAAAATGAATAGTTAATAAAATAATAAAAATTTTTGTTTAGTAATAGGTATATCTTACAAATATTTTAAAATGACTTTCGTTTATAGAGATACATTACGAAATACAAGTTACACAAAACGCGGATCCACTTTGCAAAGAAGAGGATTAATGACCACACGAAAAAGGAATGAAAGCTTTTATTGGAATTACAATTTTTCAAAATGTCCACTCACTTATAAACATAACAGTAGGAATCAGAATAACTTTCAACTGTGCACCGGCACTTTTCAATTCTAATATAACTCGTAGACGGCGTGTACACCTTACACTTGAGATAACCTCAGAACCAGAAATCTAAAAGAATGAGGTTGATTGAAAGAATGAGGTTGAAAAAATTGCAAACTTACAGGAGATGATACTATAACCAAAGTGTTTTGCAGCACTGGCCGAACACATTGCACAGTTTGCGAAGCAACCCCATCTTGCCTCAATACAATATCAACAATGCAATACAATAACATGATTTTGCAACACTGTTTTACATTGAGTACTTTTGTGAGAGTAGAATTTCCCAATTGGTAGCTTTTCGAAGTACGGACCAAGAACAATGTTACTGGCAATGCCATTAAGCAATCATTTTTGCTTTATGTAAAGTCAGTAATGCTATATTGTAGTGTTTCTGTCAGCCAAGTGAACGTTGTTCTTTGATTTAACCTTTTTAATAAAAAAATAAGTGTGGAGCATACGTCAAATAATATTCGCAGTAGCTATTTGTCACCATTACAATATCTGTGAAATGGACACCCAATCGCGATTGCAACATCTCTATTCATTAAAACCATATGGAAACATATGCAAAACAGAGAACAGAAGACTAAGATTTGTGGTTTTGGTAAATTCCAACTGTGAACAGCACTTCTAGCAATATGCAATAAGCTTCGTATTACATACAGTAGAATTCAAACTATCAGAACTTCGATTATCCGAATAGCTTTCAAAATTTGAGAAAAATAAATTAGACAAAAGAAGAGACGGATAATAAGTAAAAGGAAAAAGCTCAAGGAAAGGAAAATTAAAGAAGATGAGAACGACTTGTCATTTGAGGAATCCAGAAACATTCTTTTGAAAACTCCTGGATTTTCAGAAGTTAGTGCTGTAGATACAGGAGAATGGATTATGAATGAGACACTGGATTTCAAATGGCAAACGATGGTCAACTTATTGAAAGTGTTGAGGAAGATGATTTTAATGTCCAAATTGAAGAAGACGCGGGACCATCAGTTAGTGAAACATTTGCCAGTTTTTAAAACTGTTTTGGAGTGGATGGAAAATCAGCCAAAGTGTGATCACATGCAAATTTTCACTGTCTAGTGGATGCTTGATTTAGCTGAAAACGGATGAAGGCAATGAAACAGCTTACTGTGAAAGAGGTGTTCAGCAAGCAATAACTTTTATTTAGAGCACTATACATACATACTGTATTAATATATAGCACTTGTAAGTTCTTATAACTTCTGATGGCAACACTTTTATTTTAACGTGTGAAAGTGTTTTGCCTTTTCATTAATTTTATTTAAAAATACATAATTTTTCTCCCATTTCTAATATACAATAATTAATTAAAATGGATATTTATTTCGACAAATTCCAATTATCCAAATTTTTGTTTATCTGAATGGGGTCCAATCTCAATTTATTCAAATAATTGAAGTTCTACTGTATTTCAGCTACAAATTCAACTGAAAAAGATATTTGCAAGGACCATAACTGGCTGATAGCAAATGCAACCAGTTTCTTCAAATTTTCATACTAAATCGCGTATAACTTCTTATGAAACGTGAATCTTATTTTTAGTATGTGATTTCACATTAACACTGCAAAATTTTCTCCATTCAGAGAAAGCAGCTTAATCAATTCACTTCGTTTCATTGTAACTGTTATCTTGGTGCATTCGAATACTTAACTGAACATTATTTCAGTACTACATTTTAAAATTCTTCCCCAAACATGTGAAAAATCATGAAATTGCGTGTGGTTTCGGTAATTGATACTTTTACAGTCTACTTCTGTGAAATATGCAAAGTACTTTAAAGATACTATTCTCTGTGTTATCTTTAATCCTTAATTTCTATAAAAAATACCCTATACGTTCCAATATTTTGCTGAAAGAAACATAAAAACAAAAATCCATTATTAAAAAAAATAATAACATAAAACGTCACACAAAAGCAATCAGTTTTCTCAGAATGTATTACTATCGAAGTAATTTCACGTCAAATATAAAATATTTAACTGAATAATTAACAGTTAACCAAATGTAAACGAATGCTGTTAATTTTTATATCATGTCATTTAACTCGTCATAGCTTTTATAATCTTTGTTTTCAATAAATTTAAAATAATATTTCTAATTATTGAATCATAAATACACAAGGAATTACAGTAAAGCATGGAAAGCTATTAAACTTTAGCTGTTTGTTTCGATATACCGCAAAACTACTGAATATAAAATAATTTTCTCGCAATGTGAAATATCACAGTCAAGTGATAGTTTCAGTACCTGGGTTTTCATATATTTACCCAACTTCTACACATACCAAGGAAGAGACATTAAAGCTTTCAACTAATTCCCTTATAGGCGTCTTCAACTGGATAAGGCCCTAATCTTTTGCACGCAAAGAAGCCACCCTTACTGTGAGACCCAGCGTACTTCTATGTACCTAGATCAAAGTAGGGCTCCAGCGTTTAGGTGGAAACTGCTAAGAAAAGTTGGTTAAGTCTTTATCATTTAAAATCAAGAACCAAGCAGAAAACCCCCAAATCTAGACCATGCACCCACACATGTATCATTTCACTCGAAGGACTTTGCAACTATGAAGAATATATATTGACTTAGTCATCAATGAACCCAACATAACTTTGGATAGGTCGGGAATCGAATTCACTACCTTCTGATAAAGAACAAGATGCCTCTCCGAACCAGACCCAGCAGCTTCAAATTGTACTTGAGCCTTTTCCTGTTAAGTTAATAACTATTGTTTTGCAATACATAAATAAATGGAAACTAGCATAATACTAACGTAACGTGTTGTGTATGTACACCATGATCACAACAAAGCATCGTATTTTATATATTTTATGGCTATTGCCAAAACACGGGTAAAAATTATGTGTCATTCATAAAAGTTAAATATTTAATCCAATAAAATGTCAAAATTAAAAAAACAAGTAAGAAATTATTATTATCAGTTAGTTTTTAATTATCATTTCAAGAATATATTACACAGTAATTTAAATTCAATCCAATGTAATTTTAAACTTCACTGCCACTTTAAATGTAGGAATGTTAAGAGATCCACTCTATTTCCCCTTATTCAGGCAATTTATCTTTTCATTTTATTGCGAAAGCACAAAATTAAAAAGCGCCGATAGCTGCTAAGAGGTTATTGAGTGTGTTTTAGGGGAGATATCTCATTTTCTACCAAGAAATTCGTCCATATGAAGAATGGCTTTATGTTTTATCTCAGAATATTCTGTCTAACACGAAACTTTCATTTACGACTACAACTAAGAGTAATTACACAATAAATTGCAATTTGTTTTCAGCCGAAATTTTTACAAATAGAATAATTACTGGCTATTCTTTCTTTTGTTTCAAATTTAATTTTCTTCTTTCTTGTGAGATTTGTCCCAAATATGTTTAATAAGCAATGTTGGGTTAGAAATTTACATATATATTCTCTCAGAAATCAGAAACATAATACTTATGTCAAGTATTATCAGAATAATGTGAATCCACTTTTGTCTAGACTTATGGTCTAGACTATGATGAATTAGAGTTAGAAAATTTGAGTCAGCGCAATAAATGCTTTAATTGAGTGCCGCTTAATATATATAGCATATCTTTCTTTCTTGGAGCAGTTTCTACTGCATAATGACATATCTGTAATAAAATGTTTGAGCTAGAGTATTACGCAACATCAGTTTTCCTAGATTCCCAAACACGAAGAGAAACACATAATCCATCTTTCCTTTTTTCAAACGTATCCAGAAACGGGCCTGTGACCTTCACTGCAGTGAGAAAAATGTAGTTTATTGTTTCACACTAGACCGAAACTTTGAATCATTATAATTTTGTCATAATTGCAACTACACAACTGGAAACACGCAATTATTGTATGGGGCGCAGCATGTCCATTTTTGGACCTTGCGCCATAAAAACCAACCAACCCGCAATTATTGTATATCCATCCCTACACTTAAAAAACTCAACCCTATGTTGGAAACTTTCTGATCATTAACGGTGCATTGAAGAAATGATGATTTTTCGGAAAATGGTCAATATTCATACATCACAAAGGTATGAAGACGAGGATCTCTCAATCAATTGCAATAAATGATCCTGATGAAGACCCAAACACTACATTCTATCTTCTCAACGATAGCCAGGATGATATCTGGAATCGTATACCCAAAAGACTTCAGTTCTGCAGCAAAACCACAGTCAAACATTTTCACACAATTCTCAAGATGCGAATGGCATTTTATGGATTTTAATCATCGACCTGCCCTATCCGGTTTCAAAGCTGGATGCACTCGTTTGAGGAGCATTTTATTTTTTATCAGTTTAGCTCAGTCCCTAAGGTATGACCACAGGATTCCTCAGACGACCATGCAGTGCAGTAGGGAGCGATGATGGGAAGGAGGGAGGAAAAATCTCAATGGTCCAATATCCCTTAAACCGCGACCTAAACTCATTACTCGGTGCAGAGGCGCATAGTGTGCCCACACACACGGTAATATCTACCCGGGCGAGAGCGATGCACGACGCGCATAGAGCGCAGGGATCCATGAAAGAGATCTCGCTATTAATAAGAACCTCAGATAAGCATGAAATCGTTTTCTGTCTTCTTCCACCCACACCCAGCGCCGACGCCAGGCAAGCGGTCTTCGTCGATGATTTAACGCCACGCAGCATAAATCAGCTGCCCATATAGATTAGAAGGGAGGCCGAGAGTCACATGACAAGATACCTGGTGGAGGGAAGAGGGAATGTGCTTTGGAAGAGATATTTACAGTCTTTATTAAAGTGGCTAGGAGGAGTTATATATTGTCCGAAGATGCAAAGGAGAGAGAGGAAGTAAACACATGGTCGCGGTGACAATGCTCTCGAAGGTTCTTCACTGCTTTGGGAAGAACATTTATACTTGATGGATAATTTTATATTTTAAATTACTTCAATATATAAAAATATTATTTAAAATTCAAATTCTACGCGTATATATATTAATGTGAAATAGAAAATATGTCAGTTTAAACACATGTAAATGCAAAAATATTTAAATTTAAAATAATATTTTTATAATTCAAATTTATAATTTTACTATTCTTGTTAAGTTTTGATCATTTTTTGAAAGGAGTTTTTCAATTTATAAATGAAATTTGTATTTTCAGAATAAGAGACGTTTACTAGTACTCTAAAGAAATCATAAAAGTACACGGGCAAAATGTTGCGAGGATTTATGAAATTTATGTATATTAGTAATGTGGATAATTTAATTAATGCTAGTTAATGTAAACAGAGAAAAGTCACTGAGCAAAGGTATGTATGTAAAGGTAAGGCATTTCCATGTGCGTATGTTGTCCACTGATATGCGATCACTGTCGAAGGATATGCATTTCTGAGTGCATACCCCTCTTCTTTTAGCTTAAAAAAACAGGAAATAAAATTTACGACTTAGATATATAGAGGGAAATACATATATCATTGGTGCTCGTTTCATGGTTCAACAGATTTTGTAAAATCATTCGACAAATGGAATTTCCACTCTTAAAAAAATAGAAAAGCATTGGTTATTAAAATAATTAATACTGATTACAACGAACAAGCTGCTTTGAATGAACTTAATCGAAAGAATTCATCTGTAGCAATCAAATATGCTGTAGTTGATTTATGTTAGTTATGATGCTGATAATACCTGACTTAACGTAAATTAATGACATCTAAAGCTGACGAACTCTAAATGCCAAGGTGCAGGCTAGCAAGTGGAAACATCAGGTGTCTCTCTTTTGATCAGGGGCAAAACATCTACTACAAGTGCGCAAACTGCTACTCTATGCAGGTCTCTCCAGATTTCCAATATTAACCTGTCCAGGCTTAGATGAGATTAACTTTTTTAAATAGTGCTCTTCTTATTTATTGTTTCTTGAAGATTCATGGGCTCGTGAACTTGGTCTAGCCTTCGGCTAGATTATAAGGATTAAGACAACAGAAATCGCCTTTGAGACGCTCTGAATTTTATTTTTAAATATTCGTGGTTTCGAATCTAATCTTAGATTTTTGTAATTTATTATCCTTTTTAAACTGCAGATTTGAATTGCATTAACTTTCTAAGGCAAAATATGACTGTAGAGTGATAAACAACCCGTATACCTCAACAAAGAAAAGTAAAAGATTCATTACTATCCTTAAAGAATTTTAATGTACAAAGTTTAATAAAATAATGAGTGATTTGTGATCTTTACTAAAACTTCTTTCTTAAAAATATCTCTAAAAAACGAGGTAGCATGCAGTAATTTTAAATTTAATACACACTGGAAGTAAAATTTTAGGTTTAATTTAATTTTACACACACTTTTGACAAAGAGAAATAATATAAGATTTAAATAATAATTTTTTTATCTCTGAACTGTTTAAAAGTTCAAACAGGATTTTTAGACGTATTCTATCCATATGGCAATTCCTCTCCAATTCTTAAACTTCAAGACTGGACTTTTTCAGAGTTGCCGAAGTTTCCTAATCATGTAGTTGAAGGTCTTCCTTTGACGCTAGATACCGCAAGATTTTAAAACTGGGCAATCTTAACTACAGTGTTTTCTGGACATCTACAGACATGGTCAAGTCATCTTACCTATTTTTCCGCAGATTATTTGTGTTATACAGAGAACTTCTTAATGAAAATTATTTTAGTAATGCTTTTCACTTCATTTTATGATGCGCAAGTAATGAATTAGCAAAAAATGTTAATTTATTTTAATGAATGTCCTCTTGTGATTTGTCACTCGTTTATGATGTAATCATACATATTGATGTGAGACTAGGATTTTATTGGTATTTTAAGCGGAACATCGTTAATTAGATTACTCTACTAAAACACAAATAGAAAACTTTTTGGATTCCAACGCGTGATTTTTAGAGTAGAAAAAAGAAAACAGTCTGGGTTTTTGAAGACTTGTGTGATGCTTTTCTTCACAATATTCACTCATCCATATTAAAGATTTAAGAAAAAAATTCATTGTTTAATATGAAAGTAAATTGAGCTGAAGCTAAAGAGAATAAGAAAAGTGGACAGGTATAATTAGAAGGCAGTTATGAAAAAGATGCATCAACTAAAATATTTTTATGAAACATATGACTTACCTAAAGTGTAAAACTGAAACAAAACTAGTATACAAAATGTGTTGCTTTTCTATTACTAATACTAATTCTATTACTCTTTATAAAATCAATCTATGTAACTCATTTAAAAGAAAAATAACTTAATTGAGTAGAGAAGGAAAGAGCTCTAATTTCTTAACGAAACTTTAGAAAATTATGAAAAAAAAATTTAACTAACCAACAAATACTAAAAGTACATACTCGAAATTTTATAACCCGTACTATGAGAATTATGTTTGCTAACTTTAAAATTTCGAAATTTTAAATATAATTACTTCCATACAAATAGCTAGTTGTATATGTATATAATTTCTTGTCAATAAACCATACCCTAATTTTTAATAAAAAAAATTGCTATACATTATTAATTGATTTAAATTCTTCTTCAAAATGATGACAAAAAGTTAAGGTACTTTAATTAGAAATCTATTGTAATTAAAGTAAAAACTCTGACATTCGGTCATTTTTCTTTATAAAAAGGGGTAAAAATGTTAAGCATATACTTACGTAACATTTAAATGGCTCGTTGTTAACTAATTTTATATTTACATTTTAATAAAAAATAAATCAAACATGTGAGTACTGAATTAGATTAATTTAGTGAAACACATAAAAATGCAACAGGAATTATTGAAGAATTCCAAATGAAATTAACATACGAATGCATAATTAATTAAGCAGAACAATCAGAAAGGTAATATATTAGATGAATTATAGTGGCGGAATTTTTGATTTATAAATTTACTTCATTTTAATGAAGCGAATAAATCTGTCCGACTGTCAGACAAGCCAAGTTTAAGCGGACATCCCACAAAAGAATATGAAACCCTCCTCCTCCTACTCGCCAAGCTTTCAATCGCTAAATTCCAAGACCGAGATGAAATCCTCGCCTTGGCGAGAAGAAGGGACGTCCCCAAAAGACTCTTCCCACGAGCTGACAGGTGTCTCCAATGGCTTGTCACTTACTCCTGACACGTCACTCCTTTCAGCGGTCACCAATCAGAAGGCGAGAGCAATCCCTTCCGAGAGACGCTCAAAAATGCGAGGCGAGTAAATAAGAGGACGAAGAGAGTGGGAGTTGAGGACATAAAATGGGAGCACGTGTTTGCTCATCTTTTTGAGGAGAGGGAACACTCTCGAACCACCCCCTCCACCTTCCCACCACCAACAGGACCTGAACACCTCAATTCCACTGAGGGAACATCGCCGCGACAAATTTTATTATTATTAAATTTCCTTTTCCGTTAATATGCTGTGTGCGTACAGAAATATGGTATGTATACTTTACGCCGCCTCCCTTCCCTCCTCTGCAGCAAGTTCTGGACCTGGAAAACTGTTTTCAATTAACATCCTCGTGGCATGGGGACTGCTGAAGTGGAGTGGGGGAGGATGACGTCGGGGAGTGGGGGGCTGAAGAGACTAGCAGTCAGTGTCTTGCTGCCACAGCAATTTCCGCCCGGGTGATTGGAGTTTTAACGTTTTGCTGTAGCGCTGATTGAAGTTTTTGCGATAATTTCAGGAGCGACTCACCCGATTCAGGAGCAACTCACTCTTGACTCTAGGAGACCCTCCATAGTTTTGTTTGAGGGCCCAAATGACTCGTGCCGGATATGGGAGACACTTAGAGCCTAAAAGTGGCAACATGCGTCATTGAATGGAATGAATGTTAAACATGAGGTAAAAAAATATCCTTTCAGGTACTCATTAGAGGACCTCTGACATTGGCATTCACAACTCGCTCTCTTTTATGAGTATTCCCAGAATTCTGGTTTTTTTTTTCCAACTTTATTCCTATCGCTTTACGTTGATTTTAGTCTCACACAACAGCAGTTTAGAATAACTAAACTTGGGATAACTAACTGGAATAACTAATTTTTGTATCAAAATCCACTTGTTGAACTTAAAGAATTCTTTTTTTTTCCTCTCAATAAAATGTACTAACAGAAGTAAAATTTGAGCGATAATCAAAAATCAGCTGACATCCAAGTTTGCATATCATACATTAGGTCAGAAATGAAGACATTCTGCCTCGACTAAAATCTAAATTTTGAAAATTAAATAGTAATCAAAAAGAACAAATCTAACTGATTTCTGACAATAACAGTCGCCTGTTATGAGCGATAGTTCTCTTACTTGTTGAAGAATAAAACGAAATTAATATCATATGTTGATATTAACACAATTCTTTCGTTTTCCAAATCGAGTAAACTAGCATCCTCTGGAGATAAACAATATCAAAGTGGAAATGGTAAGTTAAATACTTTTTTTATATCTGAATCTCTCAATTAAGGCTGAACCCTAAAATATCATCGAGTCCATCACCTAATAACAGTTTATCACATAGGAACTATGTTTATGCAAACAGACACCATCAATCAAAAATCACAAAAGTGAAATTTTCGATAACTGGTGGCAAACTACAGAAAAATTGTAGAAAGTTACAATTGAGCAAAAATACTTATAGCATGAAAAAAAATTATAAAAAATAATATCATTTAAAATATTATGAAAGCTAATATATTATGCATAAAATTTCATTATGCATAATATATAAGCTTTCATGGAAACTACGAATTATTAAAAGGATTAAATTCAAAATAAATTTTCGGTTTGTCTGGTAAAAAGAGAAAATATCACCAAGTGCATCGCGAATTGATTTAGGGGAGAAAATATTTCACCTAATTAATATTATACGTGCCTATTGGTTTCCGATAAATATTTAATTTTTAAAGGAAAGCACAAATATACATAAATTAAATATCTCTTAAATTTCGGTACAAAAAAAAACTGCATTCAATTTAAGTATTTAATTGGAAAGTGATTCGCCGAGGAAGCTGTTTAATGGCATCAAAAATACAGTATTCGGTTGATTTTTGACTTTGAGCACAAACACTAAACTGCAACATTAATTTAACATTAATTATATGTCATTATAAATACCCCTTCCTCACTGCAATTTTTAAGCCGAGCTGGCAGCTGAATGGTTAGCGCTCTTGCCTTCGGTTCAACAGTTCGTGGGTTCGAATCCCACCATGGGCATGGATGTTTGTAGTGGTTCGGAATCCACTTTAAGCCGTAAGTCCCGGTCTAATTAGCCCTCGTGTGCAAAAAATGACCGTTGAGCGACAAACAAACAAACAAACACTGCAATTTTTAAATCAATTTAAAGTTAAATCTGATTTAACTTAAGCACCGCGCTGAAAACCGCGTTCGCACTGCCTTGCACTCGAAACTGATTTAAGAAATATTGGTTTCTGTTCAAAACTTTATTTATCATTTATTATTATAAGTAATAGGCTATTTTCATATTATTTTACAGTTGAGCACGTTTATTAAGCAATTACAGAGCAAAATGACAATAATTACGATTATGATATTTCAAATGAGGAATATGAAACCAAAGAATGTCGTTGACAATACCTATTTCTTCTCAAACTTAATATAAATTTTTTGATGTTTATTTAATACTTATGTAAATATTTCTGTGTCATTATATTTTATAATTTTGCATCTCTTGCATTTATTTTTATGGGTTTCAGATATGTATTTATTTATTTATTTTATTACATTACATATATTCAGACTTGTATGCTTGATTCTTGAGATCCGCTTGTAAGTCTTCGTCGATAATAGGACAAATAGCACAATGACAGATGTACAACCCCAGAAGAATAACGAAGAAAACACCCAGGGCCACGGTGGGAATCGAACCCACACTCCTACGCTCTCAAGCGATTAGCAGTGATGCCTAAGACTACTCAGCCACGGAGCGCCCTTCAGATATGTCAACAAACATTGACAACAAAATAGCAGAAAACAAGATGCCACTAAATCAGTTGAAACGTATTTAAATCAGTTCGAACATATTTAATTTTACAAGTTGCCACCACGAGAAAGTTCTGCCGAGATTTAAAGGCGTTTAGAAATGCAGTGCGAACGGGGCATAACTTCCACATCCAAAGCAGGAATTAACTTCAGAACAAGAATAATTATGTTGGCGTAAGCAAAAAAGATTGTTTAAAAATACTGCAATTATTAATTTAAAATTTTATTAATTAATGAAATTTTTAAAAAATTCAAACCGATTTAAATTAACCATAAAATAGATGCCTTGCTTTTTCTGCTGTTCTGTTGTCAATGCGTTAAGGATTTGAATCAATAGAAAACGGCTTCTTAACCGATGCTTTGGTCTTTTTTATATAAGAACTTGTTTTATTAACAAAATCAACTTCAAAAATATTCTCAAACATTCGATGGTGAACTTCGCCTTGTTTTCTGCCGCTTGAGATTGTGATTTGAAGGCAGCAGCAAATACGTCGACAAGTTGGATTTACAACGCCGCCTCAATGCGATGTGACGTGAATGAAACGTTAAACGACGCCATGGATATCTTAAACCAATGAAAATCATAATAAAATCGTGTACTCAGGATCTCAACTTCAATATGTAACGAAAAAAACAACCACTTTGTTGTTAACAACCAGTTAGATATCAGCTTGGCCCAAGTCCATAAGAGTTACGGCATTACGTTATAAATCCTAGAAGGATTTTCTGATTACATTGAGAATTCTCAGGCTACATTTAAATACAGTTAATGATTTGCCTATACACAGAATAAGCAGTGTTTCTAAATTTAATACTTCTTAAGATCTTTCTATATCTCTCAATACGATTTTCTTTCGAATAATTCAGCTGTATACTAGATTATGACCGAGGACCTCGCGTAAAAAAAAGAATCTAATTTAACTAACCATAAAAATATCGCCAAGGTCTTGCAACAATCAGTAGAAAGTAAAAACAGATTCTTAAATTCTTTAATTTTGGCGTGCAACGTCGGAAAAATGGTTTAGGCGAAACACTGATCAAGCAATGCGTGTGTCCCTCCCTCAGGCACATTTATCGTTCCTTGCCAGTAATTATCTTTTAATTAAATTGTCGCCTTTTTTATCTTGCACACCTCTAACACCGCCAAAGACCCCCGTATTAGGAGGGTGCTAAGCCTCAGCGAGCAGATAACGAACGGTGCGGTGAAGCGCAAATCAGCGGGGAATGTTTAAAAAACATTTCGCTCTCCACCGCCTAAATAATAGCTCAAAAAACGTTTTTTCAACCCCCGTTTTACATTCATTCGAACTTTAAGATTTATTGGAGAAGGACAAATATTTTTTATATTTTTAAGAAGTTATTTTTTCTTCAAGTGAGGGCGAGAATTTAAGAAAGTTTATGTTAGAAAAAATGTTTTCTCGGTCCACTTGAACAAATTAGAAACATTATACATACATACATACATATATTATATTTATTTTGAATCCACACTGATTTAAAATAATATGGAAGCAGATTGTTATGTAGAGTCGGGGAAGGTAAGTCTCAGATAATTTACAAAATACGTTTTATTGAAACGATTAGTTTTGAAATTTTTATTTTTAGCATATATGTGCGAATCTCACTGTTGTTGGAAGTCATGCTCTAATATTTCCTAGTGAATATATAGAGGATGTAACTGCTAAAAAAATATCGAAATGATTTCAGCGATTCGATGCATTTTAAGGTTTCAAAACAGCACTTGATTTTAGTGACAGGTAAAATAAGCAAAAATATATTCGCAAATTTACAAAATTTTACATTCGTTACATACGTTGTATTTAACAAATTAATTTATTACTTAATATTATATAGCTTAAGTTTAGTGAATGTCATAATATTTGCTAATCTCGGGATTACCTAGCAAAGCTAGACAATACCCACAAAACCAAAAAAATATCCAAAGTATCTTAAAAAAGATGACAGTCCCGCAGGACCTTGTCCTTGCTAAAATTTAGACACACCAAAACATGAGCAGGGAAAGCCATGACAGTTCTGTGCATCAATGGCACTCCGAGTGTATTTCTTGACTCTGTTTAAAACATGAGAGCTCTTGTGTGGTCACTCAAGAAGCACGAAAAAACAATTTGGTGGCATCTTGGTCGAAGTTCGTAAGATCCACCCAGATGTTTTAGCAAAATATCAAGAAGGGTTAGAAATATTTTTCGAAAGGTTATTTAATTTTATTGTAGCCAAGGAAGAAATCTCACAGACGATGAGCTTTTCACAATGACTGATATCCTCCTCAACAGTGGATATATCTGTGTGTGTGTATTGATGTATTGAACCAAGTATGGAAGCTGATTTATTCTATCTTGAAGAAAGAGCAGTCCTGTCATCATATGTAATGTATTTAACAATGACTGATATATATATATATATATATATATATATATATATATATATATATATATATATATATATATATATATATATATATATATACCCCCTCAGCAGCAGATATATCTGTGCGTGTATTGATGTATTGAACCAAGTATGGAAGCTGATTTCTTCTATCCTGAAGAAAGCAATCCTGTCATCATATGTAATTATTTAACAATGACTAATATCCTCCTCAGCATCGGATATATCTGTGTGTGTATTGATGTAACCAAGTATGGAAACCGATTTCTTCTATCCTGAAGAAAGCAGTCCTGTCATCATGTATAATGTATTTAACAATGACTGATACCCTTCTCAGCAGCGGATGTATCTGTGTGTGTATTGATGTATTGAACTAAGTATGGAAGCTGATTTCTTTTATCCTGAAAAAACCAGTTTTGTCATCATGTATAATGTATGTAAGACCACCTGTACGGGGTACTCATTAATTAAGTCATTGTAATTAGAGAATAAATACTAGGCATTTTAACATTTAAAATTATATCTTTTTGGGAAATTTGCGTAGTATGTAACATTGACTATTTGGATCTCTATGGTAAAACTTTGCACAGCTTAGAGAATCGGCTTAATTAAAGATCCGTTGTGTTCGCTAAAAGCGGTTGGAGCACGTTAAATAGCTCGTGGTCGCAATGACCTCATAATGAAATGATACCTCTGGGGTGGAAGGCCAAGTATTTGGGGTCTTCTGCTTGATCCTCCCATCAAAATCACGAAGACTCTACCCAGCTGTTTCTATCTAACTAACTGATAGAGCCCAACTTATGTCTAGATACGGAGAACCATGATGTAGGAACAACACCTTAGAGGATTGATCGAGACTTAAGATTTAAAGTAGATTCCTACCCACCAAAAGCATTAATGCCGGAGTAAGAATCGAACTCACAAATCGTTGAATTGGTGATCAAAATTCAAACCTTTAAGCCGCTAATTTGACAGTAAAACATGGAGAAATTTTAATTTAAATTTACATTAGATTTAAATCTGTATTTATTTCATTTTTTATGCATATAGATTTATTTAACATATACAACTTATATGTTAAGTATATTACATTTAATAATATACCTAATATAATTTAATAATAATATACCCGTTTAATAATTACCAACTAATATTATACTTTAAACAATATATTAGTTAAGTATCTTCATTCTAATATTATGTTTAATTGTATACTTTTTATGAGTACTGATCCAATGCTATATTTAGCCATGCATTCGTGTAGTATACCCATTTCAATACTATAATATAGCAAACTTCTCACAAAAATGCGTGCCATATGTTAAATGTACACTTTTCAATTATTTCATTAATTTCCCCTCAACTTTGATTAAAAGAAATGATGTTCTTCGAAACAATTAGAATGTATTAAAAGAAAAAAAGAAAATTTTAATTTTCATATTTCTAATGGATAAATCAATTTATAAATATTTTTACTTAATGAAACAAATGTAGGCAACATAAAATATGAAGCCTTTTTATTTTATGTTGCCTACATTTGTTTCTGTTGCAACAAGTAACTAATCTCCCGCCCGGCTGTCGTCCAAGTGACGAATTATAAATCACCGTTTCATAATAGAATTTTCACGTCCATCCGCGGATTAAGACGCTAGGCATTGAAACGTTTGTTTGATTTTGGTTTACAGCTACACATCAGTAAGTGAGAGGGAGGAGCGATCGCTCGTTGGTGACTAAAATTCGTCAGACGACACGTCATTAACGTCGAATCCGCACAACAGTTGGGGGGTTGGTGCGTCAATACGCATCGTAATTCCCACTGAAATAATTTCCCCACAAAAGCGGTAATCACACAGTTAAACAACAGCGATAATGAGAGGAGAAGAAACATTTTGACACGTCCACCCCAGCTCGTATCACTCCCGCCTCTCTTACCACCCCCACTGATTCGAAGGGAAAACACACACCTCACGGTATTTAACATCTTTTATGCAAATAACTCGAGTTTAATACGTCGTTTAATCTCTGGATTCATCGGGACAACTCAACTCGACTCGACTCCGACTCAAAACTTGTATTTACTTTCATGTCATGCGCTTTGATTCATAGATTAATGAATACTGAACGTGAAAAAGGGGTGGAGGGAAAATATATATATGTTATCGTGTTATATAAAGTTAGGGAGTCACAGGGTGGAGAAGTTGGGGGGGGGATGATTACATTTTTGTGCGAGTAGGTAATTGCATTTCGGCCAGGATGACATATAAAGAAAGAGGGGAAAAAAGAAGCGTTCTCTTCGCGCTTTTAAACCTTTTCTCTTTGCTCTGAGAGGGAAATTAAATTTCTTTTCCCATTTAATTTCTGTTTAAATTGCTCTTAACTCCATTTCTAGAGCCGCCGATGGTGGTCTTTATTTTTACTTTTTTCTGGAAGGGTGGAAGAGTAGCAGCAGCACCCCCCAAAAAATAGAACGGAAATTGTTGTTTGGTTACCGTGCTGATTTTGTTTCTTTTTTTCTTCCTATCTTTATTTTAGAGTTAGGTTTTTGCTCCCTTTTTCTCCACTGCGATGTTTTCTTTTTCTCATCTTTGTGCCCTTCATATTTTTATTCCCTTTTCCACGTTAATAATTTTTGATTACCTGTCATTTAGAACGAAAATTTTAGTTTCGAAGATACTATAAAGATAAATACATTACCCAGAAAACATTCCAATCTAGAAGTGATATCCATCATGCTACAAAGAAATTAATTTATTTTACTAGTGTAATTGAATTGTATTGGAATCGAAATAGACCACAAGAGGCTGTCTAGATTGATTTAGTTTGCTGCTTATGAGGACTCATTAGACTTGAATTTAAAATTTAAAGATATAAGTGAGTGGTGAGTGACTTAATCATCTGAAGTTGGAATTGAAATCACAACCTGTTGTAGTAAAGATCTCAAAACAGTCAATTTAACTAAAAAAAGCTTTTTTAAAATTTTATTTCTGTCTTAGTATCTCTGCCATTAGTTAACGAGCAGCCCAATAAAGTGACTATGAAGCATAAAAAAGAAGTGAAATTATCGTTTTCAGAGCCGTCTCCAAAAAACTTTAAAACCATGAGGCAGTGCCTGAAATGATACCCATCTACATCCTTCCAGATGGCACACAGACGAATTCTTGACTCCAATAAAATGTAAATAGACATCTCCTGTAGGCAAACGTACATGTCATGCCCAGCTAAATTTTACAAAGAATATGAAAGAATTGCTCCATCATTTCAGATCCTAATCAAAGACGATGTTGAGTTGGTATCCATCTGAAACTTTTATGCCCTTTTAAAGAAAGGAATTTTAGCTTTGGGAATTGTTTTTGTGATAACTGTATCGCATCAATGCTTTAAAATGTATCTCATCATCAAATTCAGCATCTTCTGAATGATTTTTTTGCCATTTTTTATTGATGGGAGTGTTATTCTCTTGTCACAAACGTGGAAACCTACAAAATTTCTAAGAGCCTTCACTAACAGATGTGCATGTAGAAAGCAGAAACAACACTCTTTGATCAAGAGGGAATAAAATCGAATTGGGAACCTTCTTCTCCGAAAAAACAAGGACTTTTTACCAAGCCACGCTAGTGAAATGATATCTCTGAGGGTGTAGGCCAAGTATTGAGGTTCTACTGCTTGGTCCTGCTTTAAAATCACGAAGACTCTACCCGGTAGCTTTTATCTAACTCGTATAGCCTAACTCAAGACTAGGTACAAGGAAGCATGGTTGTGCAACAACAACAACTAGACCATGCTGAGCTTAAATGTATGTGAGTATATATTATCAGGTAAACGTATTTTTAATATTGTGACATAATATAACATTATCATTTAAGCAAATAAAATTTATAAGAACTGAATAAAATTATGTTAAATATAAAATACTGTATAAATGTATTCTACTAATATATAAATTAGATTTATATATGTACTTTTATAAAATTAAAAAACTATATTCAAACATATTTTAATATAATGTTTAATATTGTCGAGTTCAAGAATGGAAATCTTAAGTGCACTTAACACACTTTTTTAATCATTTATGTTTTATATATATTTCTGCTCAATTGTTCAAATCTTGAATAATTTTAACGATTAAATGCTGAGGAAAAAGTTCTTTAAAGGGAGAATACAAACACTAAACTAAATCTACATGAGAAATTAAATTTTCATTCACCAAAGTAAAATTTTTAAAGCCATTCTTATACGGTTAAAATATTTTATCTACATATAAATAACTCGGCAAAGTGATTTGATATGTAAATAAAAGAACATTGATTTATTAAAAAGAAAGAGTAATTTTAATTTTCCCTTCCACTACTTAAGTGGTTTCTTGTATCATCATTGAGAGACATACATTTAATTGGATAACACTACTACAAATATTTCATAAGCTGAATCATGACATCTGCCAAGATAACTTTTAGGGAGTTTTACGATTATTTCCCTTCTATTATTGTGTACTGCCACTATCTATATATGCATGAAATGCCATCCAAATTTACCAACGCGTATCTTTCTTAAAGTCACTATGGCTCATCTAAGTGGAAGGTACCAGCCGTTGTTGAAGAATGGGTGACGGATGATATGTTTTTGTTCTCAGATGTACATCCGTTGGGAGAAGGTAGTATTGGAAGGAAGAGAGTTCGAATTCCGACTTAACCGATGATCCATCATATTCACTTAAGGCGGCTGCAACACGCAAAACAGATGGAGACTGCAATATTCTTCAAGTGAAATGATAGCTCTAGAGTTGGCAAGTCAAGTGTTGAGGATCTTCTGCTTTGTCTGTTTCTAAATGAGGTAGAATCTAACAATGAGGTAGACACAACGAAGTGAGCTGGTGACAAACAAACATCCACTGCGATGAGTGCTACGGATTTTCCCCTCTCACCATGCAAATGCTTCCCACTATCGCCAAAATGTCTTCTTAGGATAGAACAGGGGCTAATATCAAAACGACTTCATCAAAGCCTTCTGACTAAATAAAGCTATTTAGCTCCCTCAATTTTTTCAACACACATTCTCTTTGAATGCATGCGTAGAATATGAAGAAGGAACTGCACAGATATAACCGCACATCTTATACACAAAAATGAGAAGGAAAAAAAATCGCGTTATTCGAGTGTAAAGGATTGGAGTTGAAGTACATAAACTAATTTGGGACACTCCAAAGAATCGGGTAACAAACGCGTTTAATGACGCACAGGTTGGTCACTGCTCGCGGAGATGGGCGCAAATCTTATGGAGAGTGGCGACATGTGCTCTTGACAAGAGGGAAACTTCGGACAACGGGAGGCGACTTTTCAGAGCTGCTTGCATACTTGGAGCTTAATGAGGTTCGCAAAGGAAGGGGAGGATGAATGGATTTATTTGTGCCGGGGATTGCACTTGATATTAAGTCGGAGCAGCTTGTCATCGAATGAATATCCCAAGCAGAAGAGGGTAGAGACGTTCCGAATATGTATTTCGCAATAATTTCGAACCGAAGATTCGACGATTAAGATTGGAAATAGAACACTTCTGTCTGAAATTTTCCTGGAAAGTTCCGAGGTTGTTGGAAGAATTTTAATGTTACAAAAGATATGTGTGCGAAGTAAATCATTAAACGTTTCATTTAGTAATTTGTTTATAGTTAATTCATTGACCTCATATATGATTACACATTTTTGTTCAATAAATCATTAACTTAAATTACTGACCATTCACAAAAAGGAATTTTACACTAGCCAAACAGATGAAAAGCTGTTGTACAGCATTTGAACTCCACCACATATTACTTTCTGAAAGAAAGGAAAATAACAACTGAATGGTTTGAGATCAGGCCTTTAATTCTAACGTTCATCAATTCAATTCCCACTCCGAGAATGGATACTTCTGGTGAATCGATATTCTCTTAAAACTATAGATCCTTGTCGATTTAGCAATAACAAAGTAAGAGAATTGAACTACAACCCACTCTCTGAAAGAATATTTCACAGATAATGTGCAATTCTTTTACTTTTGACCATAAAAACCCCGAAAAACTCATAATATATAATTTGTAACGAATATGCATGCAGAACACAACATACATTTCCTATTGTACAACAGTAACTGGTATTGAACTTGAGATCTTTCACTCAGAAGTGAGTGTTCTTAACAATCAACCACGGCAAACACAGAGAATAAAAATTTTATAAAATCGTAAGATGATGCAATCCAGGTTAAAGCAAGAATTGAATTTTCTCATTCAAAACCTTTGAAATGTGAAAATAGGAACCGACCACCCTGTCTAGTGGTCAGCGTGCCTGCCTGCGGTTAGAGAGGTCCTGGGTTTGAATCCAGGTTTGGGCATGGAAATATATTCTCCCTCTGTTTTTGTCCTTTCCTTCTATAAACGGATTGTGAATGGTTGCCTATCCTATAAACGGGTAACTAGGCATGCGTGTACAGTGGAAGTCGGACCCTGCACCAAATTAAGATTCAGTTGAAAAAGTGGAACAGCGCACCTCATATTGTCAATCTTGCTGGCACAAAACAACAACATGAGAATAAGAGCTGAAAAACTTTTTAAAAATACTTCAGTATGGTTAAACAACTTAATATCAACACTGAACATTGTCAATAATTTAATTAATATCAATTATTGTGTTTTTACATTAAAAAATAATTATTTCTTTCTATATAAGAAAAAAAAGTTTGCAAATAACTAAGAACAAATTTCTCAAATGTTTCGATCTTCCTCGAAGAAGCGGTATCAGGATGAAAGACATTACTGCTTTCACGTCGAGGAGACTGCGAGTTTGATACCTGACTCGGTTGAAGACCTTCATGCTTGAAGGGCCTACGTATGTAAAGTATTCAATAAAGTCTTACGTTACTTATACCTTAGACATTCAACAAGCAATATGTTAAGTCTACATTCAATTTTGCCACTGAATCGCGACTCAATATTACGGAGAAAATGTGTGACTTTCGAATCTTCAGAAATAGGAAGCTGGAGGAATACATCAAAAAGATATCACAAATACCGAAAATGTTTAAATTCTATAGTGATAAAATCGAGGTTTTAGGAGTAAAAAATTTCAAGTTCAATTCCAGCCAATGTTGTACAACGGGATATAGAAGTTGCGTATCTGGTTTCTAGATGTCGGACTGCGCTCTGGGTTTCATTTTCTTCCGAGTTTTCTTCTTTGCAATATGTGAACGCGGCCAACTACCTTTGGAACGTTATCTGATAGTGAGAAATTGAAGCGAATAATATTGACTAATGAAATATGCAAGTCTTATATTCCAATAACCATTACACATTTTCCTTTCCTCTTTTCGTGTATCTATGCAAATAAGGGAAACCAATTTAGAAAGTGCTTTCGTTAAGTGCATTGTATTTAAATAGTAAAATAACAATTAAAAAAAAACTTAAGGCATTTTTATATTTTTTCTAATACCCACACACACAGCTGCACTCAGGGTACACCTGTTCAGCGCTACGAGGGGCGAAGGTGATGGCATCTCACACAGTGGGGCACCCACTGGGTGCGTCATCTTCGCCCCGAAAATGAAAGGCAAACACAGAGAGAGGAAGGGACATCCATGCCCGAACAAGGATTCGAACCTAGGGCCTACTGCTTCGAAGTTAAGGATGCTAACCTCTCCACCATAAGTCGACTTTTTTATAATATAACTTGTTTGAAAATAGTTGGGATAATTTGTCCACCCCTTTCCAAAAAACAGAAAAAAAATTCTTAAATAAATTTTATTTTAGATCGAATTTTCTTAATTGTACGAAATAAAAATTTATTTTGGACATTTAACGCAATTATTAATTGATTTACAAAATTAATTTTTATATTTCACCTTATTATAAACTGATATTTTTAAAAAATTTTCTTTTTAAAATAGTTTTTTATTGATTTTACAATAAATAAATTTTAATATTAAGTGAATGCGTATTATATTTTAAATATTTAAAGCTTCCTGCAGCTAAGCAAAACTTGTGGCTTAGTTGTTAACGTTTTGACTCTAAATTCAACAGCTCGTGGTTCGATTCCCATCTCGAGCACGGATGTTTGCATTACTTATACCTTCTCGGAAAAGTTGGCCAAGAACAAATAAATAAGTCTTGAAATGAGCTTTGTTTATAAATGAAAATTAGACAGTAAAATGGATTTTGCTTTGAAATAATAAAATAATTCATTTCTAAAATTGAGATGACCCTGAATACCTAAGCAACAAGAGGAATAATATTAATGTGCAATTATGGTGCAATAAATGAAATAATATTAATATGCAAAATTCTAGGACTTATCTTGTTCTGTGTTCTTCTTCTAGTTCAAAAATAAATCCCAAAATAATATTTTTCAACAAAGTTGAATTATGTTCTATTGATTAAAAACAAATCAGATTTATACTCTAAGAAACGCATAAATGAAAACGTCTTTCAGTACAGGATGGTACTATTAAGTATAACAATTAATTCAATATTAACACTATGAGTTGTATTATCAGGAATATATTCGACATCAAATTTAATACTACATACCACAACGGTCTTTTGTTGAAGCACATCAAAGGAAAAGTCTAATTCCTATTTCTGGGAAAACATTTTTCAAGCATGATTGATTCCACAATATTTAGCAAGTCTCAAGTAAATTTTTTGACAGTAAAATTTATGAAACAGCTTCTGTCCTTACCTGACTTAATAGTGAATACCGTTTTAAAAATTTACCTCTCAGGCACGTTTCAAAAATATTGAAATGTTAGTAACAACTATTTGGTAGTCAATTTCTGAAAGACTTTTGTCTTCCAGTAATCTGCATGAGCATTGAATTTCTGGAAAGAAGGTGAATTCTTATATGTTAACACTACATAAAGGACAGTGTAAGATTTTGCATGGAAGAATACAAGATAGTATTCTTGCATGCAAAAAAGAGCCCATAAGATAACGTACGGAACGTATACGTGCTATCTTATAGAATTTCCAATGTTCAGTCAGGGAGGATAACATGGTGATACCTTCATTTTTCAAAAATAGAACTTTCGTTTTGTACTCCAGCATAGTAACTATGGTATAAATGACTTAGAGATTAATCTCATTGAATATGAGGGAGAAGCTTTCACAAAGAATGCTCATGTCCTCCTCAAACCCTATATGGACTTAAGCTTTTGGCATAGCTTCTGGACGCTACATTTTGGAAACACTAAATTACAATAAAAAATTAGAATAAAAAAATAAAGCTGATTAGGCTAGGCAGACAAAGTTTTCTTCATTTCTATACATTTTAAAATTTATTTATTTTTGAAATGGTTATGCAAATGCAGCGTAGTTCGTATAAACATTTAAAGACAAATAATTATCCTAATACACGACATAGTTAAAGTGGAATAAATCATTAAAGTTTTCTTTAATAGTTTGAAGTGTGAAATTACATAAAATGAGTTAATAGTTCAATACAAAATTACATTTTGAGAAAATAGAGTACTATAAACATTTTCAAAGGTAATACTCTAAAAATATAGAGATATTTATATATATAGAAGTATGTTAACTCACTAGCATGTACATAAAACTGTAACTGCTTCTACATTTTGTTGTACAATCTATTTCCCAACTACTTCACACTGAAATAAAAATATTTAATCTATAAGCAATCATCATATTTAAAATAAAACACAAGATAAATAAAATGCATAAAGATATTCAGTTTAATTTCTTTAGTAAATCACAAAATAAAAAAATAAAATAATTGCAATTTTATTCAAAAAAAATCTGTGATATTAAACAAAAAAAAATGTTTTGAACTTTATATATATTACTGAAAGTAAGACAGCAAAATTTTTTAAATTCTTTTTAAACGTGGTAGGCATATTTATTTTCTACTGATTTCAGACTACGCTTTTCAAATTGATTTAAAAAGCATTAATTCTATTTTTCATTTCATACGTAAAGGAAATAACAACATTTAACAAAATTGTCACTGGTATAATTAATATATGTGCATGTATGTAATTAATGAATCATTTAATTAATTTATATTTGTTTCTTTTTTAGAAAATAATTCCCAAACTATTTACAACAGAATTTAAGCAATGCTGTGTTAATTAAGTTTAAGCATGTTAATTTTTCTGACTACTTAATTTTTTCGTCAATACATAAGATTTGATGAATGTTTTTCATCCATTAAATAAGATTTGATGAATGTTTTTCATCCATTAAATAATTTCGAAAATGAAATAATTGATTTAGCATTTCTTTTGAACTTTTTTAGAATAATTTATTCATTTTTCTGAATAAAATTACTGCAAGATTTGGATTTAATAATATTATCTTTGTTTTAGTAGCAAGCAAAATTACGTAACAACTAAAATAAGAATAATAATATTTATTCTTTCTTTTCCTAAGATTCATCAATCCTACCAAAATCTAATTCAAATTATATTTGGACAATTAATTGAATACAATGTTCATTAAAATAGAAAAAAACATTATCTTCTATTTTAATAAACCATGCACTTTCATTACATCTATAAAAAATCTTAATATGATTCCTGGATAAAAAGTGCATTCTAGTAAACACATTTTTACAAGAGCATTTAATATAATATATATATATAATATATATATATATATATATATATATATATATATATATATATATATATATATATATATATATATATATATATATATATATATATATACCGTAAAAGTTGATTAATACAAAAGCCATCTTCTTCTTCTTTTAAAATTGAGTTTGTATGTCATTGGGCACCTCTGCTTTTATCAGCATTTTGTACCATTAACTCCAAACCCAAATTTTCCTACTTCCAGTTGCTCGGGTCACCCACTTTACTAATAAAGTCCGATAACCCTTTAATGGAGTCTAGGTGTAACTCTCTAGTATGGATGAAGCCTAAAGAAGTTAATTTAGGGAGGGCAAGAGCCTCACATTCGTAAATGACATGCTCGGCCGTTTCCTCTTGCATATGACATTTCCAGCAGATAAGGTCTTGCTGAAACAGTCCCATCTGGCCAGAAAGTCAGTCATGCTAGGAATAGCTTCCCGACTTTCACCAGAAGAAGATGGTTTAGAGGTAATTTCTACCTCAAGTGAAGGATTCATTGCTGCCCCTTTACAAGATTGCCTCTGAGTTCCCTTGTCTTTTTCAGCAAGGTCTACTTTAGAGGCTTCACCTGCAAATGCAGAAAGGTTTGTTACTTCTAGTGTCTTTTCAGCCACAAGATAACAATTAAAAAGCTCAGGTAATATAAGTCCACCCAGCATTGCCTGAGTTACTGGGCAAGGCAAATTACTCTAGAAGTTCGCCAAGCAACTAGAGGCTCCGTTAAGACACCAATACCGCGGTGCCAATTAGCCCTAGGCACGGATCGCATAACACCAGGGTTTACGGGAGCTGGTTCGCGGCCTCTGATTCTATATTCAAGGCTATCCTGTCATTCCTACAGGACATTCGGCTATCCACCACCTGCCGACGCGCCTGGTGGCTGTGCTCAAGCCCCAGGAAGGTACACGTACCCCCTGGTTCCAGGATACAAAAGCCATACAATACTAAATTTTAAGTTTATAATAATCTTGCATTGATGTGTATAAATTGGTTCTGATTCGAAATATAAATAATGGTATAAGCTGATTCTAATTGGAAAGAAAAATAATAACATGAATAATATCTACAATATCCGTAAGAGTCCTAATTTAAGTTATTTCAACAAAGTTCAGAGGATGCGAGTTCAGTGTAATATTCAGTGTAACTACAGCTCAATGAGCGTGACATGAAATAACTCTAAATAATATGTCAATATTTTGTAATTAAATGATACATTGTTGTAAATTTAATTTGTATTGTAATCAATTTAGATAATGGGCGCTTACTGGGTTTTTACAAACATGCAGTAGTTTTAATAGTTAATTTTTAGTAAGTGTTTTCATATTGTTATTGATATTAATTGGAATTATAAATAAATTAGCTGGCGATTATTTTAAATATTGAGAAACAACTTTGATCATTTTAAACTCACAAATTGTCCAGATTACAAAAATATCTACTCAAAAACCACAAACGGTAGTGATAACTGCAAAATGTTTTCGTCCAAAAATCCTTTCTGAAACGATTTTTATAAATTTCAAATTTTTATAACATTTATGCCCTTAAAAAACCGGAAATGAAATAAGATATTAAGAAAAGATTGCTATAAGAAAAATATTTTATCATAAGTAACAGTCAGTAAATATTGAAATGACACATGTATGTGCATGAAGTATAAGTATATATATATATATATATATATATGTGTGTGTGTGTGTGTGTGTGTGTGTGTGTGTGAGAGAGAGAGAGAGAGAAATATTTATTTATAAATAAATGAAATATATGAGAAAATGTAATGAATAAACACGATATAAAATAGAATAGAAGATGAATAGATGCGGTAAATTTCTTTAAATGACAGTTATGTTCATATACATAAAGCACTTATAAATGAAGAAGTGACAAATGTAGTAGGAAAAAAAAGTAAACAAATGTAAATAATATGGATTATAAATAAAAATATATAAAATAGGAATGCAAAAGATAAATAAATTCATCTAATTTATAAACGTAAAAACAAATATAAAAAGTATGTATTTGTAAAATATTTGTTAATGAATAAATATAATAGACGAAAAATGTTTTAAGCAAATAATGCATAGTAAAAATGTAAGAGAAAAATAAATTTAATAGATTTATAAACAGGAAAGAGAAGTGCATTTACAAAGAAAATGAATTTATAAAAGATTATGTAAAAGTATGTAATTAATAAATGTAAAAGAGGAATATAAATTTGATAGGCAAATAATGCAAAATTAAAAGGTGAATAAATGCAGTAGATTTATGAATGCGAAAAACGATGCTCTTGTAAAAGATTCATTGGTGAATAAATGGAATAGATAGAAAATTTACATTATAATCACACAAATAATGTAAAACATGGAAATTTATAAGGTAAAATAATAAAAGATTTTTGTATATTTAAAATTCCTATTAATGAATAAATATAATATATTAAAGAACTTAATAACCAAATAATGTAAAATTAAAATGATTTATATATAGATGTATATATATATGTACACGTATATATATATATATGGTATGTATATATAGATATATATATATATGTATATACGATATATATATATATATATATATATAAATGGAAACAATACGTGCTTTATAATTTAAAATAATTTGCATTTATTTCAGGTTAATATACAATTTAGCTTAAACGGGTTGCATTACATGAATATTAATTGATTAAAATTATTGCATTTTACATGAGCATTACATATAACTGAATTTTAAACTTTAAGCTTCGTTCTAAGGTACTATAAATAAGCGATGAGAATTTTGTCATCGTTAAAATGAAATGTTTTTACACAAAATATTCAAATCATTTGCATGCCTACCAAACAATGTATGATAAAAATTACAAGATTCGGCTCACTCTAAGAATTAATATTGATTTCACTGAAATTCATTACCTGCGATATGTATATTTCCCACATGAGCTAAGGGCATCACGGTTGCCCATGAATACTGACTGACAGGCACTGCTTTTAATTTTATTTCACGCCAGTAGGGGAGTGAACAAGCCCAAAGAAAAACTGCTTTTATCCTGAAAGTAATTTAATAACGCAGACGGTTATGAAAAAGAAAGGGGTCGACGAAATCAACCGAAGACAGAAGAAGAAAATCATTTTTAATTAAAAACCTCAACCTCTTCCAAGCAAAAGAGAAACTCCTAGAATTCCAAAAATGCGGCCAAGTCCAGTCTTGGAAGAAGGAATTCATATAGATATACACACATCTCTTATGGGGGGGAGGTGAGGTCGGAAGCAAAAGAAATATTACTTAATAACAAAGGGATGACGTAGGTCCGCCGAAAACTTTCCATTCACGATTCGATTTTTCCCTTTTATCCTCGAGGGAAAATGAGATTTATGTGGGGAAAAAAGAAGGAAAGATAGAGGAATATGGCAAGACTTGTTGCTGACATTTCAGGAGTCCGAAAAGGAAATAAAGCATAGTGCAAAGCAGTAAGCAAAATGGCATAAAAAAATAAGAATCATAAAGGTTTTTGATTTCGAGCGTTTTACAGTCATGTAGTATTGAATTTAACAATCTTCTAATTTACGTAAAGAAAACAGAAAGCAAATTAACGACTGTAGCAAAAGAAACTGTCCAAAAAATTATGTTTAAATTATGATTTTATATGTAATATAATAAAAATAGTACCAAAATAAAAGTCCAAAATAATTTAAATAAAGGCAAAAATTATTAATTCTAATGTTTTAAAGTGAAAAGTAAACATTGCATGTTTTTTCATTAAAAATTGAACATGATGCTTAAAAAAAATCCACATAACTCCCTGTATCCATAAAAGAATTCATGGTAAAATTCCTTCGTAAAAATTAAACATTACATGTTTTTTTTATTAAAAATCAAAAATGATGCTTATAAAAAAATTCCCATACCTCCCCATATCGAAAAAAAATTCATATCCTTCAAACATCAATAGCAAATATATCAAATCAGAATAAATATTTTTTATTTTAAAAGTACTGTTCAATCAAAAAAAATTTGCCTGAAATTCTGCAATTGAAAGAAAACTCCTGTTTTAGCATAACTGCCGTAATTACTCGAAAATTTCTTTTATTTTTAACTACAATAGAATAGTGTAAAGAATAGCACTTTTTCTCATTAAAAGGGAGTAAAAATAGAATAATAGCTACTTCAAATGATTTCTCTAACATTTGATAAAGTAGGCAAATTTAAGCTTGAGAATTCCAACGAAATACTTGCTCATTTAAAGTTGGGAGTGATTTTAAGATGAGAATTTATAAATTTTTTGTACACATAATATACACTTTAGATTGCTTTATTTTTTATATTTTGCATTTACCTTTCCATATTTAACAAATCATATCGTTAAGGAATATGTATAAAAATATTTATTAAATTTGTTATATTAAATAATGTGTTGATTTAAAATAAAATATATTTTAGTGGGTTTCTTTATATGATGCTTCATCAATATTAATACTTTTATGATTCACACATTTGAAAATTTTCGAATTAATAAATGCGGAAACCACTCTGAAATTTTTGGGATAGCCCAGATGTTTCAAGTTATATTTAGAAGTTGTGTGTTCAAGGTAATCTCTTGCAGCACTTCTGTAAGTAGTTTTTTCAAAGATTAGACGCCTTAAAGTATATCCATTTTTCGGAATCAGTGAACAAATACACTTATGATTCCATCAATTTCATCTTTGGAAGGAAAACTAAGTTCTCGCAAATCCTTGTTTTAATATAAACGACCAAAAGTCACCCATAGTTAGGTCAGATAAACGGCATTTATATTCTGATAGTTTAATGTGTTTTTGTTAAGGTAACTCAAATGCTAATCTGTTTGGATGAGAAAATGTATTGTCATATGGGGTAGAAGAAGTCCTCTAATATTCACTTCTCGATGACATTTAGTATCATGCCACTTAGCTTTGTTTAGTGTCCTGCCCTTTCAGTTTGATGGCTTGGACCAGGCCTTTAATCCCGAAGACAACAGCATGTGCTACTTTTTTGATGGTACGTTATTTTTTTACCTTTGCAGGCGTAGAAATATCTACAATGATTTCAATGTACTTTCTTGATGTGTTAGAATGATAAAAAATGATATGTAAGTTTCAACACAGTTTCAGAAATAATGAAATTGCTACTCTTTTTAAGTGGCATAAATGTTTTTACTGGTTCTGTGTGATACGCTGACTTCTTCGATGTTCAATCAAACTATAGAGACAACCTAAGAAGATATAATTTTTGATATGCAATTCTTAATAAATTATTTTATGCATGACGGAGTTTCTTTGAAAGTACAACGATGATTTTCGATTAACATCTTCTGTACGGCAGGCACATATATAATTAAGTATTACCTCTGATAATATTTTGTCTTTTCTTTATCTGCTCTCAAAAATCGATGCTCTGTGAAATTCTGTAAAACGACTGGATGAAGCTGCCCAAAATGAATCCTCAATTTTAGTTATAGATGTTGAATACATTTTTCATGATTTACTCTCACTTTAACATCATGATACTGTTCTCAAAACATCTCTTTTTGTCTAAAATGTATTTACGCTGAGTAGTACAAAAATGTGTTTAAGTATAAAAACAGCTCATATTTTCAAAAATTAAGCTTATTTGCCTCTACAACTTCTCCTCTATATATACCTCAAAAATTTCAGAGTGGGCCAAGAAATATGATATGGTAGTCATCGGGATAAAATTATAAATTTCTATGATTAACCTTTCAATTGCATTAATTTTCAAATAAAATTTTACTGTTTTACTAAATTATCGCCAATTTATCATACTTGCATTTTAGCATGGATAAGGTCAAAATAAAAAAGGAATGCATATTTAATTGACTGATTTTTGGCTATAATTTTTCTGTATAATTGACATCTATTTCTGATACTATTTCCTATAAAATTATTTCAGCTGGCAACATAAACATTACGTTTAATCGAAGCGAGGAATCGAATAATTAAAAATATGCTCAACAAAACTGAAGCTAATAGCCAAACAAAATCCGATTTTATTTTAAATTTCAGTTACATGAAAACAAAAACTTATCTCCCACCCTCTTTTGAGTCTTTTTGCAAAACGCCGCGCCATGAAAGAACTGTTTTTCCATAATGTTTGTTGTGACATCTATCATAAAACATGATGTTCCTCCCATCCACCAGGGAAAAAAGAATAACCGAACCCAAGACATTTTATGACCGTCAGAACAAACAATATAGATACATACATACAGAGAACAAAACTCGAGCTCTTAGTAACGTTAAAAAAAAGGGTCGTAACATTGGGTGATACAGGAAAAAAAGGAGAGAAGGATTTTTCCTGAAACGGTTGCCATGAATATAAGCAGACATTTCGAAATCATAGGGTTTCTCTGGTGAAGATACCAATCTGCTTTTCAAGCGTTTTCTCCAAACGTGGAAATCTAAAGTGACACAGTTCATAAACTCTGAGACAGCAGAGGGAAAAAGCCAGATTTAGGAAAGCTTAGATGATAAAATAATGCATGAATAGTTGAAAAAATAAACACCCACATAGTACTTTTATGTTACATATTTTTTTCTCCTAAAAAAAAAAAGAATTATCAGTGTCGAAGATGGGGCTTTCAAATACATGGTATATTAAATAAATATTGACATGTTTTTAAGAAAAAACGTAGTTCTTTTTAGAATATTTGAAAACTTAAGGTTGCAACTACTATATATTACGAAATATATTGCAATATACATTGTACATTGCTGCAAAATACAAATATCCCCAATACACAAATATCCCAACTTCTTATCTCTATAATCATATATAGATAAGAAGTTATATGTATTTGTGCTATACAGTACTTTAAAACATGAATGTAGATACATTTATATAAACACAGGATTCATTGTATATCACGTTATTGCATAGCACATGAGCAATGATTTTCTTTTATTATGCATGCGTATGTACATACATAAATGTACACAAACATTATATATATATATATATATATATATATATATATATATATATATATATATATATATAATGTTTGTGTTTGTGTATAGATATTTGATAGTGTGAAATCCAATGAGCAGGGAGTGAAAAGTTCATTTCTACAATACGTGTCGTCTTTACAGCAATCGATGTCTGAGAGAGAGAGCAATGGCAATTCGCTCCGGAATTGGTGAAACCATTCGTAAATGGCTGTTTTCTTTGAAGTATACTCATTATACACTATTTTTAAAGTTAACAGACTTTGAAGCAGATTTCACCCATCTGCACTTGAACTTGATTTTCAACCTTTGGTTGAACTTGGTCATTATGCCAAATATTGCCCATACATAGTTACCATCAACTATGCTTCCTTAACAATGCCGCCTGTTACTTCGGCACCACTATCATATGACTCGAACAATGTAAATTTGTGAAATATTTATATTTAGTACATTTTGTGTCTTTAGCCAATATAGTATGACATGAGTACACGGTATGTCTGTGTAGAACGTATATTTACCGCGGACAGTCGTGATATTTAATACTGTATTTGTAATTCATAATTTGATAGTACTATTTTTTATTTAGACATAAAAAATGCGTGCATGTTTAATGCGACATGAGTTTTTTACACTTTATTTGAAGCAATAATAACTTTAAATATACATAATAATTACATGTATTGTAAATACAATGATTGATCGGTTAACAAATAGTTTGGACTGGAAACAAATCGGACAACGAATACAGATACGAAAGATTTTTGTGTTGGACAACGAACACATATTTAGATAACGAACTAAAATGAATTCGAACGAAAACTTCTCGGCTCTCCAAGCATGATGTGCAGGATTGCCAAACCCAACGGACCAAGAATCGTTTTTCATCGCTATTGAATTATGTTGCTTCCCTATTAAGCTTTAAAGTTATATACTGGAAAAAATTTCAGGAATATCTACAGTCAAAGAAGACCATCAGTTTTGGTTTTGATTTCATTCAAAATCGAAATTGATTTCATTTTGAGCACCCTATCTCATTGAACAAGTAGGGGGATGTCAGAGCAATGGTCTTAGAATGGTACCCAAACCAATCTGATATCAGTAAGGTTAGGGATCTTTACAACAACCATGCTATTAATCACTTCTCGATAGTTTTAAAAAAGAAAGAAAAGCTATCGACATTGGACACGTTCTTTAATGCCCCATAAACAAAAAATGAGAAGAACTGATTAATATGCAAGACTACACGTAAATATTATTTTTTTAAATTAACGTACTAATAAATTAAAAATCCTTTTTTAATTTAATTTTTAGGGTTTCTCTAGAACGAATTAATCGATTTTACAAAAAAAAAATCTATTATAAATCGATGATCGGTTAACGATTTATTTGGATAGCGTACTTAATCTTGTAGTGGACTATGTTCGTTAACAGATCACCCACTGTACTATACATTTTAATTTAACATTATACCTAAAGTTTAAAAAAATAAAAGCTATATATAAAGTTGAAATTATTAACGAATTCACCTGAGTAGGGTTAATATTTGTGCATACTATACTTTGAAAATCTAGGTTAAATGTAAAAAATTACGTTCCGAGTTAACTATTGCCTATTAAGAACAAAGTTTCAATTTTGTGACTTTAGTTCTAGCTACCCAAAGAGAATTCAAAATTTTACAACTTTGAGAGGCTTTTACTTAAATCGGCCTATTTCGCTTTTATTTAATACGGTATATGTTATTACATTTTGGCGCATTATTTAGTGAGACATAAAACTTCAGAGAGTACTGTACCATTTTATGTAGACAAATAGAGTAAATCAGAATTTTCGATATTGTATAACAATCGCTGAAATATATCTAGAAATATATATACGCTTAAGATTTCATAACTGCAAAAATATGATGGCAGAAATATTATGGAAATAAATTGTCAGAATATACACCATTCAAAGCATTTTTCGGTATATTCACTATTTGAAAAGAGGCACGATTTTCCTTTTAATGTGTTGTTCTTTGTTAAGATTAAAATAATAAATATATTAAATGTATAACAAAAATATCCCTTGCAATTAGTTTCAGTAAAATTTCGAATCTTTGTTTTGCGTTACGAAAAGTTCAAGAAAGGATAGCCTTCCAAATATTCCTCGCCAAAGCTTTTATATTTCAATCTAAGTAATTATGTGAATGATTTTTTTTTCATAAAAATATGTTATTTATACACATGTCAAAAAACTAATCGAACACTTCATAAAATATGAACAAAAATAGAGCATAATCCTTGAACTTGAATTTGATAGGCCTTCCATGGTTCAAATCTATTTTAAACTGTTGTTATCAGTCGAGAATAAGTGTGCAAAAAGTAAGAACTGTTAAATAAACAGCTCCATTGTCAAAAATTTTATAAGCAATTTTATCTCATTCTTTTCAAATTTCCCACTTTAACATAATCTATCTATTTGAAATTTTATATTGTTCCAAATGATAAATACTTGTTCCAATAGCATATAATTATATATTTTCAAAAATCATAATTAACAATGCTTATCAGGCTACTCATATTGCACTCTGTGTTTTTAACGCCAAATATACATTTCTGATTTTTCAAAACAGCAATTAAAATAATTGCAACGTGCCAACCATAAAACATTGAGAAACTTAAAAACATTTTGCCCATAAATTTGGAAAAGTGACAATATTTCAAAAGTATTAATATATTTACTATTGCCTTCAATATGTGATATGTAATTTTAGTTATCTAAAATTAATGTTTGTGTGTATGTCTCTATAACACTGCAATTACATACGCTTTTATTATTTAAATTTTTTGATGATTCCAATGCAAAAACTTTGAATCTTTATATATATATATATATATATATATATATATATATATATATATATATATATATATATATATATATATATATATATATATAACCTATAACCTCTATATACAAGCATCGTAAATTTTCGTTCTGGGAAGATGGAATGTTTTAAATTTTTGTCACGAATTATAATGAATATCGTCATGCATTACAACAAATTAATTTGTATTGCCTCATTCGACATTTACTCAACCACAATTCTTACGGCAAACTATGTATTTTGAAGCAGCAAAATATCCAGCATTCAGCGACATCTGGAACCTTTTATAGAAATCTATATCCTATGTTTCACTGTATACCTTCAGCAAGTTTTGTTACATTTTGTTAAAATCATTGCTTACACGAGACGGCTAGAAGACTTAGCGTCAATTTATATTCACCCTATGCGCAATACTATTTTTAATAAAAGAAATATGATAACCTAAAATATGACTTAATATATATAATATTATATTTTAATAATCATATATATATATTTAATCTGAAAAATCATTACATATAAGAAAATTTTAGTACGCATATTTATATTAGTAAATAAACAGAGAGAGAAAAAGAATACCGTGATCTTATAAGAGATGCACTATTAATAGTAATTATTCATCTTCCATTAACATGGTATCAATGTATATTTCAAAGGGAAAGTCGTTTCGACAGGGAAAAATAATAATCCTATTTCCGTCCTTAGGGACGAAGGAAGCAACTTTTTTTCCCTTTCCTGAAACAGTAGAGACAAAGCTGCGATCTTGCGGTACACTGCACATCGGCCATCTTTTACCATCCATTCCAGCGACAATATTAATTGCCGCTTGCGCGAATAAAGAAAAGAATGGTACGCTGCGCGAGAGACACAGATGGAGAGAAAAAAAAAAAAAGAAACACCCCGCCAGTGTCTTGTCATGGGGAAGAAAAAGAAATGGAGGGGAAAAGGGAGAGAGTGTAGGGACAGACTTCCCCAACTTTTCCCTACGAGGTGGCCTGTCAATTCTTCTTCACCTACCTTGGATTGA
Organism: Latrodectus hesperus; assembly: GCA_037975125.1. Lineage (NCBI taxonomy): Eukaryota > Metazoa > Arthropoda > Arachnida > Araneae > Theridiidae > Latrodectus > Latrodectus hesperus. Next base: position 44,207,327 of record CM075858.1, read on the forward strand.
AAGAAAAGGTTCGAGAGATGCGTACCTCTCGACAACTGACTTCTGGAAGGTCCTTAATGGAAAAAGCCTTCCGAGTTGAGTTGAGTTGAGTTGGCGGACATTAATTTTTCTTCCGGTATATTTTAGGTTCTGGCAGAGATGGTGTATATACGGGATATTTAATAACTATATCCTTTCTATTTGTTGTAGAAGTAATACTTGAAGAAATCAGAAACGACCTCGTATTAGAATTTGTGTAATTTTCAAAGACAAGGGAAATGAAATAAGTTGTAAGAACATATGTCGCACTCTTGACATCGGCATTCGCCATTTTGTTGGGATTTCTATTGCGCCATTTTTATTTTTATTCTATCGAAGAATAAAGATAAACAATTTGGACTTGGAGTAAAAAAAAAGTATGGCTTAAAATATTGAAAAGAATTACGTACTAATCTTATATTTTAGATTTCTTTTCAACCAAGAAAGGTAAAATTTATTTGAACAAGAGAATTTTATATTTATTTAATATTTCCCCTGTTTGATTTTCTCTTGTCCAATATTTTAAGAATTCTTAACCATACTATTAATAATTTTTATGAATGAATTCCTTTTAATAAATTGATTGCTCATTTGATTTTAAATACAAACATAAGCAAAATTAGTATTTGATAATAAATTACTCATTAAACATCCAGACATATAAAGACTTTTTATTAATTGTCAGAAAATGTTATTATTCTTCCATCAGAGTTCTAAAAATATATATTTAAAGAAGAAAAAAATATTAATGACACAAAAGTAGAAATAATCATTATCTCATAAATAATTTTCAAAAGTATTTCAAAAAATATATATATGTTCTTACGTGATATTTTATATAATATTTGATATTTTTAAAGCAATATACGTCTTCATTAGCGGTTTGATTTTCACAGTTTTAATATTTATAGAGTACTTTTTAACCTATTTGTAACTTTTCTTTTTTTAATCTTATTTCTTCTTCTTTTTTATAATTTTTATTTTTTATGCATTTTTAATATGATTTTATTACACTTTTGGAGGAATATTTTTAGACAATTTTCTTTAAACAATAATTATATTACGAATATACTTTATAATTTACTAAACACATGTTCATTTGAACAAAATTAAGTAAATATGAAGAATGATTTTTTAATATTTTAATATAATTTCAGAATAGCTACAAATAAAATAATACAAGTAAATATCTCAATAAAATTTCAAAACATTCTGTAATCCAATATTTCTGCTAATTCTTTCGATCTTCTTCTAATTTTTTTCCATGAAAAACGAATTGTTTATATTACTCTTAAAAAATTCTATGTTAGCATTAGATTCATCAAAAAATATTCTTTTCCCAATAAGAATATTCGAAATATTTTTGAAGTATTGTTCCAGCTTTTATATTGACGAGAAAATTTCGACTTTCCGTTCTTATTTTACGATAGAATCCTTATTTAACAATTAACAGCCATCATACTGACGTAATCTTTTGAAAGATTTTACAGTATCATTCATTGCTCAATCCACAAATTCAATGACCGAACTAATAACAACTAAATATTTGATGTTCCTGCCTTCAGTTGATTAGCTCACAATTTCACTACCCACTTAGGCGTAAATGTTTGTAGAGATCTGGAATCGGTCGAATTACGAATGGTTACAGACAATCAAAACCACAAAGATGTGAAAAAAGTTAAAATAAAAAAATAATAAAATATATTGACACCTTAAAATTTCAAATAAAATTTATATACGAGATACATATTCTAAAATAATTTTCAATTAAAAAGTTATTTCAATGGTTGTTTCAATTTAATGCCTCTGCACTATAGAAAAACATTTTATAGCTCTTATTTTATTAGTTAGAGCGACAAAACTAAAAGATGCTTTCATATTTTCGTTATTTCAAACATTTTCCAATTTTTAAGTAATTTCGTTTTCCATTATTTATTTCAAATTATTATTTTTGAATTTTATCTTTTAAAATTATTTTTGTGTATTTTATCTAAACCAAATTTCTAGTAAACATTTATTTATTTATGTGTCAAAAGAGTCGAACAGGATTTTCATAATATTAATGTATATTTATCTCGAAATTCTTATTTAAATCTAAAACTAATCGAAATATATACTGTAAGCAATTTAAGATTAAATTTTTATATCATTTGGAAAAAATATTACAAATAAATAAAAGTAAATAAAATTAATGCATTCTTATAATGTTTTATAGAGACACAAAATATATATTTAGAATAAATAAATAGTTTTTTAATATCTTTGTAATTATATAGCCTGTTGTGTGAACAAACGAATATTGATATGATTTGTATAACTTGTTCAGAAAAAAAAAAATGGTTAAACGATATGATGAATATTTAATGCATTGAGATTATTATCAGCAAAAAATACATGTTAAAATAAGATACGTATTGAACTTAGAAATTCATTTGATAATTTTATATAAAAAACGCAAAATATAAATAATTCAGGAGCGTTTGCATCGTTAATAAAATTATCTGATATATGTATGCGAAAATAATTTATATATTTTAATAAAAAAACAATTAATATTTAAAAATATTTTAATTAAATATATTTATGCACGTCCTACGCATTTTTCAAACGAATAGTGCTGATTTAATCTGATGCAATATAACTTTAATATTTTTTTCCTCCGTTATAAAAGCAGCATACATTTTCTGAAGTATATTAATTTTTTAACTTGTGATTCTGATGTACAAAATGCATATAAAATTATAAACATAACTGGTTAATTAACAATGTAATAATAATTAACTAACAGGCCGGGATTCCGAATGGAGAATGTGTACCAAACTTGAAAGAAAAACTGAAATATTTATTTAACTTCATTCGCAAAACGCTGTTTTGCATCATGAATGAGGTCCCACGTAGAATCAGCTGTAAGTAAATCGAATGAGGTATGAAATGCTTGAAAATTCTTTTAAATTACGAAATTATTAAATGTTGAAATCGGGACTCATTTCATATAATGACCAGCGAATTTGAATGGTGGTATATCGAGAAAACCGAAAACACGTTCGCTGCAGGGAAAAAAACATTTAATAAAATTCTATAAGAATAGCAAATATCATTATATTTTTTATGTAAAATTACAAATAAAATTACATAACTACATTACAAAAGAAGGTAGAATCCGATGCTTTAAGTATTTTCCTTTTCTATTAATAGCAATTACGCATACGTGACCATTTTAAAAGAGGAAAAAGAACTACACGAATCTATCCTTTCTTGGAGCGATAAAAGTTCCAAAAGTTATATATTCCGGAGTGAGAGAACAATTTTTCAGTGAATTCCAACCAACATTATTTACTGCTTAAATTAACTACAAATGCAGTATTTAAAATTTCAAAAATAATCAATAATTTAAGTTGGCCAGACACCCACATCCTGATATAAATTTCATTCTATTCTGTGCTGTGTGCCGTTCACAACCCAACTTTGGACAAAAACTTGGCGGACACAGTGAAAGAGGATTTTTTTCTGTATGTGAATTTTTTTTCCGAGTAAGAATAACTTATCCGTTCTAATTAAAGTATTTTAAATATTTGAAAATACAAGAATTCTAAAACTTGTTATTTTGATGAATATTAAGTATACAAAATTATAAGCGAACTAATTGATTAATGACAAAACAATAAATTATTGGGCACAAAATACACACACAAGTTATTTGTGACTGAATAATATGCGTATATAAAGGAGTTTAAAATCTTTCACTACTTTAGTTTATTAATAATTTGGAAAAGAAATTATTTTTAAAATATATTGATATGAATACTAATTAGAGTTGCTTTAATGATGATAAATAAAGTAATATTAATAAATTTTTTTAAGATTTCATCATGATTTACAATTTTTTATTTATGCTTCATATATAGAACTTGAATTCTAACAATATTTGAATTTCTTTATTACATAAGTCTCTCTTGATCTATATAAATAATCTCATTTTATAGTCACATAATACTTGAATTTAAATAATAAATGAATTTTTTTTTGTATTGCATTAATTTATTTTGATCTATGTTAATAATTTGCTTTTATTTACAGTTTCATAATACCTGAATTTTTGATTTATGTAAGTAAACTACTCTTATTTTAGAGTCTCATAATATCTGAATTCATATAGTACTGAATTTTTTTTAAAAATCTATGAGAATAATTTGCTTTTTTAACGGTCTCCTGGTATTGAATTTAAAATATACTTGAAGTTCTTTACTATATTTATCTTAAATCTATATAAATTATCTATATATCTGCGCTTCTTTTAAGGTTGCAATATATTTGAATTTAAATAATACTTGAATTGAATTTTAGATGAATTTCTTTACTATATGAGGCTCTTTTCATAAACGCAAGTAATCCGCTCTTATTTTACAGTCACTTATATATCTGTGCTAATGATTACTTCCTTAATAAGACATACTGAAATGGCCGAAATTCTAGAGAGTAGTTTGTAAAATCAATGGCTCAATCTTGAAAACTCACGGATTAGATTTGGCTTCTCATTCGAATACCTTCCAAAAGTGGTATTTCGTCTAAATCACAAGCTCTAAGATACAATCACGCATCCCTTCCCACCTCCCCGTCCACCCTTTTCCATTAACGCCCATCCAGAGAACATTCTAGAAAAGAGCCCTAGAACGCGCAGTTGATTGCATTCCACTAAATTTAAATTAGTTCTCGGCGATCTGAATATTTCGCTGCCGATTCGTTTTGTTTCTCAGTTGAACACAGTACGAAATGAGTTTTAAATGTTTTAATGGCAACGTGAGGGATTGTCATGAACAATAATTTTGTTCCTGAAAATGGTGGTACAAATAAAATGCATGTAAGAGAATATTTTCCGCAAAATTATTTTTAGAGATATTTAATATAAAATTATTTAAATTATTGCTTGTTTTATAAAAATATATAAAATTTATATTTCGAGATGCATTACAGCATTTTTCTTTAAGACAAGTATGTCCTGTTTATAATTAATTTCTTTCTCCATCCTTCCATCCTCTCATTATCTATCTATATATATATATATATATATATATATATATATATATATATATATATATATATATATATATATATATATATATATATATATATAGGGTATAAAAAGGGTTATTTCTAAACTCCCCATCTATTAAATATTATTATTAAATACACCATCTCATATAATTAAACTGTTGACATAATGAAGTCCGATACAAGATATCTGTCTTTTCGCCATGGGTGACCCTTAACAGTAGTGTATACTCCCGACGAACAACACAACATTCATTCCTCTCCATAACAACCTCACCCCTTACCACGAAAAGAAATAGTACATAGTTTAAATAAATGGCTGTTTTTCCTACTTTTTGCAGTTACTTAAGAAACTGTTCCAAACATATTTTCAACAAGGATTCGATACTCAGCTTTGACTGTTTGAATTCATTCCCGCTAAAAGAACTTCGACTAAGTACAGATTTAGTGGATGGTGCTCTTGTAGCTCTAACACTTCCCATACACGCTGAGAGGTTAAGACTGGGTCTCTCTAAGCTTGAAAAGGAATACATGCATTCATATCGATACCACTACTTAATAGAAGAGGCAACATAACGCGATTCTTTTCCTAGAAGTAACATTTACAAATAAATTCTTTATACTCGCCAGAAGATAAAAATTGTCCAATTCCCCAAACTGCTCACAAAGAGTCAGCGTTCGGTATACCATAAACGACATTTAGAGGTCGAAGACAATACCATATATGAAAAAAAAATCCCCGAACAAGTATACCACCATCACTGAATTTACCAAAGCCCTCTTCCACTTGATTGGATCCGAGATTAACGTGATGCACACTGCTCTGTAAAAATGTTTTTCCAGCAATTTACAATACAATTGTTTCATTTCAAACACCAAGAGGATCTGCTGGATTTGTTAGATGATGAAATGTTCGTTTTTGTGTGGCAAGTTCATCAGATATACCAACCGATGGCTGAGTGGTTAGCATTCCTGATTCCTAAGCTGTGGGTCCCGGGTTCGAATCCCGGTTCGGGCATGGATGTTTCTTTCCTTCTCTGTTCTCTCTGTGTTTCTCTGTCCTTTCTTCTGTGATGTTGTATACATGTGGCCCACCCTATAAACGGTTTTGTGGTGGTATGGCGCGGGCAACGCTACTCGCCTCCGTGACTTGGTTCACAGGTGCCCGCTGGGTAACGATAAATGAGTAGCAGTTTCTGGCCTTATTGTAGCAGAGGGTTCGTCACCCAAGTGTGCCCACCATTGGATACAAAAAAAATGGTCATCAGATATTGAAGACTTGCAGTTTTTTCCGCAATGCTTTGGGTACACCGCGTACCTGCTGTCGTTAAAAATTTACTGTGGATGATCTAGAGTGATATTTTGTAATTATTAAGAATGATCCTGTTTGACATGTTTACAGTGAAAATCAAAGGGTAAAATTTGTTCCGCAACTCCTGTATTTTCTACTTCTTCCAGATATCACTAAAACACTTGATCGTGGCTTTTATACTAGATTTTGTTGAACTGGCTAGCAATTAATGTGGTAATTACCCATAAAATCTCACTTTTATAAGGAAAAGTTTTTAATATAAATTTTAAATTGTGTGCACATGTGTCTACAAAATTCAAATGAAAAAAAACAACCCATTGAAGTTTGAGATTGAGAAATTTCAATCACACACACATTTATAAGTAAAGAATTCGACTTAAAAAAACCTGTCTTGAAAAATTAAAATTTTAAATGTTATTATCAAAATTTTATTTAAAAGAAAATGCACTTTAATTTGCATTTTTGAAACTTTAATCTGCGACAGAACTCAAGCAATTCATTTCTTAAATATTCTATGGAATTTATTTAAAAGGAAAAAAATTTAAATCTACAATAAGATTTAGAAATGCAATATTCAAATCAGCTTAAAAGAATATGAAATCAAGTAGAGTAAAATTATAAATTTTTTACCTTTGAATTATTTACAAAATTTAATCTAAAAAAAATTGGGAATTTTTTTAATCATAAAATTCTCGATTTGTTTCAAATTAAAAAAAAAAAAAAAGGTTGCTTAAATTTAATCATTCACGAGTTTCAAAAATATTTAAGGTGAAAAGCCAGTCTTCAACAATCAGGATTTAAATGTTCTCGGTTAATACAGCAAAAATATTCAAATTATTTCTTTTACATTCAATACAAAGTAAATTTTTTTATATTTTGTGCTCTTTTCATAAAAATTCTGAAATGAAAATAAATTTAAATGTATATAAAAAACATTCATCGTATGAAAATATCACAAAGTGCTTTTCTACAGCACAGCAAATTATTTTAAAAGATTAAAATTATATTCAAACATGTGGTTTTTTTTCAAAAAAGTAAATATTTTAATTTGAATTTCAATCATCTCATTCTGAAACATTAATTGCTTCAATAAATTACACAAATTTTATTTACAAATTTGTTAAGTAGTATCATTTTTTTAAAGTGGTAATAAAACTATTTTCATTTTAATATCTTTTGTATAATGCAAATAAATTAGATAATTGAGTATTTTAATAACATTTATCATCAATTCGGAGATAATTTTATTACTTTTTATGCTTATGGTAGATTTTATGATTTTAAAGATATTTTTTGATCAGTTGTAGAATAAGAATTTTTTTTTAAGATACGAATTTAAAGATACTGATCAGTTGTAGAATAAGAATTAGTTATCTTTTTTTTAATTTTAGACCACAAATATGAATATTTCCTAATTTTCTACACCATTTCAATTTTATTTGTTAAGATTTTTAAATTTAACACCATGAGGCAACCAACCTCACGGTAAGGCATTTCTTATAAGGCAATTATTTTGACCATCAGGACGCGCACTTTCATAGTGAAACCGGTTTAGTATCTAAAGGGACAAAACCCACTAAACTTTCAAGCACTTATTCCGACAGGCGTAGATACAGAAAACAGAAATACAGTATCTATCGATCATTGTTCAGTTGTGGCCAGGAATCAAAACTGGTAAGTAATCCTGCCACTAAGACATGGTGAGGGTTTTATTTGTTATCATTATATATATATATATTGCTACTTATTTAGGGGAAAGAAAATATTAATCATTTCCGTTATAGTATTATCCTTTAAAAATATTTTATTCTCATGAAATTGAGCTGGTAGTATTCAACATTGTACTTTTCATTCAACTAAGTAATCAACATTGTACTTTTCAACTTAACAACTCACGGGTTTGAGTCTCACGTCAAATATAGGTGTTAATAGCGATTCATATATATATATGAAGGTCAAATTATGCAGAAAATAATCTAAACGAGACAAGCTACCGAATGAAACAACTTGTTAACTTTAACCAGCGAGAATCTTAAAAGCGAACCGTCCATGCAAAAACATTATATATATATATATATATATATATATATATATATATATATATATATATATATATATATATATAATAAAATTGAAACTTTAAAAATATTATTTAAAAAAATTACTATATAATGCTCTATGAAAAAATTGTGCTATATAGCGAGTATTCTCATTGTTACTGAAACTGCCAGTTACAGGTAGTTGTATTAAAATTTCCTTTATAATCAAAATTGGATATAAATGAACTTTGCTATTGTTGTCTTGTGCCTGCTAGGCTGACATTATGGGGTGCGCTGCTCCACTTTTCCAACTGAACTATATTTTGGAGTGGAGTCCGAATTCCTCTGTACACACATACTATAGATTCCTGTTTATAGGGTAGGCACAACCATATACAACCCATTCATACATGGAGAGGACAATGACAGGATAGATAGAGACAGAAAGTACATCCATGCCCAACTGGGATTCGAACTCAGGAACTCTTTATCCACAGTCAGGCACGCTAACCACTAGACAAGACCTTTGTTACTCAAAAATTAAATGATAAGCTTTATTCTTTTTAATATTCTACAAAAAAAGTCAACCATAAGCTATAGAATTTTACTTAGAATCATGAAAGTATATTTTAGGTGAATTTTTATTTCATATATTTCATTATATAATACTCGCTATAGTAACATAATTTTGAAAAATTTTAATAATACTTAAAATTAGATTATTTTCTCATTAAAGTTAAGAGTAAATTTTTATTAGCATTCCATAAAAATATTCATTGATAAAATAAAAAGAAATTATTCAATTTCTTGTCTTCTATTTAAGAAAAGATGCCATTTTGATTAAAAAGAAACGAAATTCTGATAGTAACAAAAAGGTATGTTGATAAAAACTCTGCACAATACATTCTAACTCTAATTTTTTTCTTTAAATTCGGTAAATAAGTATGGTAAAAAAGATACTTTTAAGAAATATCTCCAAATATTTACTCAGGATTTAACTACAGCAACTTTAATCAAAGCTGCGATAAGAAACAGTGAAAATAGTACAAGTGTTCAAATTTGGCACATTGCGCTTCCGCAGAAATGAATGTCGCCAGACTAAAAATAAGTGAGGAAATGCTGTTAAAAATCAGTTGGTAACTTTTTAATATGTAACTGTATTTCGCATTTACTGTATTTGCACAGAAATGCCCAGTCTAAAATACACCACTTGGAAAGAAGTGATGTTAACCTTCTTGAGATTTTTTGAGGTTAAAATTGGTACACTGCACTTGAGCAGAAATGGACAAGTCCAGAGTCTCAATGAAGACATGCAAGAGAAAATCTAAATCATCCTTTGGTAATTTTCAACGTCCAACCGCACTTGCGCTGAAATTAATAAAGAAATCAAAAATCTCAAATTCTTAACTGTCTCTTCGTTTTGATAATTTTCAGAGAGCTTTATCGGACAGTGTGCCATATTTATTTCTGTCTGTAGCTCAAATATAATAATTATTCCTCTTCCGTTGTTCAGTAGTAACTGGAATCGAACCTGACACCATATGTTCTGAAGAGAGCTATCCTAATTACAAAAATGTATGCACTTTATTTCCTTTTCCAATTTCGCGCGTCAGCTAATAAAATAGTATTTAGTAGTTACACGCAAATACATCCTCTTTATTTAAATTTTTAAGAGAATTATTAGTTACATGCAAGTATGTTCTCATTATTTAATCTTCTTTTACTTTCATATTTTATTTCATAATGCATGTACGAATGTCCATTTTAAATGTGGTATGAGGATTGCGTGCAATATTACACGAATGGAACTCTATGCCTTCATTATTCATACATTTTTTCATCTTTATACTATATTTCATAGTCCAGGTTTAAAAGTCAGTTATTTGTAGGGATTCGACATTAAGTGAAATTTTATATGGAGGGATCTTCATATATCTTCATTATTTAAACATTTTTCCTTATTTTTCACGCTATGAAATTATGTTTAAAATTTATATTTTTTAATCGATAATGTTGATACTACAACAATTATCATGGAAAGGAAAAAAAGTAATTCTTATTTACATTCTAAGAAAATTTTTTTTAAAAAATGATGTAAATTTGTTTCCATGTGCTGAAAACTAAATACAGTTTTCATGCCTTTTTAAAAAGAATGTGTAAGGTAAATTTAAAATTTGTCAATTTAAAATTTCACCACTAGATGGCTCTGCAATATTTTTATCACTGTTTCTTCTTTTTGTGTATGATGTAATAAAAATAACAATAAGTAATACAAAATATTTAAAGTAAAAGATTATGCTACAATTTTAAATTAATAAAAAAGGTTAGTACAATTTAAATATTTTCACAGTGTATGAAATTAAATTAGTGCATATAATGAGTAAACAATGTAAAGTATATGAAAAGTGGAATTATATTTGTAAGTTTGTCTTGCATTTGTTATTAATTTGTATTAAATATTTTAATATTTTTAGTTATTTTATCAGAAAAACCAGATATGTCTACTAAAAATATTATCAGCACATCATTAAATTTATGTATTTAGAAAATATTATTAAGAAACACATTTCCATAGAATGTGAGAGCGTAACAGAATAAAATACCTAATAGCCGACTTAGTTTGCTCAACAATTAATAGACTTGTGAGACAAACCCTTGAAAGGTCTGTTCATTTAAAAACTGAAGACTTAAATTCTTCAGTTGCCAAATTAGCTCCAATATATAAGTTTATGATAAAAATCTAAAGTTTATGAAATGTTCTAAAATCTAAAATTTAGCAAATGTTATTTTTAATAAAAAAAATTTAAAAATATTTGAATCCCATTTTTAAAAAAGGAAATTAATTAAAGCATCAAAAGAAATCTACAGAAACCAATATTATAAGATAAGAACGGTACGGATACAGATGAACTAAAGATTATTTTCTTGATGAAATACATACGATGATCACTAAAACCGCTACTAACTTAAAACACGCTTTTGGTAACTTCTTAACTGAAAATTATAAATTTGGATAAAATTTTGGCAGCACTGATTAACCAAAACGAATTTGATGCACTTTCTTTTTCGTCAGTTAATTAGTGTAATTCTCGTTTCCTTACATCCAACGTAAAGTAATACTTTATTTTAAGCAGTTACAGCGTTTTATATTCTTACTTTTTATGACCAATTTTTTCATAATACATAAGCTAATATTGCAAAAATAAACAAGTTCTGATATACAAAAAAACAATAAATAAATCGAACAGCTAACTATGTCATCAACTCGTTCATTTACCCGTATGTAATTAACGGCTAACATCGCCAACACCTATTCAGTAGTTAAAAGCAAAATAAAGAGCTCTCTTTTGTAAACTGAAAATCATTTTAATTTGTACATGCCTCAACGACTGGAGAATACTTAATTTATTTTTTAAGATGAAAATATTATGTTCTGGACGTACCACAAAAATCATTTAAAAAATGAGGGGAAAAAATTGAGAACAGAGAAAGAGAAAAAAAATTTTTTGATGTCTACGCGACTTGGCGAAGAATTTTTTTTTTTTCTTTTTTTGGCAGTTTTTCTCTTGGCGATTAAAAAAAAAAAGAAAAGACATTGTGGGTGGAATAAAAAGGGCCGTTGCTGTTATTAAAAGAGGCATAGTGATAAAAGTGGTCTTTAAGGAATGGCGGAAGCAATTAGATTCTACCATGCAAAGAAAAGGGAGGGGGCATTTTTGGGGATAAAGGCTGCGTCGAGCAGAAGTCTCGTCCGTCTAGTTGTATCCGTTGAATTCGACGGTAAAAATTATGAAAGGAGTTCTCTCATTTTAATTGTGAAGGGAATCTTAAAGAATCATTCTTTCATCGGAAGTCCTCACCAACAAATCCCTTTCAGAGAGAAACTTATAAGTTCCAAAATGCGGAAGTAGCTTTTGAGTCGTCTTCGAATTTGACCATTTGACATTTAAATGGAAGGAAATAAAATTTTTAATAGCCAAAAGTGGAAACAAGCCTTTGGAGTAGTTAAATAATCAAATATAGTTAAGGACAATATGCTCCTGTAAAGGATGTGCTCTTAAGTAAATTGTTTAGTTAGAGTGAGGGAATCTTAAAATTATTTTCTTCGCTTTAAGATATGCTTAGTGAATCCACGTGAATCCTGAACTAAAGAAAACAATTTAAGGAACAAAATTTTAAAATAAAAGAAAAATGAGTTAATGTCAAAAGAGAAGCTAAAAATTCCTATGTCATTTATTCAATAAAGATAATAGATAAATTGAAATTATACTATGATGTAAAATTCTATTTTAAAATATGGGATTTTTGTTAATTTTTTTTGGATACCAATGTTAACTATATACATAATGGTGTTGTATAGCTACACACATTCAGATAACCATAAATTAATGTTTATATAAAATAATTATTTATGATTGCTTGAAAGTAAATCTAAGAAAAAATGGCGAATGTTAAAGTAAAACTGAAAAAATACATATTACATATTTTCAATATTTTTGTTTCAAGTTGATGTATATACATCAACTTATACTTCTCGCATCACTCTAATGATGGAAATATGCTTTATTAAATTTGAAAGAAATAATTTAAAATTATAACTGCAGAAAATTAATTAGCTTAAGGTAGCAATGTGAATTTTTAATGATTTTGCACAATGCAATTTTGCAAAAGGTGTATAGAAAAAAATTATTCGGTCACCAGATTAAACAATTGTCACCAAATTTGATCACCTTGAAATGGAAATAACTGTTATTCTGAAGTTTGAATGAAGTCAACTGACAATATTTTCGAAAATAAATCATCATTTTCTTTAAATTTTCAATTGAGTGAAATGAATTCAGATAATTTCTCTACCAAATTTATATGTGAATACGCCTATCTGAAATAGAATTTATGTAAACTCAATTATTAGTCTTTCTCACCTGTTAATAATTGTTCAAGAAACAAACAGAAATAGGATACACGAATCAATTCAATGATAACGAAATTAAATATTCAATTAACAAAGCACATTTGCGAAACCAATGTTATTTTAAATGCAAATCACGAACTTTAAATCTTATCAATGGCAAATTTTAATCAATGAGGGGTTTTATAAGTAACATCAATATTGACAACACTTATTTCCGCCATTTTAAAATGAATGCACCAAATAAAGAAGTTCCAAATGCTTTTCAAATAGATGGCTTCACTTTACTAATTTATTTTCATTCTTCAAGAGATATCAACGAGTTAAAAACTGAAACAGACATCAGAAAAAAAATGAGGAATTGACACTAAAAGAAGCATTCTTGGGTGTTTAATTACGCGGGTCAATATATTCCTGCTTTCCCTCGGCGATAGTTAGCAGTTTATTTAATTTAAAATACGTCGCAGAGAGAGAGAGAGAGCGATATGCAAAAAGAATGGAACAAAATGGCGGCCTAACAAAACAGAAAATAATTCGAAACGGAAAACGATTCCAAAGATCTTTTCCAATTTACTTCTAAAAGGTTTTGTTATCACTGTAACTTATTTAATTAGCGGTATTCCCTTGGGAAACGTGTTTCTTCTTTTTTTTTTAAATGTTCTGATTGAAAAGGGGGGAAGTGAAAGTTGCGGTAAATTTGCATGGAATGTAGCTTTAAACTGTGTTAGATTGAAGCAAGTGAATTAAAGTAGTCTGTAGTGATATCTTCTTTTTATTTTCTTTCTTATTTCGGTCTTCCAGTCTCGATTTTGGTTTTGTTATTTCCTGTTTACCAAGAACACGAGTTTTAAGACTTTAAATATTTTACTTATGTGAATGACACTAGTAAAAAATTCTTTGGAATAAATTGTGTGTGAAAAGTTTCTATAATTGTTAGCTTCTAACAAATAAACAATATGAGACAACGAATTTTTTTTTCTCCTCTTTGCCATAATTTGTTTGCAAGTTAAAATTTATTTTTATTCAAATGCGACCGATATCAATGGAGGCTTTAGTTCATCGATTATTTATATTTTACCTATTCTTAGAATCAATAATGAAAAGCTTAAATAGTGTTTTGTGGAGAATTTAATCACAACCGTGATTGCTGCTTGTCGAAATTTTTAAAAAGAGTTTTATAGGAAACGCTGTCATTCGTTGTAGTCGTGTTCTAAATTATTTTTGTTACTTTATTGTAAATAAAATGTTTTCCTGTTACAAGAACTTTCATAGAGGTTAAAAAGAACATATTCAATTTAACCTCTTTCGTTCTAAAGGTATGTCGATTTGTTTTATTCTCCTGAACTGATTTGATTTAAATAGGAATATTATAAAACTGGAACACTATTATTATACACGAACATGTACGAATTACTGTAATGATGATTATGGAATACAAATATTAAAATATGAATAAACAATTTATTTGCAGTTTTTTATTCTTAATATTGCCTTTTGGTGACATATTTGAGTATTTAAATTGTAAAGTTAATTTAAGTTTCAGAATCAAACGATTAAAAGGATTGTGTATATAAAATACATTTGTTCAAAAATTTCTGTTAAATTTTGAAATATATCTGAAAGATTGCGTAATTTTTTAACTTTTTGCACTGAAGTGAAAACATTTTGATCAAAAATTACTCAGATGATTACAACATTTATAATACATTCCACGCGCATTTATGAAAAATTACTGTTATGGAGCAGTTTGATTTTGAGAAATCATGATTTTGTTCAAATGTTGCAAGTAATCATTAAAAATAAATCATTTATTTTGTAAAGACCTTTTTCATTAACTTGAGATAAATGTTATTATAATGTAAAGAAACAATTGCATATTAAAATATATCTACAAACTGTTTCTGTTTTCTGTTTTCAAGAACCATTTTTGAGATTCTCAAATTTTATGTAATTAACTTATTTTAATGCTGAAGAAATTTTATAAAATTTTTGCTTCTTAGACATTGAAATTGATTTTTCGCGGAACCTGAATCTAAATTCATAAAATAACTTGTTCAATGTATTTGTGTTAAGTTATTTATTTGGAAATAATTCTAAACATTTATTTTTAAATCAGTCTATTTAAATAAGAAAAAATTGAAATTAATTTTATTTTCAGAAACCGTTTGAAGTGTAGTTTTTAAATCCATTAGATTTCATCTTTAATATTTGTGAAATTTTCATTAAAATTATTTATCAAGAAAAGTATTTTAATTTTTTCATTTAAAATTCTCAGTACAACTTCGGAGATATCCTTTATTTTCCTAATGAGTTGTTACTCCAGATTCAAATCTCAAGATAAATCTGTCCTAAAGCGGCAAAATTTTCCTCTTGGAAAGCTAATGAACAAACGAACTAAGGAATCATCGTGTTTACAAAATAACTCAGAAATTTAAAATAAAGAAAAATTTTTTTGCTTAGAGTTCTTACCTGATAAGGAGCTAAGAGGAGGTTCAGTCAAAAAATTTATTCTAAGGTACTAGATACCAAAGAATGCAACACATTTTGTCATCAACTATTTTACGTCATTTATATACGCTGATCTCCAAAAGTTAAGAAACAACATGTATTTCGAAGCTCATCATAAGAAATGACACTTAATAATAAAATTTATAATTTATATAAATGATAAAAGTAAACTGTTGTAAAATAATGCAAAAACCCTAGCTAACACAGTGTTTTGATAGAAAAGAACAAGTATTAAGAACAGTTTGAAAGAACAGAACATTAAGCTTTCGCAATAATAATTTTGCCGACTTTCAACTTTTGTCAACAAATATGTTAAAAACAGACAATAGGGTCCCGCAATATCTGATAGAAGCCATTTGCCCGATTCCTTAAAGTGGTGATCGGTCGGAATAATGGAAATGGTTATGTCAGAGGCTGATGCTCCTGAACGCCTTAATGTGTCTCATAGTGTGGTTTATCTTCTCTGGAATCAATATCAAACCAAAGCTTTTGTGTCCAAAGATTTGTTCCAGTCTGACCACGAGCTATACATTTGCAGAAGTCCGTTTTATAGCACTTTCAGCCCAAAGGAAAAGCATTTCTGTGTCGCAACTTGTAGAACATCATTCTGTAGTACATCCACTAGTACGATGTGAAGCCGTCTTCACTATACAGGTCTCTATGCAAGAAGACCAATTGTGTGTGTTCCCGTCACCGGATGACAGAGAAGGGCCCACTTCTTTTGTACAAGAGAACACTTTCTTGGACCAGACAAAGATGGTGCTCTGTACTTTTTGCAAATGAGTTCAGATTGGCAGAAGAGAAGTGATTCAGTAGGGTGCTGATCTGGAGGGAACAAAGCATCAGATAATCAATCCAACTGTGTGAAAAGACACTGTTACTGCGAATAATGGTTTAAACAGGAATCTCACTCGATGTTCACACTAACCTGCAATGTTTCCCAAGAAGTAACTGTGACTGGTATGAGATATCGCGATGAGATCCTTGATACATATGTCTGTCCATATGCCGGAGCAAATAACAATGATGTCACTCAGATGGAAGATCATGCACTAACTACCTCATCAATCTGCAATTGTTGAGATTTTTCCTCATTAATTAAGAAGAACTTGAAGATCTTGATTTGGACTGAAGAGAATGGCCAACTAAATTTCTAAACCTGTATTTCATAGAGCATATGTGGGACAATCTTATTAGACTGGTTTCTATTTTAAGTCTTTTTCCAAGATCTGTAGGGGAGCTGGAAAACACCTTACTCCGTGTCTGGTCTTCGTTTCTCATTCCAGTAAATGACAACTTAATTGAGAACCTGTAAAGTCAATTCCGCCAATCTATTCAAGTTAGAGGTAGCCTTATTGAAACTCATTTTTGCTATGTTTTTATAACATTTTACCACATAAAACTACTATTCTGTTTTTCAAGAATGGATTTTCCCAGCGAGATGACTTTTTTGTAATAAATTATTTATGAGATTTTCTTTTGTAAACTTCTATGTCGCAATCAATACATATACCTATTTTGTGCAAATGTCATCTAAATTTATTTTTTCTAAAATTTAATTTGAAAACCACGACTTCTTAATATTGACGATATGAATAAGATAATTTAGTCATTGTGCGGATATAATTTGCCAAATATTCTCAATCAAGCATTATATTTTTAATAGGCAGTTTATCTAAAATATCCAAAAATATCCATGAATAGCAAGATTTAGTAACATATCACATTCGAATAAATTTTAAGAATAGTAAAAAGGACAAAAAGGCGCCTGTTTTGTGTAAGTAAAGTTTAAAAAAATTGCCACAAGCATATTGGACTGATAAAGATTTGATATCTGCATGAAATAGTAATCTAAAACAGTTGGAACTAAACATGGAAACAAAATATAATTCATTTTAATCAATAACCAAAAACATTCTTTAAGATTTTTCATGTGAAACTTTAAATATTATATAAGCAGGTTAACAGATATACTAGATTCCAAAAGTTATGCTATATATCGATGTATATTGGTAATTCTATTTAAAATAAATAACTAGAAATGAACCTTGAAAACTATCCAATGAGCAAAAACATTGTCAGATTGGATAAATATTTCCATAGGAGAAAAACCAAATCCCCTATCCTCTTAAACAAATGTAGAAAGAAAAGATAACGGGTAAAAAAAGACGAAATGATAATAAAAATCGAATCTAGTGTCTTGCAACGGTAAATTTTATGCGTATCAGAGAGAAAGAGGAATTTTTTTCCCTAAACCCTTCCTATATTTAGGAAAAGGGATAAAAAACTATCATTTTCCCTTCTACAATCGCTTTGGTAGGCACAGATGTTATCTAATTAACACGATCGGTTCACTGGGAAGGGGGTGATTAACAGGACAAATGAGAGCTTAATTACTCACTTAATTTCGTTCTCTTTTTGTGTCCAAAAGAATACTTAAATCAATCCACTTTCTTCAGTTCACTTCGCTTTGCAGATTTTCGTCTGATTTTTTTTTCTCCTCAGACATTTTTTTCTACAATTACAAACCTTAATATTATTATTCGTCAATAGCTAAAAATTTAGATTGGCCATTTAAGGTAAAAGCTATTTTATTATTTAAGAGTATAAAGTGTATTTTCGAAAGAAAAAAAAGAATTTAATTCTTTTTTATTTATTTTATTTTAAATTCTATTTCTCGTATTTTATTTTAAATTCTATTTCTCGTATTTATTTTATTTTAAATTCTATTTCTCATTACTGTTTTTCAATAATTAGAGAAGCATAAATGCATAAATTTAATGAAAATCACATAATGTCAAGTAATACTATAAATACGAAAAGATTTTTCAAATTAATTGTTGCGAAGTGTTTATTCTGAATTAAAATAGAAACACATGAACTTTTGATCACAACAAAAGATGTGAACTAAAATAATTTTCTTCGCAATTGAAAAGTATGAATACTTTTTCAAATAGTCTTGTTTGCAATTAACATTAATAATACAATTTTTTTCCTGGGCAATTAAAAAACACAAATTCAAAACAATATCAATTTGTAAATTTAATACTGTGAAAGCAAGTTGAAATAATTTTCCTTTTGTAATAAAATCATTTTGTAATCACTTACAAGTGTAAAAAATAATCTGATGTTAAGCTCATTATCAAAGAGTCATATGATTAAAAATTAATATTTATCAAACCTACTGAAATAATTTAAAAATGTTTTTATATATTGTATCATTTAAATCAAAACTACTTTTTAAGCATTCTTTTATTTTGAAATAAAACTACGTTACTACGTTATTAGACTCAGAATTTTTAGAAAGAAAAAAAAAAAAAAAGAATTCGTTATACAAAAGTAAATAATTTAAAATAATTTCTCAGAAAGCTAGGAACAGTTAAAATTAAATTACTATTCAGCCATGTTAAAAATTGAAAGCAACTTACGAAAAAAGATATTAGCTCCAAAACAAAATTAAGCAGAGTGATTTGTTTTCAGTGATGAATAATTGAGTATAATCGATATCGAAACAGCCACAGTACGCTTACTTTTGTAGTAAAATCTTTATGTATTCTCCATATCTCTTTGCTCGTGTAAATAATTTAAGCATTGCGCTGTGTCACAAATACAAATTTTGTTTTAAAAAATGGTATTTATCTTAATTGTTTAAAAGTTGACCTGCAATCGATAGCATCTCGCTATCGTAATATTATCGTTTGCAAAACAAAAATTAAAATCGAAAGTTATTCGAAGCACTTAAGTAATAATATTCAATAAAGAAAATTTAAATAATGTTTTTGTAATCATGAAAATAAATAAGTGATTAATTTTGTTCGTAGTAAAAAATATTCAGAACAAAAAATTTTTTATACAAAAAATTCTTTTGATAATTAAAAAAATTAAATAATGTAAACCTTTTATTCAACAAAAAAGTCATAAGTTATTCAGTGCATTAAGGATATTTTATACATAAAATTTTAGCCATTTTGGAAACTGCTAAAATTAAGGGATTTTATTTATTATAAAAAATAACAAAATACATTCTGGGTAATAGCAATGGTAACTTATAAAGAAAATTTAAATCATTTTAATAGTTAAGAAAATAATCAAATGATTTAAACTTATTCAATGCAAAAAATGACAAATACATTCTGAAATTTAATAATGATATTTTATGCACTATTTTAAATACACTCTCAGAATTGCTTGATTTTGAATTACGAAAATATGCAAATGCCTCAGTTTTATTAAACAGAAGAAAATACCGAAATAGATTCAATACAGAAATTTAGTATAGTAAAGACATTTCATAAAATAAATTTCCAAAATATTGTTCAATAAACATGTTAATCTGAAATGTAGAAAACATGTGTACGAATAACAGTTACTTCTCATATTGAAATGTATAAATTTTGTAAACGAATGTTTGTCAAAATTTAAAATAGAAAATTATGAGTATCTAGGAAAATAAAAAAAAAGAAACTTACTGATTTTAAACATGTGTGGGAATTCTAAAATAAAAATTTATTTCGAAATATTGTAGAAATTTTAGAAATCTCAAGGGCTAACTCTTTATTCAAATAACATTAAAATTGGCAGAAAAATTTATGAGACAGATATTAATAAACTTTTTTTATAATAATTTATTTTATTTTTATTCACATCTTTATATGGCAACACCGGTTTCGCCAATGGAAATTGGCGAAACCGGTGTTGCAATACAAGAATAGAATACAAGAAATAGAAATACAAGAATAGAAAAGTTCAAAGTAACCAGAAATGCACAATTGAATTGCAAAACATTAAATTTTCTCTATATTCATCTGACGTCATAAACACACGCATACACACGTATTCCGAATAATGCGATCTAACAGCGATCTATTCTCGAACTCATAGGCTTCTTTCTGCGCCACAAACAAATAGTTTTCCTGCGATCAGGTAAAGCCATAAAACAACTCAACACGAATTCATTCGATGACAGAACTTTTCAAAGCATGTTGAACCATCCAATGTCCGCTGTTAAAAAAAAAGAAAAAACGAAAGAGAAATATATATATAAAAAAGAAAATCTGGTGATCCTTATTGGTTGCCGGTGATCGTAAAGTGGAAATTTGTTTGAATGGATGAGTAAAGACGAAGAGGAAGGTTTGGGAGGGGGTGTCGGAGAAGGATGCATGCGGTGTATCCCAGGTGTAACGCTTTCGCTAGCCTTTCGCTTCAGATGCTGGTTTGGTTATTTGTATTTTTTTCCCCACTTTTATTTCGGAGGCCAAAAGGTAGCAGGAAGACGATTTAAATTCGTCGTGATGGTTGCGATATCCGTAGTCAAAGAACATAAGCTGTAGCTCAATAAGAATACTAATGTTTTATATTTATATTAGAAAAGTTTTTAATTGATATGTTTGTATATATCACACATACACACACTCATATACACATACTCATACATATATATATACATACACATATACACATACATACATACACACACATATATACATATATATATATATATATATTATCCATTACTTATATGAATTATGATATTGGGAAAATAAAAATGCTAAACCTATAAGTTAGAAATAAGACCGAAACCTTATTCAATTATATCGAGTTCTAGAGTTTTGTTTTCTGAGTATAGCGATCAATCAAGAAATATTTTCAAGATGTTTCAATAAATTATTTATTCATTCATCTGATTAAAAAAATAATTTTAATGATTAATATGTATTCCTTCGGATCAATATATTTTCTCAAAGCCACTCCACCATTTCGATGCTGATTAAAATATTATGTCAAGACATGTCAACAACTAAAAATAAAACATTAATTATTTGTTTTTTAAAAACAAAATATACATGATAAATTACGATAAATTTAAAGAACAGAAATTTACAGAATTCAAAATAATTTATGCACATATAATGAACTGGTCTTGAGGGAAATAATGAGGAAAATACATTCTATATTGGAGGTGGAGGAGAAAAAAGTTAGATTGATTCATGGATGGGGGAAAACGCTGATTTGAAGCGACGCAGAGAAAATAAAACTAATTCGATAATGGAATTATATGTACTTAACTTCCAATGATTAAAAGTGGACTAATCTATTTATTTTATTTACATTGTTGATATATTTTAATAATATCAATAACAAATTCGTTTTTTAAACGGATAAATTCAGTCTTAATTGTAATCCCAAAAATCAATCAATCATATCAGACAAATATATAATTTTATTCATTAACTCATTAACTTTTAATGCATTACTAAGAATATTTTCATAAAATATTAGATTGATTTCTGAAAGATAAAGGCTATCTATGTATCAAAATTATCAATTGTAAATATATCAGTAATCATGCAAAAAATTAAAAAAAGATTAAAGGTAAATACTAAAAGTTTAATTTATATATATATATATATATATATATATATATATATATATATATATATATATATATATATATATATATATATATATATATATATAGTTTCATATGACAAGAATAATTTAAATCCAATACACCGTAAACTCAAAACACACATTTATCTTCATTTAATTAGAAAACCACGTGACTCAAATATGGGTAATTGATTGCCAAACTCAACCTAAAGTCGAGATTTATTGCAGTTAAACTCCTAAATTAAATCAGTAGTATTTATTAATCAAGACATGTTGCTTAGTTAGGTATCAATTGATTTTCGATATCATTTATTTTACTTGGTAAGAATTCGAGACTTTGATTCTTTAATGATTTATCAGATTAAAATTAAAATAGTACATAATATATATTGTTTAAATTGAAAGGATGGACTTTGAGCAATTCACATCATAAAAATACGTTAAGATGAGACATTTTAAAATCTCATTTTCTTTTTTTATTTAAGTACAATAAATATCCTTCCGATAATAATCAGGTATTACGTTTTAGCTCGACTAAAAATGAATACACAATAGCTATTTATTCCTACTAATTACTTTACTTTTATATTCATTGGACGTGAGATAGAAAATAATTGGGATAATACATGTCCTAGTAACCATGTCACACAAACTACGACACAATTCCTAAAAAGTAATTTTATCCGCAATATTTAATCCAGAGAAAAACTCGTCATCATTTTGGTACTACACATGTGAATTTACTTAGAAATGATGTAATAAGACTTACATGTACTAGTGATTAGTACAATAAAACTTTATTAGATCGAGACTTTTTTTAAACGTTTATATTTTTATTTACTTGAAATAAAAAGTCATCCGAATTTAACAATTATGAAATATTAAACTCCAATAATTAAATAGTATTAAATTTCAGCTTAAATAATTAAGAAAAATGAGTACTTACTTATAATATGTCTTCATACTGGTTACTTTACTACTACAAATTCCTTCATTGGTCATTAAAACACAAGCGAATTTCAATTTAAAAGGACTTATCCATGCAGTGCGTCCTAGAAGGAACGTTACGTACTAGGACCCAAACTCTAATAAGTAATATTTTTTGATAAAAGCATTTATAATCCGAAAGAAAATTATTCGTCAGTTGGATATATAGTTGAGGTAAATTTGTGCGGACAGAATTTTGAGCATTGGTTCATCTAACGTTTGAGAAGCAGGGCAGGTGTGTTAGCGTACCGAAACCGACCATGCCAGAAGCCGGTACTGCTCATAAACGAAGGCCTATGGAAGCCTTACGTGCGGGCCTGCAGCACGAACCATCTGCTGAGGATTGATAGCAAGCAGTGGAAATGAAACGGACTGACGGGCATATTTCCCTGCATAGCACAATACGGCCCGACCTCCCCACCTCTTTATTATTTTTTTTATTCCAACAGTTATTGTGATCCTCCGGGGACCAGGTGGCGGGGTAGAGAATTTTTTTACGATTTTTCTGAAGTCCCCCCTTTTTAGCTAGAATTTCTTACTCGAACATTGGAAGAACGGGGGGGTCGCATATGCATGAGAGGAAATGGGTTATAGAATCTAAAGGCAAGAATTTTCGCAAGGACCAAGGTGGTGAATTTCTTTTTTCTTTTTTTCTCTTTCATGTATGCGTGATCAATTGAATGGTGACGCCATTGTTGCGATGGTGTAGATGTAAAAAAATAAAAATTCCAACAGTGTTGCTGCATTGCATGTGAACCGAAAAATTCCACAAGTCAACAAAACGCGCCATTTAGGGAATCTATTAAAAAAATAAATAAATTAATAATGAAATAAAAATTTATTTGCAGTTATTTTTCCAATGGTAGAAAATTAATAAATTATAGTTTTTATCTGCCACTGTGAGTTGACGTTAATAGAAGACTAAAAAAGTTATCAAAATGTACATAATTTAATGCCATGATAAAACAATGAACAATTCTTAGCTTAATATTTATTAAAAAAAAATAAGCTTCACGTAAAATAATTATTAATTGAATAGATAAAATAGATTATAAAGAAAAATATTTTAAGTTGGAAATAGTATTTACAATTATTTATTTACTCCTTTTAAATATGGCTGATAAAAATGTGATTTCACATTCCTGTTTTTATATAAATAATTTACTAGCGAACAAAGCGAGCTATAATCCCGCGAATAACTTCCAATAACAAATGATTATCTGAAATTCCAAAAAAATAATGAAATTTGTTCTCATTAATGGTATTTACTACTCACTTGGCTTCATTCGAAAAGCTGTTTTACGACACGAAAAAGTCTCCTGTATCGATTAGCTGAAAATAAATCAAACAAGGAATTAAACGTATAAAAATCCATTTTAGTTACTAAATTATTAAATATCAAATTTGAGATTCCTTTCCTTGGCGTTACAACGCATTTCCGATCAACGGCATATTGAAAAAAGCGAAAAACATGTTCCCAACAGAGGGCAAAATCAATATTTCCTTTAAAATCAAAAAAATTAATAAATGCTAAGATTTTTTTTAAGGTGAGAATGTAGAGAAGAGGGGAATAGTTAATAAAGTACATTTTTTTTTAACTCAGCGGTTATTCATAAAAGACGAGAAATAAATAAATGGCTTTGTACTTGAAACAAGCAGATTTCCGAAATGGCGTTAATTATAATTTATATTAATTTGCAGTGGTTAAAATATAGCTATTTTATCTATTCTGACATAAGCTTTATATCACTGTGTGAAGTCTTTCAATTTAATCATGGGTAATAATTTGGCTGGGAAACATAGTATGAATTTTATTTATATCGATGGGATTTCGGTAATTTTATTTGAATCATTAAATAATTAGTACTGGGTAAAATGCACATGAGTTGTTACATTAAGGTTGCAAAATGGAATCTTACACGTGTTATTTAATTTAGTTAAATTTAATTAATCTTGATGAAGATTTAATCAATTAGGAGCTACAGGTTCTAATATTTTCAATAGCTACACTATCAAAACTTTATAAAATAAAAATGTTGAATTTTTGAACAGTTGATTTGAAGGCATGGCCACTCATCATAAGCTCAGTTCTAGATTTTACATTCTTCTCGAAATGGAAGATATTGGATTGAATCGAAGCACTGGTTGAATAATAGAATAAACATTTATCCTTATTACTGTTTGCCGCAATAAATGCAACATAACTCTGGTTCATGCTTGAAATTTTTCTATGCTGCTGTCCTTTTTGGTGACAAAAGATAAATAATTTCCGATATATGATACTTGGACAAATATCAATTGAACTATAAGTTATTAAGAAGTATAAAATAAAATGTTTTTTTACAAAAAATTCTGAAGGACATCGTTACATTGGAAATATTACTATAATTTAACAAACAAACAATAATAATGACAGCTTATTCAAGTAAAAAATTTCTCAATTTGTTTTCATTCGAAACTGAAGAAAGTTTTATTCGTGTTTATAAATATAATTTTGTCAACCATATTTCAAAAGAAATTCATTTATCGTAAAAGTGTGCTTACATTCTACCGAATGAATACGCAAACATAATTTATTATCCAGTTGTTCAAATTTACGTGGAGGTAGCTCCGGACTACTTATGCACACATTGTGCAAATAAGACAAACGCACCATATCATCTATCAAGCTTTAGAATACACTCATATTTCTATGAAAATAATAACGTACAACTCTCAAGCTCAATCTAATCAAATCTCTACTGTAAAGTACATGCAGATTTTGCAATCTATTTGCCAAACTTATCTAAAACACATCGCAATTGCGACTAGATTAAATTACACATCACCACCGAAAAAAAGTTACGTCAAAACAAGCGTATCAAAAATACAGTGCATTACCAATGAATTGGGCTGAAGCATAATAAAATTCCCACAAAAGGGTTATGTAATACAAATATAATCAGCCCAATTCATAAGACACAGAAATATCATTAACAAGTATTTTTCATCAACCATTCGTATAAAAGAACATATAATCCTAATATACCATCTTAAAATATAATGATCATAATATAAGCATTTTTATCAATCATAGAACATAAGATATTGGTATATAAAAATAAAACAAAAATTCCCCAGAATTTCAACTCCTGAATACGAATCTATTTCGAATCTAACATCTCATAAATAAAATGATGTAGTCTCATCTAAGAATCTAACGTTCACTGAAAGGACAGGTGGGAATTTAAATTATTTAAATCCCGTAACTTGCTCACGGAAGAAAACATTCCCAGGAGCATCATGGGATATTTAATGAGTCGAATACTTTATTTACAAGGATTGCAGGAAATAAAGTAAAAGAATATTCTTCCAAACAGACTGTTTATCTAGGGAATTTGAAGCTCTAGATGCTGGGCTATAGCACCAGGAACTTCTCGAAGAGAACAGATATTTATTAAGGGTATTGTAAGAAAACAAACACTACTAAGGAAGTCAGGTAGAAATAAATTATTTTGTGGGAGCGTGGGATAAAGATAATAAAAAGTTTTGTGTAGCGTAATACACCTGATTGCTATGTTTTGATTCGTTTGCCCCGACTACATTGGTAAGACGTAAGAAAAATGGAAGTTAGAATATTACAAAACAAAACATTTATTATAACATTAAACATGATTAAAATAGTTATAAAATAAAAAAATCTATAATAATAATAAACAAAAAGTTATATTAACAGTACGGTACCAATAATAAACATAGTTATTTTTATGAAAAAAAGATGGTTCGACTTCTTTTCAAGTCTCTTTTATTTCTATTGTCTTTTTGTATATTTTATAAGTTCACTCTATTAAGCACTAGCGCCATCTCTTGTCAATTAGTGGAGTTATATAGATATGTTACACATTTAATTTTTGCACACGACAACTAATTTAATTAAGATCAAAAGTTTAAAATGGATTCCGAACTACAACCAACAACTTCACCCAAAGTAGGAATCGAATCCAAAAACTGTTGAACTGCAAGCAAAGGCAATAAGGAATCATCTCTCAGCTCGGCTCTATGACTTTTCGAATTGAGCTTGCTTTGCATTTTAGCACTAAAAGAATAAAGGACTAAAATAGCGCAGTAGACAACCTAACAATTGAAAGTTGTTATAAAGTATTTTAGCATAAACTACGTACTCTTGTGTTTCGGAAGAAATTTATGGCACGTATATTTACCTTCATGTTTACATATTTGTCGGGTTGAGTGCTTGGGAATTTCCTTGCATTACGAACAAAAAAATCCTTACGAAAAACAAAAATATGGATTAAAAAGCCTGATAACGGTTTTCAGTTCTTAGGCTGTTCATTATGTGGCATCGAATTACCAATATGCATACAAAAAGCAAAAATGCAGCATACAAAACCCTTTCTCCATCGGTAGTAATTTACATTGACATTTACAATTTAACTGTACAATTTGGAGACTACAGAAACTATCTTTACATATCATCAGAATTGCTTTAAACTATATAGGTTCTTAATTAGGAAGGAATTTGCATAAATGACATAGAAATACCATTAGTTAGGAAAAAGCGAAGAGTTGTCATATAAAGTTGTCAGAGAAACTTATTGCACTTCATTAATATTAATCATCACTTAGATATGTGTAAGATTTCAATAGAATAACAACTGTTGTTTGAAATCAACTGTAAAAATGCTTCAAAGCAATTATTTAGACAAAAGGAGTTATATTTTTACTAGTCATTCCTCTGTCGTGAAATAATTTGTTCAAAATGTATTTAGATGAATTATCTCAAAATGTTTATTCACATCATTCATCTCAAAAATTAATTAAGACATTTTCAATATTCTGGAATTTTACAACCAAATTTTAATAAAAGTTCAATAGTTCTCATTTCAAAATCAGGAATCCCATATAAAAATGTGATATTTTGAAAGTGCTTAAAATTTTCTCCAACAATTGTTGAATACTTTAATAATTTATTAAAAATTTTATTTTTAATTTTATTATTGTCAAATGTATACAAAAATATTTGCATTGTTTTCAAAGACTTTGAAATCTAAGATATTTTTCTCAAGTCAATTTAGTTAAGAAATTTTTAAAAAATTGCAGAATTAAATATTCTTGAGAAATTTCTCAATAAAATTGCGAACATTAAGAAGCTTTTTCTAATACTTTGACAAGAATAATAAATGCTATTACTTCACTTTCAATATCCAAATGGGGTTGAATATGATTATTTTGTGTTCAGTAAACAAAACAGTTTACTAAACACACAAAAAAAACTAAAACATAAACTGTGATGTTTTATAAGTATTCTCTCTCGAGCATTGAAGTAGGAATACTTCTTTATAATGTTTTAAAGGCGGTGCAATTTGAATAACTTGTGTTTAAAATAAAATCATTCTAGTTTTATATTTTCAAACAATTACTAATTAAAATTATTAATAAACTCCTTAATTACTAACAGCTTAAAGATAAAATGTTAAAATATATTAGCATTTTTTATAGTTTAATGTGGCTTTCTCTCTAAAGACAACATGTGAAAGAGTTGAATAAGATTAAGAAAAATTTAAATAAATAAAATATACGTCATAAAACAATTTTAAAAGAAATAATACAACACATAAATGACAACGTCAACATAGAAAGGGTATTTTCATCACGATAATTGTGGTGCGATAACATTTTTACAATATCTGTAAAAATACACTAATACCTTATTAGAATCCCAAAAACGCTTGGTCCAAAGCTTGCTGTTACTGGGTCAATCAATCAAAACAGAAGAAAACAATGTGGTAAACTTGAAGATGTTCTGAAACTATTTGCTTTCATCTTCTGTCGGAACTCAGGATAAGGAAAGGGAAAGTTTCTGAATGTACTAATGATATGCTATTATAGTTGCATTAATGCTTTTTTAAATTAGAAAAAAAAATTTACAGAACATTTTTAAAAACCTCCATGTATCTGCTGCTCAACACATCCTGCTGACACTAAAATCGTAGCTTTAGAACGTTTGGAATAACAAAAAGGGTACAGTAACGGTTAGGGAAAAAAAGATAAACGGAAAAAGTTGGCTGAGTTAAGCAAGGTGGCCCAACAATGTAAAAGTACACAAAAAATATGTAGTAGCCAAAAATGCACTTAGTAGCCAAAAATGCAGTAGAAAGTGCAAAATGAATAGAAGAAAGATAGTAATTCAAAGATACTTTGATCTTTTTCAAAATCTGATGTTATCAGTTGTATTTTCTATGGATATTGAAACATTACATTTAAAATTTCGTAACGCTATTGTTCTACATGGAAAAAACAGTGATAACATTCTTATAAAATGACAGAAATAGGCTTCCAGTAATATTTGATTTTTCTCAAATTTTGGCGAAATAAGTTTAACAGTAAGCAATTTAATAAAAACAATTTTTCAGATTTAGCACAAAATCGCCGATTTGGCAAAATTTTACTTTTAAATTTAAAAAATTTACTTATCAAAATTATTTTTCGGCGCATAATTTAAAATTTTTGTAAAATTCTTCTCAGAAGACAGCAAAATTTTTATATACCTTCTCGCTTCCAAGGGATAGACTAATGATGATTGGGAATTAGAATGCAATACATTGTTGTAAAACCGTTTTTGCTGCATAAGCCCGAAGGATGATATTGTTGATTGTTTCATTTCATTTGTCATACGTTTATGAAGTGCATAAAGTATTCTAAAGTTATTTCGCGTAACTCTGAATTACCAGCCAATAAAAATGGCTTTGTATATTCACTGTAAATATATTCATTTTTTTTAAAATCAAAATATACAGTGATCAACATTATTTAATGGAGCCTAATAAAAATGTTTCGGATAACATATTTCATGTTAAAGTATACTCCAAAAAAGAACTTTTACCAAATTACAAATATTATAATTATAGCGAGTTTTAGTTGACCTTATATTCTAATTAAGGATACAGTGCATTCGGCGTTTTATTAATAGCTATGTGCAACAATTATGTATTATACTTATATATAATACGCTCACAATTATATAATGCATTCAAGCGCTTTAAATTCAATTCATATTGCAAAGACATTGACGTGTTCCTGTCTATCCACGCCCTATCATTGTTCAGAAATGTGATTCTCTAATTTTGAGTACTGATTGAGTAAAATAATTTTAGGAAAGAGAGCTTTCAATAAATATAAATATAATTTCTATAGAAAATTATAGAAAGCAGATAGATATTTTATTTAAAATTTACAAACACAATCAGAATTATTAGTTTTTGAACATAATGTAATCACCTCAAAATAGAGAAACTACGAAGTAAGGCAAACCTAGTAAATAACCCAGAATGCTACGTCGTCGTATTAATAGAAACAAAATAAAAAAATTATCTATACTTATAAATAAAGAACTGATATCCTGTTAAATTAAAGAAAAATTCTGTGACAAAAATGAAATGAGATTTAAATCTTCAGTTTTAAGCAAAAATACATAATATAATAGAAGTTCTTCGCAAAAAGTAATATGAAATTAACTTTAGAGATGCTATTTTACTATCAATGATAAAATAATCTTTTTAAAATCATTTATTTCATGTTAGATTAGAAGTTACTTATTTAATTTTAGATAGGGAATCATTTATTTGAGTTTTCATTTATTTGAGTTTAGATTAGAAGTCATACATTTAGTTTGAAACTAAAAGCCGTATATTCAACTTTAGATTGTCTACGTGATTTTAAGTTAGATGCCATCATTAGATGTTAAATTATTAATTTGATTTTAGATTAGAAGTCCTTTTTTAGATTTAAGATTAGAAATTGATTGTTTTAGATTAAAAGAAACTCTTGACATAAAATCAGATAAAATTTGAAGAAGTTGCTTAAAGAGTTTTTTTATGCTTTCAAATATAACGAAAAATAAATTTTATGCATATTGCACTCTTATATTCATATTTTCGTTTAGGACACAGTCGTTATGAACGTTATTGAACTCGCAACAATTTTCAAAAGCAATTTTTTAATTTTATCATAGCAAATATCATTTTGTATTATTTATATTTATACGATATTCATGCTTAAATAATTTTCTGCTAATAATTGAAAAGTAAATGCTATTTATACTATTAAATCTTGTGATTTATGCAAGTGTTCAAAAATTAAAATGTCCATCATATGAAATATTCTTCTTGTGATAGTAATACGTATAAACTTACGTCGAAATAAGCCGGTAAAATATATGCATTATTTAAATAAATTATTATAGAATAATACATGTTTTTTATAATATTTACCCACTTAATAAAAATAATAATAATAAATTAGTAATATATAATAATAAATTTTAGAGTTTATATATAATATAAATTAATTCACAGGTTAAAATTTTCGTAATTTGGAGCATTCATTCTACTTATGGTATATATATATATATATATGTATATATATATATATATATATATATATATATATATATATATATATATATATATATATATATATATATATATATATATAAATATATATATATATATATATATATATATATATATATATATATATATATATATATATATATATATATATATATAAATATATATATATATATATATAAATATATATATATATATATATAAATATATATATATATATATATATATATATATATATATATATATATATATATATATATATATATATATATATATATATATATATATATATATATATATATATATATATATATATACTTACATTAAAATAATCAGAAAATTTCAAACATATTGTTATAATAATTGATTATTGTGATATTATTTTAGTGTAAATCTTATAGTTAAAAATTATTCCAAAATTAATATTTTCTCAACTTAATTCTTTTTTCTGATAGTATATACATAATTACATCAAAATATGTTTTTAAAATATATAATTATAAATGTGTATTTTTATATTTATTACAGAATATTATATAATAAAATTCATCCCTTTATACTCTAATAATAACAAGTTTTATTTTCTTTTTAAATTATTTTTAGATTAAAATTTTATTAATTTGTGGAGCATTTGGTACTTGCACTTACATAAAAAAGAGTAAGAAAATGAATAAATATTATAATAATAATGTATATTCATTTATATTTATAATACTGAACTTAAAGATTTATAAAATTATTATCACATAGCTTAAAACTTTTAATTTGGTACATCGTAATTACTGGTTAACGTCGAAAATAGATGAGAAAATTTAGGTGATTCATTTTTCAGTCCAGATCTGATAATATACTATCGATACATATTCTAACATTATGAAGATAAAAAGTATGAGAGAAAATAGACGCCCTGATTCCAGTAAAACTAGGGCCGCTATTGATAGAATTTTAACAAACTTCCTTTAAAAATAAGAATAATTCTAAAAGTAAAAAGTTATAAACTGCGTCCACCCGCACCATATGCCATAACAAGATTATAAATAAGTACAGAATTCAAAACATGCGACGATGATCCAACATTTTGTAGCAAACATTCTCTAATGATGAACAGTAAATAAAAATCGAACTGTGTAACGGAGAAACGTGAGCCTCATGACGAAATATGATGGAAAGAACAATGGCTGCCAGGTTCTTCGCCCGCAGTAATATATATATATATATATATATATATATATATATATATATATATATATATATATATATATATATATATATACCGAGAGAAAGTTCCAAATATCTGATGACAAAAGGAAAGGGAATTCATTTGGGGATGTATTCCATCGAAAGCTTCTCCAGTATTTTCAGACGAAAGCCCTCAAGGTAAGAAAGCGAAATTATTGAGAAAAGTGGGATCTTTAATACAAATAAATGGAGAAATAAAATAATAGGAGAGGACTAGCTTTGGATGTTGCCAATAACTGATACCTTTTGTTTAGAACGTACATTTATATTATGGAAAAAAAGAACTGCTAAAGAATTAGATTTCGAAAACATTAATATTTAGAATATTAATACACGCAAGTCCCAAATGTTTAAATTTAGTAACATGCAAGTATTTAGAAAGTAGGGTCATAATGTCAGAAATGGTAGGCAATGCATATAAATTTCATTTGTAAAGCAAGTAATGTATGTTAATAATTTTGAATTGGTTATTGAAGTTAAAGACTTCGAAATGATAAGTTTATTGGAAATAAAAATGCATAGGACACTCCATTTTGGAAATGATTAAAGAATAGTAACCCCTAAGATTTA
Source organism: Latrodectus hesperus (assembly GCA_037975125.1). Taxonomy (NCBI): domain Eukaryota; kingdom Metazoa; phylum Arthropoda; class Arachnida; order Araneae; family Theridiidae; genus Latrodectus; species Latrodectus hesperus. Next base: position 44,240,753 of record CM075858.1, read on the forward strand.
CTATCTCAAGAATGTGCATAGAATATATAACATCAGACAATACTGCTCACTATAGAGATAGCAATAATCAACTACCTATATGACCAGTGCCAGTGACATTTACTTAAGTTTGTAACAGACATTGCATTAAATAAAAAGAAATGTATAAAAAGCAACACTGTGTCAACTGTAAAGCAATAATCAAAGCCCATCGTACGATGTGCTTCTCCATGAGGATTGTGCACCTTAATCTGGCTTTTATAGCGCATAGCTATAAAATCCGAATAGATTGTCGTTTCTAACAGAACGCGTGACTGGTTCTTAAGCATACTATTTGAATCACTGATAATTAGAAGAAGAGTCACAACTCTAGTTGGTAAGAGCTGATAATATATTCCGATGTCATGATGTATCGCATAAGAGGGGGACTAGAATTGTCACCAAATTAATGGTGGTTTTATAAAAAAAAATGTCGGTTATTTATATATTTGAGCTATCTAGTCAAATTGGAAAAAAAATCAATAATTAGAAATGGTAAATTTTGAAGGAGAAATGAAAACTAAATTTTTACTTTTCAATTACAATTTCCTAATTTAGATTGGTAAGGAGCATAGGAATGCATAGTTAAGTGCCTATGAGAAAACCCATCATTTCTACCCGAAATGCAAAAATTTGCTTGCATTGTCAGGAAAGAATATACAACGGAGTTTTGAACATTAGAAACTGTTGTCGAATAAGGCACGTGACTTACTTAGCCCGGATGGAGGTTGTTGAATTTTGCAAGCACCCCACGAAGCCATGAATCCATTTTGCCTTACTCACAATGTGCGGTGGGATGGAGCATGTTCTTTCAGTAAAGAGGAAGTGACCTGCTGTTCTTCGAAGTTAAATAAACAGTCAATATATATTTATATATATATATATATATATATATATATATATATATATATATATATATATATATATATATATATATATATATATATAATTTGAACTATTTCAATACATATTTTTTAATTTTATTTACGCTAAATCTTACTTTTAAGAAATTACATTTGAATGCTATACCAGTTTAAATTAAGGGTAAAGAGTCTATATCAATATCGTATAATTAACAAATCGATTTTTAAGAAACGAAATTTCAATAAAAATATTTGCATTCATTTTACTAAACATGATTTGAATTTAAAATGTTATTTTGAAAAATATATTACTGTAGAATTCTTATTAAACTGGAAACATTTTTCGATCAAAATAATGAGGATTTAATAAATATTACGAATGAAAAATAATGCAATAAACGAGTTATCTGAGATTATGCTTTCTTTTTTTGACAAATTTATGTATAAAAATTCAAATTTAAAGTATGGAAATTTTAAACTTTAGAATCTTATGGGAAATTACTGCACAATCAGCGCCGTCTATCGGTTTCTTGCTCAACTATTATTTCAGCTTAGGAGAAAAGAAATAAAATATTCTTTGAATATAGTGGAAATACATTTCTCAAATAGTTCAAAACACAGTCTGATAATAATTTTTGTATTTTTGATTTTTTTTTTTAATTTGATTTAATATGAATTGAAATAAATCTTAAGTAGTGCTTGTTGTGTGTGTGTGAATAATTTATAACTTGAGCAGTGTTAGTTAGACACTTAATTTTTTCGACTACAGTACCTTATTTACACAATTTAACTGAATTAGATCTTGGTTTTCTGGAACTTCTTAATTTTTTATAATGGATTATAAATTTGATAAGAGAATTGCTAAAATATGCAACGATGAGAATAATTAAATATATTGATTTTATATTACTAAACATGTACAGGAATGCTTAAAAATTTCATAAAGTCATTTTTATGTATTTAGATATTTTTATATAAATTAGCATTTACATACATAAGTTTCCTTTAAGAATAATTTCTTTAGGAATCTCCTATTTATATCGTAATAATATAAGTTTTCATAAATTTTATTACTAGCAAAAGTTTATCTGCTTTTATGCAATGAATAAATAAATAAATGGGATGTTGCTTCCCATTTGCTTCCATTTCTTTTAATTAGGATAGTTAAAATTAGATTCATTATATTAAAATTCATAATTTTTATTTTTATAAGTCATAATATTTCCCGCAGTCTTCTGAAAAAAAAGCCTCAAACGGTACAAATATGCCATTTCATTTGTAAGAAAATATTCCAAATAATTTTACACATCATTTTAATAGTCGTTGAAATTGTTACTTGTATTCTTGTTAAAAAAAATGAAATGTAAATTTTTTATGCAGTTCTCCTATCCTGCGTTATAAGAAATTGACACCTTGTTCAATCAACATAGATCAAGTTATATAAGCATCCATTTTTTCGAAAATTATATAAGATTCTTTTCACCAATTAAAAGCATATTGTGTTAGATGAACTAAAAGATTTCCGAGACAGAATTTAAAAGAAATATATATATATATATATATATATATATATATATATATATATATATATATATATATATATATATATATATAGTTTCATTTATTTCTATATTTTACTTATATTTTCAATTTGGATTACATTTTTAATAGTTTCATTTAGTCTATAGATAATTATAAATTTAATATTTTAACCCCGAATGTATAGTGATGTAAAAATTAATGAATTTGTTATTCACATTAATTAAGGAGTAGCACTCATTTTTTTCAGGGCTATCATCACAGGAATATTTACACAACAATAAGTTCCCTTTTATGCTCTATTTTAGTATAGAAAGAAACAGATACAAAACAACTTGTATAAATAACTTACAGTAGTGAAGTATCATAGAATTTCATATTTTACAATTGTTATAGGATACAACTTACTTAAAGTGGTTTGAAGAAATTATCTCTCCTCCTTTTAAATATTTTGCTATTTAAATTATATATTTGTGACAAAAATTAAAAATATAAAGAAATGTAGGCAATTTCAAAACTTTGTTTGTCATTTTTTGTTTCAATATTTAAGTGTTGAGGAAAATTTTAAAACGAAATAAGAGGCTAATATCAAATATCTGGATTTCTTTTTCAAGAGAGAGAGACTGCTTTTCTCTTATTAAAAATATTTACTTTAGATAAAAAAAAATTAGATGTCAAAATAATACAGTAAGTTATTTCATTATGTAGCAAATGATTTCTTCCCTCAGATTATAACACAATTATTTTACTTGGATTCTTTTCATTCTTTCAACAGCATCATCAAGATTTCCTTTTCAGGATACTAATTTGTGTCCACGAGATTCAGTTAAAGGTGGGAAGACATCCTTTAAAAAAATTTTTTTTCATGATCAAACCTCGCCCACAGATATGTTTTCTAATTTTCCCAATGTTACTTTAAGGGTAACTTGAATAAGATACTGATACGTTCACAAGATGTAATTTCAAATTTTCCCAGTGGCATCATTAAAATATGTTTTTTATAGTAGTCATTTGTCGACAGGATGTACTTCCGATTTTTCACTATGGTATCATTAAGATATATGCCCTTCTTATAATACTAATTTGTTCGTAGGACGTATTGCAAATTTTCTCATTTTCATCATTAAGATGTCCATTTTATAATACTTGCTTAACCATAGGACGTACTTTTAAGTTTTCCCAATGACATTTTAAAGATTTCGTTTCATATATTGACATTTTCAGTAGAAATAGGATAAGGGTCTTCTTAAACTCCAATAAAATAATCGAATTATCATGAAAATATTTCATGGTTACAAATATGTTTTATTCTGATTTTGAGTGCATGCAATTGAGTGTTATCATAAATATGAGATTAAATTTTATCTAATTTCAGCTTATCGTCCTTCCCAAAAACAGCTTTCGTGGAAAAAAAAGTTAGATATACAAGGCGCATAGTGAAAATTTTCTCTTATACCGATATTTTACTGTCGATTTTTTTATAGGATCATTTCAGGATATATAGTATGTTCTTCAGACATCAACACGACGTCAGTGGTTTCAATAAAATGACCCCATTACTCATAACAAATAGACCATTGAGAGGGTAACATAAATATATTCTAAAGGAACCAAAAAAAAAATTATGGTTCATAACAAAAGAAAGAACAGCAGATTCCTGCTTTCTCAATCCATATCATCCACAAACTAATCTAATGACCTACACCTTCGTCACAAGCGCGGTTACAAATACTTTTATTGTTTTTCCTCTCGGGGCGCAGCAGTAGCAGCCAGCGAAACAGAAACAAAACCAGAAGAGTTAATCATCCAGGGAAGCAGCCTTTACCAACTTCTAAATAAGAGGTTCCATCGAATAAATTCACGCGGTTCCCGTTAAGTTGACGCTTCGTGGGATTTATTGGCCGTTAAGTCGCCCTCCATTCGGTCACTTCATTCGGCCGGACTGTGGGGGTGGAAGTTAGGACCCTGCTCCAGCGATTTCAGAATCCAAAAAAGAAATGATTTCTTTCTTCTTTGTTGTTATTATTTTTTTCTAACGACTGCCACCTACCGCGGCTGTTAAAGTGGGTGAAATGACCGTAAGCCTTTCTGTTCAACAACGTTTGTTTCTTCTTCTTCTTCTTTTACAGTCTTTATTTTACGCCTGGAATTTATTGCCGGAATTCCACTGGGCGAAAAAATTTCGGAATCGGAAGATTTAGGGTAAGGGATGTATAGAAAAAAAAGGAAAAGATAAATTTAAAAATGATTGCTTGAGAATTTTCTGAAAAATTTTTTAGTCAGTTTCATCATCGTGAAAATATCATTTATTAATAACTAATAAAGAGTTTAAAAATAAATTTCTTTAAATATAAATGTTTAAAAAAAAAAAGATCTCGAAACATACGCAAAATAAAATGTTTAAAAAATAATAAATTACATATTTTAAAATTTTTGAGAGTTTTTTTTTTAAATTAGCTATGTCACAGTAAAGATGTTATTGTTGAACACACGCATAGAGTTTAAAGGTAAATTCTTTAAATTTGAATAGAAAATTCTCAGAGAACGCATATCACTAATTAAATTAAAAATAATTAATTTGGAAAAATTGTTTGAGAATGTGTCAGCTAGGCTGGCATTATGCAGTGCGCTGCTCCACTTTTCCAACTGAACTATATTTTAGGTGTGGAATCCGACATCCTCAGCACACACATGCCTTAGGTACCTGTTTATAGGGTAGGCAACCATTCACAACCCATTCATACAAGGAAAAGACTAAGACATTTTTGATAGAGAGCGAAAGTTCATCTATTACTAAACCAGGATTCGAACCCAGGACCTCTCTATCCGCAGTCAGGCACGCTGACCACTAGACAAGTTGGGTGGCACATTTAGCGATATAACAATGAAATTACATTTTAAAGAAAACTGTTAATTTTTTCCTTTATGTAAAGACAAGAAAAAATCGCTCTAAATACATGAGTATCGCGCAATTTAAAAAAAAATGAAAATATTTGCTTAAGAGCTTTTGAGAATTGCAGATAATTCCTCAATGTAAAAAAGGGCACTGTTAACAGATAGAAGGTTTCATTTTGAAAATCAAGTCTAAATTTCTTGCATATAGTATGTACAAGACAATTCTCAAAATACATCTTAAACAAATCATAAAATTTTTATTAAGTTAAATTGAATACGAAAATGTTAGCTTAAAAATTTTTCGAAAAAGGTTTATTTCCTCCGTATGAAAAATAATGGAGTTAACTAAAATAGAGGGTTTCATTTTAAAAATTAAGTGTAAGTCATAAAAGCCCTCGATTTTTAAATCTAAAATAATAAAAACAACAATAACAAGTTAAAAAAATTTTTAAAAATGAACTCTTAAGAAATATTAAATTCATATGTTTACTTAGAATTATTTGCAATAAGGGACATCAGAACGAAAATTGCAAGCGAACCTATGATACAAACATCAAATGTTTAATTACTTTTAAAATACGCAACATAAATCAGTTGCTTGGACTTCCACTCAATATATAAAACACCAAAAGCATTGAAATACAAAATACTTTTGTTTAAAACAATTCATAAAGTCCAAGTCCAGTATTTTTAAAATAAATTTTGCTACATTTATTAAATAGTTTCACCGAATTCGCATGCAAAAGATAGTTGCGTCCAATAGTTATCAAGATTACAACACCAAAAATCTAGGAATCTAAACTATTATCCGATTACGACAATGCAGTTGTCTTAATAGGATGTTTTGCCTAAAGCATCCAATTTTTGAAGAAAATGTGCATGTTTGTAAAATTGTTTTAACACTTTCATACGTAAAACATTAGTTGAGCTATTATCCTCTAGGTGTCACGACTGTAATACTACAAATCTAGCAATTTGCGTAATAATCCTGCTAAAGCAATTCAAGCATCAAATTTTGGTACTTTATAAAAAAATGCACTTATATAGCAAAATTTTAGTAAATTTGCCTTTAAACACGTAATTCTTTCTTGTGCAGAAGTTATGATTCGATGCAGAGCGACAATTTTAAGTGCAATCCGAACCATTTCAAATATCGAAGCCAGATGTAAGAATCGAACTCACGAATTTTTGAAGGTCAAAGCACCAATAATTTAACTAATAGCTCGGCAAGAAGCTATGCAATAAAATCATAAAATTTAATGTATTAATAGTCAATTAAAATAAATAAACTTATTTAAAGTTTATAAAATTAAGTTTTAATGAATGTTACTTTATAATAAGAAACAATCATCAACGTTCTAAGTGAGGAATAGATCTGAAGATTCGAAACCTTCACATTTTAACTTAAAAATAATAGAGGACATTTTTAAAGAATTCTGCTGTTGCTAATCTGCAAAAAGATTATTTGTATGTTAGACCAAAAGGCTGCGAGTTTTAATCCTTTTGTTCCATAGGAAATTACAAAGATTTGACAGAAATTATTCATCAAAACATTTTTTTTTTATTTTAATACATTATTAACATACTTATAATGTGCTAAATTTTATCGTGTTATTAATATTGATAATGAGTACATTTTATCACGTTATTAATATAATTAATGCATAAAATTTTATTACTCAATTCATACTACTTATATGTAAAGTTTGGCATGTTATTAATATTGTTATTGTATAAATTCTGTCGCATTATTAATACTACGACATAAATTTTAAAATTATTATCACTGTTAATGCGTGAAATTTATCACACGTGGTTAATACTATTATTATATAAATTTTATCATAATATTAATTTTGCTAATATATAAGCTTTAATTCATTATACTTACTTCAACATAATTTATAAACTTCAGCATATTACTTTTAAATATAAATTCATAAACTTTATCATATTATTAATAATGCTAACACATTCATTTTACTAAATTATTGATACAGGTAATAGGTATTTTATTTGCTAATATTATGCTTATAATGTCTCAATTTTTATCCTATTTAAAAAACATAAATTTAATCAACTTAAAGTTTTATTAGAATTCCAATATGTTTTAAGAAGTATACTCTATGACGATTTTTGATAAGACAGACATTTAACAAAAGTCATTGAAGACAAAAATTTTAATTTCGAAAATATTTAAAGCAATGAATATTTTTAAAAATATTTTAATCTGTTTTATTTCTTACAAAGTAGAATTTACAAATTTTATTGATTATATCAAGAACATTAATATCAATAATTAAATTTCTATTGATTATATTAAAAACATTAATATGAATATCAAATTTTAATTTTTAATTAAGTTTGACATCAAAATCCTTTTAGGATATAATCAAAAACTGACATATTTTCGTTTTTAAATATTATTTTTTATATAACACCCAGAAATTAGGATTTCCACATTTTTAGTACTACAAGGAACGGAAATGAGGGACCTTATATAGTGTAGTAACTAGTGGGTGTACCCTCGTGGCCTCTTTTAAAAATTATAAAGGATAGAAAAAGATAATTTACTATAACGAAATTCTGAATTAATGTTATGTGATGATTAAATTATAAGTATATTTCACAATTTTTATTTTTGAAATTTTTTAATAGTTTCCAAACTTTCTTTTCCTGCTATTTAAACAACATAATAATTTAAAATAAGAAAATTTTAAGCTATTTTTTCCTACATAAATCTCATTCATTATTCAAATGATCAAAACGAGAAAACAACAGTATTTTTATTCATGTTTCAAAAGACCATTTTTTTTCCTCTAAAAAGTAATCGCAAATAAATTTTTTTTAATTTTATAAAAAAATAAATAAAAATAGCTAGTATTATCCTTTTTCCTTAGGTTTATTAAATAAAAAAAATTTGAAAACAAATGTAAAAAAAAAATTGTTAAAATTATAAATTATATTTACATTATCAATTTGAGTCAAGAATTATTTTTATATTTATATATTAATTGCAATTAATATATATAAGAAAATTTAATGAGAAATCTTCGTAAAAAAATTTTTCTTTATACATGATGCTTATATTTGTTAAAAGTACTGAAATTATTTTTCTTACATAATAGTTTATATAATGAAAAAAGGTTTACCTTCTCTTTTTCGTGTTTTATGATAAACCTTCAGTAGGTTGCTTCTTTGTTGCTTTCATTTGCTTGAAGAAATATATGATAAACTCAAAAAGTGATATAATCTGAAATTGGAAAAATAAATACAATTATAATCATAATACAACTCAATTCACAAGCATGGTAAATCTAAGCAAAATTAAAACTTTAAAAAAATGTCCTTAATAATGTAATATGTCTAAATCACATTTTATAAAGGCATGGTAAAATTCACGGGAACATTACAATTTCTAAAGACACAGTAAAATAACTAAAAAAAGAATTATATATTTAATATTATTTATTCATATAAATGCTGTATACATAAAAAGATTTATAGTTAAAATGAAAAAATTTTTCCAATGGATGAAAGTTAAAGGCTTTTTTAACATTTTTATACATCAATATTTCAAAATGCACCACTCATATTGATGACGTTTATGTCCTGTATGTTTGGTAACCATGTGTTTACAGTTTATCACTATCTAATAGCTCAACAGAAGCGAAGTAGGATATTTCCTCATTGGCTGCTATTGGCGAACAGTGTCTTCAACAAAAATAAATGACATCGATACTCGTGTATCGATATAAGTTTATCAAGATATTATGGTCAATCAAATATTCAATGAAAATACTTCAAATATATATATTTCGTAAATCTTGAGAAGAAAAATATAATAAAATGCTGGAAAACATAAAATTTAATGACACAATAAATCTTTCAATTTTACTTTTATAAAATTAAAAAAATAGAAATTCTGAAAATTCACTTACTAAGAAAATGATGAGATTTTTTCTTTTGAGTTTAATTTCAATGTTTAAAAAATTTTTAATCGTTCTTGCCGATTTAAGTTAACCACAAAGTGGATGTTTGGTCTTGTTTTTTCATTTTGCTTTTTCTTCTGTTCCATTTTCAACGTGCTCAATTTTGGAAGCAATATCGCTAAAAATTTGAAAATTTAAAACTAAATATTTAGAACAACAGGCAACTGTCATGAGTTTGAAAACTTATACAAGAGGGGAAAATTATAATTAAAAAATACTTCATTGCTCGTAAAAATCATGAATGGATTTTTTCACACCCAGACATTCGATGGTGAACTTCGCCTTGTTTGCTGCTGATCGAAGAATGCCATTTAAAAGCAGGCAGCAAATTCGTCGACAAGTCGGACTTAAAACGGGGTTTCAATACGATATGACGTAGATAAAACGTTATCTGACATCATAAATATTTTAAACCAATGAGAATTATAATAAAGTGACGTAATCATGATCTCAACTGGAAGGAAAGAAACAAACACTTTATGGTCAAAAATCTCACATCAGACCATTAAAGAATTTAGAAGTTGGAGGAATCAGGAAGAATAAAAGATTTATTTATTTTTTTAGCAATTACACAAAACTTAAATATAATTTCACGTTCTCAAAAAATATTAATAATAATAATCCAAAAACCATTTAAGCATATTAATTCTTATTGCAGGTTATTTTTTGTATTTTTTTTTAATATGAATAAGCTGAACGTAGTGATAACATTTTCCCTGAGTATTTCTTGACAGCTAAAACTAAGTAATGGGTCTTTTCATATTTCAACAATCATGAAGAGAAATATTTTTATTCTGAAAAGTATTTTAAAATAGAAGTAATAGAGACAGACTAACAGCTGAAAACTGTAGTTAAATTTTTCATTACAACCACTGCGGATTCACTTACCGAAATATTTTCATTTTTATTCAGCAATATTCAATTTTTATAGGGGAGGAGACATGGATAACTCCCAAGCAAACTCTTTGGAAAGGAGAAAAACAGGAAATAAAAATATGCTAATTCCAAACAAGGAAAATGATATAGAAGGACTAGAAATAATGTCAAAATCTCCCAAGCTAAACATAGCACTATGCTCGATGTAAAAAGTACTCATAGATTTCATAAATTGAAAAGGTACATAGATTCAATGAAAATCACTGCTGATCAATAGGAAATGGATAATTTGGTACAACACAATGGACAGCCTAACGCCCTAAGGTTTTTGTGAGACATTTTAACATCATTTGTGTAAATTACTTTTCGGGAACGACTTTTCAAAGATAGTGAGTCGCATTCACTTATTCCGAAAGAAAAATCTCGGAAAACTAAGAAGTATCCATACCGACCGATACGCATGCAGCTCAACATCCATCTTCTATTGTTCTACAGTGGCTGGAATCTAACCTAAGATCTTCCACTCTGAAGAGAACTGTCTCTCCATTAAGCCACAGTAAGCACATGAAATATATGTTGCACTTCTACTTTGGGAAGAATATTTAGGAGTTTTCTAAGTTTTCGTCCTTGCGACGCTAAGATGCGGCCCAGTATCAATGAAAAATAGATTTGAAAGCTGCATGCAGCGGATTAAAAAATGCCTTACACCAGTCTTCGGTTATTAGTCTGTTCTCTATATGAGTCAAATATTATTTAAGAATGGTTTAGAATCGAAGTTAAAACATTTCATTCTCAGAAATGCTTACTTATGACTAAGTTTTGGTAAAATTTTGAAAGATAATGCACCATGTTCAAGTACTGTACATGCAAAACATCCAAGCAATCCCTCTTATGCAGTGCAGTAGATGCAGAAATCAGGAGTGCACTGTGAATTTTCATGTTATTCAACCTCGTCAAGGGTGGATCATTGAGGTCTCCATTCTGAAGGACAGTGTACCACCACTGTACCATGATACATTCCTTTTAAAAGAATTATACTTGCATGTGTTTTCCAAATAAGCAAATTTGTTTATAAAATTTACAAAGTCAAAGAAAATGATTTTGCATACGATAATCTGGAAATATTTGCTTAATTGTTAGTCTATCGATGAACTTAAGAGTATATTTCTTAACTTTATACCTAAAGCTTTCTAAAAAAGAAACATTTTTTACGACGATTAGACAACTTCCTATTATTGATGCATAAGAAACAGGAAATAAGCAAAAAAACAGCTAAAGCAAAAACTATATTTCGATTGTCTAGCTAAGATTTCCGATTGTGCGAAGCAAAAAAAAAAAAAGGAAAGGTTCCGATAAAATCTAGGAACAGAAAGAAAAAACATTAAAGCAGCATCTTCCAGGAGGAGTAAATGAAAAACAATCTACTCGTCTTTTTTTGAATAGACAGAAGGAAGCACAATGACACTGTCATCCCCAAGTGCCAGTACCCCCACTCCAGAAAAGAATGGCAACAGGAGGGGGGAGGAAAGGCAAAAAAACAAGCCGACCATTGACGCAGGACCCCATTGTCCAGCAGGGATGTTAGTGGTCCGAATGGATAGAGTCATCGCCAATGCCTCTTATCGGGAAAGGAGAGAAAGTAATAAGAGGAGAAATCCTCTTCATCCACTGGACGTTGAGTGGACGTCCGCTGGGGGGTAATGTCATGTTATGGGGTGGCCGGGCGCACCTTTTCTTTCATGTCATTTGACGTTAATGCTGCATCCGGTGATTCTACTTCTGCTACCTCTTAACGGACTTCCATAATTTATTGCTGTTTCTTATGGCAGGAAATCCCTTGTAATGAGAAAGAAAAGGCTTGATTTTCGAGTAAAATGATGGTTATTATTGAAATATGTCAACCTGAACAAGAAGAAGCAAGAGAAGTCATAAACAATGCTTAGCACACAACATGCCACTAGAATGCATGTAGCAAATATCCAGTAAACCCGATTTAGAGAACCAACCCTTCTAAAATATTGAATGCCCGGATAATTGAGTTCTTAAAATATGCATTAAAAATAATTCAAAATTTATTTTAAAATGATTTTATTTATTAATTACATAAATAATACTAGTATTTTGAATACATACGTATTGTGATCTAGGTTTAATTAGCTGTTTTCTTCTTAATCGTGTTTCCGGCCAAGTGACAAGGTTAATACCTGAATTGGCACTCTCTGTGCAAATTTTCAAATGCGATACTGAAAGACACTTTCAACTGAGAGACACGTTAAATCTTACAAAAGATATGCCATGTGGATGAATTTCATCGGTATATAAGCTTAATGTTAATTCTTATCAATTACAAGTATCTATGACCGGTGGAGGGGTTCGAACTCATAAAAAAATGTAGAATTAGGTCAGGACCTTATTTATTCAAGTAACAGAGTTTGGCAATCTCAGCTTGAATATAATTACTTTAAGTTGTTCGCATGTAAATTAACATTTAAATACTTAAAATTAACTACTGAATGGAAGAAATAATTAAATATAGTTATTTACATGAACTCTATAATATGAATTGATAAAAAACCTATTTTTTTAATATATAATATATAAACTTACATCTTCTAGAAATAAGGTCGAATTAACGTGTGAACTTTAAGATTAGAAAATTTTTATAAATTCATCTCGTTGAATTGCCTGTGTAAATTCCATACGTTTTTTTTTTTTTTTTAAATTTCAATTATTGTCTTTTTTAAATTTGCAAAAAAGATTTCCATAATAATAAATTGATTACGGCCATTTAATATTCGTTCTATATATTATATAACTACACCAAAAATTATCTTCATCATTTATTAGAAGTTTTATTGCTGATCAACGACATTAAACTCAAGAACTAAAGATTAAATGAATAAAAAATAAATAATTAAACTAATTTCTAAATTAACATTTTTTATTTTAATAAGACTAAGCATATTGAAATGCTTTATATTTTCAATTGATGAAATGAAAAATGCAACTGTTAAAAAATTATACACTTTAGAATTAATTTGATTAATCAATCATAATAATAGGTAAAATAATAACAATATATATAATCATCCATTAGTTTGAATAGTTATCAGATATTATTATGAAGAATTACCTATTGTTATAAGTAATTAACAATTAATAGCATATCGCATATCGTACGTATTACAAAAATAAAAATGGAGAATCTAAAATAGCATGATTGGGTAACACGTTTCGGTTTTATCTTAAATTTAAAAGAAATCAAAACCAGTTTGTTTTAATTTTTCTTTTTAAGTTTGGTTTCTTTGTAAATCTACATTTGAACTGATAGCCGATTGGTTACCACTCTGGCCAACAATTTAACAGTTCACGGGTTTGATCCCTACCTCAGGCTCGAATGCTTGTACTTGTTTATAGAACCCACTTTAAGCCATAGGTTTTGCACTAATTATTCTTTCTATACAAAAAAGGATCAAAGTCTTAAAATGAATTACGAAGCATTATAACCATCCTTGACTAAAACACTTATCATTCAGCAATTAATCTATTTAGATCTATTTTTACATAGAAGCAGGCTACATTTATAAATATTTATTTAAACTTTCCGAATGAGATGTAATAAAAATGAAATTCCAAAGAATAAACAATTTCAATTAAAAATATAAACGGTTTATGCGTCTCTATGATATCTCCATATGAAAAGGAGAGAAAAAAGCACCTCCGAAGACATCTTCCGCATTTTCAAGCATTTTCTTTCCCTATTCCGAAAGAATTCCAATCGTACAAAAGAAGGAAAAAAAATCCTCACGAGACAATTCCAATCAAACGAAATTATTATGCACTTCCACGTTTCCCTTTATTTACCATTCTGTCCTCCCTCTTTTCCCCTTTCGAAAGTGGTGTCTCGGTTTCATTGATCTGTTTGCTCCCGGTTTATTAAGAGATAGAGGGATACCAGGAGAGAGAAAGTGCGTTACTTTTTCCCTGCAAGGCAGGAAAAAGGAGGGAAAAAAAGGGAAAAAAAGAGATCTCTTTTGTTGCGTGGGAATGGTAATGTAATGCCACCCCGGCAGAGAGAGAACTCGGCTGGTTGCTCTCAGACGACGGGAGACACGTCGTCGAGAGTGGGGGGGGGGAACACGCGAAATAAAAAGGTGCGCGCACCACCACCCTGTGAAAGTGAAATCAAATACATCGTTTTCTATGTTTACAAAACGGTACCAGACGCAATTGGAATCAAGTCCCAGACGACAAAACGTTCTCCAGTCTGGTTAACATCCTCACGTAGACGGAGAGATTAAAATGAATGCCAATTTTATGGCACATCTCAATAAGATGCAACAAATGTCTCTAGTTAAATAATGGCATAAATGCAGAAAGTTAAATTTAATTTAAGTTTGGAGGAACAAAAATATCATCGTCAGAACTGTTATTTATAAATCCGGTTACTGTTGCAAGGATCCTTAGTTGCACATTTAATATTGCACGGGAATTGCACAATTCTCTAAACGTTCTTTTCGACTATCATTCTAGGTAATCGCTGAACGTCCATAATGGAGCTCTAAGAAATTGTAAAATTTCAACTGGCACAAACTAACGGATACATAAATAGCAGAAATATGCTGCAAGATCGTTGAATACCAGAGGTTAGATTTGAACTTAAGACCTCCTATTTCGAAGCATATAACTCTACTATTAGGTCATGAGCCATAAGATACCAAAACATCTCACATAATTCATTTATAATTCTGAATCGCAGTCGAGTGAAGAGGTCAACATCTGATTTGACCCTCACCTGTTTACAACGCACCATATCAGGAAATACATATAATCAGATAAAGCATCTATACATAGGCTTTTTTTAGCACAACTGTCTTATGCTGAATTAGTTATTGAATTCATTACTTTTCTGCTATATAGTCAACAATCCATCAACTACTTTGACTTATAGTTTTTATGAGAAATGTTATAAAAAAGTATTTTTTAATAAAGACAAAACATGATTATATATATATATATATTGTACCGAAAATTGTCCCTTTCGATCAAGGACATCGTGGCTCAGTAGGTAAAGCAGCAGACTAGTGAACGAGAGATTGCAGGTCCGAACACAAGCGAGGCAAGTTGCCTTAAGAATTTATCTCTGTTAGAATTTGCTTTATATTAATTTAAGTTAATTATGCAAATTTATGTAAATTTCAATTCCTAATTTTTCTGCGAGCCTTCCAGACTTGGAAGGTTCCAAATGTGTATATATATATATATATATATATATATATATATATATATATATATATATATATATATATATATATATATATATATATATATATATATATATATATATATATATATATATACATATACGTATGTATGTATATATATACATAATATAAAGTAGTATGTATATATATATATATATATATATATATATATATATATATATATATATATAAGTAGCTTCTGATTCAGTTGCAGATATTAGAAAATCTTGAGCGCTTTCGTTCCTATTGGCTCTACTACGTTCACTTTATCTATGCTATAATATATATATATATATAATCTTGTAAAATTTTTCTTTAAAAAACCGAGGATCCTAATAAAAATTTAATTTATCTGATCACATTTTTTTTAAAATTAAATCCGTATTGCTTTCCATAAAATTCAAGGACGGAACGAATATGTGAAAGATGAACTGAAGCAGAAATAGATATTTCCCGTGAAATAGCGCCAATTCATATCAGAGTCATCGAAATTCAGCAGTCGAAAACGACCGATTTTAACCCTCATAATAGACATTAGAAGTTCTCATAATCCGGTAAGATTAACAAACCCAGTTTATCTTTATGAGCCATTTCCCCAAGGGTTTGATATCGGCCTCGATGTCACGTTTGCTAAGCTGGGAGACCAAAAATATTGTGAAATGGGTTTTATTTTTTATTTACTTCGTATGTTTCTGTACTGCATCATTTCTATTTATGTCTCGTATAAGTGATAGTGGAGAAATTGGAATGGAGAGTATTTTCAGTTCTCACCAAAAAGCTGGTAGCAAAGGAGATACTTTCAGATGAGTAAGCATTATTGATTAAAGGAGAGGTTATCATCTAGATATGAATTCAAAAATTTATAAAAAATTTCAATGGTCAAGCACACAATAATAAATATTATTACATTTCGATTTACATATAACCTAGCTTTTTTAATTAAAAATGTTGATTTTACTTTGCACAATTTATTTCTGAATCCCAACCAAATGTGTATATATAACTTCCAAATATTTTGTCGTAAGATTTTACGATCACATAATAGTATTTCAAATATTTTCAAACCTTAAAGTGCTTAGAATTAGTTGTAACTACCAAATCCTCATTCGATTTTTTTTCATTGCTTTTAATTCAGAATATCCTTTTTCATTACCAAAAACTAAATTAGAAAGTAAAAATTAAAAAATAGATTCCTCAAAATGAAAGAACAATCTTTAATTGAAAAATATAAAAAAGGCCACACATAATCTAATTTGTATTTGAATGCCACTCTATACAAGCAGATTAATTGACAGTAAACAGTAAAACAAGTTCATATTTGATTGGCTGGGGAAAGCATCGGTGAAAGAGATTAGATTCCAATATGACCCATATGAAAAATATCTAACTGAAAACTTCTGTGCATAATAAAAGTGCTGTAAAGTCGATCATTCTTCCTCTAATCTTTGAATTGGCTTGCTTGCGTCACTTAACAATCATTTTTGTACTCGACTAATTAGATCGGGAATTATAATTTAAAGTGGATTCCGAATAACGACAAACAACCATGTCACTTTGGGATTGAAATTCAGGAACTGTTGAAACGAGAAGCAGAGCACGAACCATTCGGCTGCTTTCCCTCAATCTGGAGAGGCGTGTTTAGAAGTAGATGCATTTGCAAGTGGTTTAGAATTACAAAGGCGATTGGAAATACTTGGTGGAATTAGTGATCAGAAACAGTCAGCTAAAATCATATCGTAATAACTTAACCTAACTAATAAAGACATGACTTCTGAAATAACACTTAAAAATCTTAAGCAAAATGAAATATATGACATTTCTCCAGTTCTGTTACCTTCTTTCACATAAATGGCAATAATAGCCGACAAAATTCCAAAATAAATTTTTCAGAACGATATTAGTCTAGTGAAAAAGAGTAGTCCTTTTATTTTACAATCCGGAATTTGAAGTTCATATTAATAAAATAAATTTTAAAAAATTAAAAATGATATTCCTTTATAAGTACAACATATAATGTAATGAAATTTTACAAATCTATATACGTACTCGTTTTAAATCTGAGGAATCGAAATGGTCGGTAATTAAGCAGTTAGCATGATTGTAATAGTCTGGAGAAAATTCCCCCTCCCCTTCAGATCAATGTCAAAATTGGGGGAATGGATCCTCTGGTGGTGCCATCTATCGCAGGACCTTAGAATAAAATAGTACTTTCACCTTCGTGGTGCTCTGCTTAAATGAAAGACGCACCCTAATGACTTAAATTTGCATTGCCAATGGCATAGTGAGCTTGGCTTGTCCAAGTGTCGTAAGTAACAACAACAAATCTATAATTCTATGACAGCTATCCAAATGAAACCAACAACATTCTATACATTAAACATTTATAAATGAAATTATTTTTTCTTCGAGAAATCAATTTTTCACTGTTAAAATATATAAGTAAATTCATTAGTAGTTGCATTTACTAATTCTAAAGAAAGAAATAATTTCTCTTCCTAACTATAAAAAAATTTAATAAGTATATATATTTAATAAGTATATTGAATTTTTGACTAAGCTTAATATAAAAATCGTAACACGCAGTAGACAATATTGTTATGAAAACTAAATAAATATTCATAAAGTAAAGTATGTAAAAAATTAATTCAAATAAATATGAAAAAATTAAGCTATAATTAGTGTGATATCACTTTAAAGCCGGTTAATCGAAAAGTACAATGGGAAAATATCTTTGCTTATAAAATATTGTCAACATAGTTGTCTTTTACATCATTAACACAATGACTTTAGCAGGACAGATAAGTTATTATCACTAAAGTTGTGAACATTGGAAATCGTTAATTGCTCAGTAATGAATGAATAAATGAATAAGAATAGTTGGAAATGTTTTCAAAAATATTTCTCTCTATAACTTTATAACTAAATGTATAGTTAAAACTGACTAATCAATAAAAATTAAATTACGCGTATATTTTAATAGTTAATGGGGGAAATAGTTAAAATATGTTTACGTCCTGTTTCAAAATTAATGGTTTTGGCTGAAAATGCAAGTTAGTTAAATGTGAAGTCATTATTCAACAAAATGCTACATAGATTCTTTTAAGAGAAAAAGATATTTTAAAATAAATGCTCATCACAATGTCTTATATTGCAAAAATAAATGAAATCATATCAATGTGTATTTAGATATATCTTTATAAAAATCAGCCGAGATGTCTTATATTTCGTCTATTCAGTATTCATATTATTATGATACGTTTCCAATAGCATTCTCTGCTTCACATGTTTTTTTTTTTAATTTAGGATTTTTTAAAAAAAATAATGCATTCAGCATTAACAAAAGAAAAGGAGCAAATATATTTTTTAACTACCAACAAACTTGAAAATTAATGCACATTAATTTTATTGTATATACATATTAACCAGTAATATTTAAATAAGAATTTTTATCAACGCTCACTTCTTTTGCAATTTTCAAAACCATCGCATTATAAAAATTCTTGTTCTACTATCAACGTTCATTTCATTGCATTTTTCACAGTCATCGAAGAATAAGAATTCTAGTCCTACTACCAATGTTCATTTTCTTTGCATTTCTAACAATTATCATTAAATAAGAATTCTTGTCCTATGAATTTTCATTTCCTTTGTATTTTTCAGGATTATAATTAAATATAAAGTTTCTATTAGAAATGAAAACAAAAAATATCCAACTACGTAACTGAAAACAATTAAGAAGGAAATTATCAGTTTAATGCAAATGGCGAATAATAGCTTAACTTATGTATCTGCATATTGTGGGAAATTTGAAAAAAGTTTATAGTATCAAGAGAATTCTAACATTTTTACTTTCTACAAGCATCAATAATAAAAGGAGAATCAAGCAGACAAATATTTGAATAAACACGTAGATTTTTTTAGCTGTTATTCCAATACCTAATACTAAAAGGTTAAATAATTATTGTATCACTTTTTTTATCATATCATTGTAATAAAATTTAAATTAAAACATCCAACTATAAAAACTATGGGTTATTGGTGCCAAGTAGAAAAGCGATCTTTGAAATAAAAGGGTCCAAGTTTTATTTCAGCCACAGTTAAAAATCAAATAAAAACGTTGAATTTTTGTTCTATGGAATATAAGAAAATCTTTAGAAGCTTTTGTCTGAGAAAATATCCTTAAATAAAGGAAACTTGCAATGTATTCTCGAAACCACATAAAAAAAATCTAATTTAATCTCTAATCTAATATGAATATATTATCAAGTTTATTAAAATTCCACTTTTAATTTTTTGCAGTTTTTATTTATAACTCTGCACACTTTCTGAAAGGATGAGAAAATGTAATTTATTTTATTTATCGCAAGAAATCTTGTTTACAGTCATTGCAAAAAAATAAAATAATATATGTATTAAAATTAAATTATTTGAATTTTTTGCATAGAAATTAAATTTATTTTTGTTTTAGAATAAAATGACTGAAATGAATATATAAATCACAATAATTTTAATTAATAAAACATTATAATTTCAAAATTATCTTATTATAAGTCTATCATTCACCCAATAGTTTTGGAAAATTATTAATTTTTACTAAAATTGGCAAAACACTGGAAGGTTATAATTTGAATACTTTAATAAAAGAGCAAAATTAGTAAAATTTATCTCCAGTACTGTACGGAAAAACACTTTATAACGTAGTACACTATAACGAGGTATGTTATGAATTTTTTTAATATTCGCCACATATTACATACTTTAGGGAGGGTTTTTCATACAGTCGGATGTGTTCACATGTCACAAGAGAGAGAACTAAGAGAACTTCCAAGCACACGTCTCTTATTCAACAAGGTTAATATCAAAAAAAAAAATAATTAAATTACGCTCTATTAAAACAAAAAAAAAGAAATGATTTTTTTTATCTAATACAGATTCATCGCCAAAAAGTTCGTTAAAATCACCATTTTTTCTTTACTTTTAGTAGATTTTGCAAGGTTAATTTCATGGAGTTGTATCGTAATATGAAAATCCTATAAATTTCGGGTTATTTTTATGATTCAAATTTTCCGCCAAATTCTTTGGATTTGGCGACATCTGTATCCAGTCCTGATAATAGAAAAGCACCAAAAACTACAGAAATGAGTGATAAGAAAAAAAAAAAAGAAAAGCGAAAATCTCCAAAAAGGCTTTTACTGCTGGAATATCAGGACATAAGGAAAGAAAGAAAAAAAGAGGTCATTGTGTCTGAACTTTCGAAGTCAGAATCTCCTCTTGCGTAACAAACGGATTGGATTTTAACGATTACACCTCACATTGATGTCGGGGGTGGAGGAGAACGATCAGAATACGCCGATGTAACGGCCAGACCGAAATCGACTCAAAATAGAGAAGGAATCCGTGGAGAGGGTGTGGTTGCGAGGGGGAGAGATGCTCGGGACAGTTGGGCGGGCATCCCTGTGGCGCAACTGGGCAGATGAGGGGGTGAAAGAGGAACGAGCGAGCTATTTTTAGCTCCTCGTCCACCAGGTAAAGGTGAACGAGTTGAGGGAAGCGGCGGTGGGAAAGAGAGGAGAGAGAAAAAGATTTTCTCTCGCTTTCTCGACCCGGCGCGTACCCTTCTCTGCTCACCCCCTAGTTACAGATTTCGGGTGCCCTTTTTACCCTTCTTTTACAACCCGAAAGAGATTTCGATTCCGATGATGGGCAGGTTTTGTGGCGTTGTTATCGATAATGTGCGGAGAAAGATGTTCTGTCGGTTGAAAAGAGTAAATTACCGCGTTAAAAGTTGTAGAAATGTTTTTTTTTCCTCTGCTTCGCCCACCCCTCCTCATTGAAGATCTACCTGGAATCGAATTCATTGCTTCAGATGATTGTGTGCTCCAAATAAAAGTTTGGTTGTAAAAAATGAATTACACTGTAACACAATGAATAACATTTCTTACATCACATTGCAAAAAGGTCCTTTAAACTTCCCAGAAAAATATGAGTAATTTTTTTCACAACTTTAAGAAGAAACTAACTAACGATTTTTTTTAACCATTACTGATGCACAACTTGCATACCGATACAAAATGCATGTTTTTACATTTACATTATAATTTCTAATTAAAATAATAATTCGGCAAATCTTTATATGCTATGCAATAAAATCATAGACATGTGATATTATTATTTCATATTACGGGATAGCACAAATGTCTTGTCCGACAAAAAGGAGTAGATTTCTACAGACAGTCGCTCTAGAGCAAGGTTAGCCAATATTATTGAGAAATGCCATTATATGCAAAATAATAATAATAATAACAAATAATACTCTCTATTTCCAAATTTTAAAACATATTTGGAAACATAAATAAAATTATTTATGGTGTGATTTTATAATCTTTACACATAAAGTGCATTTATTTTTCAAAAATAAATTTGAGTAATAGAGATTTAAAATATAATAAATGAAAAAAAATTTATCCTAACCTGTTGTTGTTTCTAATCTGAGATGATGTAGTCGAGCTACACCACATCTCCATAAAACAAAAATATCCAAAAGTTTTTTTTACTATCCTAACTTTAAGTTTCATTATTAATAAGCATTTCCGAAAATTCAATTAGGTTATGCATAAAATAAAAATAAATAATACGAGACATTCAGTTTTAAATAAATATTAGAGTCAAAATTTATTTAATGTGGCTTTTATATTTTTGTAGGTTTTTCTCCAAGTTATCTTAATCAGAATTAGTGTGACCTGACAAGATATTTGCTGTACGTTAATCTGTCAATCCAAGTTAAATATATTTTCAGAACTGCTGCAGGAACACAAAACAAACTATCAGGTTTGAAGATATTTTGGTAAGTAAGTAAAAATTGTTTTTCCTCGAAAATTTTACAGTCTCGAATCGCAACAACTTTATTATAGTTTCTTTTCGATATCGATAGTTTTCTGATGGATGTAATTTTTAAAATAAAAATTTTAAAACAAGGTGATATTGATGTCGAAATCTAAGAAGTTCATAAAATGTAGGACGTTTCACTTGGCAATTTGAAATTTACTGAGCCAGAGTTTCGCAGTCACCCAAGAGCTGACAAACATGGTGTTCGTCTCATGACCATGCTGTTTTACCACATCGTTGTACTGATGTCCCACCCTCGAGGTAGGAATCGAAGTCAAACACTGTTGAAATGAAGATAGCAGTCCTGATCATTCAGCAACAAACTCAGCATGGAAAAGTGGCAATAAGTTTATACGTACAAGTCAAATTTATCCCATTAACTGTCATTTTAATTAATACTGTTAAAAGAGAACTACATAAAATTAAATACGACAGTCAATTATAATAACTTATTTAATTAACCAATATATTTAGGATAGTTTTGTACAGATGTGTGTTAATTTCAGCTTTTGTTGCGTGTAACTTCAAAAATCGTATATTTATCCACAATTTAAGTAGTAAAAGAAGTGCAATTCTATATCAGTACGTAATTTGCTATTAGAAAAATATCAATTGAAGAAGCATGGTATTAACTAGTTTTTCTGAAACAGATCATAAAATATCTCAACAGCTCTTTTATTTTTCGTTTTAATGTTCAGAAATAAGTTAAATACATGAGGCAACTACCAACCATCATGTTGAGTGGGCCTATGAACCCTTTTATAAGAACTCCTTGTGTTCCAATGCGCTTTCTCTGGTACTAGCCTTTGTCGCCCTCGCGTCACTTGTTTGCGATTTTTAAAAAAATAATAAATAAATAAAGAGAAATAAAATTAATGTTGGTGTGTAAGCAAAGCATTAGTCTTAAGATTTAAAAGAGATTGTTTACATATATTGAAATTATTAATTTAGACTTCCAATAATTCTATTGTCAACGTTTTAATGGCTTGAATCAATGGAAAATGTCTGCCTAAACCGATACTTTGGCCCTTTTATAAGAAATCGTTTTAGTAACAAAATGAACTTGGACCATATTCTCAGACATTTGATGGTGAATTTCGCCTTGTTTGCTGCCCCTCGAAGAATGCTGCTGTTTGAAGGCAGGCAGCAAATTCGTAGACAAGTCGGATTTACAACGCCGTCTCAATACGAAGTCGTAATTAATTATGTGTGACATAGATGAAACGTTATCTGACGCCGTGGATATTTTAAACCAATGAGAATTGTAATAAAGTGGCGTGGTCATGATTTTAACTGGAACGAAAGAAATAATCACTTTATGAATTTACAGAAAAAAAGTTGTTAACAGTTTTTAAAGATTTGGTCACCAGAAATAAGAAGTCGGGAGAAAATCGCAATAGCCTAACCTTACTTCAAACCTAAATGCATAAAAGTAAATGTTCATAATTATAAACGTGGAGTTAAAATTCAGTATAATAAACAATATAAATAAAAAAATATGGATTTCAAATCAATCGCTTAAACATTACTCAAAGTCACAAAGTTGTTTATTTAAGTAAAAAATTTAAGCCTTAGTGTAAACTATTTATGAAATGAATATTTTAAAAATAAATAAATTTTTATAACAAAAAAAACGCACTTAACACAATTTTAAAAATTTAAATTTTTTTCAAATTGTGTTTAGGAATAAAGAACAGAGAAATATGAAAACTTCATATTTTATTATGTTTCCTTTTTACTGTTAAAGAGTTTTTATGTGTTAATAATATGATATATTTTCTGAGTTTGAATGTTTATTTTGAATACAAGAAACTCAAACGCATTACTTAATTGTAATTTCGGTAAGGCTTATAACTATTTTACTCTGAAATCATATTACATATTCATGCAATCACTTGATTAAAAAGAAATACTTTAAGAAATAATTTAATTTTTGTATTTAAAATTTTATATTTTTCGTAGCTTTAAAATATTCGCAATCATTATTTTTGACATTGACAAAAATACAGTAATAATCTGAAACAAAAATAATCATACAAAGTGGTATTAAGCCTTTTTACTAGTTATTAATATGAATACTCTCCAGAATTAATATTCTGTTATTTTTGAAATATAAGGAAAGTTATGTCTAAATTAATTCAATACAAACGAGGGACTGTGATTTATGAATTTGTCTCTGAATTAGATGAACATAATTAAATTTATTAAAAATATTTTTGGCTAAATTCTTACCATATTACATTTGTGCTATTTTGGCTGAATTTTAAGAAATTTTTAGATGAAAACAATGAAAGGCATTCTAATACTTGGAAGAATTAACCATTACACACTCTGCCAAACAGAAAGCCCAATACTTTTTAAAAAACAATTGAACTATGTGCGAATTCTTTTCAAAGTACTCAGACCAGTCACATTAATGTGACCACCTGTCACAAAGTGGACTGACTGCTGCGAGACATGCAGAAAGAGAGTCAATTAGGTTCCTGAAGGTGTTGATTAGAATGTTAAGCCATGTCAACTTCAGTGCCGTGGCCAGCTGTGCTAGATTACGCGGGTAAATATCCCTGCCGCGAACAACCCCATCGAGATGGTCCCACAGATTCTCGATTAGGTTTAAATCAGGTGAGTTTGCTGGCCAGGAGAGAACGGTAAACACATTTTGGTGTTCTTCGAGCCCCACCCGAAGACTGCTTGATGTATGACACCTCGTATTGTCCTGATGGTAGATGGCATCGTCCCGAGGAAAAACAATGTGCTTATATGGGTGTACATGATTCACAAGGTCAGATGCGTACTTATACTGACCCATCGTACCTTTCACAATGATGAATGAACCCAAATAATGCCAGGAAAGCATGCCCTAGAGCATAATGCTCCCTCTTCCAACCTAGACCGTTCCGGGAATGGTTGCAATATACTTGCTTTCAAAGATTTCACGTCGTATACGCCAACATCCATCTGTATATGGAGCATAAAACTGATAAAACGTGGAGGATCCATGGAGCATAAAACTTAGTTCACCGGAAAACGCCACCTGTCACTATTCAGTGAACGTCCAGTTGCGGTATTCGCGTGCAAATTCCAGTCTCTGCCGCTGATGAAAAGCAATCAGCATAGATGCATCAACCAGGCGTCTGATTCGGAGGTCCTGCAGCAATATTTGCTGAACAGTAGTTTGGGAGACACTGATGGTAGCCTCTTAGTTCATCTGGGTGGTCAGTTACTCAACGGTAGCACGTCTATTCGCCCGAATCCATCTCCGCAGCCGTCGTTCACCTCTCATCTACAGCCCGTGAGCACCCCACTTGCAACGTCGCTGATTTTATACAGTCTCATTTTACCATGAACGGCATACATTTTCCACGGCAGTATATGAACAGTTCACAAACTTAGCCATTTCAGAAATGCTTCCACCCTTGGCATGAAAGCCATTGATTATGGCCTTTTGGATGTCGAATAAATCGCTCCGTTTCTCCTTTACGCTAACTATTGCAATGTTTTTCGAAGCCGTCACACATCCTTTACACACGCGCAAGTACACTTACTGCCACCTGCCTTCTGTGTTTAAATCTTTTTTTCAAGATTAGGTACAGGGAAACCTGTTAGTGCAACAACAACAACCTGTTTTCTGTGATTGGTTATTTAACGTCTAAAGTACGCGGTGGTCACATTAATGTGACTGAACTGCGTATATTTGAATAGTGTATGGAAGGTAGTCTATATAAGTTCTAATACCAAATAAACCAAAATCATTCTAATCTGGATTGAATTCTTATATTCGATTCCTGCCTTAATTTTCTTGTAAAAATTGAATGTCAAAACGCTGAGTTCTGGCTAATTCAACCAATATCTAACAGAAATTTGAAGCTTGTTAAAGTTTTACTAAAAGCAAGTACAAGGAAATAATCTAAAAAGGCATTATCTGTTGGAAGATTTAAAAATATTATTAGAAACAAATATTTGGAAATAATTTTATTCAGATACTACCAATAAAAAAAAAAACCAAAATATTTTACAAAGAATCAAATTATCATAAATATCATTAGTGAACAATCTATCAAAGGTGTCGAGATTAATACAAATAACTAAAACTAATCTGATTGAGTTACTATCACACAGCAGACTTAAGAATTTTCCAAGATCAAATAATAATAAATAATATTTATGTAATTTTTAACCATGATACAAGATTTTTGAGAAAATAAATAAATAAGTAAATAACCTAACTTATTATCTCACAGAAGATTCAAAAACTTCACAAAAATCAAAGAATCAGAAATAATTTGTGTGTTCCGTTATGAGAAGAGCAAAGAATATTTTAGAAAGAAAATTATTTTCAAAAATCAAAGAAAAATCAAAGAATCAGAAATAATTTGTGTGTTCCGTTATGAGAAGAGCAAAGAATATTTTAGAAAGAAAATTATTTTATGAAACTAGTACCTAGCATATTATCCATAAAATTCAGAAAAAAACATGTATTTGAATTCTGGGACTATTTAACATGAAACAAAATCCAAGAATTTCCTCAGTAAATATAATAACTATTTAAATTTTTGAAAAAGACAATGTTTTTAAAAGTGGGTTTTAAAATAAGAAATCCGAATGCTTCTGCGAAAATACAACAGGTATTAATATATTTATTTATATGCAAAAAATTTCATTTTATCATTTATTGAAATTTATGTATCAGTATTGCATATCATACTGCAATCGACAGTAATGAAAACTTGGAATAACTTATATTATGGAAAAATTAAAAATAATAAAAACGATGTGTCTTTCCGTGGTGATATTTTGGCGGTATTTATGAAATTAATAAATGCAATGTTCGACTTTCATTTGCGATCATGCGTCTTCAGTTCTGCTTTCGAACCTCAGATTATGAATCGAATCTTGATCTCCCTCCCCCACCTTCTCATTTATAGCTCTTTAAAGGAAGGAGGACTTTGGCGGCCTCATCCCCGACCTATAAACGCCAAAGGCAAATGCTCAATAATCGATTATCGGGCCCAGTACTTAATTGAACTCCCATCACATTCATTACCGAGTACCCTTGCGCCAAGTTTTGTACCTCCTAACAACTCGCACAACTTCTCTCTCATCTGGCACGATCGATGACGTCTTCGTGACGTCACTCGAAGGAAAGCCTATCATTTCGGTGATTAACTTCGTTACCTAGCTTCCCCACGACCGCTCGCGAATCCTGACGTCATCACAGATCAAAGGCATACCTGTTCTTGGTGGCGGTAGGGTGGAAGTTTACCGTTTGGTACAGTTAAAAGAGTTTCCGAGAAATAAGTCGGTGCCCTAAAGCGGCGTTTCATGTTGTTTTCTTTTTGACAAGCGTGGTGTATTTTCGAAATTAGATTTCTTTTGCATTTAGTATTAATCGAAAAATCAAATTTTGATAAAAATTTGCCTTTATGAAAAAGATCTGAAACTTTAAAAATGCATAACTATTATCATCATAAAAATTGATGATTTATCTTTAACAAAAAATAAAGAGAGGTGAAAATTACATAGAATTATAATTCTTTTATTGTAAAAGAATTATAATTCATTTAAAAATAAAAGAAAATTCTGGTAATATAAAAATTTCAATCATTTCATTTGTAGATAATAAAACATACGCAACCATTAATACATATGTACAATTGGTAACAAATTTAGGATTACCGCGAAGACTAATCATTATCTTAAAAAGGAAGTCTATGTAATAACAAATACTTATCTCAATATAATATAAACATTTCTATGGTGCGAAATTTTATTTTAAGATTCATTAAATTTATTTTCAGAATCATTAAATGAAGATTCACATTATACTTTGGTAGATTTATATATAAATTTTTTGCAAGCTATTAATATTAAGCTATAAAATAGTTTTTGTGAACGGCGATAAAATGATTTAAATGTCTACTTCACATATAAATGCAAATAAAAGCTTAATGTAGAAAAACAAATCAGAATTTTTAGTAATTGTGAAGAGAATTCTGACCAATACTATACGACGATCAAATAATTAGGTCCTAGAATAATATAAGTAATAAAAACATCTTTTATAGTTCCAGTCATCCACTCGTATCCATTATTATGGAACACGACCGAAAAACAAATTGCAGATATGAACTGCTCAGGAAGATTTTAAGGTGTCATTGAGAAAATTAAATAAGTTCTCTGCGAACAATATCTACCGTTAAAAAGCAATCCTCCGAAAACATCTTTCAAAGAAATTCTGATCACGTCTATTTTATTAGTCGTCAAATGGGGAAAATATATTAAGCGAGCAAAATACGAATAATGATAGAAATAGTTTCAATAATAACTACAAATTTAAAAAAAAGTAATTCTTTTTAAAAGTTACCTTATATATAATAACGTTTCTTTTTCGGAGAGCTCAAAAATTAATTATCTAAGTATTTGAATTTCATCTTCGCAAACACATCTTAGACATTAAAATTATGTTTAGAAAAAGTGCCAACCAAAAGAACCTTAAATTTCTTCTCAGAGGTAATGTCGTATGGACTTTTTAATTTGTTGTTGTTTCTAATCTACCATCTGTGAAACCATCTGTGAAAAAAACATGTGTGATCAGTGAAACCGTTGACATTAATGAAGTCCGATACAAGAAGTGGACAGTACATTTCAATTTAAATCTGATAAATTTTCTTGTGGAAAATAACGAAAGTTGCATAACCAGAGATAGGGTTGTGCCTATGGCTTCGGCATACCGATCTAGCGAGTGCTTGAGAATTTTCCAGATTTTTCTGCAATAATGAGCCGCATTCACGTCCTTTGCGACATGTGTGAATACGGCTTCCAATTCATATATAGTTCTTCCAGACAGCAATAATTGCTATTAATGCTAATAAGTCTTAAAATACTCAATGGCTTTTAGACAGTCAACGATATGATAGGAAAGATGTTTGACCATTTAGTAACCTTATGGATGCTTCTTCAACTGTTAATATTTTCATTTAATATTTCTAATTACAAAAATGTATATTTAAAAAGTAATACATTACATAAAAATTATTGTAATTGTTGAATCCATTCCCGTAAAAACGGTGAAATAAATGCTCACATGAGAATTTTTAAACTTATATTTAATAAAATTCTTCTAAATAAAGAACTTGAAAAAAGCTCTACAACTTAAATCGAATAAATTGTGACATGCTGTGCATTCTGTGTTAAGATATTTTTTTCCCTCTAAAAACGTACATCAGTCACAAAGAGTGCTAATGAATGTGGTTTATTTTGATCCGTAAACTTATATTTTGAATTGCAAAATTGATGTGAGTGTAATTTTTTTTATTAAATTATATTACATAATTATTAAAAATTATATAATATAATTTTATAAAATTTAAATTTATATAAATATTTATAAATATTTGTGTGTGTGTGAACAATTTATAAATTAAAACTATTGAAATAAAACTTTTAATACTTATGAATTTGACAATTTCTTTAATAATTCGAAAATTTAAGTAATTTTGAATCTTATGTCTAAACAGAATATTCTAGAAATTTTTATTACTTTGAAAGTACGCATGTGTAAATTACTTTAAATTGTTTGTGTTATGCAAGGAAATCTCAACATTAGCCTTTAGACAGTTATACTTCATAGTTAAAAAGTTAATACAAAATACTTTAATAATCTCAATAAGATAATAAAAATTTAAATAAACATAAAAATATCTGAAAAAACTATTAGTCAAATTTTCTAAGCGTTTAAAAAACAAGGGAACAACAATTACAATGAAATAGGATTGTTGTAGTTGCCATGTGTCAGCAAGGCTGGCAATATGGGGTGCGCTGCTCCACTTTTCCAACAGAACCGTAATTTGGTGTTCGAAGTCTTACTTCCTCAGAACACACGTCATAGGTACCCGT
The DNA here is from genome assembly GCA_037975125.1 of Latrodectus hesperus. NCBI lineage: Eukaryota > Metazoa > Arthropoda > Arachnida > Araneae > Theridiidae > Latrodectus > Latrodectus hesperus. Next base: position 44,270,981 of record CM075858.1, read on the forward strand.
TCATGAAGTTGGCAATCCTTCACAACTCATTCATACAAGGAAAGGACAAAGACAAAAGAGAGAAAGAGAGAATATCCATGCCCAAACCGGGATTCGAACCCAGGACCTTCCAATCCGCAGTTAGGCATTCTGACTAATAAAATAGGATAAAACAACTAAAGAAAATGCAAAACTAAATACATAATAAGTTTAACAGTAAATTATTAAAATAATTGTTATAAAAAACGTAGATAATAATAAATAATGGCGTATATATATTTTAAATATACGTACATTAAAAATAATTCATTATTTATTGACCAGTGTTATATTAAAAGATAATGAGAACAATTTATAAAATTATCTATATTTTACAAACTGTAAATAAAAAACACAATAAAAACATAGATATAAATAATATGAATATAATTTTGCAATAGTCATTAAGTAAAGTATCATTTTAGAAAAGAATTTGCAATTAGTATAAAATAAACAAAGCTTTTCAGCTTCAAAGATTACTGTATGTTTATGCCACTTAAAGCAAAAGGGAATAAATCTTTCCCCAGTATTTTTGTTAATCTTTGACATTTAGCAAGCCATACACTTCATTTACGTGTTATTTTTTTACATAACGTTAAAAGCTGGTAATACAATACCAATAAAAGAGCTTTTGTCAACTTTTGTTCACGAACAAAAAAATGGACAAATAACGAAACTAAATTAAAAGTAATAACATTCTAAAATTAAAGAGTTCCCGCCTTTTTTTTAAATTGCGTGCAACTCAACCGATCCTTTCTCTTCGCTGCTCAAAGCAGAATATGCAAATCTGGTTCTAATTCCAACCCCCCTCCCAACATCATTACCATCCCTAGTTGCTGAACCAACTTCCGGTTTCGGATCCACTTCCGCCTCATTGCTTTCCATCATCAGTAGGCATGGCAACGCGAGCGCACATGCGCACTGCGACACATGGTTGCTATGACAACTCGATTTCTACCTGGCTAGTCTACTTTCCCGTTGTTCCGTTGCTCGCATTTGATGGACAGCTGTTGTATGAAATGGAAAAATACAAAGCCAAAGAAATGAATTTCATTTTACACACACGCTATCCTTTGCATTCGCAGTTAGTTTAATTAATTTTAATAATTTGAATGTGTGAATAATACACGAAGGAGACTTTTTGAGCATAATAAAATAAATTGAACTTATTGGGATGTAACATTAAAAAGACATTAAATAATAAGATTTTATAAATTTTTAAGCAATTAGTACCAAATTATGTGATAAACCCTTAAATATTATAAAAACATACTGACAACACATACATTGAGTATTAAATAAGAAACTCTTAATCAAATTAAGTGTAAACATATCTTTAAAATCTGATATTATGCAATTATTAACAAATGTACTAAAATATATTGGCATTTTAATTCAAATTGAACGTTCTTATGCAACATAAAATTAAGTATAAATTTAAAAAAATTATGTAGTATTTGCAACAAAAAATGGGAATTAAACAGAAAAACATCAATATATATATATATATATATATATATATATATATATATATATATATATATATATAAAGTATTAATTTATCCTTTCACTAATTGATGTTTCTTGATAAATATTTTTATATAATCGAACAAATGACAAATAAATAAAAACGTCTACTAAGCGAAATTTAACAAACCTTTATTGAACAAAGGAAATTGCGAATTACGATTTTTAGATTTCTTTTATAAAATATTTTTTTTAAATTGTGAAAAAAAAATATTTTGCGTATTTCTTAATTGTGTTTCAATTAATAATTCTACAATTAAGTAAATTTATTATCGTACTAAGATATTAAAATCTATAATTTCAACGAAAAAAGTTAAATTATTAATTATAATAGTCTTAATTATCATACACTTCTTTGTTTTAATGATGCATTTTAGTGAAACATTCCTTTACTCTTTGGATTCATTTCCACAAATTTATATAAAAATTGATATTTTAATTACCTTTAGTAGATAAATTGTTTGCGTCATATAGTGTAACTTTTTTCTTTAAATATTATTGTTATTAGTGTAGAAGTTTATTACTATATTTGTTAAGTAATGAAAATTTATTACTATTATATTTATTACCTGCCTACTATAATAAAAAAATATTTATATTGCGTATTCTAGACGTTTATTACCCTGTAATAATGGTTAAGAATCCAAATAGCAAAATGTTTTGGTATTGACAAAAATTTTTTGATGAATTAGCAAGAGAAACTGTCCCAAAAAGATGAAATAGCCCACACACTGTAAATAGATTTTACTACTTAGTTATATTACTTCACTTTATGAGAAATAAAAACAGCTTGATCGGAGACTGGAAACTTTTGGCTTGGGTTTGTCATTTTATGGTTATATAAGAGGAATAATTTGACTGAAATCCATTGAAAAATATGAAAATATTTAACCCCAACAAGTATACTAAAAAATAATATAAATATAGATCATATGTCCTTGTAAATATAGAAGTTAAATTCCAAATCATTATAAGTATACTTGATCGATGCGTAAGCTGCTGAATTGTCAAACAATGCTTACTGTTCAGCAAATTTCTTGGCAATTATACTAGCTTTTTTTTTATAAACATCAATCTTTAATTCCGAAGATGATTTCTTTTTCAGTTTGAATACATTTTTCTATCATCTTCGTTAAAAATTTCACATGTAATATGGATTAGGTCCTATTTTTGGAATCTAGATCTCCTGATACAACATGTCGAGGCAGTTTTTGGTTTACAGAAAGAAAATGCTGGAAATTGATGACCTGAAGGTTAGAATTTTAAAGGCCCACATGTTTGCTCATACTTGTCCTGAAATTGACAACTGTCATTATATTCTCCGCGTAAAAA